>JAKSZT010038599.1:33771084-34062221 GCA_026826555.1 Tolypeutes matacus
TATAATATAATATAATATAATATAATATAATATAATATAATATAATAAATATATAATATATAATATTACTGAATTATATACTTGAAAGTTGTTAAAATAGGAAAATTTATATGGCATATATGTTAGTGCAATACAAATGCTAACAAGTCAATCTCCACATGACCAGCACAATTATCTCAGGAACGAAGTGATTTGTATGAACATTTGTGGTCCTATCTATGCATAATAACAGACTTGATTGTTTTATACCCATCTGTGCAATCAATCAGACAGTCTATACTCAACATTCAAATTAGTCACTGAAGTGGCATAAATCAATAACCTAATTTGTCCATGTTTTTAAATGTTTAAATATGACCAGCCAGAGTTGATGTCCCTTGAAGAGAAATTTCAGGAAAATTTATTCTGTTATAATGAGAAAGTTCTCATTTGCTATTATTTCAGCAAATAAAGATTTTGGCTCCTCATTCTCAGCTAAGCAAGAAATGCATGAATAGGATGAAAGATAGCCTTCAATAAACAAATTGTTGCTGAATGCTAATCACCTGCAAAGTGATGTGCAGGTTTGTGAATGGACATGACTTCTTTTTTGTATTTTAAAAGTATACAGTCTAGGTATATACCCAAGAGTGGAAAACAGAGACTCAAACAGATATTTATACACCAATGTTCATAGCAGCATTATTCACAGCAGTCAAAAGGTGGAAACAACCCAAATGTCCATCAACAGTTCAACAGATACATAAAATGTAGTATATGGAATATTCTTCAGCTGTAAAAAGGAATGAAGTTCTGCTACTCTACAACGTGGATAAATTTGAAAACATTATGTCGAGTGAAATAAGCCAGATATAAAGGGCAAATATTATATGATTCCACTTATTCAAAATATCTAGAATAAGTAAATTCCTAGAGATAAAAATAGATTAGAGGTTACCAGGGCCTGGGGGGAAGGAGAAGAAGAGGATGTTATTGCTTAATGGATACTGAGGTTCTGTTTGGAGGAATGAAAAAGTTTGGGTAATCGATGGTGATACTGATAGCACAAAAATGTGAATTCAATTAATATCAATGAATTGTACACTTAAACATAGTTAAAATAGGAAACTTTGTGTTATACATCTGTCACCACAAGAAAAAAAATTAAATAAAATTAAATGAAAAAAGTTTGCTTACATGCAATATACTTTGATGGAAAAATATAAACATTATTTAAAATGAACATATAAAATAGCCTATATTTGTTTTGTAAATTTTATTCAAGTAGTTTTCTGAGATATTTATCTTTATTATTCAAATGAAGTTCAATGCTTATATTTTCATTGATATCCTTACTTGGACATCTCCAGGATACATCATGATATATCTGAAAAATATATATTTTTTGGAGTATGAAAGTTGGATATGAAATGTTGAGAAATGACATTACAAAAATGTGCTCTGTGTAAAAGTCCTAACATGTTTCCTAATAATTTCAGAAATATATTATAATGACTTTCATACAAAAATTCTTTTGAATTCCAGTAGTCATAACAGAAAAATCTTCATTCAATTTGCCCACTGCAATTAAATATGAGTTTCTAAATTAATCTTTTATATATATTGTCACTAAAATATGTAATTAAGTATACAATTAAAACATAAATCTTATTTATGCAAAACTAACTATGTGCCAGACATGGTGCTACATTTTACAAACAGATATTGAATTCTTAGATAATCCTAGAAGACATATGTCTTCTCCAGTTTTATTAAAGGAAAACCAAGAATCAGAGTAGTTAAGTAAAATGTTCAAATAATAAAACATTAAAAATTTGCAAAACTCAAATGTAAACACAAATATATCTGACTTTAAAGCACATGTCATTGTACCACACTGCACCACAATTCCTCACATTACATTACGTATATCTTCATTATATAGCTCTATGTTTTCTAAAATAGACCTAAATAAGACAGATAATATTAAACTAAGTACACTGACTCTTTTGGATTAGAAGTGCATGCTCTAGTATAGAATCTTCAAGTACTTCCAACAAAAGAGATTTGGTGTCTCCTTTGGGATCATAGAAATGATTAGGCTCGTTACCCTTCTAGGAAGGAACCATTCATTTCAATTTCATATAATTTTAATGGTATAAAATTTTGATAGCACATTTGCTCTTAACTTCTTATTAAAGTATCTTTAAGCATATTTTTATTTCCACTTTTGAATGTTAACTAATGCCATTTTCATATCTATATCTAAAAAACAGAAACAAAATACTTAAGAACTTTTTTTTTTATCTCAAATGGAAGGGCAAATAGACAACCTTCAAAAGCAGCTCCCTTGTCCTGTAACACATTATCTGTATGGGAAGTCAAAAAGTTCAACCACAAAATTAAATTAAGTACAGGAATTCTGTTTAATGACATGCCATTAGTTTCTCTAAAGGGCCAGATGCACAATATATACTGGCTGGGTTCAAAGCTCAAAGATTGCCTCTACTGCACACTAAGTTCTTCACTTCAAATCTCCATGCCACAGTTTTTCTTTATCTGCAAAGGGAAAAAATAATAGTACCTATTTCCTTTTACAGATAATGATAAGGAAGTTCAGAGATATTGACCACTTCAAGGAAAAATAAAATAAAGCATCATAATATTTATATAAAATTTCTCTATTTGAAAAGTTCATATGCTTTCAATTATATCATGCTACTTAACAAGAAATAAGAGGAAGAGAACTGAGGAAGAGGGAGGAAAAGGGATAGAGATAGTAAGAAGAGCTCAAGGAGGGCAAGGAGAAAAATAGAAGGAAGAAAAAGAAGAATAGGACAAAATAGGAAGAAAAAGAACTATACATGAAAACTTAAAACTGGCATGAGGCCATTTTAAGGCAGGTGCCATTCCTATTTTCAGATGAAAGACTGAGGCATGAATATGCTAAGTAGCATGCCTAAATTCAAAAACTAAAAGTGGCATCTTTGGGAATTAAGAATTGTCAAAATTTCTAGTCAAATTATTAAAGGTGTAATATTTTTGTAAGAGTTTACTTGTATTCTTAGTACCCTACAATTATTATTCTCTGGTGAAAATTGGCATTTTTTACCATTAGAAGAACTGGAAACACATTAAGTGTTTATTTAATTTTAAGAAGTCTTTTAAATGATTTTGAGTGTTTTATCATAGAGAAAATAAACAAAAGGAGAAAGGGGGGGTCTTTAGGTTAAGTTCAAGGAGAAAAGCTTAAGATAATATTGGAAATGTATATCAGCTCTAGCTTTTAGAGTTCATGCTGTGCTCTTGAATGCAGTGCCTTATCACTAGATAAGCACCTGATATTTCACTAAATAGAAGTGAGGTAAGGCTAGTCATTGACTGGAATAACTCATTATGAAATTTAATTTTCCTGTAATATAATTTTATTTTTCAATAAATACTTAAGAATCATATTGACAATATATTGTCTGCTCCCCAGTTTCTTATCATTGATTTGATATATTATTTTAATCATTCATGGGGAATAATAACATAGCTAAATAAATATCTCCATAATCAATGTCTCCTTTATAAAAATCATATTAGCTTCTGTAGTCAGAATTTGGTTATCTGTTAGTAAACTATACACTAGTAAAAGTTAAATCTATATATCTTTGTTGGGAGCAAGCAAGGAGGGATTTAGGCATATTCTGGAATGGTTTGAGGAAATGCCTTTTCCTGTGAATGCATCTATATTTATCCCAACATTACTTTGATTTAGATAATAATATGTGTTTTCAAATATATACTCCTTCATCCCAAAACTATCACTGTTAAACACGTGCAGAGTCAAAGCCATATATCTCTTGACCAGATATCCATTTATTCAACAAATAAGCACTACATTCATGACAAGCACTGCTCTAAATGCTGGAGATACAGCAGTGAGATAAGTAAAATCCCTGACTTAAGTGGGGCTGACCAATCATGCAGTAGTCCAAATAGTAAACGACAAAAGAGAAAATACACAGTACATTAGAAGGCAATAAATACTAATAGGAAAAAAAAAACATGAAGGAAAGTCCTCAGGGCAAAAAAAAAAAAAGTGCCAGCTAAGACCTAAAGTGTGACAATGAAGAGGTTTGGAGGAAGGAGAGAAGTTATCTGACTTGATCTAATGGGCTAGATCTCTCTGCTATGTGGAAATCATATTGAAGGGGAAGAAACAACGTGAAGATTTAGGAGCTGTTGTAGTAGAAGTGGAGAAAACGTGTCAGAGCCTGGATATATTTTGAAGGGATCACCAAGATGATGGATTGTATATGGAGTTTGCTGTCCAGAGATGAATCACGATGGCTTCAAGTCTTTCGCTTGAGCTATTTGAAGGATGTGGTTGCTACTTATTGTCCTGGAGGACTCTGCAGGCGTGGCAGATTTTTGAGGGAAGACCAAGTGCTCAGTTTTAGATATACAGAGTTTGAGATATCTAATAAACATCTAAATATTTATAGAGGGGTTTGCAGGTTCAGGTGGAAAGAATTAGCTACAATTATTTATTTTTGAGTGATTAATAGAGAAATGATATTTAATCTATGGGACTCAGATTACTAACGGAATGACTACAGACGGAGAGAAGTTCTGACAACTGTGTTGTCAACACTCGAAACTTCCTAAGTCTTCAGTGAAGAAGAGGAAAGGGAGAAGCCAATGAGGTGTATAAATATATGTGTGTGTGTGTATGTGAATTTATTGTCCTGGAACCCAAATAACAAAAGTGCTTGGAAAATGTTGCTCATGGAACCAACGAGAGAAAGCTTAGAACTAACCTTTGGATTTAGCAATGTATTTGCCACTGCCTCCCTGCTGAGTTCAGATTATGAGAAGTGGTAAAGGCAAGAGCTTGGTTGGGTGAGAGACTGCTTAGAAGAGTTTAGAAGAGAACAGAAGAGATTAGTGAAGGAAGACAATATAACACAGGAGGAAAATAGAGATATGGGGCAGAAGCTTGAGAAGGTAGTGGAGACAAGAGAAGGATATTTTTGTTTGCTTGTTTGGGTGGTTTGTATGTGTGTGTGTGTATGTGTGTGTAGGATTAAGTGAAAAAAAAAAATGTGTAATTTATTTTCTGTAATCCAAGGACATCACTCAATATTTTTTTCTAATGAATAGTTTGAGTACATAATTTGTCCATTTAAATTTTGTGTTATAGTATCTAGATGCAAAAAAAAATTTCCACCAGAGCACATTATATGTCACAAAAATACAAACATCCACATTCAAGATACTTGAAAATATTATGTCTGACCTATGCATTATAACAAATCATATAAATGGATAATTAAATACCAAGTGTGCTGGTACCACTTTTTTGGATTTTAATATACATTAACTTCATCTCTCCAAATGACTAAAACTAAAAAATAAAATTAAAAATATAAATAAAATGCAAAAAAAAACCCACTTTAATTGTGTCCCTGTTATGTTCAAGGAATCAAGCCAAGTATACTACATATAATATTTATACTCTTAATTATAATTTACAAAGTAGATACTATTATCACATATGCTAAATAAAGAATCTAGGATTAGTTCTTAGCCTTGACAGATATAAATGACATAAGGATGCAAATCTAGATATGCTTATTTCCATAGAATATGATCTTTAACATTTATTAATTACTTTACAACACTGTACTTACTGAAAGGCAAGTACTAAACCATAAATAACACTTCTTTTTATACTGATTGAAGCCATGTACAATGAAAGGCACTTAACACGACCTTAATATACCACTGTTAATTCATCCCCCTCTCCCCCTGTAAAAAAGTGATATCTCAAACAACAAATCAATCTTTCTCACATTTCCACATTAAAATTTTAAGAATCATGAAGCAAAAACATGTAAATGAATCATTTTTTCTCTCTCTCAGATGTCCTGCCATCATAATGAAATAATTTATCAAATCATGAAAGAAATAAAAAATCCACTTCTACTAAGTCAAAGATCTGAATGTAGTAAATTGCACATCACTTAACACTGGTTATGCAATAAACATGGTGAGGAATCCAGAGTTAATCCCCTATTTAGCCTACTGAGTTTTTCTAAGGGTTTGACATTTGATATGCTATTAAAAGGACTCTTATAATTCAAACGTGAAATTCCTAAGCAAAAATCCTTCTCTTGAAATGTCTTTAAGAATGCCTAAAGTTTTTGCAGTTTATAACTAATAGCTAGAAATGTAAAACCCCATGACTTAACTTCAAATAAAATTTAGATAACAGAAAATTTGAATTTATGAAGGAAATATTAGGAATCCATCAGTTTCTCTTTACTTAAGATGGATTATGTGTCAGGATTATAAACATGTCATAAAAGGCACAATAACCAGTCTCATTTTAGAATCTTGGCCTTGGGCAATCTTTGAGTATTTTAATTTTTATCCCATTTATTGCCATGTTTCCCTGATTTCATTGTGTTCTTGAAAGTATTGAAGTTTTGATCCTGAGATATTGCAAATATCAGCAACTTCTGGAAGAGAATTTTATTTTTTAGATTTGTCTTATTCCTGTATTATATAAAAAATCCAAAGATTTTACTGTGATACTAATATAGATGCCATAAATGAGACTTATACATTAAAATTCAATTAGACATAATGTATATTCATTATTTATTCTGGCCCCAGTGGGACTATAGAAGAAACGGTATTTTTAGTTACATAGAAATGGTTTTGAGTCTTTTCTGTCACTACATTAGTGACATTGTATGTACTTGGAAACATTCTTAATCTTTCTTTTCCATCTGTAAATAAAAGTTAATATCAGCTAACTATTAGACTGCTTATGTTATTGTAACTACTAAATAAGAAATTATAGATGAACGGCTTAGCAATTAAAATCAGTAAACAATTTCTTCCCTTTCTTATGAAGAAATCCAGCTAGACTATGTTTACATGGAACCGGTGATTGAATTTCCTTCTTAGAACAGCAGCAAAAATTTTATTTAATAATTCTGTAAATTAAAATTAATGAGGATATATATTCTAATAAAAACGATTGGTCTTTCCAAAAGTAAATTAAACTACTAATGTCTTTTTAAACTTATGATAAACTTATGATAAATTGGAAATGTTTGAAATATTGTATAAGTATATAAATATTTACAACCTACACATAAATGTGTTTTAATTTTCTTACCTGATAAGTATATATTTTATGTTTACTTAGTGAAACATCTGTGAATGTGAATATTGATGGGAAGCATATTAAACATGCCATTTTCAATAGGAAATTTCACACTGTGGTTTTGAAACATGTAAAATTTTCACAAAAGGTGAGCTTGTCTTTTCCAAGACAAATAATTAAACAAATTCAAAATAAAACAATATTTTTAAATAACCAAATTTTATCATATATTTTATATATTTCTCCAACTTAGTAACTTCTGTGAGTACAGCTTGCTATTTTCAACAAATACTTTAAAAATCAATAATAATTTTATTATGTAATGGGTTTCATGAAAGGAAAATCTAGAAACTTTTTCTTCTGTAGGCTGAGAAGTAGAAATTTTCTCTCTGGAAAATGATAGCGTTAACAAGTCATTTAAATTGAGTTTGAAAGATAAAGTAAATATCTTCTACTGAAACAATGTAAAAGCATCTTTACAACTGATTACAGAATTAAGTTTAAAAGTCAAGAATATTTTTAAGTTCAGTCCTGTCAGCATTTACTCAAGTGATGGATAATCTTTGGAACAGATCAGAAAAATTTAAAATATGAGTACATAAAACTCACCTTGTCCACAATACATATCTGCTTTCTTGTTTCAGCATCAAGTATTTCAATCTCAAAGTGGGCAGGTTTTGAATGTTTGACCACTGGAATTGGTTTTAGAGGGCCTGCTGAAAGTACAAGTTGTGACAAAGAGTGAAAATTTCTCAAATCATTCTTCAGTATGGACCTTGTAGCTCCACGAGAAAGTAATTCTCTCTTGCGTTCTGAAGCAAGGGATTTGTGCCTTTTGAACATTGTGTGAACTATCAGAAGAATGTCGTGTCAACAGGAGACACTTACAAATGGATTCCCTTTGCACCAGTTAAATACTTCTGGTGAAAGTCTGAAAGGTCAAGTAGCATGCCATTCCAAGAATTCAGTTTTTATTTAGCAAGCTTGAAAACAATGACTGATCTTATTTCTATATATAACATGCTATGGTGAATTGCTGCAGTTTGGAGGATGGCTTTATCAACATTTGATATAATTCTACTTTCTCCTCCTATCTCCACTTCTTAATATGATCACTAGTATTTGAAACCCAAAAGCAAGAAAAGATTCCAAACGAAGTGTTTTTCTTATCTCTGAATTCTGAATGCGCTAACATTCAAACACACATATACTATCACAAACACATTCACATTTAGCAGTATTTAATATTAGCATAGTGCTAACTTCTAATTAAAGAAAAAGAAAAAATAACTGATACATTATTACATAACAGATTTTGAAAAATGCTAAGATGGAATTTTGTGGCATATGTTAAATATATAATTAAATCACTCTGAAAGAAGAGTTTATTTTCACATGCACCAATGCTATATTTCAAATAATTTAACAAGATAACGATTACATATTACAAAATTGATGAATTCATCACTCCATATAGAGAAGGAAAAGATGGCAAGTAGTCCATGAGATTGGATTATATAGAGAGAATTGTATACTTTAGGAAAAAGGAAGTAAACCTCATTTTAACAGTATATTATTAGAAAAGTGTTGAAATGATACACAATATCAGTACTAAACACTAGATTTACCATTTTATTAAATTATCACAAATTCAATATATTGTCTCAGGATAAAAAATGAAAAGTGATAACCAATCTGGAAAAGGAGGTTTTGAAAAAGATTCCCACTCTTTCAAGGTTTCTAAATCTGGTGAAGAAACTATTGAGAAAATCTGAAAAATATTGTCACTGATACAGAAGGATATAAACGGAAAAGATTTTGAGATACTCTTCTGAATGAAAATATTAAAAGTAAAATGCTTAAAATTATGTAACTGTATGAGCTTAATAATTTAAGTTTATTATTTTTAAATAATTGACTATATGTTATGTATTGGGTAGCTATTTAGACATTGTTCAGTAATTATTTTCATATTCCATATAACTAAATTCAATATGTACTACTTTTTTGAAAAAAAAAACATAAAAGATAGGAATATGTATACACACACAAATATATATTTACATATATGTGTTTGTGCATTTACACATACACACACATTTGCCATGCAAATTTATCATCCCAGTTGTTTAAGGATCGAAATTAACTCTTCCCATTCTCCCACACCTTACATGTAATCCATAAGATATCCAGAACACAATAGTCCCATCATCCCTTCAGCTACCATCCAAACATCAATCTCAAATATGTACATTGCTTTTCCAAATTGTTTTCCATCCTTCACCATTGGCCAACCTATGGATTATTTTTAATACAGCAGCTAGAATGATCTGGATAATATTAGTAACCTGTTCAAATCATTTCAAGGGCTTCCTATCTCACAAAAAGAAAAAGCCAAAATTCTCTAGCAGAGTCTATAAATTTCTGTATCATCTAGCATCCTGTTCTGACTTTGATCTCATGTCTTAGTGAACCTGCAGTACCTAGAACAGTGACTGACATATAGTAAGTGCTCAATAATCACTTATTAAATGAAGAAATAAATGATCAATAAATAACTGTCACTTGAAGGGGTAAGAATAACAAGGTAGCTTTTGTTTTATTAGGGAGCTAATTGAAAGCTGAAGTGAACCACCACTGCATCACACTGAATCACAGAAAAGCAACCCATATAATGTTTCTTCAGAGATAGTTTCTATTTAAAAAAACATAGTCAAAAGGATACAGGAGGAGGATTGTAGGAAGATGGTGATGGACTAACAGGCAGAGCTGAATGGTCTCAGAAAAACAATGGAGAAACAGCCAAAAGCTTTCTGAGGCACCTGCTTTGGGGGTCAGCAGACAAGGACAGTGGTACACAACTCCCAGAAGGTGAGGTGCAGAAAGACAAAGAAACTGAATTGCCAAGCCCCTGTGATGCCAGGAAGGGCTCTTCTCCCCACCCTTCCCCAAGATATTAACCTGGGCATAAAACCCCTGGCTCACTGCAGCTGACTGAGAAGGTTACAGATATCTTCCTCCCTGTCAGCTGTTTCAAAGGAAAAGGGAGGGGAGGCCACAGAAAGCCAAGACTGAAGTACCTCCATAGTAAGTTGCGCTGATGAGAATAATCTGATGGCTGCTATGGAAATAGCAAAACTGTTCTCTCTGTTCTATGTACCCAACCACCGGGAGAAAATCTGCACCTCACTAGTGTGTCCCTGGCTTGATTTTGAAAACTTAAGCTGGGAAAGTTTAAAGACTTTGAATAAGTTGAAGCAAATATCAAAGAAGACCTGGGGGGGGGGTGGAATACAATAGGCAAGAGAGAGACATTGGCCATCAGAGTAAATTTACCAACATATTCAGATGCCTAGACATCAGCAAAAAATTACAAGCCAAACTAAGAAACAGGAAGAGATGGCCTAGCCAAAATAACAAGCCAAATATCCTGAAGAGATACAGGATTTAAGACAATTAATCAGTGATAATCACAACTCTTTTAAATCACTTCAAAGAATTTAAGGAAAATATGACTAAAGAAACAAAGGATATTAAGAAGATACTCGGAGAGCATAAAGAACACTTTGAAAGCCTGCAAAAATGTAACAGATCTTATGGGAATGAAAGACATGATGGATGAGATTAAAAATACTTTAGAGTACATAAGAGGAGATTTGAATTACTTGAAGACAGAATTGGTGATTTCAAAGACAGAACATCTGAAATGAAAAAGACAGGAGAACAGAAAGAGAAGAGAATGGAAAAAATGAAAGAGTCTCAGGGAATTGAATAACAATGCAAAATGCATAAACATTCACATTATTGGCGTCTCAGAAGTAAAGAATGGAAAAGGGGCAGAAAGAATATTTGAGGAAATAATGAATAAAAGTTTCCCATTCCTTATGAAGGACATAAATATCAATATCCTAGAAGGACAGACACTCCAAACTGAATAAATCTGAACAGACCCACCCCAAGACACCTACTATTCAGAATGACAAATATCAAAGATAAAAAGAGGATTCTGAAAGCAGCAAGAGAAAAGCAAAGCATCACATACAAGGGAAACTCGGTAAAATTAAGTGCTGACCCCTCATCAGAAACCATGGAGGCAAGGAGAAGGTGGTATGATATATTTAAGGTAATTAAAGAGAAAAACTGCCAGTCAAGAATTCTGTATCCAGCAAAAATGTCCTCCAAAAATGAGGGTGAGTTCAAAGTCTTCCCAAACAAAAACTGATAGAATATTTTACCAAAAGAGCAGATTTACAAGACATACTATAAGGGGTGCTATAGCCTGAAAGGAAAAAATGAGGATGAGAGAGTTGGAGAAAAGTTTAGAAATGAAGATTATTAGGAAGGGTAAACTAAAGGAGAAGAAGACAGGTAATAGGATGATATGACAACAGAGAGCTGAAAGACAAAACAGATGCAGTCAGTAATGCTTTTACAGTAATAACATTGAATGTTAATGGATTGAACACCCCAATCAAAATCATAGACTTATAGAATGGATTAAAAAATATGGGTCATCTATATGTTGTCTACAAGAGACCTACCTCAAATGTAAGGACACAACCAGGTTAAAAGTGAAAGGCTGGAAAAAGATATTCCATGCAAATAATAACCAAATAATAGCTTGAGTAGCAATACTAATATCGGACACAATAGAATTCAAATGCAAAACTGTTATAAGGGATGAAGAAGGCCAAAATGTATTATAAAAGGTGCAATTCACCGAAAAGAAATGATATACTAAATATTTATGCACCTAACTTGAATGCCCCAACTACATGTCTCTACAATAATAGTTGGAGACTTCAATACACCATTCTCATTATTGGATAGAACATCTGGACACAGGCTAAATAAAGAAACAGAGAGTTTGAATAATATGATATATGAACTAGACAAAACAGACATCTATCAAGCATTACACCACAAGACAGCAGTTTTGGGTGCATCAGTTGATGGACATCTGGGTTGTTGAAACAATCCTGGTGTCCATCAACTGATGAATGGATAAACAAATTGTGGTGCATACACACAATGAAATATTATGCAGCAGAAAGAAGAAATGAAGTTGTGAAGCATATGACAACATGGATGAAGCTGGAGGATATTATGTTGAGTGAAACAAGTCAGACACAAAAGAACAAATACTGTATGATTGTGATCTTAGGAATTAAATATACTATATAAACTGATGGAGTTAATTAGAATATAGGTCACCAGAAAATAAGAGGGTAGAGAATGGAAAGCTGAGGGTTAATCTGTGCGGAATTGTTTAAAAGGTTGTTTGTTAATCTTTGGAAGTGAATAGAAATGGTTAAAGCATATCATGGTGTTTGTAACTAGCAGTGCTATTGTATGGGTATGACAATGGTTGGAAAGGAAAGTCTAAGATCATGTATATTACTAGTAGGAATGCTAAAAACTGTAACAGGGAAATGTATAAGATAGTAAAAACCTCATGTAAAACATGAATATGGGTGATATTGCATATATGACTGTTTTTTACAAAATATCAATACAAGTATACTAGAAAGAAGGAAAAAAAATAGCAGATATGTATGTCAGATGAGGCATAAAGAGATTGAGAGTGATGTGTTTGGTTGTTCGTTTATTATTATTATTGGAGTAATGAAAGTGTTCTGAGAGTGATTGGGGTGATGAATGCACAAACATGTGATTACACCAAATACCACTGATTATACTCTTTGAATGGATTTATGCTTTATTAATATGTATCAATAAAATTGAAAAAATGCTTTAAAATATGAATGTACAAAATAAATTTGAGAAATGGAAATGAAATAGCAGCTATGTATTGCAGGGAAGCTTAGAGAGATTGAGAGATGAATTTTAAGGAGTACAGTTATTTGTTTGGGTTTTTTTTTTGTTTATTGTTACTATTAATATTGGAATAATGAAAATACTGTAATGGTGATTGAATTGATGAATGCACAACTATGTGATTATACCAAATACCATTGATTGTACACATTGGATGGCTTGTATGCTTTATTAATATGTATCAATAAAACTGATTAATTTTTTATTTAAAAAAAAAGGACACAGGAGCTAACCTGAAGAGCTCCAAAGGCCAAAATTAAAATAATTCAAGCAGGAAGGAGATGTGGCTCAAGCGATTGAGTGCCCACTTGCCACTTGGGAGGTCCCAGCTCAGTTCCCAGTGCCTCCTAAAGAAGACAGGGAGCTGGTGTGATGGGCAGGTGTGGCAAGCTGATGCAACAAGAGACACAAGAAGAAAAACATAATGATAGACACAACAAAGCAGGGAATGGTGGTTTCCATTGCTTCCTAAAGAGGACAAACAAGACAATGAGCTGACACAATGGGCAGGCGCAGCAAGCTGATACAACAAAATGACGTAACAAGAGGCACAAGAAGAAAACACAATGAGAGACATAACAAAGCAGGGAATGGAGCTTGGCTCAAGCGATTAGGTGCCTCCCTCCCATATCAGAGGTCTCAGGTTTGGTTCCCAGTGCCTCCTAAAGAAACAAGAAAGACAGACACAGCAAATGCAAACAATGATGGGGTGGAGAGAAATAAATAATAAATCTTTTTTAAAAATTTCAAGCAATAGTACAAATGCTGTGAATATTAGATTATAACTTTTGAAAAGAAATTGAGTCAACAATAGTAATCAATAATCAAAAATGTGGGTTTACAGATTGGGAAACTGAACAGAAAGATCTCTAACTGAAATAGAATTCTCATATGGTTAGAAAGTTACATTGGCTTATAAAGGCAATTAGGGTTTTCTAAAGGGGAAGTTACAGTAATTAATTTATATTTAAGTTCCTTATAACAAAGGCTGGTTTTAAAAAGTAGGGAATAATAATATATTAGTTATTATAACATACTTGTTTATTTCCAACAGGTTATCTCTATTGGAACAAAATCAGCTTATTTCCAAGTACTGTGTAAACTAACTTTTGCAAGGTGTGTTCTGTTTTTTTGGGGGAAAGCCCTGCTTTTATGTTTAACTTTTGAAAAACATTCATCACTTCTTAGAGAGGGGGTCACACCCAGCACTGCCAAGGCAGGCAGTCATTTAATTTTACTTAACAAACATAAAGAATACAATAAATATCCCTGGGTCCTTACTAAATAAATGTTCAAATAAATAAATAAATGGGGAAAAGGGACACATCTTCCTTAGAGGAGAATTCCAAGTAATATGTGTACACACTTTCCCCTTGAGTATGAGTTTCACTTGGTGACACGTACAAAAAAATAACAAATGGAAAAAGAAACATGGAAATTTCATAGTGTAGAAATCTGGCAGACAGCATCTTATCTAAGTGCTCAAGTTTAATATCACCATGAAAATCATGTTGCTAGCATGTACGCATTGATATCATAAGAGAAGAGCACTTCACTTCTAGGGATTCTTCCCAAAACCCATAACTGCATTCACACTATGAGAATGTATCAGACAAACACAAAATGAGGAACATTCTCAAGACCATGAAGAAAGGAAAAACAAAGAAACTGTCACAGATTGGAGAAGACTATGGACACCTGCCTGAAATTGCAACATGGTATCCTGGATTGTTTCCTGGAGAAGAAAAAGGATATTATTATGAAAATTGTTGAAATATGAATAGCATCTATAGTTTATTTAATAGTATTATACTGATACAATTTTCTGAGTTTTGAAAACTGTGCCATGGTTATGTAAGATGTTAACATTAGAGATAGTTGTATGAAGAGTACCCAAAATAATCTCTGTAATTTCTTTGCAATCTTTCTGTAAATATATCATTATTCCAAAGTAAAATTTTAAAATAATGCTCAGCTCCCAAAAAAGGAATGAAGAAAGAGAAAAAAAAAGTATTATTCACAATTTTATCTACTCTTCTTTGCCAATCATCTAAGTTAAAATTCCGGAGGAGAATAAATACAAGATTTCCAGATGCTATGCTATTTATTATTTCTAGTATGTAAGTATGGAGGAATAATTTAAAAAATGAATATGTTTACTATTTGATATGGCATTTCTTTTAAGGTTATTGCTAAATAAATTATAATAAAATAATTCTTTTGGATAATATCAGATAAGGGACATAATTTTGTAAACTAGATGGCAATTTAAAATATTTTAACATAAAAACTATTATAAAAATGTAGATCCAAGATGGAATCTTTATTCTTAATTTGTATTTACTTACAGTACAAGGTGAAGAAAAGAAAAAGTTTAGGAAATCATTGCTCTTATTCTCATTTCTCTTGTCTTTTTGACAGAAAATATGCCATTTTACATCATTCTCCATTTGAAAGCTCTGGACCACTGGCAGAAATGTATTACACTCTTCAATGGGTAAGTAGTTCCTAGCCTTCCCTCTAGAGAGCAGCTCAATTCTACACACTTACATTTTTCACTGTAGTCTAGTAATGGAAGTTGTAATCATTCACTTATGTTTGTGACATTTAATCAATGGAATATTTCCCATCAGACCACAAGGTCCATGAAGGCAGAGACCAGATCTAATTTTGTCCATCATTCTATCCTCACAGCAAATATAATGTCTGGCACATAGTAAATATTCAACATTATTTGTTGAATGAATAAATAAGCATATTGGATGGATTTTCCTCTCTAAGCTGATATACCAATCAACAATGTCATGATAAGCTAGCCACTGAAGTTTAAGAACATCCTTGATAGTGGAAAGAACTTCATGATAAAAACTATAATTTTAATCTGGGCTAAATGCTGTTGAGTAAATCCAGGAAAACACTAAGCACCAAGATGGGTGGGTGAAAGACAAAAATATAGGAAGTCAAAGACAAACCACCCACCATGGATACTTTTGTGTCAATGCTCATTAGAAAATCTTAAATATTATGTACAAAGCATTAGAGCATAGAGGGTGAAGGAGTAGAATATCAAACTCTGCATCTTGGTACACTCTCCTTTGACCCAGGCAGATCTCTAAAGTAGTTAATATATGTCAAGAAAATAGCATCATGAAATAATGGGGGCTCAAGAAATCTCTTGTTCTGTTTAAAAAGTTATGGAACCATGGACTTTCCATTATCTGTTACATTGTGAAAACATTATGAATCACAAGATTTTTATAAAATCTAGTTAGACAATGAATATAAAGTACAGTAAATTTGAGAATTTCCTGGAAAATAGAGGATACCCTATATACACATACAGTTTATTTTCTCAATGTTGCCCCTCAAGTTCAAATATACTTATTCATTTCTTCACCTCATCATCCCACTCAAGTATTCAGATTCTTCCTGTTCTCTGCATTTCAAAACCCAAATGGTTAATCCTAGTTCACAGGAATGTGAAGTTTACACTTTTAATAACCATACTAACCGGCAGATGGAGTACCAACCCAAGCCAATTGACTGCCAAACTGTTAGTATCTTAACCTTTTCCCCTAAAAATTCATAGGGTCATTTTTCACTCCTATTTTCCTATTTGCAGTGGTTCCAATGAACTATGAAATAGGCTTAGGTTCTGCGGGCTAAAAGCAGATGGAAAAGCCTTTGGTAATACAAAAATTAATTATTTTCTGAGTCTCCAGAGTATTCCAAAAAGAATATTTTATTCTGCTCAGTCACACAAGCTTCTGAAAGCCCTAAAACTGTTTTCTTTTTTTTTTTTTTTTTTTGCACTTCTACCAGTAAAACTAAAACAAATAATATTAACATTCCAACTAATAATTGAAAACTTGTGTTGGTTACATCACCTTTAACAGCAAAGAAGTGAGAGGAGGGCAAATCAGGTGTTGCTGTGAAAAAGATTCAGTTTTAGCATTTCTGACTAAAAGGTTAGGAATGGTAATATAAAACAACAATCAATAAGAACTACTGATGATTAATCAGTTCAGATTATAGAGAAATGACAGTTACTCTACCAAAAAAAGAAAGTATAACTGCAATGTAGGGGAAAGAGCTCTGGAGTTAAAGTCAAATATGTAGATTCTTACTATAACTGGAGAATCTTGGTAAGCTCTCTAAATATTAGTTATATCATTCATAAAATGAGATCATTTTCAACATGATCTCTAATAACCCTTTTATAATTTGAAAGATTGTAACAGCATTTGAAAGTTTGTTTCCTGTTCAAAACAAACCATGACAAAAAATGTAGTAGAAATAGTCTGCATAATTCTTTCTTCACAAGGTTATTGTAAAGTTAAAGTAATGCATGTGATAACGTACTATGACCTTATTATTATTTAATAAATCATACTCAGGTAGAAGATTCTGTGCTTTGCCAAGAATATGCTATAATTAAACTGTTTCCTGAAGAGCAAATCAAATGGACTAAGATTTCATTTTTTTAAGAAAACTGATTTTAAATATCTCATTTTGTGTGCATAAACTTCAAGTTCCTTGTAAAATTAGGATATCCATGATAGCATTTTTAAAAAAAGTAAAATAAAATTAGGAGGAAACAGAAATTATTTCATGGCCAGTTTGAACTAGGTATGTACTTCTGCTTTTCTTATCTTTATTTGCTTTTAACATTTTAATTTGAATGTTTACTAAAATTTTCTCTTTGAACTAACACCACAAACCATTTGGTCTCAGTCTTTAAATCAGGTCTACCTGCAGCACTCTCTTTAATTACACTCTATTTTTTAACCAGGGCGTTTGGGTACCCTCTCTTTCGTGTTCTCTGAATTATTCCTGGAGATTTCCCAGATTGTTCAGCCCTGCCTTTCCCCAGAGTCAGAGCCTTTGGATGGCAGTTGTTCTCCTGTGTGTGTTGGCACATGGTGCCCTTTATTTTGGCAGCTGTGGCCAAGACTCTTTCCCCTTGTCCTTCAGGGATTTCTTGCATTGAATGGTTGTGGACTCTAGAGCACACTGATCATTGTTGAAAGAACTTTGAAAAGAAATAATCCAAAGGCTTGGAGACCACATATATCAAAACAAAATTAAACACTTCCGTTGTGGCTTTATCTCTAAAAATTTTTATTAAGATGTGGTGAAATCATGCTCAAACAAAAAGCTAAGGTTCAATTTGAAACTTAAGGATTAGGTTTATTTTTTTGTTATGTTTTTTGTTTTAATTAGATTGAGCTTCTTTTTCAAAGAGAGAGGGGGTAGACTGGGGCCAGTATATTCCTTTGGTTTTAGGAGATCTTCAAGAAAACTTAAACTACATTAGAAAGATAAACCTGAGATAGAGTGAGGGAATTAACTCTTCAGCCACCAATTAAGTGTCAGTAATATTTTGTTTGTTTAGGTATATTATACACATTTTGAAGAATTTTAGTAAAACCGCCTGAGATGTTTGAGATACATTTCCTCCCGGAAGCAGAGGGATTGACCATCAGCATGTGAAATAGCGTCTTTTCCTCTTATCCTCTGGGATTTTCATGTTGGGTTTCATGTTGAGATACAGCTTAGGCCACAAGATTTGTGTAATTTAATCAACTTAGAAAAATATGATACTATGTCCATATTGGACTACTTGGTATTCACATAAAAATAGCAAACAACACGTGATGCTTATTACAGGCCAGGCAAAGTACTCAGTGCTCATCAATTTGACAACTGCATGAGGTGGGTGTTAATACAGATGTGGATCCTGAGGCACAGAGAGTTTGCAGCACTTATCTTAAGTGATACTGTAAAAATGTGGAATAACTGGTCACAAACCAAGCCTCTTAATCACGTCACTTCATCACCTTTCACAGTCACACACATATACATGGACTGCTAAGTATATACATAGGTGTCCATTATTTATTTTTGACATTATATATTTGAAAGATATATGCATGGATTATAGAGAAATAATTGCAACCGTAAAATTGTAAATACACACATACACTCACGTGTTCACTTTTCAGTGGGAATTTTCCTAAATCTAGAGGTCCTTCATGCACAATATCATACATGTGAAAGGAAGTTTGTGTGTGGAGTGTGTGTGTGTATTATGGTTTAGAGCAACTTGTTTCTCTTAATGAAATAGCAAAACATAAATAATTCCCTTGACAGGTACATAGTCTCATGCTTCTCTGGCTTTCATTTCACTCTAAATTTGCCCCATGAGTCACTTTTCCTGATTCCTAGATCCCAACCACTCTGGGATTTGCTTGGACCATAATTATATCCAGAGTTACACAATTTTCACAGGATCATTATTGTGTACTGTATATGGATATTAAACTTTACTGTGCTAAATAATTGTTTGCTGCCGCTAATTTATTTTGTTTCTTGATTTAGTATATTATTCAATTTTAATAAAAGGAGCTTATTTATTTTTAAATCTCAGTTCTTATCTCAGTTCATCTATTTTTGAAAGACTCTATTACAGTACTTTGTACTTTGTCTGGCAGACACTCAATAATGTTGAATGGATTAGAAATAAATGACAAAATAAAAATTATGTTTAAGATTATAAAAAAAAGTTGATGAATAAAATATAATTTTGTATTCGTAAATACAGTGAATGTCAGAGTTGGGCTAGAGAGTGCATATAGGATGAGAACACGCCTTTGAATATGAAGAAATAATGATTCAGCTATAAATCATCATACCCAGATTCTGCCATGTCTGTCTCCTGGCAGAAAGACTGAAATATAGAAGAATGAGGAAGAATCATATAGGAAAAAGAAAGATATCAAGTTCAGGTAATTTTTAAATTTCCTATCTTACTTTCCTGTGCAATAACATAAATATTGAATAATGTAAGATATTCTTTACAGTAGAATACTAACTAACAAAATATAGTAGAATCACAAAGTCACCATTTTGTTATCATCGTAGCAAATTTTTTTTTTTTCAGGCAAGAATCATCAATGGATGACAAAACATGTTATTTACATAGTTTCAAAGTGTCTCCATGTAGACAATTACTATTTAAAGAGGGAAAATCGTAATGTTTCAGTGAAGAAACCTGGCATCCACCAACATAGCATGATCTACATTAACAGCACCAAAAATATGATAAACTGATATCTTGTGTTGCCTGAAATAATGCACTGAGAAGGGCACATTGACTATTTGGTATTCTTGCTAAAAATAAACTCATTCACTTGAACCACAAGGAAATAGATAATAAAACAGTGATATTTCAGAAATACTAGGTATAAATTCTTAAAAATGCAATGTTAAAGAAAAATCTAAGTAACTGTCGCAGACTAAAAGAGATTACAGAAAAATATTTAATCCTGGATTGAATCAAGAATCAGGTATAAACTGCCATAATTGTATAAAGAATGCAATAGAGATAATTGAGGAAACAATGAACTGTACTTTATATGATATTGTTATATTAACTGTCATGAATTGGATAATTTTTATAGTTCATTATAATCTTACTCTAATGAAATAAATGCTGAATTATTTATGGAGAAGATGCTATGATGGCTGGAACTAAATCTCAAATCGTTCAGGAAAAATATATATATTCATACAGTCAAGAAAGCGAGAAATCTGGGCTAAACGAATGCAGGAATTTTTGTATTAATATTGCAACTCTTTGTTAAGTTTATAATTATTTCAAAATAAGAAGTATATTTTACAAATGAAGAGGCAATGATAAATCTCAAAATGGAAGGGGATGAATAAATAAGAATATATATCTTTAATTTGCACTTTAAAATACATTCCTCCTTTTCAATAATACCCTACAAAAACTAAAGAAGCAATCTAGACTTTTCCTGGAGAAATCAGTGGCACTTTGCAACCTCTATCTACTTGATAAGTATATCAGTAGCTTGGTCCCTGGCTAGTCTTAAGAGCACTGAATTTCACTACCATGACTTTCCATCATTTATATTTCAGTGAAACCTACAAAAATCAATCAATAAATAATCAAAAGTATAAATACCACAAAATCACTGTAAAATCCATGCCATACCAAATATCTTGTACCAGGAAGTATGCGATAATGCCATAAAAGCAATCCATATTTTATCCTTATTTAAGAGTTATAGCTCAAGCCTCTTTTCTTTTATCTCTAAGTATTTGTAAATCTGCAGAATGACATTATAAACACCTTAAAAGTTGATTCTAATTTAATTTGGGTCATTAGACAAGTGATAAATATCAGTGTGCTTATTGTATAACCCCTGGTTGACCTAATATAATATCATATATTCCTCTGAAAATAGCTATTTCTGTAATTATTAATTTAAATATATTCAAGTTTGTATTCCAAACAATGTCCTACTTCTTAATTATTTCACTTACAATAAGATTGTTATTTCTGTTACTCTGAAAAATCCTGAAGTTGAAAAACGTCTCTGTAAATTAAACTGAAATTTGAAAGTAAATTACCAATGAAAAAGAAAAGTGTATATATGCATGTATGAACAGATGAAAAATATTCACATTTATCAAACTATAGATAGAAAAATGATTTATTAATATGAAAAGTTATAAAAAATTTAAGAATTATACAATAATCTCTCTTATGTCCAATATTTATAGGAAGAGATTTTGTTTGTTTGGATAAGGCTGATCCTTACACATCACCATCTACTCCCTGAACATCTGTATTTAGACGACCATTTCTGAGTGTCTGAGACTTTCTCTTTTTCCTTAATTTTCCAAAACCTCTATCTCATGCCTCCCTTTTAATTATTATCCATTATGCACATTTCAATATATTCAATTCACAAGAATATATAAACCATCTTAAGAGAAGTTCCACATTTACCAATAAACTTGTATCTCTGCCATACAGTATTACTTCTTTAATCTCATACTGTGTAAGTTGACCATTCTCCCACCTTAGGTCAAAACTTCCAGTTGTAAACTGATTTCTATTTCCTTTTACCTGGTTAAGAAATATGTTCCTGCAATTATCTCCCTCTTTTCTGCATCATCATCTTTTAAATTTAATTTTTTACTGTATCTATAACAAGATTACAAATATCATTAATAACACGTATTAAAAAAAAAAAAAACCACCTCTCCTTACCCTATATCTTCCTCCAGCTATCTACTCCTTATTTCTATGTTCCTCTTTATATAGAAATTCTTGAAAATTTTATCTAGTAACCCTGCCCTATTTTCTCTAATCCTTACCTCTTGTGAATTGTTTGAACATGCCTCATTCAAATCCATTTGCTCTTAACAAGATCATCAGTGATGTCCATTCTTACAAATTAAATTATCAATTTCAGTCTCCAGTGTTTGGATAGTCTGCAGCATTTAACCCAATCAGTCACACTCTTCAAAACATTTTCATAAGCTAGTCTCTGGTAATCAGTCTAACTTGGTACTCTCCTAAGGCACATGCCTCTTCTCCTTAGGATCGTTTTCTAGAATTCCTTCTGACTCCTAATTGTGCTACTCTTCTCTTGGAACAGTCCAAATACTCTTGGTTTCTCCATCTACCACCACTGTATAAATAATCTTATACTATTTCATGGCTTTTCTTTCATTCACCAAACATGTTTTTAGTGCCTATTATGTGCCAGGCACTATGCTGAGTGGTAGAGATAAATCAATGAATAAAATAAACAAGCATCCTTTCCTCTACAAGGCACATTCTATTGGGTAAATAAGAAAATTTAATATGAGAGCAGGAGGTAATAAATGTTAAAGAGAAATATGAGTCAGTGCTAAGAAAGTATTCCAATTTCAAATAGTTCAGAATATGGGAGCCTTCAGGGGTGGAAGGTATTTGAGCAAAGGAATGAAAAAAGTACAGTCATGAGGGAACTTTAAATATAACTTATCCATGGAAAACAAATTTACATTTGGATAGTTATATCCTATGCCCTAAATAACACGTTCCTCTCTCCAACCAACTTCTCATGACTCACTTGGATAACTTATCTAAGAGACATCTCAAACATAACATGCCTAAAAACAAAGCAAAACAAACCTTCTTCTCTGTAATCACTCACATTTCAGTGAATAAGAAATCTTCCAGTTTTGGCTGGCCAAAACTCATATAGTCACTCATGCCTTTCTCCTTTCCGTAAAAGTCAATTCCATATGCACTTTTCATTGACTTTACCATTCAAAAACATTATCCCCAGACAGATCATTTTCACAGCCCTTACAGAAACCACCATTAGCTCTCATTTTGAATACTGCAATAGCCTGCCAACTATTATCCCTTGTTCTAAACATGCTTCCTACTAGCCAGCAACTCCTATAAGGGCCAAATTGCTGTTTTAAAAAATATAAATAAAATCATATCATCTTTCTGCCTAATAACTCCCTAAGAAGTTAACCGAAAGATACTATTATAGTCTACAAAGCCATTTATTGCTTGAGTCCTAATGCCCTATTGTCTTTTCCCACTGCTATTGTCTTTGCCCATTCTGCTCCATCACTCTTGCTTGGCTGTTCCTAGAAAACATCAAGCATTATTCCCCTCAGCTTTGTACTTGTTTCTCACCCTTCCTGGCATGCATTTACTCCAGATATTTGCCAGACTAAATTTCTTTATTTTTCAAGTCTTTGCTTAAATATCATCATATCAAAGAAGATATTCCTGACCACCTCATATATACTGGCACATTTCCCACAAATCTTTGTCCTTATCTTCCTTTATTTCTTCTTAGCAAATATCACTATTTCACATATTGAGTATGTATTTTTTTCCACCTCCCCAATACCATTAGAATATAAGGTCCACAAAAGTAGGAATTAATCTGTTTTGTTTGGTGTTGTATTTTCAGCACCAAGAATGATTTCTGGTATATAGCAGGCATTTGAGAATATTTGGTGAATGTATCCTGAATGAATGCATTATGAAGCACAGCAAGCAGTTTAAATATTCTATTTGAGATTGTAGAAACATGGCTGATGGGTTAGACAGATAGGGCTCGGCTCTTGCTAAAACAATGGACAGGATCTGGAGGCTGCCTTGGGGACTTGCATTAGGGTACAGCAGACTGGGACACTGCTTCACATCTCCCAGGAGAGTGAGGAACGGAAAGATGAAGAAGACAAAACAATGTGCTGTGAGTTATTAGACTTCCCAGCTGTGAGGAAGGGCTCCCTTCCCCCACCCCCAAGATATTACTCAAGGGTAAAACTCCTGGTGAATTGTATCTGAGAGGAGAGTGGGCATCTTCCTACCTGCCAGCTCCTTTGGATATATATTGAACAAGAAGGTGCTCTGAGTCATCTAGGAGGGTACTGGAAAGATAGGGAAGCCAGGGGAAAAATCGTGGGTGTTGTGTCCCTATGGCTGGAAGTGGCATATATACCCCACCCTCAGGGCAGATAGCCTAGGTAGGGCCACTGGCACCCTTCTCCATGGAGTGTGACGGCAGACTCCCTGGGAGGCAGAGGGGTATGGGGGTTCATTAATTCTCGACAGATAATTAATGAACAAGGAAAGATTTTGAATAATACATTAGAGGATTTGGACCTAATGGACATATACAGAACACTGCACTGAAATACAGTGGGATATATATTCATTTCGATTGTACATGAATCATTCTCCAAGATAGATCACATGCTAGGCCACAGAACAACTCTCAATGAATTCAGAAAGATTGAATTTATAAAAAGTAATTTCTCTGACCACAATGGAATGAAGCTGGAAATCAGTAAGGGATTGAGAGCCAGATTAAGCACAAAGATATGGAAGTTAAACAACACACTATTAGACAAACAGTGGGTCAAGGAGTAAATCTTAAAAGAAATCAGTAACTACCTTGAAATGAATGAAAATGACAATACAATATATCAAAACCTGTGGGATGCAACAAAAGCTGTACTGAGAGGGAAATTCATAGCCATAAATGCTTACAGTAAAAAAGAAAAAAGAGATAAAATCAAAGATCTAAGAGCACCTGGAGGAATTAGAAAAAGAACAACAAAATAACCCCAAAGGAAGAAGAATGAAGGAAATAACAAAGATTAAAGCAGAGCTAAAAGAAATTGAAAATAAGAAATCACTAGGAAAAAAATATTAATAAAATTGAGAAACACTTAGCAAGTCTAACAAAGAAAAATAAGGAGAAGATGCAAATATATAAAATAAGAAATGGGAAAGGGGATATCACCACTGACCCCACAGAAATCAAGAGCATCATAAGAAGATACTTTGCCCATGCAGAGAGCTGGCAACCTGTGTGGAGAGCTGGCAGCCCACATGGAGAGCTGATGCATCAAGATGACACAGCAAGAAAATGAGTCATAGAGGAAAAAGACAATGAGATAACACAACAAAAGTAAAGAGGCAAGGTGGCTCAAGCAATTGAGTGATTGTCTCCCATGTCAGAAGTTCCCAGAATCAGTTCCTGGTGCCTCCTAAAGAGAATATGAGAAGAGAAGACAAGTAGAGACTGAAGACCATGCAGCAAGTGGACACAGAGATCAGATAGTGAGCACAACCGGCAAGCAGGGGTGTAGTAAATCTTTAAAAAAAACAAGATACTTAGAAAATTATATGCCAACAAGATGGATAACTTAGATGAAATGGACAAGTTCCTAGAAAAACACAAGCAGCCCACATTGTTGAAAGAAGAAATTGATGAACTCAACAGACCAATCACAAGTAACGAGATTGAATTAGTTATGATAAATCTCCCAACTAAGAAGAGCCCAGGACCATACAGCTTTACAGGTGAATTCTACCAAATTCCCAAAGTAACTAACACCAATCCTGCTTAAACTCTCCCCAAAAAATAGAAGTGGAGGGACCATTGCCTAACTCATTCCATGATGCCAACATCACCCTGATACCAAAGCCAAAAAAAGATGCCACAAGAAAGGAAAACTGTAGAACAATAACTCTAATGAACCTACATGCTAAAATCCTCAACAAAATACTTGCTAAGCATATTCAACAACACATCAAAGAATTATAAACCATGACCAAGTGGATTTCATTCCTGGTATGCAAGGATGTTTCAACATAAGAAAATAAATCAATGTAATACACCCTATAAACAGATCAAAAGAAAAAAACACACGATCATCTCTATAGATGCAGAAAAAGCATTCGACAACATATAGCACTCTTTCGTGATAAAAACAGTACAAAAGATAGGAATAGAAGGGAACTTCCTTAACATGATAAAGGGTATATATGAAAAACCCACAGCTAGCATTATATTCAAAGGTGAAATCCTAAAAGCTTTCCCTCTAAGATCTGGAACAAGACAAGGATGCCCACTTTCACTGCTTCTCTTTAACATTGTGTTAGAAGAACTTGCTCGAGCACTTAGGCAAGAAAAAGATATAAAAGGCATCCAAATTGGAAAGGAAGAAGTAAAAATATAGTACTTGCAGATGACCTGATCTTATACCTAGAAAGCCCCTGAGAAATCTACAACAAAGCTTCTAAAGATTATAAATGAATTAAATAAAGCCACAGGTTATAAGATCAATGTGCAAAAATCAGTAGCATTTCTGTACACCAATAATGAGTAATCTGAGGAAGAAATCAAGAAAAATATCCTATTTACAATAGCAATGAATAGAATCAAATACCTAGGAATAAATTTAACTAAAGATATACATGACTTATATGCAGAAAACTACACAACACTTTTAAAGGATATCAAAGAAGACTTTAAAAAATGGAAGAATTGTCCCTGTTCATGGATAGGAAGACTAAATACCATTAAGATGTCTATCCTACCCAAACTGATCTACAGATTTAACACAACCCTAATTAAAATCACCACACATTTTTTACTGAATTGGAAAAACTAACTATGAAATTTATTTGGAAGAGCAAGAGGCCCTGAATAACCAAAGACATTGAAAAAAAAAATGACATTGGATGAATCACACTACCCAACTCTAAAACACACTACAAATCTACAATGGTCAAAACTACATGGTATTGGCACCAGGATAGACATACTGACCAATGGAACCAAATTGAGAGTTCTGATATAGATCCTCGCATATACAGTTAACTGATATTTGACAAGGCCACCAAGTCCACTCAGCAGGAGAGAATGTCCTCAACAAACAGTGCCTGGAGAACTGGATATCCATATCCAAAAGAATGAGAGATGAATACCATCTCACACCTTTTACAAAAATTAACTCAGGTTGCATCAAAGATCTAAATATAAGAGCTAAGACCAGAAAGACCTTGGAAGATAATGTAGGGAAACATTTACAGGATCTTGTAGTAGGAAATGGTTTCATGAACTTTACACCAAAAACATGAGCAACAAAAGAAAAAATTAAAAAATGGGACTTCATCAAAATTAAAAACATTTGCATCTCAAATAAGTTTGTCAAGAAAGTGAAAAGGAAGACTATTCAATGGGAGAAAATATTTGGTAACCATATATCTGATAAGGACCTAATATCCAGCATTTATCAAGAAATCCTACACCTCGAAAATAAAAAGACAAACAACCCATTTAAAAAATGGGCAAGTGATTTGAATAAACACTTCTCCAAAGAAGAAATACAAATGGCTAAAAAGCACACGAAAAGATGTTCAACATCACTAGCTATTAGGGTAATGCAAATCAAAACTACAATGAGATATCATCTTACACCCATTAGACTGACAGCTATTCAAAAAAAAAAAAAAAAAAAGAGGACTACAAGTGTTGGAGAAGATGTGGAGGAATTGGAACCCTCATCTACTGCTGGTGGGAATATAGAATGGTGAGTCATTGGGGAGGGCACTATGGCAGTTCCACAGAAAACTAACTGTAGAACTGCCATATGATCCAGCAATTCCACTGCTGGGTATATACCCAGAAGAACTAAAAGCAAGGACACAAACAAATATATGCACACCAGTGTTCAGAGCAACATTGTTCGCTATTGCCAAAAGTTGGAATCAACCCAAATGCCCTTCAACAGATTAATGGATAAACATATTGTGGTATATACATACAATGGAATATTACTCAGCTGTAAGAAAGAATACATACAGTATTAGCACACAAGATAACATGGATGCATCTTGAGGACCTCATGTTGAGTGAAGCAAGCCAGGCACTGAAGGACAAATGTTACATGACCTCACTGATATGAATTAAGCAAATTGAGCAGACTCACAGAGCTAGAGTCTGGAAGATAGGTTTATAGGAAATAGAAAGGAAGAAGAAGGTTGTGAACCACCGCCTATATGAGCAAAAGCTATGATAAGGTGGAAGTGTGCGGTTGTGTAATGGAGAGGCATGTTAGTGATGCAGTGATGCTATTGGGTTGTGTGATGCTGGTTTGTCAGAGGGGTAGGATGGGGAGGGTGGGTTGGACTATCCATGGAACTGGGGGGAGGGTTGGGGGATGGAGCAGGTGAACACTGGGGATAGGTTGTTACATGGTTGAAACTACAATGTTGGGAATGCTCTTTTGGCAATATGGCAAGTGAGGGTTACTGATTTAGAGTGTTGGAGGTGGGGGGCATTCAGGATAGGGTGCACCTGGGGCAGGCTTTTAGGGAGTGTGTGAGTGTTCATTATATATGTGCTATATCAGTGGGTGGAGACCCACATAATGAGCCGGAAGGTGGTGAACTCCCATCCTAGGGAGGATTGCTATGTTCTCAAATAGAGGGGCAAGAGTCTCTCGAGAGCATGGGTGGTACCCAGTAGGGAAGGACAGACCAATGAATCAAGCTTTCAGTGTTATTGCAAGTAACTATGAATGTTGTTCTTCAAGGAGTTAAGCCTAGTGTTTGCCAGGGTCCCGAGGGGAAAGGGAGGGAAGAGTGGAATAGATGGAACATGGAGCATTTGGGGGACAATGGAAGTGTTCTACATGATCTTGCAATGATGAATAAAGGCCATGTTAAATTATATCAAAATTTATAAAATGTATGGCCCTAAATGTAAACCATAGATCATGATTAGTAGCTATGTTTCAATATTAGTACATCAGTTGTAACAAACGTACTATTCACATATACAATGTTATTAATAGAGTAAGGGGGAAATGGGGGAGGATGTTGGGTGTATGGGAGTGCCCTGTATTCGGTACATGACTTTTCTGGAACCTAAAACTTCTTTGAAGACAAAATGAAAAAAGTAAGACACTGGGGGAATAAATGGAAGGAAATGTTACTGTAAATACAGGACAACAGATCCTACAGTGATGAAAGGCAAAATGTCAAAAGAACTTTTTAAGTATGTTTTCATTAGTTTTTATTATCCCAAAGTTTTTTTTAAATTTTTATCTTTAGGAATTATTTTTGTATTTTTTTCTTATTTTTAAAACTATCATTATTATTTCATTTTCTCATCAATTGTATTTGGCTATATTATTGGCTCCATTTTTTAAGGAGTTTTGACCACAGAAGGGTTACTACTGTAGCAAGGGAGGATCATTTGTGCAGGGTTTCAGTAATGGGAGATACATGGGAAGAAGCGCACCTGGGCATAGATATAAGGCATATAAATTTGTTCAAATGTTCATGGAGCATTGTCATGGTGGGTGGAGGTCCACACAATAACTGACAGAATATCAAAATCCCATCCTGGGAGATCTGCCACACTGTCTAATGGAACAGCATGAATCCCCTGAGTACAGGGCAATGACTAGTGAAGGAGTATGGTCCATTAACAGGGCCTTGATATTGATGACTGTGCTTATGAACCTTTACTCTTGAAATTGAAACAGACTAATATTATTGTGTGTGTAAGTGTTACCTCCTGAGAGCCTCCATGTTGCTGAAATGTGGCCTTTTTCTAAGCCAAACTCAGCATATAAATACATTACCTTTTCTCCAGCATGGGACATGACTCCCAGGGTCATATGACCCTCCCTGGCACCAAAGGATTGCTACCAAGCACCAACTAGCAATTCAACTGGAAAAAGACCTTGACCAAAACGAGAAAAATGTAAAGACAAATGAGTTTATATGGCTAAGAGACTTCAAAGTGAGTCAGGATATCATTCCAGAGGTTACGCTTATGCATGTCTCAGCAGGATCACATTGACTGCCAAAGTAGATACTACCCGAAATAGTGGGGCTCCTGAGGGCTCTGGAGACATCCAGACTCTATAGTCTGGGCAGATAGCTCAGGAGTTAGGTGCCTTTCCCATAAGCTCTACTTTAGAATTTATTCTCTCCAACATGACAGAGTTGGGCTCAGTTGTGGTTTGCAATGATGAATAAAGGCCATGTTATATTATATCAAAATTTATAAAAGTGTATGCCCCATGTGTATACACATGGCTCTTCTGTCCTTCTATTTCAACTGATAATTAGTATTAGAGTTGGTTGGTGTACATCCAAGAGACTTAAATATTTGAGCTGTCCATGGTCCAGCTGGGCCTCAAATCTCAACGGAGTTGCAACACCTACTTTCCAATTCATTGGTCTCACCCAGGATAACTAACAAGGAGGTGATGATGGACAACCACCATACCAAGGAACTAAGAGAGTCTACAACTGCAAGCAAGAGAGTCCCATCCATCAGCCCTATGGGATTGAGGCCCCCTTTTTATTAGAGGAGGAGTGGATATCACCCTACCACAATCCTCAGGATTGGAGAACTAACTATGGACTAAAGCTGGCTTACTGATATTCTACTAAAGACTTATTGTGATTCTAGCAATGGAAGAAATTATATCATTGATGTGGAGGCAGTGGCCACTGAAGGTTCTGGGGGCAGGAAGAGAGAAAACAAGTGTAGTACCAGGGATATTTTCAGGACTTAGGAATTGTCTTGAATGACATTGCAACGATAGATATAAGCCATTGTATATCTTGCCATAATCTACAGAATTGGGTGGGAGAGAGTGTAAACTACAATGTAAACTGTAATCCATACTTAGTGGCAATGCTCCAAAATGTTTTCATCAATTGCAATGAATATACCACACTAATGAGGGATGTTGTTAATGTGGGAAAGTGTGAGAAATGTGGGGTGTGGAGCATGTGGCAGTCCCCTATATTTTTTAAGTAACATTTATGTAATCTAAGTATCTTTAAAAAATTAAAATTAAAAAAAGTAAAAAATTATTATATGTGCCATTGAGTTAAAATCGGTCTAAAATATAGCCGTTCTATAATTGTCAGTGTCAAAATAGACAAAAGAAACACAGTTATATATGCATACCATAATGTATACCTTCCTACCTCTAGAAACCATTTCTAGACCAGAAGCTATTCCTTTCACACTTCTGCCCCTTCTCAAAGCAGATTCCTAGGAGTTTCCCTTGTTTCTTCAGGCCTACCATATTATGCAAGATTTATAAAAGAACATAGAACTGATATTCATGGCTGTCAGTTTAAACAGGTTTCTTGAATTCTCAGTGAAAATAAGTGAGAAATAGCTGATATACTAGACTATGCCAGTTTTGAAAATAGAGGCAAACACTGACAGTAGCTAATGCATTTAGCATCGGTTTAAATAAATGCCTATTTTCCCAATCCTAAAAAAAAAAACTGTTTTTAGTAATTATTAAAATAGGTATCTGAACTAAATTATGCATATTTTATTTATGCCCTAATTCTTACATCTCTCAATTTCCCTAATCCTTTTCAGAATTATATGGCAGTTTTTTTCTTCAAATATCTAAATTTTCATTTTCTGTCATAAAAATCAACCTCAGCCATTCTTCATTATTTTGTGTTCTCCAAGCTGACGCTTACTGAATTTGCAAAGTTAAATGGACTCTTAATCCAGTTACTCTGATAAAGAATAAATATTGAATGTAATATTGACAGAAAACTAAATTACCATAGAATGGAAAACATTTACTTTATGCAAAACGGAGCATATGGGGAGAAAAAACTATTCCCTCTAGGATTAAAAGGTATTTCTTATGTTTTTAGTGTAAAAACTGGAACTGGTAACTGCTTCAGAAGACAGATTCAGAGATTTCTCTTTAAAACTGCTTCCCCTTAGGCACTCAGCCAGTACTATTTTGTTACATAAAATGTTGTGGTTTTAAATCAGTGAAACACTATGTTCATCACACATGAATGCTTTCAAAATCAAACTTTGGTTCTATACTACTTTTCATTTAAAATTTATACGAGTCTGGCTAAATTTTAAGATACCCCCTTTATATTACAAGAACAATTGATACCCATTTCTATTCTTTTCGATAGATTCATGAATTTTGTGTCTGAAGACACTTCAGGAAAGACCCTCCAAAGCCACAGGATCTTGCACTCCTTGTGCAAATTTGATTAGGAAAAAAACTAAGTTCATTTTTAAAATATTACTTAATTACTATACTCTGTTGTATATTATATTTCACTGAATATAATTTTGAAAATGGGAAGCACATATTTTATGATTTTCTATTTCATAATTACACATTTTAAAGGAGGATCTTATGACAAAATAATGCAGGTAAATTAACATTTTTAACATGTTCTGTGTCATTGTCATTAGTCATAATCTTAAACTGTCTGTGGTAGATTATGTTGCACTCTGAAAACTCACTTGTATGGAAAAGCTCCCAGCACATTGTGCGATTTTGATGTTATCATTATTTTAGCAAAGGCCTAAGTCATGTGCAATGAGACAATGCCTTCTTTGAATACAAAAAGAAGAAAAATAAGTATGCTTTTGCTTCAAATCATCTTTTAAAAAATACAAAATGTATTTCAGAAAACCATATAGGTTTGCATGCAGGATGCTGAGTATACAGAGAGTGGAAAAAGCAGTACAGAAATTACTATATCTTTTGAAATGCTATTTCATACACTTTCCAATATATCATCTTATTTACTCAATAGAATCATGTGTAATAGGATTTAATCTTTATTAAACAGAACTATATACTGCAAAAGGGGAAGTTAAGAAATTTCACAAATTCATAAACAAGGCACATCTGGACTCGACCCCAGGTCTGCTGAGGACGAGTCACTGACTGATAAAAGGTATTTCAGACCAACAATTTTGTTCAGTAGGAGATTAGAAAAAAAATTGAAAATATTTATAGGTAGAATGGTGAAGATTTTCCCACATTATGGATGGCTTATATTAAATATTTAAACCTAAATGGCTACAATTTTAGTATGTATGTATATAAAAAGAAATGCATATATTTAAACATGTGCTTGTGCATGTGACTTCTGGATTTACTTTTTATTTCTTAAATATATTATAAGTACAAAATACTGTGTGTTGCATTATTTGGAAGTTCATAGGATATTAATAAAACAAAAACTCATTTGTCATCAATATAGATCATAAAGTAATTAGTTTTAAAGTCCTCTTTGTGCCTCTACAAAAGTATCTCCTACACCTGCAGTTACCACATTTCCTTAATTTTGGATTATTTAACCCAAAACAATGTATTTTGTGTGTTGGGTTTTTTGGGCTGCTTTTTTACATTTATTCCAGCAGTGCTTTATTCTTCTGTGATTTGCATGTTCACCCCAACCTTCTATTTTTGGGATTCAAACATATTCTTGCATGAAGCCAGAAGTGATGCCAGCAGAAGAAAATGATCACCAATTATCAGACATTGTCAGATCATATCATATGTATCATTGTGCTATAGTTTTTCATATTAATACATTTTATTTTTTTATGTGGAATTTTAGGTTTGTATTGTATGTTTTTATGGTTTTGTTTTGCTTCCTATTTAAAAAAAACTGCAGCAACAAAAGTTTATATACATGACCCTTGGAGCATATATGAAAGGATTTGTCTATGTTGAACACCTAGAAGTGAAAAGTCTGTATCATAAGTACATGCATGTCCAATTATACTGGATAGTGGATTTTTTTCCAGAGTTGTATAAATGAAGCTGTTGTCAAAAGCATCCTTTGAGTTCTTATTTTCAGATATTGTATATTTCAATTCTAGGATATATATTTGATTTTTTATAGCTGCTGAGTCTCTCATGAAATTCTTCTTTTAACCTGTATTCTTGATAATTGTTTCTCTGAACAAATTAATCACATGTATTTTAAAGTCCTTTCTTTTTCTTGGGTATGGGGGATTCTGTTATACAGCTGTATATTTACATGTCTTATATTTCTGATTCAATACAGGATATGTTGTATAAAATGTATAAAATATGAGAGATTTTCTTGTAGAGAGGAAACCTTTCTTCCCCCCTGCCCCAGATGACTCCCTCTTCTGTCTGTTTTTTGTCTGCTTTCCATGTATGCTCTTGTCTGCTCGTTGTCTCTGCTCCTTGTCTTTCCTCATTGTGTCTGCTCTTTGTCTGCTCATTGTCTGATGATCTTCTTTAGGAGGCACCAGGAACCTAACCCAGGACCTACCATGTGGAAGCCGCATATCCAACCTCTTGAGCTGTATCCATCCTTGCTCATTGTGTCTGCTCATCTGTCAGCTTGTTATTAGCTATGGTGTCAGCTCATCTTCTTTAGAAGGCACCAGGAACCAGACCCAGGACCTCCCATGTGGGAGTCAGGTGCCCAACTGCTTGAGCCACATCCGCTTCCAGAAACCTTTCCTAAGTCTATATATATATATATATATATAGACTTATCCCCACTTCAGAATTTGAAAAATGTCTAGATATGAAACCAGATGTGAATGAATTTTAATACCTTCAAGTGTCCAAAAAGGCAAACCAGTTTCATTGGACCACCAAAGTTGTGATGGTTGTCTTCCCACCAGCAGTAGTTCTATGCCTGGACTGAGTACAATTTTTCTGGTTCTCAGCCAAGCCAAGAATCAAAAAAAAGCTACAGAGATAAAGAGACTAAAATTGTCAGTCTCAGAGTTGTCTGAGAGTTACTTCTCTCTTGGGAAATGATTACCCACTAGCCCAAACTCATTGCTTTCACAAGTGTTTGATACCTTTAAACACTGGATTTTTATATTTTAAATAGCATTTCTCCTATTTAATTTTAATTTAATAGTACTTTTAGTGGAAGGATTAACCTGCCACAAATAGCACTTATCTTGCACTGAATAAAAATCTGATTTTTAAAAAGTCATCTCTGACGATAATATTCTTTGAATGGAGAATTTATATTTCTCACATATTTAAATGTATTAACATCTTACATAATTAATTTCTATTATTTTTTACTTTCTCCTGCTGATTCCATTTTAACTTGCATTTTTGTATTGCATTCTTTGGATTGCTTTTACTCATAAGTTATCCTTATTCCATTTTCCATTCCACAAAATGGAAATTTTACACTTATATTTAATGGTTAACTTTGTAATTGTAGTACTTTTATTCAACTTAACTAAGTGAAAATTATTTGATGAACTTTCTCAGTTCTGAAATAATACAATTTTTATAATATTTGAACAATACAATTTTTAAAAAATATTTATATCAATTTCTTAATATTTATGCTTTTGTCCACTTTGTTGATTTTATATTGATTTATTTATCTCACATATAAGGTATTATTATGTAATGTTGCTAATAATCACTAATTGTTTAGATTTTTCAAACATGTAATCTATAGCCCAAGGAGAATATTTGTAGAGTGACAGAGAATATCAGGAAATCATATATATGGGTAAATATTTATGCATACCTCTACTTATTTAATTATACATCTCTGACAATGAAATGCTGAATCAAAAGATATTTTAGATATTTCACTATTATCAATTTGTTTTCCAGTGTTTTTTTCCTAATTTATATAATCCTGACCAGTGCTTGTAACTGCTACTCTAGATACTCTTGAACATTGAATATTTCTTATTTTAATTACTGTAACTGTTATGAATAAAAATTCATCTCAATAGTTACTTAATGTGCTCTTTAATTAGAATACATTAGTTGGTCTTTTAGTAAGCTTAATTAAAAATGCTTACATAAAAAATTCACATGGTTTGACTTCTTCCTGCTTCCTACCCTATTTTTTATTATAACTTGCTGTTTATAATTTGTGTAATAAATAATAGTATGAAAATTTGTCACTTCTTGCATGCTAGACATTTGAATCCCCTCTCAAGTTTTGAAAATACTCTTTTCTTCCCCTTAACATGGGAATCTGAAATTGAGGAGATACTCTCTATTTTAATTTATTGATTGACTCTTGGCAGATAGACTATTGGCAGGAAGCCTAGGCTTACCCAAATGGACTCTCTTGCCAACAACTTAGGTTCTTGAGTGACTCAATTGGAAGAAGACATTAAACAGTAATTTTCATAGGCGAATAAGAAGGATAGCTATATCCACTGGCAATGGAGTTGTACAAGAGTGGGTGAAGTGTAATGACCTACTGCTTTTGATTATTAGCTTTCACAGCCTTCTGAATGTGGCCTTATTAAAAATATACTCCTCCAACCACTTTTTATTCTTCCCTAGCCTCTGTATCTTTGATAAACGTGAGGATATTTTTACCTACTAGAATTCTTCTTAGAGGGAGCATTGTATTTACTGAAAATAAATATTTCTTTAAAACACTTGGAATTGAAAATGACATTTTCAATAAATTATTATTCATAAGACAAAGAGAGGTTTGGGTTACTCTTAAGAGACAAAATATGAGACAAACAGACAGATAATGCAACCAAGGTGCTGAATGCAAGGCTATGTGCTGGACAATTGGTTTGATTTTTCCCCATTAGAAACAGAACAAAACAAAACAAAAGAAAGATTAAAAAATAGGGATACTACTATCAAAATTGGAAATGTGAGAGTTGAAGTCTAACATGGCAAGAAGTGAATACACAATGACCCAAGGTGATTATTCAGAAGTAGTATCATGAACATAATGCTTATAAATATAAAGATAACCATAAAGGAAAAATAAGCTCATTTATTTTATGTAAAGAATACTTGGCCTTCAAGTTCAAAAATCCTGAAGACGAGATATGATGGACTTCTGGTTGAAAAAGATATATGCATATAAAATCTGAATTCAGGAATCACCTACTACTTACTAAATCCACTATTTGCTGTTACAATGTACTCACTATTAATTTATAATGCCTCTAATACTATAGTGTATAATATTGCTATAAATCCTGGCAAGTACAGGAGTGTGGATTCCTAAATAGATTAGTAACACACAAAATCTATGAAATGCTGTCTACCTTATTTTATCAATACTCCAAACTCATAGAGAAAATCCTCAATGTATGAAAGACTGAGTAATATGTTTCACTAAAAATCAACAATCTAGCTATTTCAATTAGAAAATAAGCATGTTAGAATTTATTGAAGCTTTAGCTTATTATAATTCTGTTTGATTTATAGGTCACTAAAAAGTTCCATCTCCTACGAAATTTGCTCTGCCTACATGCTTTTCCTAGAATTAAACTTCTCTACTCTCGGATACTGAAAGATTGATACATTAAATACTAAAGGTATCCCAGTGGAAATAGGAGTATCCAATGAAGTTGCTGGATCATAGATAATAGCACATATCATGTAGGATCAGGATGGGCACCAAGAGAAATAATGGAATCAGAGAAAATTGTCCAGGAAAAAAATAATGTATTTAGCAATCTAACTAAGATACAATGCTTTCTTTATTTTCTCTGAAGTGAACCATTTTATCTCTTTTGCCAATTTAATGCTATCTGCATAATACAGTTCATAACAACCACATGAACATTCTAAATCATTAGCACAATAGGTACTCATATCAAGAGTCCTTTAAATAAGTTAGCTTATAATTAGCCATAATTTTAGCTAATGGTTTTAGCTTTCAAAACACATCTCAGATTTTAGTATGCCTACTATCAACACTCCTATTTTAACATATCATTACATTAATAAAAACTGAAAGTCTTACTTTCTTTAATTTCTAAATAATTCTGTAGTATAAGATTAAAAATTCAAAGACGCTATCACGAAATGTACCACTAAGCTTTTAAAATTTTATCTTAAAATTTTTTCTTAAAAATTTATACTTTGCTTTAAATTTAAGCAAAATAAAGCAGTGCACAAGTATGTTATATGTATTTCATATATGCTTATACAATTATACTAATAAAATTGTAATTGTTTTTCCTTCCTTCTACTTCTTGACAAACAGGCTATCTTTTGGGGAAATTCACAAAATGAGTTATCTGGCTACTTTCTAGTTAAAGCTCAAGCTGTGAGAGAACTAACTCCATGTATAAAAAATATTCTTGTTCATAAAATATATATTAGTGATATTCTTTCCACCTGAGGAAGTTTTTTTTGCAATCAAAAGGCCACAAGGTCAGTCATGTGAGTCTACCCATGCTTCAGTTTATCAGCATAAACTGCGAATATTATTACATAATTGTTCTGTTATGTAAGTTCATTTATTGTGTCCTTATGTAATTTTGTTCTAATCTGCTGATAGAAATACATAAGTCACTGCCACACCAGGAAAGAGCAAATTTAAAAACATGAATTTAAAAAAAAAAATCAAGACAATAAAACAAAAAGACCTTAAAATCAGTTTTTCTTATTTGAAATAGAAAGGATAGGATAAATATTTATTATTATCATGGAATGCTGAGGTTCAGAGACAAAAATAGAAATTACCAGGAGAAATAATTTTGTTTCACTTAGGTTTTAAAATATATATATATTTTAACTCTTTGTGGCCAATGCAGATTGTGGATATAAAATGATTTAAATGGAAATCTCAAGAGGTTGAAGATTAAAGAGCATTTCTTTCTTAAATTTTGTCATGGCTCTGTGATATAGTCCCTTATAACTTAATGCAGAAAGGGAGAGAATTATATTCCCTCTCACCTCAAGGCTAGTCAGTGGGGCTTTGGAGGAAACAAACAGAACTTGGTCCTTGTACCCTGCAGTCTGCTCACCGAGTGAGACGCATCATGAAGGAAGACTCAGGAGAGGTAGCTTCATGAGACAGCTCCCAGAGTTTTCAAGCGTGCGTAGGATTCTCTTTCATGGGTAAATGAGAGTGAAAGGCAGCTATTTTTTTTTTTTTTTTTAATTTTACCTTGGTTGACTGCCTTGAGGGGCTTGGAAACCTATGAAAAGATTTAAGGGAAGAATTTTAAGTGGTCACCTGGTGAATATATTACTTTTCATAAGTGAAATACAGGTGAGAGATCTCCGTGAAGGGTAATCCCAAAGGCAGAGTCTGATTACCCACTAAATTTAGAGAACTTTAATGACCAGTGATCATAGTACTATTCAAACAGAACCAGGTTTCCCACTGCTCCAGCACTGATGGTTTCATAAACTATGTTTAACAAGTTGGTGAGGTTGTGAGGAGTAGAATCATAAGACAGGCAAAAATTTTAGAGGAGAGCAATCTGACTCACTTCAGGCTTCTAGAATAGAGCAGGTTAGGGCAGGGAGAATAGGTAAGTTTAACTTGAAATATAATTCAGACTTCATCTATTTTGTGGATCTAAGTATTTTAGTCATTAAAATTAATTTCCTCTAATTAGAATCACTAAGTGATTCAATAATTTTATTATATGAAAGTAAACAGAAAAATCTAATAACCAATCCTAAATTGCCTCAAGAGATCAGGAAAAATAGTTCCACATGTAAAATCATTCCTGGGAAAGAATGATTTGCTTCAATCAAGAATTGTTTCAATTATTATTTAATTATTAAATACTAAAATAATAGAGCAACAGTGGTAGCAAAGAAAAAAGGAATGTTTTTTTTTTTTGTTTCTCTCTCCCTCCAAAAACTTATAGATTCAAATTTAGGAGAAAAGAAATCCTTTCTAATCCAGGAAAATAATCTCATATTCAATTTGATTATGGGAAGCATATTAAAGGGCACTTAGTTTAGCCTAAAGAGCAGTCACTAAAAAGTCATGAGTGCCCATTTAACAAGTATAGTACCTTCTGCGGCATGTTATGACAGTAGTGTGCTCTTCACTGCTACTTACGGCATGGGGGAAGGGATAGAATTTGTATACTCCAAATCTTAATTTCACTAAACTGCTTTATAGACTGTTGCATCCAACCATCATGTCTGAAACAAAACTTATGTGATTCAACAAATAAGAATCATAAAAGGTAATTTTAAGCCCATTACTTTTTATAAGATTATCAGTTCCAAATAATACAAGTCCCATGTTTCATAGACATTGGAAAATGATACAATTTATGTAAGTTTTTCTATCCTATTCATGAACTTTTATCTTTCCATGCCCCTTTTAGTTGCTTTGCTTTTTTGTGTCAGTTGATTCAGGGAAGAGAACCCACACCTTTGGGGCAACAGAGAATCCTAGTTAAATATTTGAGAATTTTGTAACTGAGCAAGGAAAACTTTCCACTTTCTCTCTTTTCCATATTTCATGAATAACAATAGTAAAATTCCCCTATTTAAGAAGAGCAACATGAGTGAAAAGCAAGTAGAAGAGATACCATGCATTCATAGTTACTTCCTTTTCCACAAATGTCCAAAACTCCCACATTTTTCCACTATTCCCACACCCTTTTACAATAACCTTGATGCATCCACCTTTCTGATTCTCATTTCCCATTCTTCCCCCATTTTCAAAACCCTTCCACTTGAGATTTGAATTGAAGAGCCATCATCAGCAAAATCCTTAATCTCCTCAACCAGTTCTCTAAATGTTCCCTTCACTGCTCACTTTAACCAACAGTGAGCTTTCACCTGAGGTCATGGCTTGTGCTGCAGTCCTTTAAAGCAGTGGATGTTTTTCTCCTACCTACTCCATTCCTGAACATGTATTAGATGTACATGTTGCCCAAAATTGCTCTTATTTACATGTTTTAAAACCTGACTCACTGGCACTGTCTGGAGTACTACTCTTACATACATCCTGATAGTTATGTTTAATACCTTGGTCTTTTGATTCCTTGACATCGTTTCCTCTAAAATTCATTCCTCCACTGTCTCTTAATCACCTATGCACATACCTCAGAAATTCCCATTACTAAAAGCTTTTTCTTCACTGTAGTCTCTCTTTAAGTTAACTTAGTCTTCATACATCATCTGCATCTTGCTACCCACTCTATAACATCCACATTCAATCAAACTGGAACATGGCCCTATACATAAATAACTAAATTTGTATCCATACACATTGCTTTACTTAGTATTTGGATGGGTATAGCCCCTGTGCTCCTTTTATAAACCAGAGAGATTATTATCCCTTTTTGCATATGCAAGACCTTGCTACAGGAATTATCTGCTCCCTCTCATCTACCACAATATTTCTGTATTGGGTCATTCTGATGAAAGCAACAGATATGCTATAACAACTTCTATTTTTTTTTTTTTTTTTTTAAAGATTTTATTTATTTATTCATTTATCCCCCCCTTGCTGCTTGTGCTCGCTGGGTCAGGTAACCACACCGTGCGGGCGGGCTTGCCTTCACCAGGAGGCCCGGGAACCGAACCCAGGGCCTCCCATATGGTAAACGGGAGCCCTACTGATTGAGCCACAGCCGCTTCCCGACAACTTCTATTTTTAAAATCTTTTTTTTAAGATTTATCCCCCATTGTTTGCACTCGCTGTCTGCTCTCTGTGTCCATTAACTGTGTGTTCTTTGTGTCTGCTTGTCTTCTCTTTAGGAGGCACTGGGAACCAAACCTGGGATCTCCCATGTGGGAGGGTGGCGCTCAATTGCTTGAGCCACCTCCACTCCCTGCTTTGTTGTGTCTCTCATTGTGTTTCCTCCTTATCTCTCTTGTTGCATCAGCTTGTTGCATCAGCTTGCTGTGCCAGTCCATTGCACTAGCTTACTGTCTTGCTGGTCTTCTCCAGGAGGCACTGGGAATTGAACCTGGGACCTTCCATGTAGTAGGTGAGAGCTCAATTGCTTGAGCTACATATGCTTCCCAAAAATCCTTTTTTTTTTTTTTTCGAACCCACATTCCTCTTCAGCAATTATCTCATTTTCTGTTTCCCTTGATAACAAAACTCCTGAATAAATATCATCTCACACACTGTTTCCATTTCTTCACCTTCCATTATATCCTGAATTCAGTCAAATCAGACCTTCATCTATACCTGTTCAAAGAACTTCTCGTCAAGTTCCTCAATGGCTTCTACATCACCAAATCCAATGAAATATCTTTAGTGCTCATCTTACTGGGACTATCAGAAACATTTGACTGAGTTCATCACTTCCTCCTTCTTGATTTATGAAACATCACTCTCTTTTTCCCTATCCTGTGAGTCATTTCTACTCAGTTCCTTCTATAGATTCTTTACCAACTCCTAGGATCTAAACCTCTAAACAATGGAGATGCCCAGTGCTTAGGATGAGACCTTCTTTTGTTTTACTTACACTCAATTCTCTGTGAATTCTTGAAGTCTCATGGCTGTAAATACTGAGTATTGCAACCATTATTTCTTCAACCCAGACTCTCCACTGAAACCCAGGCTTACATGTCAAATTGTAAGTATGACTTCTCCATTTGGATGTTACTGGATGTTATCTCAAATTTTACATATCCAAAACAAAAGGTATCCTTTCTGTAAAATTGTTTTCTTGCAGTCTGCTATTTCAGTTGATGAAACACTATTAAACAGGTAGATATACACAAACACGTACCTACACATAATCTAAACTCTCCCATTGCCTTACAAGCCAAAGTCATCTGTCACCTGGATTATTTCAACATCCTCTTAAGTGGTCTCCCTGCTTCTCATGTGCAGTATACATATAGCAGTCAGAGAAATCTTATTAAAACAAATGTTGTCGCCTATCAGCAATATTCATAAAACCCTGCAGTGGTTTCCCATATCATTCAGAGTAGAAGTCAAAGTCCTTACAGTGGCCTACCAAGATACATATAATTTTCTCCCTGACACATATATGAGTTTCTGACTTCATTTTCAACCTTTATTCCTTCTTCTCATTCTCTTTCAGTTCTATTTTCCTCCTCTCTGGGCATTGAACATATGTAGCAGGTTCCTATATCAAGGCCTCAACATTTGCCCTTTTCACTGCCTGAGAACCCCGCACACCCTGTCCCCCAGCTGATGCTCAATGCCACAGTTTGAAACAGAAGATATTAACTTATGGAAATGTTTTAATTGATTTGCCTATTGGTAGACTTAGCTCTATGTTATATAGTTTATGAAATCACAAATATAACAAGCTAATATTCCTATTTAAGTGTTATCTCTTAACCACTAAACTTTGTCAATTATCTTCTCAACTTGACTTTTGATACAATCTACTAAATGAATTGCATTTCCTTTAATACTATGAAGGTATCTGGTATTTTCCTGTTTTTCCCCATTCTGAATCTCAAAGATTCTATATGGACTTAAAATAAGTAATATGCATATGTCATTTAATAAATTTGATAGAAAATTGAAGGGACATAATGTTTACAATCAGGCACAGTATCCTTTCCAGATTTGAATGGAAGACCTTTGATCAGTCTATCCCTAAAATAAAAGAGTTGCAAGAATTTAGGAGACAATCAACCCAAATAATTGTGTCCTTACAAATATTAGATTTAACCATCAAAAGGAAATTGCTAGGTAATTTTATTTAGTAAACCAGAGAGATTATTATGAACATAAAAAAACATTTTATTTGATAGGAAAACATTACTATAATTTTCACCAGCTATTTTTTAATATGGAATTATAGTGCTCTCACTATTTTATAAGTATTATTTTCTCAGTTTTATGAAAACAAGGGAATTATAAACAGATTGTACATTGGTTTTTAATATTCTAGCCATTCTTTAAGGATAATGAGCCTGTCTTCTTGAAAACTGAAGATTTTATCTAGGGTATTTCAATTTCATAACAGCAAAGATGGATAGAATAATTTAATGAATGAAATCTGACTAAATGCAAGAGCTTCTTCATCTTAACATTTATACAACTATCGCAGGCTCATATCAGACAAAAATTTAAATTGCATGTAGGGGGCAGGGGGACTTATGATTCATTTTATTTTCATTGATTAACTGAGTTCTCATTTTTGCTAGGAGATAGCTGCAAAATTGCAATCTATGTGAGTAAATTAATTGCATATGCTTGTTATTTTCCTATCTAACAGAAATGAACAAGTGACACTGAAGTTTAGGTGGTATAAATCGACTTCTTTTTATCATCTTACTAACATTTTTCCACTACTTTTTCCAATTAACATGCAAATGAAAGTAGCCTCCTCAGTGCTACAAAACAGATTTTATAACACAAGCGACAGGGATTTAACATGTTTTCTGCTGTGCATGAGAAACATTGTGATTTTCACAACTTAGAGAAAATAAAGATATTATATCTTTCCCAATTTAATACAAAGACTTAAGAGCAGATCAATAAAAGCTGACTCACTTTCAGTTCATTAAGAAATGTTATAACACTGGCTGTTATCTTTCATTTAGTAGAATAATATAGAGCCCTTTGGTCTAAAATGTTTTCCTGAAACTTTATTGATAAGGTTCTTTTAGAACATGTGAAAGTCAATGAATATTTCTTGAGTTAAAAAAACCTACTTTTTCTAAAAATATTTCTTGAGGAAAGCCCCATTAGATAATTAATTAATATGTCCCAGTCATTTCCAAAGTTAATCATCTTCCATTAAATTGTATTTTGGTCACGTGTGTGTGTTTAACTCTAAATGGCTTTGCCAGTTTCTCATATTTTATAAATAAATAAATAAGTAAATAAATAAATGCGTGTGCTTACATATAAAATGTATACAGTATCTATATTTTGTTACAATGATCATTTTTCTAAAAATACTTGATCAGGTATAGTTGAAAACCACTTGTCAAAATTACGGTGACCCATTAAATGAAAATGTTTTTTTTAAAAAAATATTTTCCCTTCTCTAAAATGATTAGCAGTATAAACTATATTTCTAATATGCATTTTTGGTGATCAGATATCCCAAAAGAGGAAGCAAATCTGATGGTATTTGGTGTTCTTAAGGCTAACTCAAGCAAAACTTTCTATTTTAAAAATTTTCCACCTCTCATGAGATCTATGTGTTAATATGTGTACAAAGTATAAAACAATTTTGGACTATATCTAGAAGGATGGAAGTGCAGAAAGGTGGACAGTAGTAAGCAGAACGAATCACAAAAGAAACTTTGGACAAAGGATTAGGGCCAACTAATGCTACAAATAAGGTGGTGAATATCTGTGTCAGAGTTCTAGATTAAAAATTGGAACTTTCTTGGACTTTGGGTTTATTGCATTCCTGATCCACGTTAGCAAATAAACAGGGACAAAATACATGCATTAAAAAGGAACATAGGCCTGAATTGATCAAAGTTTTCAGCTTTTTTTCCTCATCTATTGATGTATAATGTCAAAATAATTGCACATCATATTTACATTTTTTCTGTTAATAGTCAATATCAGAAAGAATTGATATTGTATAGATTTGTAAATGTTAGAATTAGATTTTTTCCAAACTACATTTCTATTTTCCACATTTAATAGTTCGTCTTGTTTTTAAAAAACAAGGAACATGCTTAACTTGATATGCTACATGTGATCCATTTGCCATGAAAGCTGGAGTCTATTGCAAGTAGCCTTAATAAAAAAAAAGAAATAATTATGAGAAAATTTGGGGTTACATCACCAGGAATTTTTTAAAGAGATTAGGACTGTTGGATAGGGACTCTGGAATTTATATTCTCATAGATAAATGGACCAAAAAAGAGAGGACTAACCATAATTTAGCTGAGAAGCCCACTGGGAGCTCTTTTTCAGGCAGAGAAGAAGAAAACTTCAGAACTAATTAGAAATGAGTTGTGAAGAACTGAACTAATTCTTAGCTGGCCTTTAAGAGAATTGCCAAAAATCTTAATTTTTTTCTCACTGTTTTGATTTGTGTACTTTTGATTAATTTGGGGGCTTGATTCATATTTCAAAGGTTTAATATAGTAAAGAATGATAACAGAATTTATGGCTAGAAGGCAATACTAGAAGTAAGATGATTGGAGTACAATTATTCTTAATGATTAAAAAAAAGCTCCCACCTAAAGTTAACATAATTCCTGACACTAGGACACGGGAGAAAAGACAGCAAGGTGTCAGGCTGTGGTTCATGGCAAGACTCTATTAGCAAAGGAAAACTAAAATGCAATGAGAAAAATAAGATGAACACTTGTATATTGATTAGAACCACATAGCAGACTTCAAGCCTATAACTTTCCATAGGTCATCATACTTCCTGGGTACCAGATCTACCATAGTGAGGCTAATGCTACATATGAATCAAGATCACAAAAACATAAAAAACAAAAACAGAAAGACAGTATTCCTAACATGCTGCTTGCCTGATGAAAATTGTTTAAGGAACTTGGAATCGTTGAAAGAAGTTGAAATAGTCCTGTTTGTTATAAATCAAATTAATAACCCATAAATTATATAGTTTATTTAGTCTAGATAACTATTCCGAGTCCCCAGTCATTCACAGAGTAAGATCTGTTGTAATTTTTGGTTTAGTTATCTCTTTTTCTTTTCAGTCTTATAGACATATACTAAAGTAATTTATAAATGTTCAAGTTTGTGAATAATAAGTCAGGGACAGATAGAACTTGAATATAAAAGCATCAGCATGTCATGTGAAAATCCATTCTAAATGAGTAACTTTCCATCTAAATAATAAAACACAGAGCGTTGCTTAATTGACAAAGGATTGTACATTCCGGTGTTGTATTTTATTACATCTGCTTTCAAAGTTTATAAGAGCACAAACAGAAAATATTTCAAGGACCTTATGCTATACAACTTACTCAGCAAGAAAATATAAGCTTAACTTCACTAGCATTGCACTTTTTTTTCTTTGCCTTGCCTACTGACATAATGGAAAAGAATGATTGCACTCTTGCATTAATCTCTATGTGTTACACTGTGAGAAGAATATTCCCAATAGGAGAAAAAAGAAGTAACAGACAGTTGCCATAGCTCACTCACAAAAGACTTCCACAAGATGAATATGTAAGCAGACAGTATCAAACGACAGCATTTGACACTTGTTATGCTAAGAATAGCAGCCTGTCAGTCACTACTTCTGTCCTGAGATTTTAAATATAAGACCTGCTAATTATGCATTAAACCAATTGTACTGAATTGCAAAATGACAACATCAACCCTTAACCCTAAACTGGAAAATAAAGAGAAAAAAAATGGTGCTGCTTATTTGCTTTCCCTTACTGAAAACTCTGGTCAAGATGAGCATTTGAAAACAAACATTTCTCCACTTTTTTCCAAAATTTTCACAGAAGTGACCTTCAGAATAAATAAATGCAAATCAGAAAGCAAAACGAAACCAAGCCAAAAAAACTCAAAAAACAAAACAAACAAACAAAAAAATTAAAAAAAAAAAAAACAAGAAAACTGCATTATGACCAGAAACAATGGATTGGCAACATGCATCTCCAAAATCTTAGAAGAAATTTTTTAGACAGTCAACAGATGGGACTTGACTAAAAAGGATCTTATTATAATAGAGCAATGTACAGGATCGAGATGGCAGGCATTCATTACAATTCACTGTCTTCATAGGGCAATTAGGGTTCACACTATATGGAAGCACCCCACTAATTCTGTAGCCAGATCGCAATTAATTTCCATTACACCATTGGGAATAACAAGACATAATTTTATCATACCTAATCTCATAAGGCAGAAGCAGGAAATTCAACCTTTGCTCTAGTATTAAAGTCACACCAAACTGAGAGTGTTATGACAATAAGGCTCTATATTGACTACTTATACTATTATAGACTTCTTACACAACAAAGCCTGTTTAATCTCTCAATGAACATTTTAAATTTAACAATAATATGCATTTCCCCACTGTTGCCGGATTTTTTCTAGGTTCTTGGCTAAGCTACAAGAAATGAATTTCAAGAACAAGCCAGGTTAGTTAGGCCAGTAATTTACTAAGGAATGGAGGGAAGAGAAATGAGAGAAAATAACAGATTAAGGGTCCCAGGTAGAAAGGAAAGGGCTGAAAAGTGATAAAGAGGGCCGATTTACAATTCTCCATTATAGATTACAAATCCCCAAGTTTACTTGCATGCTAATCCAGGAAGGAGAGGTGGGGTGGGGTTGGGAAGACAGCCAGAACAGAGAGTTTTTGCTTTGGTGCTTACCTTTTAAACCATTAATTATTCTGTCCCTTTGCTAATGACAGGGGAGGAGTCCTAGCTGTTTTGATTGATTATCCCACCCCTCGATACCTTGGGAGAGTCCAATGATAAGGTCACTGGAGAATATCTGGGGGTTCTCCTGGCTACCAGAGGAAATCTCATACTGAATCGTCTTCCAGCAGCCATCTTGTGGGGTATTGTGGCCATGTGTTCAATGGTGCCGGGTTTTCTGTCAGACTCCAAATCCATCTATTGATTCTGTATTTTACTAGCCTGCTTCACCACCACCTTCAATGTTGGTTAAACAGAAACCAGCAAAACTGAAAATTGAAGCTAAGCCAAAATCATGCAAACATCTACCTAAAATTAAACCGACTTTGGGTTAAGTACAGATCTCCCTCTTTAAGAATTATCAACAAAGAAAATAATTAACAGATATTTTAAAAGACCATAATTCAAAAGAAATCTACAATAAAGAATTGAGGAAGCTGTGCCCTTTTGAAATAAGAGAATAAAAATAAAACATTAAAAACTTTTAAGTTTATTGTTAAAAGGAATCAAAGCACACACATACACACACACATAGATATCCACATTCCATTCACAGTAGCAAGAGCATTAGAAATAAATAGGAAAAATGTAAATAAAATATGGTTAAATGTGGATAAATAAAAATAAAAACTTACCAAGTTATGAAAATAACTTAAAAACTTATTTTATGCTATGTGTTCCAACTAGAAATTTTAATATATATATATATATAAAACAAGATTTGGTTGTACACACAAATTTAGTACTGATATATGTATACACTTTAACAAAAATAAATGTGTTCTTTCCAGGAAAAAAAACCTCACTATTTTATTTTACCAACCCATGAAGGACATAGTTCTAAAATGATAATTCCAAGAATCCGACTTGGAATTTAACATACCAAGTTTTTAAGTTGGGAAATAAAGTATTTGCAGGAGCATGTGCTATAAAATGTCCCTTTAATAGTCAATAAAACTGGCAAGAGTCTTTGCTTGCTACCTGATAGCCAGTAGATTTTCAAATTATAGAATTCATTTGTCACACTCCACTTAACATATCTATAACCTGCAAGAAATACCATCTTCGAGCAGCTATTTAAATGAGTGAAGGATTAAATGCTAAAATAAGAAGAATAGGGAAATGTAAAAGACAATTATATCCCACCACTTAAGATAGAAATGGGGATCACCTGGAGGCATGTCTTTTTTTTCTCAATGGCAATGGCTTCATTTAGGAAGAAACGTAAAAATATATAAAAATAAACAGCACTGGAGTAAACACAGACTTAATTTCAGTTACATTTGTGTGTAAGATCTTTGTAGTGGTAGTGAATACTTATTATAATTAATTTTAGAATTGCCTGCAGAGACCATTAAATCCTACCAACATTTGCTTGTTTATTCAATAACATTTGATTATATGTTTTAATAATTTTTGAGATAGTAGACATAGAGTGGAGTAGAAATGAATTATACTGCAAAGCACAACAAAATTAAGAAAAGAGGAACAATGTTTAAGAATTAAGGGCCAGGACAGAACTTTCTGAGTTGCCCTACTGTGTCAAAGTTGTCTTCTGGTGATGGGTTAAAAAACTGTGAGTAAAAGATTTTCCTAGTAAGGAAAAGACTTGAAAGAATCAGTGTATGAAAGTGAATAATAGAATATTATTTATATTTTTCTCATATGGAATGAAGGATATAACATGTTGTCTAATGGCCAGGGTAAAATGGGTAGAGTTGGACTGGAAAATTGAAGCTAGCCCTAAACATATGTGTAAAAGAGAGATATTGGAGAACTAGAGATTGTGATTATATCGATATTACAGAACTTATTACCAGTTCCTCTTGTTATTTTATAGTACAATTATATTGCTAGTCCATGATTCTAATACAAATTCTGAATTCAGGCAAAATTATTTTGCCTCTCTTACAAATTGCCACTAGCACAATCTACAAGAACATTTTCCTCTCACATATTCTAACTATCATTTGAAACATTAACATTTTACCTAGAATAAATATATATATAATTTTTCAGTTCATGAAACTTGTTTCTATAACTTTGTTGTCTAAAATTTCTCTAACAGGTTGATGGATTTTTAAATCCACAGATGTAGCTCCACCTACTGATTATAGTTGTCCTGAAATCTTTATAAACGGGCAAAAAAGATAACTGATTCTCTTTATGTTTCTCACATATATCTTTGTCAACAGTTTAAAATCTCTGTGAGTTTGATATGTGATGAGGAAAGCAAAATAAAACATTATTAAAGTTATTTCTGTCAGTGACTGTTTATCTTATGTCCCAATTTATCTGATATATCTTCATTTACAACAAATCTATAATGTTACTTCTGTGTTATAGTTCACTAATTACATGTTCAAAGCTCTAAGTGAGGAAAATGTACCTGTAATTCAAAGGAATTTAAAGGATTCAAGGAAATATTATTAAAGGCATTCTCTCTATAGAAGCCAAAGGCAAGTTAAATATTTACTATAAAACTTGGATTCCTAATTAAAAAGACTGTGATTAGACCTGGAAGCAAGATTCTCTAAAGGGAGAAATCTATTTCCATGCAATTTCACATGTGACAACTGAATTCTTAAGTTCTTTATCATTTATTCATTTATAAATTATAATAAATTTCCAAGTGATGTTCTATTAATAATTTTAAATAATTTTACTTAGAATTGTTCATATATGTTTTATCACTGCATTTCTGAGATATGTAAACATTTGGAGGTTTATATTAAGAGCTAGTGTATCAGTCAGGGTTCAGTCAGAGTTACTGAACAACTAAGAAGGATAGATAGGTAGACAATAGATGATAGACGGGGTGATTGGAGAAGGAGAGAGAGAGAATAAGTGATTTGTCACAGATTTTGGCATTATATGACTGTGGGAGCTGGTTAAGCATTCTCTGTAAGGTTGTTGTGGTCATGCCTGATGCTGTAGCCTAAATTCTGCCTGCAGGTAGTGAGGAAGAGAAGATGTATGTAAAGTGGGGATAACAAAGACAAACAGGAATCCATGAGGTGGGTCTGAAATCCAAGTCTTTGCTTCCTGTGACACTGATGGTCTGGGAGTCTGGCAGGAGATTCTGGCACCATTCCTTAAGGGACTAAAGGCCTGCCTCAGAAGTTAAAAAATCTGAAGGCTACAACTGGAGAAGGTGAAAGAGTTGTGGGGCTGGCTGCAGATTCATGCCAAGAAAGTGAGCCAGCAGATGAACTACGAAATTGCTACTGCTTCATTTCATGCCACCATATCATCCACCAGACCCTCTTCACTACCCACCTTAAATGGAAACTTTCAGAGAGAGGAATTCTGGGAAATGTAGATCAGCATAGCCAAATCGACACATTACAAAGTCACCACAGCCAAAAAAATCTATAATCCTACTTGTTGATCCCTGAGCTTTTAATCCCAAAATCATCTATATTATTAGTCTCTACTTTTCTGTTTTGTTTCCAATAAGACATGTACGCATTAACACATTTCCTTGAAATTATTCTAGGGGGTATATGAAGATTATTATATTTTAACTCTGAAATTATCATGGAATGTATCTTCATGGATAATTACTAGGGTTATATAATATTGTATATAATGTTTAGGTGAACATGAAAGAAAGGTTATCATGGCTTTCATTGATGAGGGTGGTAGATTAAAAAAATTCTTTCAGATACAAAGGACAAATTTAAATAAAAATAATATAAGAAGCTAAGCATAATGTAGCAGAAAGGATATTATGCATATCTTAAATGAGCTGTAAAATCTAAAATTGTGTTACTTTTAAATTTGTAATACTCTCTGAGTCATATTGCCATTGTTAATGACATATCATTTGTTCAAAACTAGAACAAATATTTACTCTATTTTTCATAGTAATTTTCATTTTCATATGAAAAGTGAATATCATACGCTACTCAGTTTAAGAGAGAAGAGTGGTTCTAATCCATTAAGGGAACAACTATTAGTAACTAATACTCACTATATGTAAAATATTTAATAGTGACCATAGAAAGTTACTAGTAAAATAGGAGCTTTCAGTGCCCTATTCCTTATGTCTCTACAACATTAAAAATTTCCATCAAGGTTGATGTTCATAAATTCTCTGTACTTATTCTTAGGGAAGTTTTCTTTTGTGTTTATAAAAAATATACCATAAACTATATTGTAATTCTTAAATTTTGGGCTGCAAGAGCAGAATGATACCTAGTTAAACATATCAATATTGAAAATATCCAAAAGTCTCACCAGTGTGTGGATAAAGCCAAGGTCAAGTGATTTCAGTATTTAAATATTGTTCAGAGCTACAATTTTAACCCCTAATGATAATTCCCTAATGCATAACTGGGAATCCATAAAGTGAGTCTAACACAAGTTCAGAAAGCAAACTTGTCTTCTGGTTGAGCAATTGCTGGCCTCAGTTGCTTCTTTTTTTGTCATTTCACTTCCTCTTTGACCTCTGCCACCCTGATTTCCTGTTTAACACTTGCCCTCAGTGTTCTGCATAGACTTCTGTCTCCAATAAGTAAACATTTCTGCTGTTTCCCTCAAATAGATACAAACTCCAGCTGATGCCTACAATTTTCAAGCCAGGCAATCTCTTATAAATACTAGTTATAGCAATTCCCATAGAGGTTGTTCATAGAATTCAATGTAAATTGCACATGTAAATTATCCACCAAATACCTGTAATATAACAGACTACAAAAAGCAATTTTTAAGTATTTTGCAAGAAAAATGTTAGTAAGGAACCAATCGTATTAGAAATGTCATAATTCTGAGTTAGTTAATTCACTAAGCAGATGTTTATACAGTATAAAATAATTCTGAATTAGTTAATTCACTAAGCAGAAGTTTACATACACAGTGTGAAGCAGGATACACAGAAGTTTGGTATTCATCTGATAAAAAATGCATTCAAGAGTTGAATGCATTTTTTATCAATTCTCTTAATTATTTTATTTCTCAATGAAAGTACTTTTATATTCCAGTGAAATTTATTTTAGTTACACAATCTAATTGAATGAGAATTTACTTCTTATAACAACCTAGTTTAAATATCATGGATTATCTATGTGACCATTAATTACTTAAAAGAAAAATGTGGTATTGTTTTATTTATAGTAAATATTATGAATTTGTAAAGCATTTTGGTACTGAAATATGTGTTATTAAAATTGCAAACTAGCTACCATTCATAAAACTAGATAAAAAAGATACTAGTCTAGTTGAAAAAAAATAGCAATTATGATTGTAAAAAAAACACAAACTAATATTGATTGTAAATTCAATATTCTAAGAACTGTTCTAAATATTTTACGTTAGTTTATTATTTCCCTTAAAGATGAAAAAAACTGAGACCCAGAGAGGATAAGAAACTTTCTCAAAGTCATGGAGCTATGATATGGTAGAACTAGAGTATCACCTGATCACCAGGGCTCCAGATTCTGTGTACTTAACTACTGTACTCGACTACCTCATAATTACATTAAAATATATTGAATAATATTCAAATTGTCATAAAATGTGTATTTGGGAAATATGAAGCACAGGAAAACTCTAAGACTTGGGGGCAAGAGCTATTTTGTAAACTTATAACTTCAGTGCCTCACCTACTGCATCACTCAGAGTATCTAAGGGGTTTTAACACAAGGAATTTAGGCTTGCACAATTTTTGTAAAGCTAAGGAAGCAAAGATCCAGAAATCATTCCTAGAAATGTGTCATTCACACATTCTCACCCAAAAAATGCAGAGGTTCTCTAGAAGGTCAGTGTTACCTCCTTCCCTGAGCACAACTGCCAGCAGTACAAGACTGGGTGATTTCCAATAATTCTAGAAGTAGCTGTGAAACTCAGCCTTTCAAAACTGTTCCCAGCAATTTTCAGAGATTTTTGTTTCTCCAGCTATTTTGGTGTCCAGATCACAAGCCTTTTGTGGGCAATTTATAACACATCTATATATGAGAAAAAGGCTATCTGGAGAGCAATTCCATACATCTCCCTTCCTAAACAAGGGAGAATGTAGAAGAGGATATAAAAAGACATCATGCTTATAACAAACTGGAATACCCAGGACCCAGCACAGATTTAACCCTTCATAAAGGATTTTTAAATGTACTGTATAATCATTAGTGCTAAATTCTATACCCTTATCATATTAGCTGAATATAATATATATATATGCTCTTGCTGCAAGCTTCCACCTGAACATGGATTCATAGCAATATGTCTAAATGTAGAAATACGGTACAGCCTAGGTTATGCAAAAATAAATGACCCAGCATTTTTTCAAACAAAATTATTTTTGTACATACATATTCTCATATTTTAACAAATTTCTACTTGCTTTTGTATGCAAAAAATTCAGAAATTTTTATGTGAATAGATTTTTATGAAATAAAAGAAAAGGAGACAATATATAATTTAAATGTTTAGTGCCAAGTTGAAGCAGCCGTGTGGCACTTAATTGAATTCTAGTGTTACCTTTAAGTCTTATTTATATTTTACTGGTTCTCTAATTTTTTGGTCTCATGGCTTCATTACACTTAATTATTGAAGACACCAGAACTTTTATTTATGTGGGTTATATATATTGAAATTACTGTGTTAAAAATTACAAATATTTATTAAAAAATAATTAGTGCCATTTTCATATCCCTTTTAAAAGTTCTGGTAATGCAGTCACATGCCATTTTGTACATTTACGTTGAGTAGAACTGGGATTTAACACTTATAATTTTAATGCCAAGTATGTGGTTTTTTGCATAAAAAGATCATTGTAACTAGTATCAATCAATAGTTCTTGTATTTTAAAAGGATACATTAAAAAAAGAAGCTGGGGATTATGTGTTTGAATTGCATACAGGTTTGAAAATAAACTGTTTTCTATTGTTGTTTGGGAATGAAAGAAAAATGAAGACATTTAAGGAAACAAAATAATTTTACAACAGTAATGTATAAATATCTGGGAAGCACATCTAGAAATTATGTTCTAATAATTATGCTGGTATTTTCCTTCAATTTATAGAATCTGTTTAAGGAATGAAAAATGCCACAGATATCTATCATCAATCACTCCTGGATGCTTTAAGATGCAGTCCCATTACTTGAAAGTCAGTGAAATACTGACTTGTTATTTAATATTAGAGGAATATACAACCATCACCCAGCAATAGCAGATAATTTGGACTTCATATTTTCTCTATTTACTATGTCTGTTTTCTCATTTTAGTTGATTCTATATCCCTTCAACAACCTGCCAATATCTTACTCTTCTTTTTATTTCTACAATTAACTGAGGTGAAAAAACGGGGAAGGGATGGGAGATAAAGAGATTCAAAAACTAACACTGAAAAACAGATAATACGTGCACCCAGGTATTGCCATATGATAGTGGGAGGAACTGTCTACTGGACCTCTAGTTGAACTTGGCCCAAATGTCAGTTCTGTAGCCTGTGATACTCAAATGTCATTTCTGTAGCCTGTGATACTCATAAGCACATCCTGATATCTAGGAATGCCTTCAGTTTAGTCTTGTACCCGTCTCTCTGAGACTTACCCTTGTCTTGCAGGGTGTTCAGCATAACTCAGTGGTTCTCATAACTGGTCTCAGGGCAGCATCAACATTACCAGGGAAGTTAATAGAAACTGAACCAGAAATTCTGGGGTGGGATCCAGCAATCTGTTTAACACTCCTTTTAGGTTCTAATGTACGGTAAAGTTTGAGAACTACTAGGCTGACAAATTAGTGAGCAAATTACTGAACTCCTTTGTTCCTCAATTTCTTCACGGTGAAATGGGGATAACCGTAGCTACTTTATGGAATTACGTGGAACATTTGTTGACACAGAAGTGGTTAATAATGTTACCTATTATAATATTATTTATCTGTTAAGCCACTATACTAAATATTTTTTGCATATTATTTGATGCAATCTTCAAAATAACCCTATGGAATAGGTATTACTATTGATAAAGTTGAACTTTGTCTGAGCTCTATGCTCCCGGAAAGCCATGAGAAACTGCTAACTACAAAAGACTACCTTGCTCTTGTATATTCCCAGATAAGCTCTGCTCCCACACTTCTTCATTACTCCCTTGTGTAAACTGCCCGTTTAAGATGTCCCTCCTTAATGAATAGTCTCCTTTTTGCAATAGCTTCAATGAAATCACCTCCTTAAGTGCTTGGTGCATATTATCTTTCACACTATTATAGTTATTTTTTCCACAAGAAAACTGAGGTTTATATAAGTAAACTAACATATTCTTATTGCATACCTAATAAATGGCCTAAACTTAAATTACAATCTGGAGAATCTTACTCCAGAGTGGGCTATCTGTCTTTTTACTAGTTTTCATAAGAAAGCTACTAACCAGCCAAACTATTAGGATTTTCATTTGAGAGATGGCAATAGAATGGATCACTCTGGATAGATAGAATGTTCCAGGATGTCTACCACTTTGCCGTCTCTCTTTTCTCTCTCTTTCTATTGTCTTTCCGTTGCCCCTAAACTATTACAACTATGCCTACTTCCATAATTTTTCAGTCAGTGCAAGGATGACCATATCTGGGGCCTGCTGGGACCCAGCTTTTACCCAAAATGGTATTATAAATAAATTTTCCACTTCAATAGGGGTTATGGTAAAAAGAATTCTAGGAAATACATTCTATTCTTTCTTGTGATATAAGGAAGTCAAGCTTAATATATTATATGACTAATGTAGAATATTTTGTAGTATAGGGGAAAATGTAGTTTACTGCCTATTTAGGAAAACTGCATTTTTTATAAGATTTATTGTTTTGTCACACCTACATTTCAAAGAGTATTTACTAAAACCTGTTGAAGATACAGATCTATCTATCCTATTAAAATGTCAAAATACAGTATAGAAAGGATAAAATTATAGGCCATGAAATAAGAGGGTATAAGAGAGCACAGGATTTAACTAAACTGAACTGTGTTTTATTAGTGAAGCCTTCAATTGGAAAGGCTTCCACTCTTATCCATCAATTCCTGTATCTTTAAAATCCATTCTTAGAAAACAAATTTACAGATTTATGAAATAATTTTTATTTTTATTTTCCAAATTGTCCTGGATATTTTTTGTTTTCTCCCCACTCCACCTCTAATCCATTCTCCACCCTTGTTTGACTTCCCCTGTGCCTTGGAGACTGACTCTCCAGCACTGTGCCCTTGTTTGCCAGCTGCTGTCTGTTTGGGTTTGGCAATGGAAAACACTGGCAGAAGACCAGGATGACAGAGATGTTTCCTCCTTATTAGGAAATATTTCCAGGCCCTTGTGTTTCTTTCCTGGACTGCAGCTCTGACTTGGTTCTTACTGGGCTTAAGTAACATTATTTCTTCCCATTGTCCTTTCAGGAATAGGTATGGTAACAATTTTCCCCTGTTGCTCTTCTCTGGGCTCCTCAGCATCCCTTTGTTAGTTCCCTTAACCCAGGGTTTCTCATCAGTGGCAGTATTTTGGGAGAATGTTTAGCTTTATCCCTAACCTCTCACTAAATGACAAAGAAAAATGTCTTCAGATACTGCCAAATGTCTCTTGGAGACAATATTACATGCCTTCTCAAGTGATCCCTTTGTTGACGATTTTTGAGAAAATTGAATTGAATTATGGTTTCTACTGGGAGTATAACTAAGACATGATACTACTTTTCTCTACATTCCATACTCTTGAATAAAACTTTCATCTTCTTTAAAATAGCTCATACTTTATTTTCCAAGTATTACTATTTTAAATTAATTTTTAAAAGAAGATTTAGATTACATAAGTGTTACATAAAAATATAAGAGGTTTCCATATTCTCCACTCCCACTCTTCCCACTTTCCCACATCAACATCCTCATTAGTGTGGTACATTTGTTAGAATTGAAGACCACAAATTGAAGCATTGAGACTAACTATGGATTACAGTCTACATTAAAGTTTATACTCTGTCCAGCACAATTTTGCAGGTTATGAAAAAATATACAGTGGCCTGTATCTTTCACTGCAACGTTATGCAGGACAACTCCAATGTCCTGAAAATGCCCCCACATTACACCTATCCTTCCCTCTCCCATCACTCAGAACCTCAGGGGGCCACTCCCTTTATATCAATGATATGTTCTTCCATTGCTAGAATAATAGTAAGTCTATGTTAGTCCATTGTTCATTCCCCCAGTCTTGAGGATTTGGAGATGGTGATACCCACTCTGCTTCTAACTGAAAGGGAGTTTAGACCCCATAGGGCAGATGGATGGAACTACCTTGCTTGCAGTTGCAGACACTCTCTGTTCCTTGGGAGGGCATTGTCCATCATTATCACTTCATTAGTTGTCCTGGGTGAGTCCAATGAACTGGAAAGTAGGTGTTGCAACTCTGCTGAGATTCAGGATTCAACTGGCAGATGGACAGATCAAAGATTTAAGTCTCTGGGACATATATTTATCAAGTATACTGCTGTATTAGTCAGCCAAAGGGGTGCTAATGTGCAATACCAAAAATGGGTTGGTCTTTATAAAGGGTATTTATTTGGGGTAGAAGTCCACAGATACCAGGCCATAAAGCCTTAGGTTTCTTCTCTCACCACAGTCCATTGCCACGTGTTAGAGCAAGACAGCTGCCGGCGTTTGCCAGGGTTCAGGCTTCTGGGGTTCCTCTCTTCCCGGGGCTGCATTTCTCTCTGGGCTTAGCTCCTGTTTCCTCCACAAGGTCAGCTGCAGAGGATCAGGCGAATGGCTTGCTTCTCTTCTCCTGGGGCCTTCTTTCCAACATCAAAACTGCTTCTCAAAAGACTGCTTCAACTTTCCTTTGCCTTGCCTTTTATATTCAATTCCCCACCCACCAAGGGGTGGGGCTCAACGCCCTAATCCTAACTTAATCATGCCCAGATTAACAGATCAGTTTACAAGCATGATTCAATTATATTTTTGGAATTCATAATTACATCAAATTCCCCAACGGCTACAACTGCTAATTATAGGTTCAAGTAAAAGGGGCTGAAGAGCCAGGTGTTATCTGTTCTCATCATGATAACTGTCTAAAGTTTGTACTTATGCATCTTTGAATTTTTCCATTATATTAAATTATTGTTATTGAATCCATAATCATGAAAAATAAATAAATGTTCTTGGATTCCTGATTATTATCAATGAGATGCTATATGATTTGTACTCAGTAAATATCTAATTTGGTGAATATTTTTCATTGAATTTGATTTTTTTTTAGGTCTCTTAAAGAATGAACTTAAACAAAATAGCAATATAGTTTCAACAAAGAATGTGAGAATGCAAATTATTTACTTTGGTATAGTTTATAATTTTATAATACTATAATAATTATCATTTTTAGTTCTAATGTCTTTGTATTTCCCATCATAATTCACCATAGTGGTTTTTATCTTGAATCTTTACATAGCAGCGTTACTATTAAAATTTTCAATGAGAATGATTAATAAAAAAACAATCACCTTATGACCAACATAAAAGAATATAGAACGATTTTTAAAATTTGATAAGCTTTGAACATGGAAAACAGTACAGAGTTAAAAAAAAAAAAAAGAAATTATTGATCATAATAACTCATCAACTGTGTTCATATCTGGAAAATTAAAACTACTGTGATTCAAGATTTCTCAGGCAAATAGAACACTTTTTAAATTAAGGTAAATCCTGATACCTTTTGGCTTTTGTGTTGGTGGTGTGTTTGCTTTTTTTTCTTTTTTTGGAAATAGATTGGATACTGTATAAGGCTTGTACATTTAAATGGAACTTTAAAAGTAGCTTTTTAAAAGGAGAAAAGCATCTGTTTGAGAGAGTCTAAAATCATGGACACATAGCAGAGAACTTGAATGTTGTAACATGTTTCCTTTTATATTATTCCAGTATAAAGGAAATATTACATTAAAAGACAATAAAATAAATATATCCATTAGTATTCAATTACTTCTTGAGTTTTATGTATATGTCATTTGAGGTGAAAATAATAAAAACATATTAGTCTAATTACTATTCCTGAAATACTTACAACATAATCCTAAAAATTAACAAATATTTATATGCCTAAAGAGGAATGACATCTTATTGATCTGAGTTCCAGAAGAAATCAGAATTCACCCCAGATGATTAAAAAAAAAGTACTGCAATAAATAGGTCACTTCAGGATAGGCAAGGTTAAGGAAACAAGCAAGGGATTGTGACATAATCAGAAGTTAACAAGAGAAAACCATGATTACCTCAAGACTAAGTAGGCAAGGGAAAAAATTAGTGCTACTAGAGTCCATTGAGAATTTGAACTATAGAGGAAGGCTGCAGTCCAGGAGGAACACAGACATTGCCAGAGACATTGTGCTGAGGCAAGAAAGCAGCAAATAAACAAAACCAAAAACAATTTTAAAAAATTTCCACTTTCTCAGTGTCTTCCATCTCCTTCAGGTGCCTCTTGCTTCCAGAAAGGAAACTGGCCATGGAACTCATATCGTGATGTCTTTGGAATGCTGCCAATCATGCAGGACAAAGAAAGTCAGGGAATTGGGTGGGTTGAAGGAAGGAGTGTGCAAATGGAGAAAAAACAACAGAAAAGTCTTGCTGATATCTAGTGCATTTATAGATTTCTTTCACTTAGAAATTTTTTTATTTTTGTTTATTCACTTAGATGTTAACTTAGAAGGGAAAGTAGTAACAAACAGGGGTATAACATAGCCTATAGTATCAGATGAATCTCCCCCAAAACACAAACACACACACTTTAGTAGTGAAAAAAATGCACTTATTCATAATTCCTTAAACTTTAGTTGAATAGAAGGCTTATCATGTCCTTCTTTTTCTCCTCCTTAGAACAAGATTAATATTACTACCCAATAATTGCACATCATGGTCTGTATGTATTATGAACTCTACATTTTTCAGCATATAGGATTAATACAGTTTGAGGCTTATATTTCATCTTTTATCCTTGTTAATAAAAATAAATAAAATATGAAAAGAGGGCTTGCTAGGTACATGATAAAAAGTTTATATACATTTTTAATGTAATTATCACCACTAAATTTTTATACTTCTGGTTTTATTTTCTCCTCACTTTATGGGAGAAGAAACTGAGGCTAACAAATTGGTCAAAGACCCACTGTCATCAACAGTCAGAGCTATTTCTTAATATCATTCTTATACGAAAGCTCGTTTTTAACAACTATTCTTTGTTTTTTCTCTTTAAAAAAGAGAAATGCTACCACTCATTTTATTTCATTCCATTACCCTGACCATAACTCTTTATGGTAGGTTTTATTATTTTTAATTTAAAGCTGAAAAAATTATAGTCTAAGAGAGATGAGTGCACATTCTAGTAAATAGAACTACATGGAATCTATGATTGTCACTTCCTTTTACTATATTCTGTGATCTAGAAAACATTTCAGTGATAGACAAAAATGTCATATAACAGGCACATATTCTCTCAGGGATGAAGGCTTTTCTGTGGAGTGGACACTGGTTTTTATCACAGGTTGTGTACTCAGAGAAAAAGACTTTGAGTCAGAGGTTCCTGCCTGGATGCTTCCTAGGGAGGACTCTTGGTAAGGATACCTAAGGAAAGAAAGGAAAGAAAGCAAGATGGGGCAAGCCGAGTAGCCTCAGCTGGCCCCTCAGGGCCCCTTAACAATGGCCCTCTAATTTGTCCTACATTGAGCGGGCCTGGAAAGGCCATTCTATGCCCCTCCCTACCTCTATCACAACCCCAGCAACTGTATAAACTTGGGCAAGGGTGTTCTTTACAGCTGAGGCAACCTGACAAATCTGACAGCTGAAGGCTATCAGCAGATAGTGCTCCAGCAGCTGTGGCAACACATTCTTTCTTGAAGGGGAATCTGGCAGTACGTTTCCATGTCCATTCTGTGAAATATAAACTAACTTTGACAATAATTCTGAGCCTTACATTTTAATTCTTCCTAAACTTGAGTAAATTTTGCCATAGAAGTACCAGATAATATGACATGTCTGCATATTTGTTTATGCTCATTCAAATGTCTCCTTTCTGTGCTTTATCTAATCCATTACATACACACACACACACACACACACACACCATTTGGCCAGGCCACTTCAAATCAATTTTTGAATTCGTAAATTACTCAAATATAGTTGCCAATTGCAACAGCTTTTCTTTACTTTCTGCTTTCATAAACAAAAGGGGGAAGAAAAGAAACTTTCTGACTTTAACTTTGGTCAAAGCACGTGGTGGTTTTTTGGTAACTGCGGTTTTCAGCCAAGCTTCACATCTGACTACAGCAGCTGAGAATGCAGCAGAAGGCCACTCTGATCACTGGAGCCTTACAATCCAATGCACCGCCATTTAAAACAACATAGTTATTCTCTGAGGAAAAAGCTTTCACTTTCCTCTCTCCCACCAGCTAAAACAGAATGCAATTAGGTCAAAGAATGGAAATCTGAAGTGCAAACAAAAAGCTGTATTTTTATGAAGTTTAAAGGTGAGTTTGTGCAAATATCAAAAACTAATTAGCAGAACAGGTGATATTTAACTACTCAGAAACTTAGAAAAAGGAAAATTGATTTTTGTCTCATTGGATTAAATTACATTTTCATATTGATTGACACAAAGAGCTTCTGTTACTTCTCTTCCAGACAAGATAAATACACTAGCTGCTACTTATTCATGAAACCCTGTCTTTCAAAATTTCAGAGAATGTTATTTTAGCATTTTATTACTGAACAAATATTTTGACAGATGATATTTTGGAAGATAAACAGTTATATACACCCTAACACTTCCACCACGTAATTAAGAACTAGAAAATAAGTCATAGAAATGGTAGACTATATTCACAGGTCAGTCCTTACAGTGTCTGATGTTGATCCAGATCAATTAAATCAATAACACTTAATTAAAAGTATGACCATTTAATATTTTTCAATGTCACTAAACTAAATTGTTGAGTTTAAGAACTGCTAGGATTTCAATAATCATATCCTTTTTATTTACTTCCCCAAAATTATGAAATGAAAAAAGATAAGATACAAACCCAACAGAACCATTAAAAAAAGAAGGAACTTAGGAACATTTTCCTAAGGGAATGGAGTAGGTAAAATCATAAGAATTTAGAAAAAATATTCTAAAGATAGAAAGAACTTTATTCTCCGAAACACCCACCCCTCCAAAGAGAAATACAGGTTTTAACTGATTTGTTTGTTTTGATTTGCCCTTGGTTTTTGAAAAGTAAATAATGTGATTAATGATAGGAGGAAGGGGGAGGTTTAATACACACCCAAAAGTTAAACATTAATAACAAAATAATGTCTATGATCACAGTTCTTTTCATTGTGCTGGTAGGAGATATATACTCAGTATGAGGTTGCTTGAGAAGAGAAGGAATTTGTAGAGGCTCTATGAGGTAAGATTCTGAGGAGCTATGGAATATATCAAGAAAAAAAATAACCTGGTGAAAAGATCAGAACTTTCTTATTGTTCTATTCTGCATCTTTACCTCACTACTCAGACTTAAACTCTCTTCTCTTATCCTGAATGAAATCCCAGATATTTAAGATGCCCCAAAGGGCCATAAGTGATCTTGCCCGTGAACACCATTTTGATTTCATTTCCTACCACTCTCCAAAAGGGTTCATTCTGCCCTAGCCAATCTGGAATCATTGTAATTCTATGAATATTCCCAGCACACTCAAATCTCAGGCCGATTGCAACAGCCATGTCATATAACATCCTTACCTGTACGGGTTCTTCATCACTTCCTTCAGGTCTCTGCTCAAATGTCAAAGGGGACTTCCTTAACCCATCTACATCAAACTAACCCACTGCAGTCTCTCTATGCCATCATCACTTTGCTTTATTTTTCTTCACAGTTGTTATTACTATCTGCAATATTATATTACTATTATTCTTTATTGTTATTGTCTGTCTTCCCCCATGAAAATATCTTTTTCCATGAGGGCAGCCAGCCTTTTTTGTTCATTCCTATATCTTTAACACCCAAGTGAGAAAATGAATGTTTGCTCAATAAATGAATGTAACTTCTTTACCTCTCCACAGAAACATTAGCATAAAATCAACTTTCATTTGTGTCTTATGGAATTGGATGACCTTGAGAAATAGAATGAAGTACTTAATAGAACTACAAGGTAACTGCAGGGCATCATCTGCTCATAGCACACTCCACAATAATTTCTGAACTAGTCAGTCACTCTGGGAGAGCACAAAAGCATCTTATATTTATATCCTCATGCTACCGAGGTACAAAGAAAAGAACTTGAGGAATATTCATGTACTCATTACTTATTGAAATCAAGCCTATACACAAAGAGTTTGGTTAAGTTTTCTATATTGGAAACTATATAATATGCTTTGTAATACTATATATAACTTTGAGGTGATTAGACATGATCAAATCCCAGAAACTAAGAGAACAAGATGGTCTAATATGGATAACTAGTTTATCAAATGTATTCTATTTCCCTGGTGGACTCTCATTTAGAAATGCAGAGCAAATAGGTATGGAATTCCCTCTGCATATATTCAAAGAGCAGTCATATATGGCTCATGTCAATCTGGTTTAAAACGTCAAAGAATTGGGGGAGAGGTATAAATGTCAGTGGAGTAAGAAGCTCCAAGAGTCAACTCTTTCTACAATGCAGTTAGTAATCATCTAGAGCTCCCAAAATTACTTGTTTGGGGTCCCAGGAAACCAGTAGAGTTATTCTACAATATCTTTGGAAGAATGGAAGAAGGAGATTGCCTATCTGCAGTGACAATTCATAAGTAGAAAACTCCACACCTTGGAGGCCTTTGCCTAATCCCCCACTTGCGGTGCAAGATGCTTTGAGAGCTATTCTCTGGCTGGAGTTGGAAGCCCTATTTCCAAAAAACAATGGGCAGGGCAGAAGACTTCTGCTACTGATTAGTAAATTTGGCAGTCTAAAGTCCAATCCTAAAAACTGTTAAAGTTTGAACCTCTCCAAGTCAGAAAGAGGACAGTAGCCTCCATTTTTTAACTTCACCTCTGGCTTAAGGGGAAGAGGGGCTGATTGAAAATCACAATGACAATAGGAACCAGTTTCTTTCCACTCAGGTAGGATTGCTACCCTAGCCTAAGCTCCAGCCCCACCTCCAGCAGGGAGGAAGCTGGGGGGACCTGCACCAATCTCTCTGGATAACTGTAGTCACTTTCAGCCCAACTCACTAGGGATTCTAGCTGAAGCAATCAGGCAAGAGAAATAAGTAAAATGAGTCCAAATTGGAAAAGAAGAAGTAAAATTTTCTCTATTCACAAATGATATGATCCTATTTCTAGAAAGTCCTGGAGAATTTCCAACAAAGCACTTAAAGCTAATAAACAAGTTCAGCAGAGTGGCAGGATACAAGATTAATGTGCAAAATCAGTAGTGTTTCTAAACACTAGTAATGAGCAATCTGAGGAGGAAGAGAGGGAAAAAAGTCCCTTTAACAATAGTGACTAAAAGGATCAAATTTAGAATAAACTTAACCAAGGATGTAAATGACCTGTATTCAGAAAACTACAATGAGTTGCTAAAAGAAATAAGTAAAGACCTAAATAAATGGAAGAACATTCGTTGTTCATGGATTGGTAAACTAAATATCATTAAGATGTCAGTTCTATCCAAATTGATTTACAGATTCAATGCAATCCTGATAAAAATTTCAACAGCCTTTTAAAAAGAAATGGAAAACCCAAATAACAAATTTATTTGGAAGGGTAAAGCACTAGCATAATGATAGACATAGAGACCAATGGAACCTAATTGATGGTTCAGACACAGGCTTTCACCTCTATGGTCAAATGATTTTGACAAGGCTGTCAAGCTACCCTGCTGGGGCAGAACAGTCTATTCAACAAATGGTGCTGGAAGAACTGGATAGCCATAGCCAAAAGAAGGAAAGAGGACACTATCTCACACCGTATACAAAAATTAACTCAAAATGGATCAAAGACCTAAATATAAAAGTTAGAACCATAAAACTCGTAGAAGGAAATGTAGAGAAACATCTTCAAGCCCTGGTGGTAGGTTGTGATTTCTTAATTGAAACTGTAAGCATGTGCAACAAAAGAAAAAAATTAATAAATCTGACCTCCTCAAACTTAAACATTTTTGTCCTTCAAAGGGCATTGTCAAGAAGGTGAAAAGGCAGCCACTCAATGGGAGAAAATATTTGGAAAATATATCCAAAAAGAGTTTGAATTACACAATTCAACAATAAAAGAGCAAGCAATCCAATTTAAAAACAGGCAAAAGACTTAAAAAGACATTTTTCCAAAAAGTAAATGCAAATGGTAAGAAATCACATGAAAAAATATTCAATACCACTAGCTATCAGGGAAATGCAAATCAAAACTACAACGAGATATCATTTCATACCACATAGAATGGCTATATTTAAAAAAAATGAAATAACAAGTGCTAGAGAGGATATGGAGAAATAGGAACAATCATTCACTGTTGGTGAGAATGTAGAATGTTGCGGCCTCTGTGGAAGACAGTTTGGTGGGTCCTCAAGAAGCTAAATTTAGAACTGCCATATGATCTGGCAATGCATCTACTGGGAATATATCCAGAAGAATTGAAAACTGTGACATGAACAGACATTTGCAGGCCAATGTTCATAGCAGTGATATTCGCAATAGCCAAAAGATGGAAACAACCCAAGTGTCCATCAACCAATGAATGGATAAACAAAATATATCTATATATGATGGAAAACTATGCTGCTGTAGAAGAAATAAAAATGAGACACATATGATAACATAGATGAAACCTGAGAACATTATGCTGAGTGAAACATACCAGACACAAAAGGACAAATATCGTATGGTGTCACTAACAGGAACTAAATATGAAAAATATACGCATAGAGTTAAAACATAGACTATCGGTCACTAGGAGATAGGGGAAGGGCTGAAAAGGGGTAATGATGCTTAATGTATGTAGAATTTTTAAATAGTTTGACTGTAAAAGTGTGGAAATGAATAGAGTTGATGGTAACACATTATAGTGAGTATAACTAACACAACTGGTTTATAATGGAATTGTGGCTGAAAGGGGAAGTACAGGGACATAAATGTCAACCGAAAGAAAGCTAGAGAATAATCTAGGGACTGAATAACATAGTGAACCCGGAGGTGAATGAGGATTGTGGTAAATAGTACAAATACAATAATATTCATGTATGAACTAGAACAAATGTATGTCACTATTACAAGGTGATAAGAATATGAAAATGCTTGGGGAAATACAATTTAATATAACTTATAGACTTCAGTTAACAGCAATATTGTAATATTCTTACATTAATGTCAAAGAAGTTACTATATCAATGTTAAGGGTTAATAATAGTGTGGTATGGGATTTTTTGGGGGGGCTAAGGAAAATGTTCAAAACTTTACTGAGGCAATGACTGCACAAATCTGTGATGAAAATGCGAGCCACTGTGTGTACACTTTGAATAAATTGTACTAGGCTTGGTATTATATAACGCAGTGAACCATGTGTTGGAAAATGAACTACAGTTAACAGTACAAAGATGAGAATATTCTCTCACGAACTATAAGAAATGGACAATACTAATACATGGTGTTAATAATAAGGGATATATGGAAAAAATATACCAAATGCAAGCTATGGACCACAGTTAGTGGTAATAATCAGATGATGCTCTTCCATAATCTGTAACAAATGTTCCACAAATCTCTGTGAAAGGGGCCTGAAAAATCTTTTTTTAACAAATTCCATAACTATGAGGATACTTGATGACCATTACTATAAATCAGGTTCCACTGTAAAAGGGCAAGTGAAATTTGACTTGAAATATTAGACTGGCTCCTTTATTCATTATCTCAAGAAATTTAATTCAAGATGTTCAGTTCTGTTTTCCTGTTTGTCACATGGTCTCCTAACTTTTTTAATGTTAATGTCAATATAAGTAGAACAAATCTTAAAATAGACTCTGTTTATAGTTCATTACGTTTATCATATAACAACAAAAACATATGGAACTCATTATTTTTTTCCTCAGCTGACGGACTGTCTGAAAAGATGGAGTAAAAAGAGAGTGGCAGAGGAAATACATTCCTACTTGGAAAGTTCCTGAAAGAGTAAAATTTATTTGTATAGTATTTATTAGGAGGAGCATCTTAATTGTCACACAAATTGAGGTCACATTTATATTTTCAGTGTTTTATCAGGAGCTAAAATTAATAAGGAACTAAATACATCTTTAAAATATCTCTTAGATATGAATATGAAAACTAAATTGATTGACCAGACAATTTAGACTCAATAATAAATAAAATTCTTTGATAATTTAGTGCCATCTCTAATATAATATAATGGGTCGATAAATAAGCAAAAAAAACAAATGTAAAAACAGTCTAATGACAATCAAACTGAGTGTTAGCTAAATCTGTCATTGTCTTAGATGAATATGAAAAGAAATATGGTGTGAAAACAGCTCTATGTAAATCACCAGAGGAGATTACAAAATTTAGGTACTTGGTGCATTTCTTTCAGTAAGGGGAACAGTATAAATACTGATTTTTTGATTGAGTCATTTGACAGGATAGATGGCAGGTCACAGCTGAAAAGACAGCTGGTGGTAGGCGTTACTCATCATTCATATGCCAAATAATATTGTGAGCTTAACTTTGCAATGTTCAAGTACATGCTGATCAGGCTCTGTATCTAACATTTTATCAGAAAATAGAACAGGGCGTTCTCGTGGAGTAAATTAGAAGTTTGACCATATCACATAAGAGGTATTTGGGAATAGGTTGTCAGATCAAGATTCCCTCAGTGACTTGATTAACCCTGACAATAGATTGAATAATTCAGATATTATTTTGATATGAATGAGGGGAGAAAATTCAGGTATCCAGTTTAATTGATTTAATTAGCATGACGATTGTCAATTTTCCATATCACTTTTTACTTTATCTGAGCAATTATAGCTCACTGAACACTAATTTCAGAATCATGAAGTTGAATACATGTATAGGGAAACAGAGAGAAAGAGAGAGGCATTTATTATGAGTTTTTACAAAAATTTGTAATCATTTCTTATACAATGCATTTTGCTTGACAGGTTCAGTATATTACATTATTTGGTTAATTTATTTTCTTATTTATTTCCTTTTTTCTAATATAGGCCAGAATGTAGAGAATATTTTAGAAAAAAATTCTTTTAAGTGTTGTTTGATACTTGTAACTAGGATGGAATAAAAGCATTACCTATAAAGGACACAAATGTTGTTTATAAAGCAGATGTCAAACAATAAACATTTTTTATTACATGTTATTTCCTTCTGCAGGGTATCATGATGGTGTTTTCAAATATAAGCAAGGGAAGAAACAAAGAACTTGATTATGACTAGAGTTTTAAAATAAAGAGCAAATAGATAAATAAGCTGTTATATATTGCCATAAATTGCCAAAATTTGGATCCTATTTTATGCCAGATATGGAGATATCATTTTAATCACATATGGAAAAAACTAATCTACAGTATTTTAATGAAGAATAAGCTATTCATTTTGTAGCAGACATTTACTCAGATTTTTAATTATTGTTTAATGCAACTCTGACATGAATTCTATGTTTTATTTATTATATATACAAAATGCTTGCAATCAATATACTTATACTTAATTTTGTATGTAAATATTGTTTTACAAGTCTGAAGGGAGTATCCACTTTAAATGTGTTGACTATGATTAGTTGATAACTGTATGTCACTATAGTAGAGAAATTCATATGTTCTAATTAGTAAGAAGATAATAGCGTTAATTTCTCAGCCCTAACAATTACTACTACATATTAAAAATATGGGAATTTGATTTATACTTACTTGAAGGGTCTATTAGAAAAATTAATCAAATCTATTTTTACACTATGAAGCTGGGATATTTTGAAATAAAGTTATAAATCGTTACTTAGGTGTAACAGTCTTTAAATTATTTTTTTCTATAGTCTCAAAGTTTGAAAATAGCTTGTCTCCTTTGCATATGCTATTCTCTGATGATAGTGCGAAAGAACCAGTCCTAGGGTGGTGTAGACTAAACGTCAAAGTTAATTTGGACTGAAATGTACACAGCTCTCATTAATGTCATTCTGGCAAATTTTGTGGGAAGTGATTTCCTCTAGGCAAGCTGTACATAGGAAAGGAAGTGTCTGGAAAACCTCAGAGACACAGTCTTCTATCTCATTGAATTCCATTCCTGCTACCATTGGAAAGCTGATTATTTTTTTTAACTCCTCTTCACTAACTTAAAGTATCTTGATACCCACTAAAATGTGTAAGACATTCCAGTAATAAAATTCAAGCTACTCTTGTGTGACTAAGGAATCAGTAGTACTTACCTTAAATCATAAAAACCAATATTTTACTTAAAATGTTATTCCTCATTTGTAGTTGTTGATGTTTTTGTTTTGGTTCTAGAATTCATGAGTTCACCTCTGTCCTAACATACCCAAAATGCATTAGTTAAGTTTCAAATTTATAACATCTTGAAACTAAAGGGAACTATGTAATGCAAGTTTAGACTTTTTATTTTAAAACATATTAACAATATTAATATTAATCAATATTAAACAGAAATATTGAAAGAATTATAATGAACCCCCATATGCACATCATTCAGATTCACCTGTTATAAGCAGAATTGCTACATTTAAGTTATCCTTATCTTTCTCACTCTTTCTTTCTCTCTCTCTCTCTCTCTCTATATATATATATATATATATATATAAATTCATTTATGTCTTTTATCATTATTTTCATAATCACTCGGGAATAATTTGCAAATATTATGCCACCTTACCCTCAATATGGCAATGTATATTTCCTAAGATACAAACATGATCATGCATAACCGTAATGAATTATTAAAATCAGGAAATTTCACACTGATGCAGTGCTACGATCCATCCCAAGCATTTATTCTAATTTCTCCCAATATTAATTTAGAAATTTTTTTCTTGCCTAAGATCCAATCCAAGATCATGTTACAATTAAATTTAATGTCTCTTTTGTCTCCTTTAATCTAGATTGATTCATCAGTTATTCTTTGTCTTTTGATAGTTTTTTAAATGGAGGCCATCATTTATTTTGTATAATGTTCTTCAGTTCAGATGTCTCTGATGGCTCATTATCATTTGGTTCAGGATATACATTTTGAGCAGTAACACTACATATGTGCTCCTTCTCAGTACAAAACATCAGGGGATACTTGTTGTCAGCTTGTCCTTCTTTAAAATGTCACCTTCCATACTTTGTTCTGTAAATTTACTGTTGTTACAGCTGTAATGACTAAGTAAATTAAGTAGGGGAGGATAATTTAAGTCAATGTCAAATTGTCCACCATCAAAATTTCATCCACTACATTTATCTTCCATTCTTGCCATAATCAGTTGTTGTGTGATGGCTGCATAATAGTGATTATTCCTTCTACACTGATTAGTTGATATTCTATTGCAATGGTAGTCTTTTCCTTCTCTCCTATTTAATTATTTTCTGCATGGACCCAAAGATTCATATTTTATTTCATGATTTAAAATCCATTACTGTCATTATTTATTTTATGTCCAAATTATCCCAGATTAGACTATTTGAGCACTTTAACATCTATGAAATTTTGACAGATTCCCATCATTTTGGCACTTCCTTGATTTTTGGCCATAAAAAGATGCTGTATACTTATCTAGATCTTGTTTTGACCCAGTCCTGGAATCATCAATTTCTTTAAGAAGCTATGATTCTTTTAATTGGGGAATGATATTTAGATATTAAAATTGGTTCAAATAGTCTAATTTAAAAATTATTTGTAAAATGTCAACTTTATACACTTTAAAAATTGTTGTGACATGGGATTGCTTATGCTCACACACACACACACAAACACACACACATCATATAACCTTCAGAAATATGAGCTACCAGATATTCATTTTTCAAAAAGCCAGAAGAGGACTTATTCCTTATCTTAACACAATGAGATTTAGAGATCTGTACATGTTTATGCCATTAAAAAGCAATAATACATTAGCAAATGCATTGACTCATAATGCAAAAATGTGAGGTGAATCCTAATTTGCAGGTAGACTTGACACAAAAGGAATATTCAGAGTTGAGGATAAAATAAAAAATGTATTTAAATAGGTCTTGTCCTAATCCTAACAATAGAATCCCCAAAACTGTGGTCTCAGCTAGTTCATAGGCTTTTCTTATCATGTTATTTTCAAACTCAAGTCTCTATCACCTCGCTTAGCCCCTTAAATATTATGTACACTCATTCACACTTGATAAGTAAACAGAGAACAAGTGCAAGAAAACTGAGAAAAGGCAGAGTGAGAGAAAAGAATGAAGGAAAATGATAGGAAATATTTACCAGTGTTCAGGTTTTGATAGAAAGAGTTCAACTTTTGTTTAGATGATGCTTTGATAAACTCAAATCACTGTAGGTGCTGAGTCACAAAGGGCTGTCTGGACCACTCACAGGTTTCAAGGAGAGAGGAAATCCCTCTACAAAATGAAGGTGTAATGTCTAATACAATTCTTGGTCAGGAGAGAGAGTTAGGCCCAGTGGTGAGTAAGATATAGAAGCCCATATATCTTGATAATCCAAGAAATAATAAACATGATTGCATATATGGTGAGATTTATGTTGGTTTTTGAAGAAAAACTTAATTTTTATCTGGTTGGCAAAAGTAGCGTAAGGCATTGTAGACTCAGAAGACTTTACATTAAAAATGCATAAAGGCATGAAAGCATAAGACAGGTTTTGGAACAAGAAATGTTACAGTATATCTGTAGTGATGGGTAGATATGGAAAACCAAGTTGAATTAGTATTTGCCACAGGACACATATTCAACCTTTCAATTTTAATAGATTTTTGCTTCTTGAAATTTCTCTTCAAACACATTTCTCATGGTGTTAGAAATTTTTCAAGGTCTGTAAAACATTAAACTTCTGAATTCTGTTTAATCCCTTTGCATTCCTACAAGTGTCAGTTCAATTCTTAGCCTATCCATCTTTTGGAACACCTTGCCAAATAGTTGTTAATAGCCAGCACACACTATGAAAGTTCTCTTTTCTACCTCTTCTCTTAGAGCTATTAGGCAATTGATTATATTTTCTGCCTTGAAAATTGCTTCAAATAATAATTTAGCAAAGGTTTTGTCACTGCATAATATGGATCACAAAATTTTTAGCCTCTGGTGCCAGTTCACTAGCCACTTGTTGCCTAAATATTAAGCCAATGTTACATATTTTAAGTTTTGGTCAAGATAGCACCCGTATTCTGATACCAATGTCCATATCAGAATATTCTAAGCTTTGTTACAATAACAAATTAGCCCACATTTTTCAATGACTTAACTCCTAAAGTTTATAGTTCTCCTATGTCAAAATGAGGGTCAGGTGAAACCACAGACATCCCTCTTGAAAGAGATGACATAAGAATCTAGGCACCTCCATATCATATCTCTATGACCACACATTCCTTCCCTTCCATTATTGAAAATAAGATAAAGAGAAGGCATTGAAAATTGTGTGGGTCCTTTTAAATCCAGTACTTGGATTTGTGTATACCATTTCCTTTCACATTTTGCTGAACAGAACTGTTTGTCATGGAACTACTCATATAGCAGGAAATTAAAGAAATGTTGTGTTTATTTATGCCTAAAATAAAAAGAAGAACTATTTGGTGAACTTGTAGCACTGATTCTAACTTATAGAGTGAGGGCAAACATACTTTAAATCTGTATATTAGAAAGCAAACTATGGTGTAATCTAAGGTGGAGATAAAAGAAATGAGGAAATTAGTTTGAATGTCGTTATTTCTGTCTAAACAAAAGAGAAATAAAATGGAATCTAATGACATAATAGTGATTATGGAGATTAAATAATAGATTGCTGAAGTATCATTGAAGAATAACTATTGTGTTAGAAGACAAAATGGAAAATTAGGTAAAGGGTATGTATTAGTCACAATTCTCTAGGGAAACAGAAATGACAGGAGATACCTGTAAATAGTATGAGATTTTATAAAATTGTCTATTGGGAGGCACAAGCTCAAAACCACAGGGCAGGCTGCAAACCAGGGGCTCCAATGAAGGTCCTTGATGAGTTCCACAGGGGATGCTGACTGTTCAAAGTAGAGATGGGAATTCTCTTTCTGAATACTTAAATGACTTCCCCTTTTAACTCCTTCAATTTATTGGTTGAGACATCACTCATTGGTGATGACAAACTCCTCAGTTGATTGTAGATGTAACCAGCCATCTATGCAAACAACTCGCTGATGATTATAAGTCCATGAAATGCCCTTGTATTACAATTAACCCAGTGATTGCTTGACCGAACAAGTGGGCAACTTTACATGGTGTGGCAGGTTGATATACTTAAGAATTCCAAAAATAGATACTGAATTATGCTTGTAAACTGGTTTGTTCATCTGGGCATGATTAAGTTATGATTAGGGCTTTGATTGGGCCACATCAGTAGGGCATTGAGCCCTGCTCTTTAGTGGGTGGGGAATCAAAGATAAAAGACATGGCAAAGGACAGAGTTGGAGTTTTTGAGTTGGAGTTCTAATGCAGAGTCTTGCGCTGGAGTCCTGGGAAGTAAGCATGCAGAGGAGCTTTGTTGTGAGGAAGGAGAGAAGGCCCCCGGAATAGAGATGAGTCATTCGCCTGACAGTTCACAGCTGGCCTTGTGGAGAGAGGCAAAGGCTAGAGAGCCTCATAGCCTACAGCTGACCTTGTGGAGGAAGCAGAGGAACTGAGCCCAGAGAGAAAGCCCTGGGAAGAGAGGAACCCAAGAAGCCTGAACTCTGGCAAACGTCAGCAGCTGTCTTGCTCCAACAGATGGCAAGACTTTGGTGAAGGAAGAAACTTATGCTTTATGGCCTGGTAACTGTAAGCTTCTACCCCAAATAAATACCCTTTATAAAAAACAACCGATTATTGGTATTTTTCATCAGCACCCCTTTGCGTGACTAGTACACCTGGCCAAGTTGGCACATTAACCTAACCATCACAGGGTGGAAACAAAGGTAAATTTTCAGGTTTCTAGCTTGGAAGCCAAAGTGAATGCTTAGGTTATTATGACATTATATAAAGTGAATCCTATTTTCTTTAGTAGATGAACTTAAGTTTGGACCAGTTGGATTTGGATTCCCTACCAAATATCTTCATTAAGAAATGACAGTGGGAAATACAATTTCAAAATTATAGAGAGAAAACCAAGCTAGAAAACATTAAATTTGTGACTCATAGGCATATAAACATTAGTTAAACCAGATAATTGGATAAAGTCAACTACTTTTTAAAAATTTATTTATTCCTCAAATATATATTTAGTACTATGTTCTAGGTTGGGTGGTTAACACTGGAGATTAAAATATTCAAGAAAAGATTTCTGACATGGAGGATTTCTGCTCATTATAATAAATTTCTTTAAAATATAAAATATAGTGTGATAATTGCCAAAATGGAGAACAACTATTATTGCATTAACATTATAAGATGTAAACATCAGTTTTCACTGAGGCATGAGAATATGCATGAGTTTGATTCTCTGTTTTAATTTGTATCTTCTAAATCAACAGCAAAGAAACATGTAACAAACTAATACTATTAAATAAAGTCCTATTGGACCTATTTGATTGTGGGTTATAGGTTTTGCGGGGTTTACTTTTTTGTTTTGGCTCTTTATTGTTTTTGTTTTCAGACAAAAAAAAAAGAAGAGTAAAGAGATTTTTCAATGATTGTGGATTAAAACAATAAGGGGTCTAAAGGAAGGACCACGTGAAATTCCAGGATTTATGAGTAGGCAAGGGAGGTAAAGGAGGTAGAGTCACCTAAAGCAGCCAACAATTAGATCGTCATTAACTGACTTTTGAAATAACTTCCCTGTAGTACAACTACAGGCTAATAATAGTAGATCACAGGCTAAAAATAGTGGATTGAGGAGTGAATTGAAAATGAGGTAGAATGTAGAATACCTAATTTGCAGATAATAAAAAGAAAGTAATCAAAAGAAGGCAGTAGCTGAAGGAAGGATGTACATAAATTAAAATATATTTAAATATTTTTCATTCCATTTAAACATGAAGCAGGCCAAGTTTTAGGTAATGCATTGCTTACTTATCATTTTCATGACATATTATTCTGTTTTGAAAATTATATTATTATAGAACCAGTTTCTATGAAACTGTGCTGATATGCCTAATATTTTCTTTAAAGGTGTTCTTAAATTTTTATTGTTTATTGTTTTTGGTGGATTTGCTGCAAATTGTCCAAAACATTAAGTTTATAGCTTCCCTTATTAATTCTATAGCAGCTTCTTCAAAATGAAAGTATCCACTGCAGAACTTCTTGTTGTAGAGCTATGGATAATATTCAGATTTTTTTCCAGAAGGAATACTAATTAACTAAACACATCTAATCATATAAAAATGATATTGGCTAATATATAATTCTATTCTAGTGATATTTTTATAATTTTGATATAATGTTCTGGGTATTAATTTCATGAGAGAGGCTTTAAAAATGTAGGTTTCAAAACATGATGAATAATTTACATAATTTAAATACTTATTCAGGCACTTTCAACAATCAATGGACAAATTCTAAAATTTTAATCTGTAGCTTTTCTTTCTCTTAGTTTCTCTAATGGAAAACTGTAATGTATGTCAGTGACACGTTGAAACTTATCAGGGAGAGAAAGGACAGGGCACCTTCCTATCAAATTAATGGTGTATACTATGCAGACATTGCGACAAGGTGTCACTCAACAGATACCTTAAGTTTTCTATTTTCATCCAGAAGTTAATCTTACAGACAAGACCCTGTCACAATGTGCTAGGGATTGTAAAGAAGAGAAGGTACTAGTAGATCAATGTATCAGTGTTGCATAATAATTATTTCCTCTAATTATTGAGATGGAATTCAAGCTTGAGAAAAGATTGGGTATATGATACTAATAGAATACTCTCTATCAGAAAGAAAGTGTAATGTAGTGAATTCTTTGCCTAGATTTTCACACAGAATGGATTTTTATGATAAATAAGGAACCAAGAAATTTTTATTTTTAAATCATTTACTATATCAACTAGAAATCCATTAAATGCTTCAGATATCACTAAATGATGTCTGCTAATTTTTACTTATAATTCTGTTTCTGTCATCAAATCATCTTGAGTTATATAATTATCTTTCAAGAACTTCCATAAGGATGTCTAACTTGCTGTTGGAAAAACATAAATTTAAAAAAATTTTTCTCTGTTCAGTACCCCTGAAAAATGAATGTGCTATCAATTAAAAATTTAAGCATAAAATAAAGTACCTCAGACTTAAGATATTCACTATTAAAACAGTAACTATATTAGTTTTGTTTGTATTCTAAATGCTCATAGAATATAGGAAAATTTTGCACAAATATTTTGACCATCCTAAAAAATGTTTCTTCCAATAGCAGTAATTTTTACTCCATTTTAATTTTATCTTAAGTAATAAATTTAGTTATTTACATGATCTAAGAGAGATTGTATTTTATGTGATTTAATATGAAAAATAAGCATTACTTTTTATAGGATAATGAAGGTAATTTATTAGAAATTAAATTGCACATTATGCTATCAGGTTAGGATGACACTATGATTTTCTGAAATCTTCCCATTCTGGAATATGAGTTATGGACTAATTTACATAAATTCTTAATCTCATTTATTGACACATTCTTAGTAATAAATTAAAAGTCCACCCTGTGGTCTCTACAAGGGCTATCCCCCAATATCATTCTCTAAATTGCTTACTTATGCACATAATGTGATCTTTAAGTGTTCTCATAATTTTGAACTGGTAGGTACATTTTTCTACAAAGTATGAAAGAGATTTCTCTTCCCTACCAAATACCATAAATTGGATAGGAAGTATGTAGGGATGGGGTAGGGAGTTCAGTTTTGTGGACCCATAAGACAAATGTGATCCAAACAAGTATAAAAATTATCATGTTCTTACAGTAATGTAAACAGAAAACATGTTCAGAAAATAACAGCCAAGCCTGATAAATCACATTCCCTGTTGATAACTCTTCCTCAGGCCTACCTAAGTGACACAATTAGGCTTTTCATTTGTCACAATCATAATTTACTGTAATGTACAAAGGTCAAATGGAGAAATGATTTTGTCCTTTTCTTTAAACATAGACTGTTCTTTGTTATCTTGTATTCATGCTGACCTACTCTTCGTTTAAGTCTAGGTAGTTCTACATTCTGGTTCTTGCAAAGAGTCATGCTGTGTTTAAAAGAAAAAAAATTCCCCAAACCTGATGTAGGACCTTAGTTTCTCTTGCCAAATAGAAATATTAAACATAGTCAAGAGAAAGAATGGTTATGGCCAATCAAAGTGAAGCATCCTCCCAGAAAGAAAAGCAAAAGCCATTTTCACATCTAACTGATGTGTGTTTGTGTGTAATTCTCATTGAATGGATATTTCATGTATGCTATGGTAAATATTTGTTTATATAGACATAGGAAACATTATACTATTTGGCTTTGAGTTAGACACTGTGGATTCAAAGTCTTGCTCTACCATTTATTAGTTTTGTAGGCTTGGATAAATGTTCCATCTTCTATCTGCTGCTCCATTTTTAAATACATATTATAAGAGTCACTAACTTATTGTGTTCTTTTGAGGACGATTAATATAATTAAATTATTTAGAATATTCCTAAGGCATATAACAATAGCCTGTAACAATACTATTATATAATTTCTATTTTAACTATCATTATGATCACAAAGTAAAATATAACCTTAACAGTAAAATCTTTATTTGCTTAGACACTACTGTTCTATCAGTCACAAAAATTGCTCTTGTTCTCTTTTACAGAAAAAAGAAATTTGTAAGAGGATTCTTAGAATTAGAACTGTGTCAAGTTACGTGTTTCTGGGGAGTGAACAAATGATCATCTGAGTTTAATGAAACAAGGAATCTGAAAAATGCTATAGCAGGTTTTTGAAGTTAGAATCTGGTTAGCTATGATACTATTAAAATCACCATATGATTTTGTAAGGATTTTAGATTATTTTTGTCAGTTGGCTTTATTTTTCCTTTTGTTTAAATTTTCAGCTATGCTGAAAATAACCAAGAAAATAGGTTTAATATCCTTTACTATTGAACTATATTTTTAAATTTGTTAATAATAACTTTATTAAGATATATTTACATACCATAAAATGCACCCTTTAAATGGTGCATTACAATGGTTTTCGGTATATTCAGAGTTTTGCAAATATTACTGCTATCAAATTTTAGAACATTCTTAGCACCCAGAAAGAAACTGGTTACACATTAGCAGTCATTTCCTATTCCCTCCTTCCCACAATCCCTAGCAATCACTAATCTACTTTCTGTCTTTATGGATTTGCCTATTCTAAACATTTCACTTCTTTCATTTAGTATAATGGTTTCATAATGGTTCCTTTATATTGTTTAATAATATTCTAGTGTATGGATATACCACATTTGTTTATCCATTCAACAGTTGAGGGGTGTTTGGGTTATATCCATTTTTTTCTACTAAGAATCATGCTTCTATAAGTATTTCAGTACAAGTTTTTGTAAGGACATATGGTTTTTCATTACTCTTAGGTATATACTTAAGATTGGAATTGCTGTGCCATATGATAACTCTATATTTAACAATTTTGAGGAGCTTCCAAACTGTTTTCCAAAGCATCAGCATCATTTTACTTTCCTAAGAGCAACATATGAGGGTTTCAATTTCTCAACATCCTTTCCATCATTTGTTATTATCTATCTGTCTATTTTTATAAACATCCTAATGCCGGTGAAATGGTATCTCCTTGTGGTTTTGATGTGCATTTCTAGTTGCATTAATAAGAACAATACTAATGAATAATGATGTTGAGCAGTTTTTTAAACAAATCAATTTTATTGATACATATTAATAAAATATACAATTCATCCAAAGTGTACAATCAATGGTATTTGGTACAATCACATAATTGTGCATTCATTTCCTCAATCAGTATTAAAGCATTTTAATTAAATAATAATAAACAAAAAACAGACAAGTAAACAAACAAGAAAATTCTTCACCTCTCAATCTCTCTGTCTTCCCCTGCTGTACATAGCTGCTATTTCTGGCTATTCTTACACATTTATGTATTTTTTGTTAAGCAGTTTTATTGAGATAGATTCACAAACCATATGATCTATCCAAATTGTATAATCAATGGCTTTTAGTATAATCACAATGTTGTGCATTCATCACCACAAAAAAAAGTTAGGACAATTTCATTACTACAAAAAGAAAAACTCCATACCCCTTAGCAGTCCTTCCCCAGCCCTACATAAACACTAATCTAATTTCACCTTTATAAATTGATTTATATTTACATTTTATATAATTGGAATCATACAATATGTAGTACTTTGTGTCTGGTTTCTTCCACTTAGTATAATGTGGGGGTTTTTTTGGTCTGATATTAACATCTTGTAGTATTAACATATGTTTGTTGAACTTCAAAGAAAAATGGTCTTACATATGCAATTTACCTATAGCCATATTTCACTTCAGTTTTATTATGCTATACAGTTCCATCTTACATTTTTTAGATTTCCTTTTAGTAATATAGATGACCTTAGACTTTCCCTTTAAATAATTTTCATACCAGCATAATAGTACTGCTGTTTATAAATATTATCTTGGGCTTTCACCTTTTCTATTCATTTCCAAAGATTAGCACAATTCTATTTACCAGTTCTGCACAAGCTAAACCACTTTTCCGTTCTTTAACATCATTCTATTTTCTGGTGACCCATATTCCAATTACTATCTCCATGAGATTGTACAATCTATTTAGTTCATAGTAGCACAATCATACTGTATTTATCCTTTTTATCTGGCTTGCTTCACTTAACATAATGTCTTCCGGGTCCATCCATGTTATGCTTTAAGATGACATTTCTTCTAATAACTGAATAATATTCCATCTTGTGAATACACCACATTTTTTATATCCATTCATCAGATGATGAACACCAAGGTTATTTTCAACTTTTGACAATCGTGAATAGCACTGCTATGAACATCAGTGTGCAGATGTCTGTTTGTGTCATTTCTCTTAGTTCTTCTGGATATATACCCAGTAGTGGAATGGCTGGTCACGTGCAACTCTATATTCAACTTCTTAAGGAACTTCTAAACAACCTTGACAGTAACTCTACCAGTCTACATTCCCACCAACAATGAATAAGTGTTCCTATCTCTCCACATCCTCTTCATCTGTAGTTCTCTGTCTTTTTAATAGTGGCCTTTCTGATAGGTGTGAAATGATATCTCATGGTAGTTTTCAGTTTGCATTTCCCTAATCGTTAGTGCTGTTAACATTTTTCATGTTTTGGTTTTTTTTCTTTTGCCATTTGTACTTCTTCTTTGGACAAATGTTTATTGCTATTTGTATTTCTTCCTTTGCCAATTTTGTAATCAGGTCATTTGTTTTTTTATTGTTGAGTTGTAGCACCTCTTTATATATATTGGATATTAAACCCTTTTCAAACATATGATTTCCAAATATTTTCTCCCATTAAGTTGGCTGCCTTTACATCCTTTACAAGAAGTCCTTTGAGGTGCAAAAGTGTTTAATTTTGAGGAAGTCCCATTTATCTATTTTTTCTTTCATTGTACATGCTTTGTGTGTAAGGTGCAAGAAACCATGACTTACCACAAGGTCCTTAAGATGTTTCCGTACATTTCTTCTAATAGTTTTATGATCCTGGTTTTTTTATATTTAGGTGTTTTATCCATTTTGAGTTGATTCTTGTATAGGGAATAAGATAGGGATCCTCTTTCATTCTTTGGTTATTGATAGCCAGTTCACCCAGCACCATTTGTTTGAAGAGACTGTTTTATCCCATTAACATGGGCTTGATAAGTTTGTCAAAAACCAGTTGGCCATCAAGTTGAGGGTTTATTTCTGGACTCTCAAGTCTGTTTCACTGATCAATGTGTCTGTTTTGACTACTGTAGCTTTGTAATATGTTTCAAGGTCAGGCAGTGAAATTCCTCCCACATCACTCTTCTTTTTTAAAATGCTTTTGCCTATTCAGGTGAATTTTCACTTCTAAATGAATTTGGTAATTGCCTTTTCTATTTCTGTAAAGTAGGCTGTGGGAATTTTGAAAGGTATTGCATTGAATCTATAAATCAGTTTGGGGAGGATTGACATCTTCATGATATTTAGTCTTCCAATCCATGAATACAGAATATCTTTCCATTTGTTTACTTCTTCATTGATTTCTTTTAGCAGTGTTTTGTAGTTTTCTGCATATAGATCCCATACTTTGGTTAAATTGATTCCTAGGTATTTGAGTCTTTTTGTTGATATTGTAAATGGAATTTTTTCCCTCATTTCCTCCTCAGATGTTCAATACTGGAGTACAGAAACATTATTGAATTTTTGCATATTGATCTTGTATCCTGCCACTTTGCTGAACTCATTTATTAACTCAAGTAGCTTTGTTGTAGACATTTCAGAATTTTCTAAATATAGGATCATGTCATCCACAAATAGTGAGTTTTACTTCCTCTTTTCCAATTTTGATGCCTTTTTTATTTCATTTTTTCTTATCTAATTGCTCTTGCTAGAACGTCTAGTACAATGTTGAGTAATAGTGGTGACAGTGGGCATCCTGGTCTTGTTCCTGATCGTACATGGAAAGCTTTCAAAGTACACTGATTACAAAGTTGGCTGAGCATTTTTCATATATGCCTTTCACCATATTGAGGAATTTTCCTTTTACTCCTATCTTTCAAAGTATTTTTATCAAGAAATGATGCTGAATTTATCAAAAGCTTTTTCTGCATTGATTGAGATGATCATGTTTTTTTCTTTTTTTTCCCTTCAGTTTGTTAATGTGCTGTATTACATTAATTGATTTTCTTATGTTGAATCAACCTTGTATAACTGGAATAAATCTCACTTGGTCATGATGTATAAGTGTATTGATCTGCTGTTGGATTCTATTTGCAAGCATTTTATTGGGAATATTTGCATCAATGTACATTAGGAAGATTGGTCTGTAATTTTCTATTCTCGTAGCATATTTATCTGGCTTTGGTATTAGGGTTATGTTGGCTACATAAAATGTGTTGGTAACTTTCCCTCAAATTTTTGGAGGAGTTTAAACAGTATTGGTGTTAATTCTTCTCAGAATGTTTAGTAGAATTCACCTCGGAGGACTTCTGGTCCTGGATTTTTCTTTGCGGGGAGATTTTGATGACTCATTCAATCTCTTTAAATGTGATTAGTTTGTTAAGTTCTTGTATTTCTTGTAGTGTCAGTGTAGGTTGTGCATTTCTAGGAATTTGTCCATTTCATCTAGTTTGTCTAGTTTGTTGGCATACATTTTCTCATACTATCCTCTTATGACCCTTTTTATTTCTGTGAAGTAAGTCATAACTTCCCCCCTTTCATTTCTGATTTTGTTTATTTGCCTCTTCTCTCTTTTTTTTTTTTTCTTTGTTAGGCTAGCTAGGGGTTTGTCAATTTTGTTGATCTTCTCAAAGATCCACTTTTGGTTTTGTTGGTGTTCTCTATTGTGTTGTTGTTGTTGTTGTTGTTCTCAATTTCATTTATTTCTGCTCTAATCTTTGTTATTTCTTTCCTTCTGCTGGTTTTGGGAATAGTATGCTGTTATTTTTCTAGTTTCTCCAGTTGTTCAATTAGATCTTTTATTTTTGCCTTTTCTTCTTTTTTAATATAGGTGTTTAGGGCTATAAATTTCCCTCTCAGGCCTGCCTTCAAAGTATGCATAAGTTTTGATAAATTGTGTTCTCATTTTCATTTGTCTCAATATATTTACTAATTTCACTTGTAATTTCTTCTTTGACCCACTGATTATTTAAGAGTGAGTTGTTCAACATCCACACACTTGCAAATTTACTTCTTTCCTGTCAATTATTGATTTCCAGTTTCATTACATTATGTTCTGAGAAGGTACTTTGTATAATTTCAATCTTTTTAATATTTATTGAGACCTGCCTTGTGACCTAAAAAGTGTTCTATCCTGGAGAAATATCCATGGGCACTTGAGAAGAATGTATAACTTGAATTTGGGTACAACATTTTGTGTATGTCTGTTAGGTCTAGCTCATATATCATATTGTTCAATTTCTCTATTTCCTTGTTGATCATCTATCTGGTTGTTCTATCTAATGATGTGAGTGGTGTGTTGAAGTCTCCAACTATTATTGCAGAGACTTCTATTTCTCCCTTCAGTTTTGACAGAGTTTGCCTCATGTATTTTGGGACAGCCAGGTTAGGGTCATAGATATTTATACCTGTTATTTGTTCCTAGTGGATTATCCATTTATTTAATATATAATGGCTTTCTGTATCTCTTATAAATTTTTTGTACTTAAAGTCTTTTTTCCCAATATTAGTATAGCTACCCCTGCTCTTTTTTGGTTATATTTACATGGAATATTTTTTCCAACCTTTAACTTTCAGTCGGTTGGTACCCCTGGTCTAAGGTGAGTCCTTTGTAGGATGACTCATATTTTTTAATGCATTCTGTCGATCTATATTTTTTGACTGGGGAGTTTAATCCATTCACATTCAGTGATATTACTGTAAATGTATTATTTACTTCCTCCATTTTATTCTTTGGTTTTGATATGTCATATCTTATTTTCATGTGTGTTTTTACTCTTTTGGTTATCCTTTCTGCTATTCTTTCTTCTATAGTCCTCCAAGCCTCTCTCTCTTATCTTTTTCTTTCAGGCTGTAAGGCTTCCTTTAATATCTCCTGCAAAGGTGGATTCTTTTCACAAATTCTTAGTTTCTGTGTGTTTGTGAATATTTTAAACTCAGCTTCATATTTGAAGGACAATTTTGCTAGATAAATAACTCTTAGCTGGCAGTTTTTCTCTTTCAGTTTCCTAATTGTGTCATACTCCTGTCTTCTCGCCTCTGTGATATCTGATGAGAAATCCATACTAAGTCTTCCTGGGCATCCTTATTATGTGATGGCTTGTTTCTTCCTTGATGCTCTCAGAATTCTTTCTTTATCTTTGATGTTTGACATTATGAATAGTATGTATCTTGGAGTAGATCTACTCACTTTTATTCTGATTGGGCTATGCTGTGCTTCTTGGACATGTAAGTTCATTTCTTTCATGAGAGTTGGGAAATTTTCAGCTAATATTCCATCAAATACAATTTCAGCCCCTTTCCCCTTCTCTTCTCATTCTGTAACTACCATGACACATATGTTACTGTGTTTCATGTTGTCATTCAACTTCCTGAGGCCCTGATTAAGTTTTTCCATTCTTTTCTCTCTTTGTTCTTTTCTCTTTTCAATTTCAACTGTTTTGTCTCCTGTATCACTTTTTCTTTCTTCCATCATTTCAAATTTGCTGTTGTGTGCCTCCAATGTGGTTTATTTAAAATGCTATAACCATTTCTTTTCATTTCCAAAGATTTACAAACAACCTTTTTAACAATTCTGCACAGATTAGCCCTTTCCATTTTCCATTTTCTATCCTCCTTCTAGTTTCTGGTGACCTATATTCTAGTTATTAATTCCATGAATTTACACAATATATTTAGTTCATAATAGCACAATCATACAGTATTTGTCCTTTTGTGTCTGGCTTGCTTCATTCAACATAATGTCCTCCAGTTTCATCCATGTCATCACATGCTTTGTGACTTCATTTCTTCTTAGTGCTACTTAATATTCCATCATTTGTATACATCACAATTTGTTTATCCGTTCACCACTTGTTGGACACCTAGCTTGTTTCCAACTTTTCGCAAATGTGAATAATTCTGCTATGAATATTGGTGTGCAAATATCCGTTCGTGTCTCTGTTCTCAGTTCTTCTGGGTATATACATAGTAATGGTATTCCAGGTCACATAGCAAGTCTGCATTCAACTTACTTAGGAATTGCCAAACAGTCCTCCACAGTGGATGTATCATTCTACATTCCCACCAACCATGAATAAGAATTCCTTTTACTCCACATCCTCTCCAACATTTACAGTTATCCAACTTTTTAATAGTAGCCAGTTTAATAGGTGTGAAATGATTACTCACTGTAGTTTTGATTTGCTTTTCCCTAATCACTAGTGAAGTTGAAAATTTTTTCATATGTTTCTTCATCATTTGTATTTCTTCTTTGGACAATTGTCTTTTCAGTCTTTTGCCCATTTCTTAATTGGGTAATTTGTCTTTTTAGTGTTGAGTTGTATTATCTCTTTGTATATCATGGATGTTATACCCTTATCAGATATGTGATTGCCAAATATTTTCTGCCATTGATTTGGCTGCCTTTTCACCCTTTTGACAAAGTCCTTTGAGGTGTAAAAGTATTTAACTTTCAGGAGTTCCCATTTATCTATTTTTTCTTTTGTTGCTTGTGCTTTAGGTATAACATATAAGAAACTACTGCCTACCACAAGATCTTGAAAATGTTTTCCTACATTTTCTTCTAGGAGTTTCATGATTGTTGCTTTTGTCTTTAGGTCCTTGATCCACTTTGAGTTAATTTTTGTATAAGGTGTGAGATAGGGGTGTTTTTTCTTCTTTTGGATATGGCTACCCAGTTCTCCCAGCACCATTTGTTGAATGGACTGTTCTGGACCAGCTGGGTGGGCTTAACAGCCTTGTCAAAAATTACTTGACTGTATATGTGAGGGTCAATTTCTGAGTTCTCAATTTGGTTCCATTTGTCAATCTGTCTATCTTTATACCAGTACCATGCTGTTTATAGCACTGTAGCTAAGTAATATGCTTTATAATCCAGAAGCAAGAGTCCTCCAACTTTGTTCTTTTTAAAGATCTTTTTGGCTATTGGGGGCCTCTTACTTTTCCAAATAAATTTGATTATTGGCTTTTCAATTTCTGCAAAAAAGGCAGTTGGGATTTTTATTGGGTTTGCATTGAATCCGTAAATCAGTTTGGGTAGAATTGGAATCTTAATGATATTTAGTCTTCCAATCCATGAACACAGAATGTCCTTTCATTTATTTAAGTCTTTTTCAGTTTCTTTTAGCAATGTTTTGTAGTTTTCTGAATATAGGTCCTTTATGTCCTTGGTTAAGTTTATTCCTAAATATTTTATTGTTTTAGTTGATATTATAAATGGCATTTTTTCCGATTTCCTCCTCAAATTGCACATCAATAGAAATGCTATTGATTTTTGCATATTAGTCATATAAATTGGCACTTTGCTGAAATTATCTATTAGTTCTATTAGCTTTCTTGTGGATTTTTCAGAATTTTCCAAGTATAGGATCATATCATCAGCAAATTGTGAAAGTTTTATTTCTTCCTTTCCTATCTGGGAGCCTTTTATTTCTTTATCTAGACTATAATTGCTCTAGCTAGAACCTCTAGCACAATATTGAATAACAATGGTGACAGTTGTCATCCTTGTCTTTTTCCTGATCTCAGCAGGAAAGCTTTTAGTGTTTCAACACTGGGTACTTTACTAGCTGTAGTTTTTTATATATGCACTTTACCATATTGAGAAAGAGTCCTTCTATTCATTTCTTTTGGACTGCTTTTTTATCAAGAATGGGTGGTGTATTTAAAAATGCCTTTCTGCATCAATTGATAGGATCCTGTGATTTTTCTTATTCAATTTATCAATGTGATTTATTACACTCAATGATTTTCTTGTGTTGAAACACCCTTGCATACCTGGGATAAAACCCACTGATTATGATGTATAAGTCTTTTAATGTGCTTTTGGATTCTATTTGCAACTATTTTGTTGAGGATTTTTGCATCTATATTCATTAGAGATATTGGTCTGTAATTTTCTTTTTATGTAGTATCTTTATCTGGTTTTGGTATTAGGGTGATGTTAGCTTTATAGAATGAGTTTGATAGCATTTTTTCCTCTTCGATTATTTTGGTAGAGCTTGAGCAAGATTGGTATTAAATCGTCTTTGAATTATTGGTAGAATTCACTTGTGAAGCCATCTTTTCATCTTTGGGTTTTTGTTTTGTTTTGATTTTTTAACAAATCATCTTTATTGATACATATTAATAAAAATACAGTTCATCCAAAGTGTACAATCAATGGTCCTTGCTATAATCACATAGTTGTGCATTCATCACTTCAATCATTATTAGAGCATTTTCATTATTTCAGTAATAATAATAAACAAAAAAACAGACAAACCAACAAGAAAATTCCTCATCTCTCAATCTCTCTATGCTTCCCCCACTGTACATAGCTGCTGTTTCTGGCTATTTTATCCAAAGTGTATAATCAATGTCTTTTAGTATAATCACAATGTTGTACATTCATCACCTCAAAAATTTTAGAACAATATCATTACTCCAAAAAGACTCCACACCCCTTAGCATTCCTTCCTCAGACCTACATAACCTCTAACCTACTTTCATCTTTATACATTTATTAATATTTACATTTTATATAAATGGAATCATACAATATGTAGTACTCTGTCACTTCCCCTGTCCTGTCTACACTGTGCCTGCCTAAATTTGTTCTCACCAAGCACTTTCTGTGCATGCAGAGAAAATCTGTGCATATTCTTTTATATTTTTTAAATACTGTTTAACATTTGTGAGAATTTTATGAAAATGCTTTTGTATGAGCTATGCCTTTTTTCCATTGTGAAGCACTGAATATCACATTTTGGAACATGTTCACATGGTAGGGTCCTGGGTCTTGCTCTCCAGATTCAAGCACTGCTACTTGGTGTCATTGCACAGTGCTGTTCATCACCCAGAATTACTACTCGAATGTGAATTCTTTTTTGTTTTCCATGGATTCTTTAGTCTCCATGTGTGTGTTGTTTATGTTTTTGAGTTTTTTATTTTATTTTATATTATTTTTTTAAAAGATACTTATACATAAATGTTACACAAAAAATATAGGGATTCCCATATTCCTCACTTCCCACACACACACACCCCCACAACCTCCCACATGAACATCGTTCACTAGTGTGGCACATTCATTGCAATTGATAAACACATCCTGGGGCTTTGCCATTAAGAATGGATGATTGTTCACATTGTAGTCTACACTCTCTCCACACAGTTCTGCATGTTATGTGATGATATAAAATGGCCTATATCCATCATTGCAATGTCGCTCAGGATGAATCCCAGATCCCCAAAAAGCCCCTGTATTACAACAGTTTTTCCCTCTCCCTGCACAGAAAGCCTCCAGTGGCCACTGGCTCCACATCAATGTTGCCATTTCTTCCATTGTTAGAATCACAATATGTCTATAGTAGAATAACAGTAAGTCCACTCTAGCCCATAGCTCTTCCCCCAATCTTGAGGATTCTGGGATGGTGATGTCCACTCCACCTCCAATTGCAAGGGGGCTTATATACCATGGGGAAGATGGATGGGAATATCCAGTCTGCAGCTGCAGACTCTCTCCATTCCCTTGGATGGCTATTGTCCATCATCATCTCCCTGCCAGTTGTCCTGGGTGAGTCCAATGAGCTGTAGAGTAGGTATTGAAGCTCCACCAAGGTTCCAGGCCCAGCTGGCACATGAACAACCCAAAGACTTGAGTTTCTGGATGTACACCTACAAACTCCAGCACTAAATATAGGTTTAAATAGATGGGACAAATGAGCCATGTGCAGGGAAGACATAATAGAGTCCAACTCTGTCACTCTCAGGAGCACAAACTCCAAATTAGGGTCCACTGGGATGGCACTGAACTCCGGAGCCATCCACCCAGACCATGGGACCTGGGTATCTCCAGAGCCCTTGGGAGCCCCACTATTTGGGGTAGTATCCACTTTGGAATTCTATGAAATCCTGCAGAGATGTGTGTAAGCGTTACCTCTGGGATGACCTCCCGATTCACTTTGAAGTCTCTTAGCCATATACACACATTTTCTTTATCTTTTCCCCCTTCTATTTGAGATCTTTTTCCAGTTGCCTTGCTAATTGGTACTTGGTAGCAATCCCTTGGTGCCAGGGAGACTCATCCCCGGGAGTCATGTCCCAAACTGAGGGGAAGTTAATGCATTCATATGCTGAGTTTGGCTTAGAGAGAGGCCACATTTGAGCAACAAGGAAGCTCTCAGGAGGCAACTCTTAGGCACCACATAACAATAGGCTAAATTTCAATTTCAAGAGCAAAGACTCAGAAGTGTAATCATCAATATCAAGGGCCCATCAGTGGATCATCCTCCATCGCCAGTCACTGCCCTGCACTTGGGGGACTGTTGCTGTTCCCTTAGAGAATGTGGCTGAGCTCTCTAAGATGTGAATTCAGTATTCTCTCATTTATTGTGTGGGTCTCCACCCACTGTGACAATGACCTGTGAACATTTGAACATTTTTATATACCTTATATATATGCTTAGGTGAACTTCCTCCCATGCATCCCCCTTTCCTGACACCCCACACCAACGATCCTCCCCCACCCCAGTTGTAACCTTTTTGTCATCCAAAGCCTCTTCAAAGATGAAGCCATTACAATAGCTGAATACAAATAATAGCAAAATGAAATAATAATGATGAGTTTAAATATAAGGGATAAAATACATTAAAATTTTTAAAAATTAAAAATAAAATAAAATTAAAGGATTGGGATATAAAAAATGAAAAATATTTTTAAAAAATTTAAAAAAAATGTTTTTAACATTTTGCCTTTTATCACTGCATTATCTGGTGTCCTGTCTGTACTGTTGCACCTTCACCCACTCATTCTCCAGTGTCTCACTATTTTTAATTTTGTTTTCAAAGAAGTTTTGAGTCACAGCAAAGTCACACACAGAATACAGGAGACTCTCATATACTCAATATCCTCCCCATTTCCTCCCCCCCCCATATTAATACCTTTTTACATGTGGATGGTAGCTTTGTTATAACTGATATACAAATAGTGAAACATAGCTCTTAAACATGGTCAGTATATTACACTATGGCTTATATTTTAGACCATACACTTTTATAAATTTTGATGATATTTACTATGTCCTGTGTCCCTCACTGCAAGACCATGCAGAACAATTCCACTGACCACTAAATACCCCCTGTTTGATCTCTTCTATTCCTCCTTCCCCATTCCCCCTGGGTCCATGGTGACCACCTGGCTTGACTCGGATGACAAGATTCATAGTTACATGCAACAGGATTGAGGTCTTGACACACTGCTCTGTCCTCCCCCATTAGGAACTGCCCTTGCTCTCGAAAGACTCCCGCCTGTCTCTCTGAACAGATTGGTCCTCCTGGGGATGGTAGTCCAACTCCCTTCTGCTCATTATGTGGATCTCCACCCACTGACACAACACATCACAACTGAATGATCACTCACACACTCCCCAGAAGCCTGCTCCAGGTGTCCCCCATCCCAAATGCTCCCCTATCCAACACCCAGACCAGCAACCCTTCCCCCGTCATATTGCCACAAGAGCATTCCCAACTTTGTACTTTCAACCACATACCCGTAAATCCTCAGTGTTTACCTGGTCCCTGTCCCAACCTTCTCCCCAGTACCCTGGACCTTCTATCCCACCCTTCCCAATCTACCCATCTGTCAACCCTGTACCACCCAACCCAATAATATCACTGCCCTCCTGTCCTATCCCTTCAATATGCAACTACACTCTTTCATCTTACCATAGATTATGTCCATATGGGTGATGGCTCTCAACCTTCTCCTCTCTTTCTATTTCTTGTAAACCTATCTTCCAGACAATAGCTCTCAGAGATTGCTCAATTTCCTTAATTTGTATCAGTGAGGTCATGTACTGTTCATTCTTCAATGCCTGGCTTGCTTCACACAACATAATGTCCTCAAGATTCATCCATGTTATCCCATGTGTTAGCACTTTATTCCTTCTTACAGCTGAATGATATTCAATTGTATGTATGTACCACATTTTGTTTATCAATTCATCTGTTGATGGGCATCTAGGTTGAATCCAATTTTTGGCAATAGTGAATAATGCCACTATGAACATTGGTGTACATATAACTGTTTGTGTCTTTGCTTTAAATTCTTCTGGGTATATGCCCAGCAGTGGAATACTGGATCATATTGAAGTTCTATAGTTATTTTTTTGAGGAACCGCCAAACTGTTCTCCACAATGACTGGACCATTCTACATTCCCACCAGCAGTGAATGAGTGTTCCCATTCCTCCACATCCTCTCCAACACTTATAGTATGCTGTTTTTTTAATAGCTGACATTCTAATGGGTATAAGATGGTATCTCATTGTAGTTTTGATTTGCATTACCCTAATAGCTAGTGATGCTGAGTATCTTTTCATGTGCTTTTTAGTCATTTGTATTTCTTCCTTGGAGAAGGGTCTTTTCAGGTCACTTGCCTATTTTTTTAAATGTGCTGTTTGTCTTTTTATGTTCGAGGGTAGGATTTCTTTATATATGCAGGATAATAGGCTTCTATCAGATATATGGCTGCCAAATCTTTTCTCCCATTGGGTAGGCTCCCTTTTTACTGTCTTGATAATGTCCTTTGAAGGGCAAAAGTTTTTAATTTTGAGGAGATCCCATTTATCTACTTTTTCTTTTGCTGCTCTTGCTTTGGGTGTGGAGTTCATGAAAACTTTTCTTATTACAAGGTCTTGTAGATGCGTCCCTATATAATCTTCCAAGGTCTTTATGGTCTTGGTTCGTATATTTAGATCTCTGATCTCTCATTCTTTTGGATATGGATATCCAGTTCTCCAAGCACCATTTGTTGAAGAGGCCATTCTCTCCCAACTGTGTGGACTTGGTGGCCTTATCGAATATCACATGACTGTATATGCGAGGATCTATATCAGAACTCTCAATTTGGTTGCATTGAGAGGTATATCTATCCTTGTGACAATACCATGCAGTTTTGACAACTGTAGCTTTGTCGTATATTTTAAAATCAGGTAGTGTGATACCTCCAATTACATTTTTCTTTTTGAATATGTCCTTGGTGATTCAGGGCCTCTTTCCCTTCCAAATAAATTTTGTTGTTACTTTTTCCAATTCATCAAAAAACGTTGTGCTGATTTTTATTGGGATTGTATTAAATCTGTAGATTAGTTTGGGTAGGATAGACATTTCAATGATGTTTAGTCTTCTTATCCATGAACAGGGAATATTCTTCCATTTATTTAAGTCTTCTTTGATTTCCTTTAACAGTTTTGTGTAGTTTTCTGTATATAAGTCCTTTACATCTTTAGTTAAATTTATTCCTAGGTATTTGATTATTTTAGTTACTGTTGTAAATGGTATTTTTTTCTTTATTTCCTCCTCAGATTGCTCATTATTGGTGTACAGAAATGCTACTGATTTTTGAGCATTGAACTTATAGCCTGCGACTTTACTGAACTCCTTTATAAGTTCTAGAAGCTTTATTGTAGATTTCTCATGGCTTTCTATATATAGGATCATGTCGCCTGCAAATAGTGAAATTTTTATGTCTTCCTTTCCAATTTGGATGTCTTTTATATCTTTTTCTTGCCTAAGTGCTCAAGCAAGTACTTCTAAGGCAATGTTAAATAGAAGCAGTGATAGTGGGCTTCCTTGTCTTTTTCCTGATCTTAGAGGGAAAGCTTTTAGGATTTCACCATTGAAGGTGTTGTTAGCTGTGGGCTTTTCATATATACCTTTTATCATGTTCAGAAAGTTTCCTTCTTTTCCTATCTTTTGCAGTGCTTTTATCAGGAAAGGGTGCTGTATTTTGTTGAATGCTTTTTCTGCATCTATGATATCATATGATTTTTTCCTTTCAATCGGTTTATGTGGTGTATTACATTGATTGATTTTCTTATGTTGAACCATCCTTGCATACCTGGGATGAACCCCACTTGGTCATGGTGTATAATTCATTTGATACATTGTTGAATGTGATTAGCAAGTATTTTATTGAGGATTTTAACATCAAGGTTCATCAAAGATTTTGGTCTGTAATTTTCCATTCTTTTGGCATCTTTGTCTTTGTTATTAGGGTAATGCTGGCATCATAGAATGAATTAGGCAATGTTCCTTCCACTTCTATTTTTTGGAAGAGCTTAACCAGAATTGGTGTTACTTCTTTCCAGAATGTTTGGTAGAATTCAGCTGTGAAGTCATCTGGATCTGGGCTCTTGTTAGTTGGGAGGTTTTTGATGACTGAGTCTATCTCTTTACTTGTAATTGGACTGTTGAGTTCATCAATTTCTTCTTTTGTCAAGGTAGGCTGCTTGTGAGTGTCTAGGAATTTGTCCATTTCTTCTAAATTATCATTCTTGTTGGCATATAATTTTTCAAAGTATCCTCTTATGATACTCTTTATTTCTTTGGGGTCAGTGATTATGTCCCCGTCATTATTTCTTATTTTGTGTATTTGCATCTGCTCTTTTTTCTTCTTTGTTAGGCTGGCTAAGGGTTTGTCAATTTTGTTGATCTTCTTGAAGAACCAGCTTTTGGTTTTGTTTATTTTTTTCTAGTACTTTCTTATTTTCTATTTCATTTAGTTCTGCTCTAATCTTTGTTATTTCCTCTTTCTACTTCCTTTGGGGTTAGTTGGTTGTTGCTTTTCTAATTCCTCTAGGTGTGCAGTTACTTCTTCAATTTTAGTGCTTTCTTCTTTTTTGATATATGCATTTATGGCTATGAACTTCCATCTCAGTACAGCTTTTGCTGCATCCCATAGGTTTTGATATATTGTGTTGTTGTTTTCATTCATTTCAAGGTAGTTACTGATTTCTTTTGAGATTTCCTCCTTGACCCACTGTTTGTCTAAGAATGTGTTGTTTAACTTCCATATCTTTGTGCCTAATCTGGATCTTTGGCCCTTACTGATTTCTAATTTCATTCCATTGTGATCAGAGAAGTTACTTTGTATAATCTCAGTCTTTCTGAATTCATTGAGAATTGTTCTGTGGCCTAGCATGTGGTCTATTTTGGAGTATGATCCATATACCCTCAAGAAGAATGTATATCCTGCTGTATTTGGGTGTAACATTCTGTATATGTCTATTAGGTCCAGATCCTCTAATGTATTATTCATGGTCTTTGTTTCTTTATCGATTCTCTGTCGAGATGTTCTGCCTAATGGTGATAATGGTGTATTAAAGTCCCCCGCTATAACTGTAAAGGCATCTATTTCTTCACTTAGTCTTTCCAGTGTTTGCCTCATGTATTTTGAGGCACCCTGATTAGGTGCATAAATGTTTATGATGGTTCTTTCTTCTTGAAAGATTACCCCTTTTACTAATATATAGTGTGTATCTTTGTCTCTTACAATAGTTTTGCATTTAAAGTCTGTTTTGTCCGATGTTAGTATAATTACTCCCGCTGCTTTTTGGTTATTGTTTGCTTGTAAAATTGTTTTCCAGCCATTCACTTTCAGCCTCCTTGAATCCCTGGGTCTAAGGTGGGTTTCTTGTGGACTACATATAGATGGGTCATATTTCTTTATCCATTTGGACAATCTGTGTCTCTTAACTGGTGAGTTTAATCCATTAACATTCAGTGTTATTACTCTCAAAGAATTTCTTCCATCTGCCATATTTTCTTTGGGTTTATGTATGTCAAATGTTGTTTTTATTTCTCTTTTTGTCTTTTTAGTTGTTCTTACACTCTCTTCCAACTCTCTTTCTACTGTTTTTTCCTTTCAACCTGCAGAATTTCCTTTAGTATTTCTTAAAGGGTATATTTCTGATTGACATATTCTCTTAATTTCTGTTTATCTGTAAATATTTTGAACTCTCCATCATTTTTGAATGCCATCTTTGCTGGATATAGAATTCTAGGCTTGCAGGGTTTTTTTCTTTTAGTACCTTGGCTATGTAATACCACTGCCTTCTTGCCTCCATGGTTTCAGATGAGAAATCAGCACTAATCTTTTTGAGCTTCCCTTGTATGTGATGGTTCTCTTTTCTCTGGCTGCCTTGAGTATTTTCTCTTTGTCTTGAGCATTGGACATTTTGACAAGTATCTGTCTTGGAGTAGGCCTGTTGGGATTTATACTGTTTGCCATGCGCTGTGCTTCCTGGACATGTACGTCCATCTCCTTCAATAGGGTTAGGAAGTTTTCAGCCATTATTTCTTTCAACACTCCTTCAGTTCCCTTTCCCTTCTCTACTCCCTCTGGGATGCCTAAAGCGAGTATGTTTGGGTGTGTTGTGATGTTTAAATCCCGAAGTCCATGCTGCATTTTTTCTGTCTTTTTATATGTCTGTTCTACTACCCCTTTGATTTCAGATGACTGTCTTCCACATCTTAATTCTTTCTTCTGCCTGTTCAAATCTACTGTTATGTGATTCCAGTGTCTTTTTGATTTCTTGAATTGTGCCATTCATAACCATTATATCCATTATCTTTTTATGTATGTTTACAATTTCTTCAGTATGTTCTCCCAGTGTCTTCTGAATATCCTTAATCTTTTCCTCACTTCATTAAGTTGGTCCATGATATTTGTTTGGACATCTTTGATTACTTTTTCAATTTTCTGCATCTCTTCTTGGTTTTTAGTTTGTTCATTGGACTGGTCTATTTCTTCCTGTTTCTTAGTATGGTTTGTAATTTTTTGTTGCCCTCTGGTCATCTTTTTATCTTGATGGGTTTATTCAGTTGATTAGCTTCTCTCTCTGCTCTAGAGTTTTATTTATTTGCTGGTTTTGTGTGTGTAAGTTTTCTCTTTGACACTTTGTTCTTCTTGTTCTATTTCCTTGCTGTTTTCTACGTTCCCTTGAAGGGACAGATAAAGCAAAAGAGGTAAGAAAAGAAAAAGGATAATAGTAATAATAATAATAATAAAAGTTAGAAGAGGGGCCATATAAGACATACTAAGAATATTTAATTCATGTAAGCAGTGTAGAGTAATAAGAATAAAAATGTAGAGTACCTACAATGAAATGGGAAACCAAATAGAGGAAAATATATAGAATGATTTAAAAGGCCAGAATGATGAGGAGAGAGAGAAAGAGAAAAGAAAGGATAGAAAGAAAAGAGTTAATTAAAAAAAAAAGAATATAGAGTAAACAAGATAGAAATTGAAACCAGAGAAGCTTAGAACTAAATAAATAAAGGTGGAGTGTAAGAACCACAATAGAAAGCAGAATATAGAAAGTTGAAGGAAGGAAAAGAGATAGCATTGGTGGAAAAATCAGTATACACAAAAAATGTGAAATCAAGTAAGAAGAAGCACAGCAAAGAAGAAACATGCGAGCAGCACCTAATATTAAAAAAGGGAGTGGGGGAGGAAAGAGGAAAGAAAAACAAGAAACAAAAACAAACAAACAAACACCAAAGCAAGCAGTCAAACAAAGCTAAGGGAGAGCATTGTTTCTTCTTGGGCCCTTTTGGAGCTTCTCAGACTGCCTGTGTTCATCAATCAGTTACCCTGCAGTCTTCTCTCTGCAGGTTTTGTGGCAGGTTTTAGCAAGTAAACTATGTTAAATATATATATATTTTAAGTAACCTTTTTTTTTTTTTTTTTTTTTTTTTGGAAAAATAAGGGACTCAGAAGAAGCTAGTACAAAAATATGTTTTCCCTGTCCTAGGGTATCAGCTGGATGTTAGATATCCTGGTGGATGACTACTCTTAGAGGAGCTGGGAGTGACCTTGTATATTCAAGGTTGAAACTCCTCCACTGAGCTATCTTTCTATTGGGTCATTAAGCTCTTCAGAAAGCTATTCAGTCAATTTCCCTCAGGCAAGTTTGACTCTTCTAGGGCAGCAGGATTCAGCAAGCAGATCCCCCTCCCCTCTCCTGGTCAGGTTGAGTTTCCTTTTGAAATTCAAATGGGACACTGATGACTGAGTTGACAGCACAGAAATTATTCTCAACACTCTTCTAGACCCCCCTACTCCCAGGGGACCCTAAATAGGCTCTTGGAAACTTATTAAGCACTTCCCACTGCCTGACTCCCTTAGGGGAGTTGAAATTCTGATTGTCCTCAGCACAGAACTATTAAACTGGCTGACTCCACCCTCTCTCAGGCCAAGCTGCTTTATCCCTGGGTGATTAGGTAAATCAGGCTGCCTCAGCAGATTTGCCTCTCCCCTCTGCCTGGTGCCATCTTGAGCCAGCTGGTGTGCTCCCCAAAGCTCAAAGGAGGTCCAGGCAACCAAACCCACAAAAAGGAAACCCCTCTCCGCCCCTTGCCAGAACCCTCCCACTCTTGGGAATACTCCCTCTTGCTGGGTGGCTGGCAGGAGTCCAAGCTCACCCTGGCCCTTTGCCCTGAGGGTGGGGCTTAGCCATCTGCCATATCCAGGCACAGAGGTAAAAACTCATGGTTTTATCTTGAGCAATCTATTTCCCTGTCCAGCTCCCTCCAGATCATTGCCCCAAAGGCTTCTGCTCTGTGGGCTTCCAGAACAGCTCACTCAGGCAGGATCCTGTCCCCAATCAGCCGTCTTTTGCAAGAAATATGGTGAGTGTCCACTTAAACCGATGCTATCTTACCTACTCTCTCAGAGGTTTTTGATGACTGCTTCAATCTCTACACTTATGATTGGTTTGTTGAGCTCTTCTATTTCTTCTAGGGTCAGTATAGGTCATTTGTGTGTTTCTAGGAATTTTTCCATCTCATCCACATTGTCTACTTTTTGGGCACACAGTTGTTCATAGTATTCTGTCATGATCTCTTATTTCTGTGGGGTCATTTCTGATTTTATTTGCATTTTCTCTCTTTTTTTCTTTGTCAATCTAGCTAAGGGTTGGTCAATTTTGTTGATCTTCTCAAAGAAGGAACTTTTGGTTTTGTTGTATTTTCTTTATTGCTTTTTGCTCTCAACTTCATTTATTTCTACTCTGATCTTTACTATTTCTTTCCTTTGACTTGGTTTAGGATTAGTTATCTGTTTTGTTTTGTTGTTTCCTAGTTCTTCCAAGTGTGCTGTTAGATGTTAAATTTTAGCCTTTCTTCTTTTAAATGTAAGCATTGAGGGCTATGAATTTTCCTCTCAGCACTGCCTTTGCAGTTTCCCAGAGGTTTTGATATGTTGTGTTCTCATTTTCATTCATCTCAAGCTATTTGCTGAATTATCTTGCAATTTCTCCTTTGACCCACTGATTATTTAAGTGTGTGTTGTTTAATCTCCATATATTTATGCATTTTCCCCTTTTCCATCCATTTTTGAATTCCAGCTTCATTACATTATGATCAGAGAAAGTGTTTGTAAAGTTATTGAGAGTTGTCTTGTTATACAACATATGATCTATCTTGGAGAAGGATCTATAAGCACTTGAAAAGTTGGCATATTCTACTGTTTTGGGGTGCAATGCTCTATAGATATCTATTAGGTCTAGTTCATTTATCATATTGTTCAAGTGCTTTGTTTCTTTATATATAATCTGTCCAGATGTTCTACCCAATACTGAGAGTGGTGTATTTAAGTCTCCAACTATTATTGTAGAGACGGCTATTTCTCCCTTCAGTTTTGCCAGTGTGTGCCTCATGTATCTTGGGGCACTCAGGTTAGGTGCATAAATATTTAGTATAGTTATTTCTTCTTGGTCACCCTTTTATTAATATATAATTAACTTCTTAATTCCTTCTAACAATTTTGCATTTGAAATCCATTTTGTCTGATATCACTATCACTATTCCAGCCCTTTTTGGTCACTATTTCATGGAATACCTTTTTGCAACCATTCACTTTTAACCTGGTTGTTCCTTATGTCTAAGGTGGGTCTCTTTTAGACCACATATAGATGACTGTATATTAAAAATATAGATATTTTTAATCTATTCTATCAATCTATATCTTTTGATTGGGGAATTCAATCCATTAACATTCAGTTTTATTACTTCCCCTCCCTGCAGGCCATCACCAGAGTCATCACTCAGTTCCTGCCAGTGTGGACCAGAGCACTTCATCCATTTTGTCCTTTGGCTTTCTGTTGTCATAGTGTTCTTTAATTTGCCCTTACTAACAATCTTCATTTCTAAACTCTTTTCCAAATCTCTCACCCTTTTGTTTTCCTTTCTGGCTGCCACACTCCCTTTAAAATCTCTTGTAATTCTGATCTTTTGTAACACATTCAATCAGTTTCGGTTTGTCTGTGAAGACTTTGCATTCACCTTCATTTTTAAAGGACAGTTTTGCTGGATACAGAATTCTTGACTGGCAGTTTTTCTCTTTAACTACCTTAAATACATCATACCACTTTCTTCTCACACTATGGTTTCTGATGAGAGATCAGCACTTAATCTTATCAGTTACCCTTGTATAAGATGCTTTTCTTTCTCTTGGTGCTTTCAGAATCCTCTCTTTAGCTCTGATATTTGTCATTCTCAATAGTAAATGTTTCAGGTAGGTCTATTAGGATTTATTCTATTTGGAGTTTGTTGTCCTCCCTGGATATTGATATTTATGTCTTTCATAATGGTTGGGAAGTTTCTAGTCATTATTTCCTCAAATATTCTTTCTACCCCTTTTCCATTCTCTTCTCATTCTGGGACACCAATAATGTAAATATTTGTACATACCATATTATCATTTGGTTCCCAGAAACTCTGTTCCACTTTTTTGTATTCTCTTCTCATTCTGTTCTCCTGTCTTTTCCAGTCCAGATATTCTGTCTTCAAAATCACTCATTCCATCTTTGAACAATTTAAATCTGCTCTTATATGCCTTTAATGTATTTATAATTTCATCTATCATATCTTTTATTCCCTTAAGGTCTGGTACTTTTCTTTGCAGGCTTTCAATTTGTTCTTTATCCTCACCCAGAGCCTTCTTAATATCCTTTATTTCTTTAGTCATATTTTCTTTAAATTCTTTTATTTGATTTCAAGGAGAGTTGTGTAATTATCACTGATTAATTGTCTTAAATCCTGTATCTCTTTAGATATTTGGTTAGTTCTTTTGGTTGGGCCATCTCTTCCTGTTTCCTAGTATGGCTTGTAATTTTTTGCTGATGCCTAGGTATCTCAATATGTTGGTGAATTTACTTTGATGGCCAATCTTTCTCTCTTGACTATTTTTTTTAATTTCACAGCTCTTCTTTGATATTTTGTTCAACTTAATCTAATTCTTTAAAATTACCCAGCTCAAGTTATCAATATTGGGCCAGGGACTCATTAGTGAGGTGCAGATTTTCTCCCAGGGCTAGGATACAGAGAGAACTAAGAAAAGTTTTTGTCCATGCAATTACCATACTGGCCAGCAGATGTCACTTGTCAGCACACCTTTCCAAAGTGGTGCACCAGTCTGGGCTTTCTTGTGCTCTTGTGTTGAATCTCCAGAGTGGACTTTCAAGCAGGCTCTGATGGCCGAATTCTCTGAAGAAAAACACCCTAACTCCCCCTCATTTTTCCTTTGAAACAGCTGATAAAGAGGAAGATGTCTTTTCCCCCTCTCAGTCAACTGCTGTGTGCCAGGGGTTTTATCCCAGTATAATATCTTATGGTGGGCAAGGGGAGCACTTCTTAAGCACTGTGGGGTCTTGTTAACTCATTTTCTGGTTTTGTCTTCTTCATCTCTCTGTCCTTCCCCCTCATGGGAGTTGTGTAACACTGTCCTGGTCTGTTGACCCCCAAAGCAGGTCGCGTAAATAGCTTTTTGAACTTTTTCCATCGTTTTTGTGACAGCATTGAGCTCTACCTGTTAGTCCAACACCATCTTCCTACAATTCTCTAATGTGGCTTTGATCCCACCTATCATGTCTTTCATTTCCATAAGCTTTGTTACTTTTTTTAATTCAGGTTTTCAAATTCTTCTTTGTGCTCATTCAGTATCTTCTTGAAGTCCTTTATCTCTTTAGCTATATTGTCTTTCAACTCATTAATTTGATTTTGGAAATTTGTGTGAATCTTGAGCAGTTGTCTCAAATCCTCCATGTCTTCTGGGGTTTTGATATATACTTTTTCTTGGACCATTTCTTCCATTTCCTTTGTATGGCTTCTAATTTTTTGTTGATGTCTAGGCATCTCATTAGATTGCTGAGTTTACTCAGAAGCTCGGTTTCTTTCTCTTTTGTAGGGTTTTAGTGTGGGAGGCTCTGTCTTACTGCTGTACTTTGATTCTTGGTTCAATCTGTTCTAGATCTTTAGGATTGTCCCTGTTAGTTGCTCAAATATGACCCTAAACCAGGCGATATGTTGCAAACCCTCTTCCTAAGACCTTGGGAAGGGAGGCTGTAAAGGCTGGAAAAAGCCTCTATTTACTTTTAATTTCCTTACATGCACTTCCTTGGTCTGCCAGCAGATGGCGAGCTTTGGCAGCCCTCTCAGTTCAGTGCCTGGTCAGACCAGATCAAATGTGACAGAGGTACCTAACAGGAAGCTAAGAGACTTGTAATTCAAACTTTCTCAGAGGCAGTTCTACAATCAAACCTGGCAGTACCCTCCCTTTTCCCAATTATGAAATATTTCCACTCCCCTTTGTGTCCTCAACAACCAGACCCTGTCAGTAGAGAAAGAGACTCAGAGGGTTGGATTTTTTTAGTCCCTTGCCAGCTCTCAAGGCAAACAATGGTGCAGTCACACCCAGCCTGGAAGGGCTTGTGGGACACAGCAGACCAAATTTCTGGGTCAGCCTTAGGCTGTGTCCCTCTCTCTCCTATTTCCTGGGGAGGTGGATCCCTCGGACTCCCTTTGTTTGTAGCTGCCAGCCCCAAACCTGAGAATTCAAAAGTGTCTAGAGGGTGGGGGAGGATGCTAGCATTTGCAACTGCAGCTTTTAACTCACAGTTTTGCCATCAAGATTCTTTTCCTTTGCCCCTCTTTCCTCTGGGAAGTGTCTAGCCTTCTCCTGGTGTCCTAAACCCTAGAAGATATTTTTCCAGGCCATTTCGGTTTGTTCTTGCTATTTTTCTGGAAGAGAGACCAATGTCTTTCTAGTCTGCAATCTTCATTGAGCAGTGTTTCATATATTTATTGATCATTTGTATATCTTTCTCAGAAAAAATATCATTTTAAGTCATTTGCCCATTTTTGATTTGAGTTATCTGTCTTTTTACTGTTGAGTTGTAGTATCCTTTTCAATCATAATTTTAAATGGTACTTTGCAGGAGTAAGCTTGTAGTAACAATAGAAATTGAATTTAAAAATCAATTTTAAGTATAAAGTAAAATACTTATACATAATTTGACAAATATCTGGACATCAATTAATGTATTCAACACATATCATGAAGTACCTTCTATATCAGAGACAATTTAACTTATGGGGCTTATATTCATAACAAATAGTGACAAAAATTAAGAACATATATTCTGTAATGAGAAGCATCTAGAAAGAAATAAAAAAGGATTTCATGGAAAGGAAAACTTAACTGGGCAAGGAAAGCCTTTCTAAAGAGATGGCATAGACCTGATTTCTAAAGGTATAACCTTTTAAAGAGACATTGGAGACAATTTTAGGCAGTAGCAACAGTGAGAGTAAGGCACTAACAGAAAAACAAAAAATTGGGAAGTTTAAGGAAGAAAAAAGCAGAAGGTTAGTGTAGCTGGCATTTAGTGGACAATAGGGAAAATAAAATAATCAAAGAGATCATATAATACCTATTATGCTAATGCTACTGTTAGGAATTTAGATTTTTTTCTAAGTGGCATGAAAAACTACTAAGGTATTTTAAACAGGGGATTACAAGATCTGTTTCCTTGTGAAAAGATTACCTTATCTGTAATCCCGTGAATGGTTCCTTAAAGGCAAAATTAGCATAGGGTCCAGGTAGGAAGATATGCAATGGTCAAAGAAAAATATATTTTTGCTTTGGATTCTGGTGGTAATTGTGGTGATTGAACAGTGTGGACAAACTCAAGTTATTTTGGTGGAAGAGCTAACAAGATTGTTAATGAACTGGATGATGAGGGGGTGGCACAAGTGCTGAAGGGAATGGAAGAATTCTGATGATGGCAACTTATATTGCTTGATTATCTGCATGTGTCTTAGTTTTCTCGCCTGCTGTATTAGTTTGCTAAAAGCAATGCTGATGCAAAGTACCAGAAATCTGTTGGCTTTTATAAAGGGGATTTATTTGGGGTAAAATCTTACAGTCCCAAGGCTATCAAATGTCCAACTTAAGGCACCATAACAGATGCTTTCTCATGACCAACTACTTTTCATCTTGGCATGTTGCCATGTGGTAAAGCAAGATGGCTGCAGATCTCTGCCCAGGTTTTTCCTTCCCCTCTGGGTTTCCTCTCTCATGCTAGTTGCTCTGCTTTCTTCCTGTTATCAGCTGCAAGCTGGCACAGGGCTTGTCTCTTAACTGCTTTCTATATCAGTCTCAGCTGCTTTGTTCTCTCCCCAAGATCACTTGTAAGTTATCAAACAAACGGCTTGTCTCTCCCCAAGGCCTCAGATGTTTGACCGTTCTTTCTTTCACATGGCAGTATCAAAAATGGCAGAGCTCTCTCTTCCTGTGTCTGTCTGGGTAAGTGTCCATTTATATCAGACCCAACAAGGGGGTGGGGATGCAACTTGAGTCACACCACACTGAGATTGTCCAATAAAAAGGCCTACAGCAATCTTAACAGGTAATCTAATCAAAGGTCCCTCAGCTGAATTTAATGTAATCAAAGGGCATCACAACCAAAGGAATAGATTAGTTTACAAACATAATCTTTCTCTTTTGAGGAGTCATAAAATAATCTCAAACTGCCACAGTTGCTATGACAAATACTACACAATGAACTAGCTTAAACAACAGGAATTTTTTCATTCATGATTTTGAGGCCAGGAGAAATTCAAAATTGAGACATCAGCAACACAAAGCTTTCTCCAAATTCTGTTGCTAGCTTGCCGGCAATCCTTGGGGTTCCTTGGCTTGCATAACTGCCTCATATCATATTGCAATATTCTCTCTCTTCCAGGTTCCATTGACTTCTGGCTTCTGAATCCTCACCATCACTTTCTTTCACTATGTATGAATTTCTCTTTATAAAGGGCTAATGTAATTCAGATTAAAACCCACCCTCACTCAAGTGCCCACACCTTAACAAAATAACATCTTCAAGAAATATTATTTCTAATAGGGTCATAGCAACAGAAATGTAGGTTAATATTGAGAACATGCTTTTTTCTGGGGTACATAATCTGCCATAGGGTGAATGACTGGTGGTGCCACTGGTTTAACAAAGGAAAATGTTTAGTATTGATGTTTAATAAATAGGGTGCTTTTCTTTATGGAACAATTTTCCAGTCAAAAGCCCAATTGTGGGAACAGATATAACTCAAGTGGTTGAGTGCATGCTTCACATATACGAGGTCCCAGGTTTGATCCCCGGTACCTCCTAAAAACAAACAAACAAATGAAAAACCCAACTCTTACTGGGGAATGGATTCAGCTCAGTGGCTAAGTGCCTGCTTCCCATGCATGAGGTCCTGGGTTCAATCCCCAGTACCTCCTAAAAAAAAAAAAAAAAAAAAAAAAAAGCTTATTAAGACATGTCCTAAGCAAAAGTGTTGTAAGGTAGGATCCTCTTTCACAAATGCTCGCTTTATATTTACTTTATGCTTTTGAGTAAACATCACTTCCAATGAATCTAGACATGATTATACCTCAGAGCATGTGATATTCAGCAAGGCCTGTTTAAAAGCTCAGAATAAATAATATTTAAAGAAGACTTAGGCAGCAGCCAAGTTAAGGTACAAATCCTACTTCTGTAGCTACTAAATGAGAAAACATTCTGGACTAATTTTCTGTTCAAATGCTATTGTATAAACATCATGGCAAATGATTAAAGGCAGGGGTATATTGATTTCTCTAAATGTTTCTTTTCTTTGGTAATCTTAAACCTTTGTTTTCATTGCCCCCTTCTAACACCAATTAATACAGAAAATGTCAAGAACTAAGTCCAGATTTTCACAGATGTCAAACATCAGAAGTAGCAATATTTATTTCATTTCCTTCCTTCTGCTTACTTTCTAATAATTAGAAGATCTTACATACGTGGATTGAATAAAAAACTGGATTTATATCAATAGCTATGGTACAAATTGCTGGATATTTCTATGGTAGTTCTTTATTCTCCTTCAGATACCTCACCCATTGTGAATACTTCAAACATTCCAAACCTTATATCTGGGTTGAGTTGTGTTCAGAGAGGAGGTGTTAGGGCAAATATTCAGTTATACTTATTCAAGTATAAAGAAATTTATGGGAAATTAGAAAGATTACTTCTCTTTACCTTCATATTTATCTTACTGTTCAGTTGTTTTTACTGATTTTTTCTCAGAAGTACTCTTTTCCTTGAAAGGAACAAACGCAGATCCTAACTAGCTTTAGCCAAAATACAAGTACATACGTGCTGGTCTGTGTGGGTGAGAATTCCTGATGCACATAACTAAATTGCACGGAATGCAGTGGTCCCTAGATTTACAGATTTGAATGTCATCAGGATTCTACCTCTGACCTGTTTCTGTATGTATGTTGTTTCTTGTTTCTTTTTATTGCAGCTTTATTATATTGATAGGAAAGTGTACAATGAAGATAATGGTGGTTAGAAGGAACACATGAACAATGAAAACTTAATTGCGACAATCCCACAGTTTAATTATCAAAACTTTAAGGGTTCTTTCTCCCAGCCTCACTTCAAAATTATCCTGAGAAAGGATTTTAATTCACTCTGTGTGATGGTTAATTGCATGTGTCAGTCTGGCTAGATTAATGTGTCCAGTTGTTTTGTCAAGCACAAACTAGTCTGATAGTTACTGTGAGGCTATTTCTTGGATTTAAATCATTAGCCAGTTCATTGCATCTATGACTGACTACACCTACATTCAACAAATAAGATTGCCTTTAACAATGAGAGGCCTCTCCTCATCCAATCATTTGGAAGCTTTCAGCAGTCAGAAAGAAGAATTTCCAGTTTTATTTCTGCCAGCCAACTTCTCCTGGGGAATTGGTTATCACCTCTATCTGAGTTGTCAACATGTGGTTTGTCCTGTGGAATTCAATGTCACCAGAGAGTTCCCAACTTGTAGGCTACCCTATAGAATCTGGACTTCCCATCTTCACAGTCTCATGAACCAGTTGCTAAAGTAAATCTCTTCCTTTCAGTTCTGTTTCTCTGAAGAAAACTAATACACCTGTTTCATTAGCCAGTCTCAACAAGTCCTGATGGCAAAATGGATGAAATATCAAGATTGGCTTAGTTTGGATCAGCTGCCCACAAATTATTTGCCCTATTCTAGGATGGAAAGGAAATAAAGTCTTTTAAGACATACCAGGATGGAGAAGAAATGAAATCATGTCACAAGATGTCAGCTCCAATTTGACAAACATAATAAAATAATGCGTAAAGAGAGTTTCTCCAAATAAGAGGTAGCCTAATTATATTTATATTAGAAATATAAATGTACACAAATGGCTGGTTATTGGCAATGAAGAAAAATATTGAAAAACTCACTGTACTTGAAGACTGAAGAACATTGTGCAAACCAAGAATGAAAAAAAAAGTGGTCTAAACTAGAAATCTGTTTCACAAGTTTTAGTCACTTATTATTAGATAGTTTTTCCAATGTGCCATGTGCTGCTTAAAATATTAAATTATTCCATTTGCTTGGAAAAAAATGTTTTTGCTTCTGTTGTGTTTTGAAGGATACCTAAAGAAATTATGCAAAAGCCAAAATAATTTGCATACCTTCATTTATTATGATGTTTCTAAATCTCTTTTAAAATGCTAATAAACTAGACTCTTCATAGATTTTGTAAAAAGTGGAAGATAATAGTATTTCTCTTTTACAGATGGATAACCCGAGGCAGAGAGCTTAAGTGAGTTTTTAAAAACACATACAGTTATTCATGTGTAGAGGCATGCATTGATGGGAAGGATGGATACTCTGTTTCTTTAAACGAACAACTTAACTGCTACTCCTTAAGTAGAGAAACTAGTGATCCATGCCTTCTTTTTCTTGCCACTTAATTACCTGGAATCAAATTGGTCTCTGAGCCATTTGCCTTCTGAGTTCATTTTTAAAAAGCCCCTATTTGAGGTGCTTTATGAAAATGTTTCAAATATTAGAAAATTCCATTTTGCATGTGGAATAGATCTATGTTATTAAGAGAAATTAGGTAATAAGTGAGACAATATACACTTGGAAAATGTCTGAATAACTTGGAATTGATTTCACAAACTAAATAAAATCTGTTTCTAAGAAAAATTGACTAGGAAAAAAAAAAACTTCAGGTACATAAAAAATGCATTAAAGGTACTTATACAAAAGCAAACTTTAAATGAATTCTCTATAAAACTACAACTACAAGAGCAGACTTTTAAATCAGACCAACATTAAACAAGTGCAACAAATGTATGTGTCAATACTGCAATGGTAAGACTTTATAGACCCATGTTCAAAGTGTAGGATATGGTAGAATGGCAGCTATATAATGAGTAAACTCTTTGGAAACAGCAATAGAACAGCTGCATTGGAAAATATATAAGATTTTCAAATCTTTGATTCAGGTATTGAGTCTTAACTCTAAACCCATCAACTTTTTTAGAAAGATAAGAAATATGTTCAAAAATACACTCCATTACTGTTTCCTATTTTCTGATTATGCAGAAAAGTTTTTGTTCATTTTCATCTAAGATTATTATGAGCATCAATTAAGAAAATGTATGTAAATACCTACCATAAAGCCTTTCATATAACAGGTATCCATCACTCCTAGTTTTGATCATACTTGCTTAATATGATTTTCTAATTTCCAGGAAATAATATGCTGTAACATCTCAAAAAATTCCTTGTATGATACTGTAATTATCCACATAGACAGCTATAAAATATAATTTGAATTACAACTTTTTACCCTTTTTTTTTTTCATTAAAAAGCTAAATCCATAGGTAACCCTGTCTCAATATTCCAAGGGAAGTCAATAATAGGATCCTGAGAAGAAACATTCTTGCAACAGAAGTCCTGAAAAATAATTGCTTTGGCTTGAACTTCAACCTCAGGCATCTAAATTTTATAATTCTCCCCTACCTGATGTAATTACTTCCATTTAATGCATTTCAACTTATCTACATATCCTCTTTATAATGGGGATAATAGTGTCCATCAAGTGATCAGGATAGTTCCTGGCATGTGAAAGTCCCTAAAAATCTTTAGGTATATCTAGATATTGGGAATAATAATACTAATATATTTGTGGGATTCTTATAAGAATGGAGTGGGGTTATTTTCCTTAAAGCTTAAATAAAAAAAAAAATTGATTTTAAAGCAGTATAGCTTAGGAAAGAGCACAGGAAACATGTCTGGGTTTAGAGCTCAGCCTCAAGCAAATTTCAATGTTGGCACTTGGAATTAAAGTTTCTCCATATTCTGCCTTCAGTATACCTTTTTACACTTATAGCTCTTCTTTTGACTATACTCTTCCATATTTTATTGCCTATTTCAAATCGACAGATCTTATCATCTCCCCACCCAAGCATTACTACTTCTAACTAAATAATTAAGTCTACTTGAGAACATATCACACTTAAGGAGTCTGCTTTACTTTGACTTCCTTTTGTTCTTAGCACAGATTCTTCATATTTACCATCCTCTTCTTACTTTTGTCCTATTATCTTGCCTATAAATCATTTAAAGCTTACATTATCATATTTTAATTTATTTTTATCTACTAATTTATATACATAGAACTTCTCACCAATGATATTTTAAGATTTGGAGGACAGGGACGTAATTTTTTAAATTTGTTCAGCAGATATAACTATGTATAGAGATAGGTACGAAATATCATGTTGGACCTCACCGAAATCGCAATATCTTACCCAGAGATATGTTTAAAGAAACATTCTCTGATCTTCTCTCTGTAAGGAGATATGTAGAAATCCAACATTTCACCAGATATGTACATCATTTTTAGTTATAAAAATCCTGGATAGAATGATCTTGATATTGATTTTATAGCAAAATTTTAATAGACAACAAAAGGCTTATTTTAAGACACAATGTGAGAATAATAGTATAGATTAATGTACATTCAAAGATATGTATATATATATTTGTTTATTTTTAGTAGAAAATCCATTATTTAAAAATACTTCTGACAATGGAAATCATAAACGTTTAATCTGAAAAGTTCATTATTAACTTGAAGCAAATTAAGAATTTATACACATTTTGCAGTGTGAAAAATATGTGGAATACATGTAGACCTTTCCCATTTGCAAATTTTTAAGATATTTTCCCCCAGGTTGCCACTAATATCTGGGTATGAGGCTGACTTCCCAATGTTTCCTAACAGAGAAAAAAAGTTTGAGTGATGTCCTGCAGGCTATGTTGCCTTTTATACATCTTAATCATCTCCCTCTTCATTTATTTTGTATACTAACCAGAGTAGTCCATTTCTTTGTTCTTTCTTTCCCTTGATATGGAAAATATCAATAAAAATGTGATTTACAATGAAATGTTTGTGACCAATTGTGTTAGTCTTTCAGCAACATTTGAATTTTAAGTGAAAGTTTAGTGTTAGAAAAACAATGACTAACAGGCTATAACAACTTGATTTAATGCAATTGGAGAATTTTTATAATTTATATTTTATGCCAAATCCCAGTTTTTTCTTTCCAACACCTACTCTGCATATGTGTGAATCTGCTTTTGGTCTACATGTGAATTATATCCCTGAGATATTTTTCAATGCATTAAGATTATAAAGAACAATATTATATAATAAACTTAAAAAATAAAGATTTTTAAATGTTAAATATTTAATTTTTAATATAAATTAAGGTATTTAATACTGCTTGGATTTGGTAATGATAATTATCTCAAAGAGAATTATTATAATTCCATACTGAATGCTGGAAACAAGTGATGAAATTTTTTTATCTGTCTAATTAAAAGGCAATTTGTTAGATGTCATTTAGCATGCTCTTTTTGTCAATGTTGTAATGAGATACAGAAGGTATTACTTGTTTTCAAAAAGAAGTTATTTAGTAAGAAAAAAATCAGTCCATAAATGACAAGAAAAACATTTGCATAATTTTGGAAGGTAGTTTAAGATCATCTAAAGTGAAATTATATTTTTCAAACCTACTTTAGTAAACACCAATTTAGACAAAGTTACTAGTTTATGAATATCATATGTTTACAGACCAATATAGTAGAATATCAATGGGACCAATTCAATTATTACCATCTGTATCTGGCAGAAACATTGCTTAGTTAGTTGTACAAGTATATTTGTTATAGGTACCTTTTGATAGCATTTTTATAAACTGTGAAATAGTGACATAGGATTAAATATTATCTCCATATTAAATAAAAGATAAATCAACAAGGAAGGAATATTTGAACATTAAACAATACAAATGAGGGTGCAACTCATCAAAGCTGTAAGAGAATGATGTTAAAATAATATTTAAAATTTATGTGAGCTATGATATGATCAATAACAAGAAATATAGAAATTAGTTTCATTTTTATTCTTTTTGATTTAAATTATGCCTTTAAGTAGGAGTTAGACTATAATATAGCTGTTCAGTGCCATTGTTGGTCCCCCTGCTAAAAATAAAATTGTTTCTTATCTATCCCTGTCTGCTGAATTCTTGTAGCAGCCAGGGATTGCCTGGTCTCATATATGTTGATGGAAAAAAAAAAAGTTATACCTTTGCTTTTGAAATTTATCTAAAGGGTGGTATTACATAGCTATGATTATACCAAACAAAGACTGAGACACTTCAATGTATATGATAGAGTGGCTTTTAGCCCTCTAAGTGGAGTCCTATAGGGAATGAAATTAAGACAAAGGCAGAGAAAGCCATGAAAGCAAGAAGCTTAATGCAATGGAACCCAGAAGAGAAGGGAGAGAGCAGCAGATGTCATGTGTCTGGGATCAATGGTAGGCAGTCTTCATGGAGGAAGTATTGCCTGATGATGCCTTGATTTAGACACTTTACTCAGCCTTAAAACTATAAACTTATAAGCCAATAAATTCCTCTGTTGAGAGCCAACCCATTTTGTGGTCTGTTTTAGGCAGCCAAGCAAACCAAAATAGGGAGAAAATTTATTTTTCTTTTTTTTTTCAGAAGAGAACATTAACAGCATGTTTGTTTGGTGGTGGGAAAGATTCAATTTAGGAATAAACCTAATGGTTCAGGAGAATGAAAATTGTTAGATTTTGTCATTGAATAGGCAGATGGGTTGGGATAAGTCAGTCAAGGGAAGGAGTTGGCTTAATGGAAGCAAGGACAGTAATGTAAAGGGCAGAGTACATGGGTAAAGATGCATGCTCTTGGTAGTTTGCATAAATTCCCTTCTGATTTGAACAAATTTCTCAGTGAAATAGAAAGCAAGACCAAAAGAAAATAGTGAAGACTCAAGAGGATGTATTAGAGATTTGAAAAGGGAAGGAAATATTTTTTTAAAATCTAGGACAGTGTTAGGGTAGTGACTAGAAAAATATAGTGTCTAAGTATTGATAAATTTAAGTTGAGAAATTTGTAGGTTTGTGTGTTTTTTCCAGCTAAGTTAAGCTAATGATAGTCAATGTTGAATAGGTGAAGAATTGTATTTCATTAAGGTTGTATATTTTTAAACCTCATCCAGTCATTCAGTCATGAAATGTTCATTAAACACCTATCAGATGTCAGTAATTCTTCTAGAAACTTGGAATATTTCTATAACAAAGATGGCAAAACTTCTCCTCTCACAGTGCTTGCAATCATTTGGGGAAAAATTAATCATACAACTTAAGAGGGCAATGATAGAAACATTACGGTAATGTAAGTTAAAATTTCACTTAGAATTTATGAATGAAGACATCCCTAAAGGACACAATACACTTACTAAGACAATAGATTGCATAGTTAAATTTGGTAAAAGGTAGGGAGAGTGATTTAACTGGCAGAAGAAAAAACATGTTTTTTGTTTGTTTGTTCATGATTTAGTTTTCTAAAGGCTTCTGGGAGCAATACCAGAAGTGGGTTGGCTTTTTTAATGTGAATTTATTAGTTTAAAAGTTCTGAGGCTATGAAAATGTCCAAATCAAGGCATCATCAGAGATGCTGTTTCCCCGAAGGTTAGCTGTGGGTGATCAGGTAAAACGGTGGCTCTGCCCAAATCAAGGAATCAAGTCAAGTTCTCTCTCTATGATCTCAATTGTGAGATATCAAGTATATGGCTCATCTCTCCCTCTTCTCCAGACCTCTTCACTTTCAGCTACTCATAGGCCTCTTTCCATGCCTCTGGATTCTACTGATTCTATCCTCTGGCCTCCTGGATCTGTCTCTCGGCCTCTAAGGTTTCTCTATCTCTGCAATTCTCTCTCAGCATTTTGGGGTTTCTCTGTCTCTGCCACTTCTATGTGTCTGCTGATCAGTCTTCCATTTATAAAGGACTTCAGCTAGAGGACCAAGACTCACCCTCTGACATGCCTCACTGAAGTAATCTGATCAAAGTCCCTCCACTGAATCCAATCCAAACAAAGACTTCCACACCCACAGGAATGGATTAGCTTTAACATCATGGTCTTTTCTGGGATCCACAAAAAGCTTCAACTGTCACAGTTTGGTTGTCTGTTTTTAATTTCCTTCTGTAAGTTGCCATACTGAATATTTAAATAAGCCAAGCATGATATTGGATTTTTTTTTCTCATATCAATACTTTATTTTTTATTTATTTATTTATTTTTTATTGTGGGTAAAAATCAAAATTTTCACAATACATACCAATATTTGTAAAATGATATATAAATATATATGCATATATGTGCATTTGCTTAAAAAAATGTTATTTATATATATATATAAATATATTTTAAGAGGTGCTTAGATTATCTAAAATATTACACAGAACCCACTGGGATTCCCATATTGCCCACCTCCCACATCTCCCACCACATCCCACACAAACATCTCCCAAAAGTGTGACCCACCACCCTCAATGGACTTACACATCCTGGGGCCTTGCCACCAACCATAGACCACAGTTCACATCATAGACCACACTCTCTCCCACACAGTTCTGAGTGGTGTGTGCTGACTTAAAATGGCCTACATCCGTTGCCACAATGGCACTCAGGACAACCTCCAAATCCCAAAGAAGCCTCTGTATCTCAACTGCTCGTCCCCTCCCTGCCCCAAAAGTGTCAAGTGGCCACTGGCTCCACCTCATTGTTATAATTTCTTCCATTGATAGAATCACCATATGTGTACAACAGAATACCATCAAGTCCACTCTAGTCCATAGTTCTTCCCCCAATCCTGAGGGGACTAGGATGGTGATGTCCACTCCACCTCCAAGTGAGAGAGGGCTTATATCCCATAGATATGGTGGGTGGGATGATCCTGCCTGCAAATACAGGCCCTCTCCATTCCCTGGACTGGCCGTTGCTCAAATGTGGCCTCTCTCTAAGCCAAACTCAGCATATGATTGCATTACCTTCCCCCCAACATGGGACATGACTCCCGGGAATGAGCCTCCCTGGCAACGAGGGATTAATACCAAATGCCAGCTAGCAACACAACTGGAAAAAGACCTTGAATAAAAGGGGGAAAAGATAAAGACAAATGAGTTCAAGTGGTTAAGAGACTTCAAAGAGAGTCAAGAGGTCATCCCAGAGGTAACGCTTACGCACACCTCTGTAGGAGCTCATAGAACATCTAAGTGCCTATCACTCCACACAGGGGGGCTCCTGAGAGTATATAAGGGGGGATAGCCCCAGAGACTGGTGCCTTATCAGTGGGCTCTATTTTGGAATTTGTGCTCCTGAGAGTGACAGAATTGGACTCAAATAAGTCCTCCCTGCACATGGTTCATCAGTCCCTTCTATTCAAACCTATATGTGATGCTGGAGTTTTATGTATGCTTTCAGAGACTGGAGCCTCTGGCCTACCTATGTGCCAGGTGTGTGTGAAATCTCGGTGGAGCTGCAACTTCTACCCTACAGCTCAATGGACTCATCCAAGTCACCTGGCAAGGAGACAATACTTTATTTTTAAAGAAGGCTTAGCATTGATTATACACTTTGGATAGATCATATGGTATGTGAATATATCTCAATAAAACTGCTTAATAATCAAATAAATAATTATGCAGAAATAGACAGAAATAGCAGCTATGTGCACTAGGGGAAACAGAGAGATTGAGAGTTGGGGAATTTTCTTGTTTGTCAGCTTTTTGTTTATTATTATTATTGAAATAATGAAACTGCTCTAATAATGATTGAGGTGATGAATGCACAAATATATGATTATTCAAAACACTATTAATTGTACACTTTGGATGAATTGTATGCTCTATTAATATGTATCAGTAAAATTGATTTGTTTAAAAAATAAAAAAATAAAGAAGACTTAGAGTACATAAAAGTAACATAAAAAATATAGAGGATTTCCATATACCTCACACCTTCCACCTCCCACACTTTTCCCCATTAACAACATCTTTCACTAGTGTGGTTCATTTGTTACAATTAATGAACACTTATTGAAGCATTGCTGCTAAGATTGGTCTATAGTTTACTTTATGGTTTACACTTTGCACTGCACAATTTTATTGGTTTTGACAAAATATATAATGGCTTCTATCTGTCATTGCAACATCATGCAGAACAATTCCAATGTCCAAAAAATAGCCCATGTTATACCTATTCTTCCCTCGGTCTTCCCTCAGAACCTCTGGTGACCACTGTCTTTATATCAGTGTTACACATCCTTCTATTACTAGAATAATAATAATTCTATTTAGTCAACAGTTGCATTTCATCTTATGTTTGTTCATTCCTCAATCTTGAGGATTTGGCCATAGTGATGCCCATTCTGCTTCTGAATGAGAGGGAGCTTGGATCCTATGAGGCAGATGGATGGAAATGTCTTGCTTGCTGTTGTAGATATTCTCTGTTTTGGGGGAATGGGCTTTGTCCATAATTATCCTTTTGTTAGTTGTCTTGGATGAGTTTGATGAACTGGAGAGTAGGTGTTGGCTGCAACTCTGCTGAGATTCAGGGCTAAACTGGCATATGAACAACCAGATTTAAGTCTCTGGTACATATATTTAATGGGTACAGTGCTAACAATTTCAAATAAATGGGGTGGAAGAACCATGTGTAGGAAAATATCTGTCAGTTAAAATTTCTATTTAATTCTCTGTGTATCATTTATTGCAGTTTGATATTTGAGTTTATCTTGTAGGTTGTCTGCTGCTTTGCACCAAATTGTAAATTCCTTGGAGAAGAGGGACTGAGGCTTTATATTTCTGGCTATATTCTCAGTTCCAGTTCTTGAATCTCTTCTTGATAAAATTAATGTCCTAACAAAAATCTATTTAATTAAGAGATGAGTGAATGATCTTCATTCAAATTTGATGTTTGTAAATACAGAATCAGCTATTGGTAAAATTGCCATTCATTTCCCAATAAACATGTAGAAGTTCCTTTACAGGAGAAGAATAGAAGAGTCCATAAGAAGGATGAGGGCCAGGATACACTCAATGTACACAGAAGTGTTTGTTTAGGCTGCAGATTTGCTGTGTAGGAGATTTCTCTCTGTTAGAGATAGAAGTTTATTTTATGATTTTATATGTGTACATGAGTTTATTGAGTGTCTACTGAGTGCCAATTTCTTCCAACAATCTACACATCCACTCATCCTCCATGGCATTACTGATGATCTATCATTCATGTATGTAATCATGTGGAATTTGACAGGAACAAATTTTTTAATATTATGCAATTACTAATATTATCCTTGTTTCCACAATTATACTTGAAAACTGTCAGTCTAATTTTGTTAAGTGATTTTTTCCCCCCTTTGCATTTCTTGTCCGCCTGGGTCTTTTTCCTCAAAATGATTTACCCATATTCTGACAACTGAACATTCAAATATCTGTGGTAGTTGAGGTTTTCTGGCATTCTAAGGTAAAATCTTCTCCCTTTTTTCGTTGTTGATTATGTCCTGCTATTGCTGTGTAAGCTACTACTTCACTACACATCCTTTTAATACTCTTCAATACGTAACAAGAATTGTTATCTTCTGTAAATATATGTCTAGAGAGAGCATACCACATACCAGGGCTTGAAGTTAGCTTGCAATACAAGGAACTATATCTGGTTATCCTCTCCTGTTAAGATTTCTTCATAACAAATGCTGTTTAAACTGCATTAAAAAGATCTAAATATGGTATCTGTAACAGGTCCAAATCTTGCAGCCACATAGAAATTTGAACACTCCAAAAATCCCCGCATGTAAAGCAATGAAATGCTCTCTCAATACTCCAATAAGAATTACTGTTAAATGATATGAAACCAATAGATAATAAATGATTGACACCTGGGTGGAAAAATATAGCACTTTATGGCTGAAGAAAATGAGGACATTAACCATTCAAATGATAGTAATAATACAAATAAGAGAATTAAGATACATTTTGTCTATATGCCCTGGGTGTTGTGGCACTTCAGGCTGTACTGTAAAATATGAATTTTGGCTTTGCATGATTATACAAACCTTCCTGCTGCAGGAATTCTGATCAAGTAGAAAATAAGGAGAATAACACTGGAACAGAAAAACAGATGTCGCTGGATAAGAATTATTTATTTTTTCAGGGCAATGTTTTGTACTTGAATGTTTTGTAACTGAAGCTAAATTTTAAATCTTATTAGTAATTGTTATTTCTTGTGCATTTTGGACTGAATCCCCATTTGGGACACTAAAATTGTCGGAAAAGGCTAAATGAGCTTCCCAACATGTATGGCTTTCTCTCAGGAAATTGTTCACAAAATACAAGTAAATAAGCTCATGAAACTCCCAACCTTTGATCTAATTTACCTACATATTGCTTCTCCCGCAAAGGTCTCTTTATTTTAAAACTAAAAATATACAAACACGAACATGGATAAAAGGTAGTAAATGTATGTATCTAAATAAATTAGAGGAAATAATTTCTATTGTGTAAAGAAAATAGGAAGTAAAAAATGGGAATAGATAAGAAAAAGAAGGAAAAAAAAAGAAATAAATGTGAATTAGGAAAAGAGTAAAACTGATCAAGATAAAATGGGACAAGAAAGGGCAATATATCAAATATGACCTTCAAAGCATTTTTGTTCTTTGCCTCTTATGTTGTTAACCTTCCAGCTATACAAGGTTTCTTCATCTGAGCCTATTGGACCAAATAGTTTTAGAAGAAGGGAAATTTAAGTGGAAATTTACTCTTTAAGTCAAATTAGTCCTTGGCTCCGTCAAAAACTTTGTCATACTTGCCTCCCTGGGCTCAATGCATTCCCTCACTGCTTTTTCCTCTCTCTCTTCCTTTTACACCTTTGAATATTATTTCCTTTTCAATTGCAAACATGTGGCATTTCTTGTAATACTTCAGACTTCTCTCAGCTACCCATCATTCTCATCTCCAACATGTCAGAAAAATCACTACATACATTTCAGTTCTTTAAAAAAGCCAGACAAATAATTAAAGACAAATGTAAATAAACCCTTGAAGCTATTAAGCCTTTTTGGATCTGTCCCCACAGCTCCAATGACTTTTGTTTTAAAGAAGTGAATAATCTCTCTGAATATTTTCAAATCAGTAATGGACAAGACTGCAATGGTATGATATCTTGGATTGTAGTGCTCACCTTTTCCTTATTTGATGACAATGAAAAGGGAAGACAACTAAATGTGATTTAGATCTTCATAGAAAGATAAGAGTTTCATTGTTATCGAGGTAATTATATTTTTTTTCCTGGATCATCAACTGCAGAACATATATGAAATACTATACATTAACTGTAACAAAAGAGAAAGAATGAAATATTAGTGTGAAAAATATTTTTTGGAGGTGCTGCATTTGCAAATCAAATTGCAAAGTTTTCATTTAAATACCCTTCTCACTCTAGTTTATGGCTGTTCTATTTTCATTAGAGAGCCATATCTTTTTTATCAATTAAACAGGTAAATTCCTATTGGAAAGAACATTAAGTAGAACAGATGTGGAAGGCATTTTGCTTTGTTTTCCAAATCCTAAAGTGCTAGAGTAAGACTGCCACCTAGTGGAATAACAACGCTGGAAAAATAAAGGATCGTCTGATTTAAGGATATTAGCCATACAGTGGTTTTCACAGATCCACAACTACTATGATTTATGAAAATAATAATTGTGATAATAATAATTAAAAAGTAATATAACTGATGTGCCTTGAAATATTAGATGATTTACGTTCTTTGAGATGTGTTTTTTTCTGTGCAAGACAAGTAGGAATCTGAGAATTGTAAAATTCTTCATTGAAACCATAGAGATTCAAAATATGTCAAGCATAAATAAGAATATAATATCTTTATTTTCACTCTTGGTATCTTTGAGAAAGTGAAATTATTATATTGTAAGGCCGTCTAGAATTCTTACACCCAATAATGAAGAACATCAAATAATTCCTCATCTAAATCACTTAACTTTATTTTTCTTCTGAAGACAGATTTGTTAAAGAATAAAGGTGTTTCTTGCAGAGTCTGAAAATAAGTATGCATTGTGATGCCAGCTCCTCAGGTGTAAGAAACAATTTATTCATCTATATTCCCAGTACATTGAACTTGGAAATCAGTAAGATGCTCAGCAAATTATTGGTACACAAGTTAATATATACATCCTTTACACTGTTTTGTAAAATAACATAACAATATCTGTACATTTTAATGATACCTTGAATATATGAAGTTGTTTATATTAGTGTGATATTATGAGAATGACTAAAGAACATATTTTATTGTAGCATTATACATAAATAATTTTGACTCCCCAAATATCAAATTTCTGGAAATTTGTTCTGATTTTCTTCAGAGTCCGTTTTAGTTTGCCAAGGGCTACCAATGCAAAATGCCCAAAATGGGTTAGCTTTTAAAATGGGATATTATTAAGGTACAAGCTTATAGCTCTGAGGCTGTGAAAATGTCCAAATCAAAGTATCATCAGAGATGCTATCTCACCAACGGTTGGCTCCTGGAAGATCCTGGACTTCTGCCACGTGGCAATGCAAAATGGCTTTCAGTCTCTGCCTTCTCCTTCAAGTTTACTTTCTCCCTGGGCTCAGCCATAGGCAATCAAGCATATGGCAAGGTCCACTCATCTTTCCTCTCTCCTCCAGGCTGCCTTGCTTAGTTTCAGCTGCTCCGCTGATTCTAGCCTCTGGCCTCACTCTCAGCCTTGCAATGTTTCTCTGCCTTTCTATGGTTGCAGGTGGTCCTGGAGGCTTCTCTCACATGGTAGGGTAAAATGGCAGCTTTTCCTGTCATCTCTCCTCTGTTTATATTCAACTTCAGTAAATGATTATGACCTACCCTGCATCCAGCAACCTAAACAAAGGCCCTTAACCAAAGTGATCGAATCAAAAGTGATCTAATCCAAAGACCTCACATAAATAGAATCACATGCACAAGAATGGGTTAGAATAAGAACATAATTTTCTAGGGTCCATGAAAGAGTCAAACCAGCACAGTTTCATAAATGTTATTTACTATTTTGTTATAATTACATGATAATCTAAGATCACATTTCTTATATAGGAAATCTTATAACAGATTTTGGAATTTTATTTGTTTTTATAAGAATAATTATATCTAAAAAGTGAAAAAAACATGTTCTGAAAAATTTTCAGGAAAAACTGATCAGGAATGTCTAATGGTATTTGGTAAGTTTCACCAATTAATTGTGAATTTGTGAATATTATCCCCATCCATTTTATTATATTTTACTTTAATTACTTGATCATTTGAAAGAAGGGATTATTTGTTTATGTGGCTATGTTTGCATGCTATCCTAATACTTAATTTTTCTGAAACCCCACATAGATAGTGCCAAATCCCATTTTACAGTATTCAATGGCCTTTCACTGCTTATAGGATTGAAACCAAAATCCTTGACATACTGTGCTAGGGCTTTCATCTTCTGTTCCCTCTCCACATCCCCAACCTCCTCTCCTAAAATCCCCCACCTTACATATGCCACACTTCAGGTCACAGATAGCTCTGTTCTACGGTGCTCCTTCTCTTAATGTGCCTATTTCTTATTTTGGTCTTTGCCTCACATTGCTTCTTCTTGTGTTGGGCAAAATCCAGGCTTTATGTGGTGTGAAGGGAAGAAACACTGGCATCAAATTAATAGAAGGAGGCTCCTATTTCATGGGCGTTTCATGGCCTTTGATAAGAAATATGTTCTCACTGTCTCAATTTCCTCATAATATTTAGAAATTGCTAAGCCGAAAATATTATATTAATGAAAGCTCTTTACAGAAACTATATGCTTAAAATAAATATTAAATATTTTTTTCTTGCAAATTTTGTTTTCAAAGTAACTTTCTCTATTAAAACCTCTCTGAACTGCTCAAGCATGTAAACAATTTTGCCAACATTTTTAAGGCATTTTCTTCATTCACCACAGTCCAGTCTCCTTGAGGTTCATTGAGTATAAGAATCTTAATTTCACCCCTTTGAACTTTCTATTATGTTTCCTGATTGAAACATGTTTCCACACATATTTACTTTATTCTTTGTTCAAATGTCACTTCCACAAAAAGATTTCCTCTGAAACACTGACTAAAGGAACTCTCAAATCACTATCTACTACATTATCCTATCAGTACCCGAATTTATCTTATTTATTTATTTATTTCTAATCAACTTAAATATCTTTTATCCCTACTCTTAAAATATACTCTCCGTAAGAGTAAGAACCTTGAACATTTGATCTACTACCTTGCCCTCAGTCATTAGCACATATTATGTGCGTTAAAAGATTAACTGTCCTCTCCTTTACTCATTCACATGCATGGTGCTTCCATATGGTAAAAGGCACTTCCAACCACATTTAGAAGCATTAAAAGCTGTAGTGAATTCTACTAACAGCAAAATGAATTATAACAATAATATAAGAAAATGTCAACAGAGGATTACAAGTGTAAAAATGGCTAAAAGCTTTGCTTTGACTCTCACAAGGCTTAAAATAGGCAAATTAGAAAATCAGTCTGCTTGAACTTTGAAACGAGCCCAATACACTCATGCTCCACAGAGCTTCCAATTCATACTGTTGAATACCAAACACCTTTTTGTTCATACATAGCAGTTACTCAGAACTTATTCCCTTGTTTTCATATAGCTCCCATTTGAAGTCTGGTGCATTTCACTTTCCACGGCTTACACTTGTACCGCCTTTTATGATTGTGCTCCTATAAATTTCTAACAAATATTTACATCTACTTTATGCTGTACTTACTTGACTAGTCTCTCAATTTCAGTAGACCTTTAGTGTGTATGTCGCAAACAACCTATTAAAGAGAAAGTTCTTCATTGTGAATCAGAGTCAATTTCTCTGTGCAGCAGGTCTTGTTTCAGGAGTCAGTGTGAAAACAACTTTGTTGTTGTTGTTAATAATTCTGTAGTTTAATGAAGAACTCCATGGGGAAGTAAAGCTAGAATCACTTTATGGTTTAGAGTTTGAGCTCTGTCACAAAACACACCTGAATTTGAATCCTAGATTTGCCACTTATTAGCTTTATGATTTGGAGAAAATGTGTAACTTTCCTAGTCCTCAGTTTCCTCTTTGGTAAAAGTAATACTAATAGAATGTACATCATTATATTACTGTTAGGATTAAGTCAGAAAAAATATATGAAGCATGTTTCGTACATTGTCCAGAATATAGTGTACACATAATTAATTTTTTGTTTTGTTTTTTTAAAAAGATTTTTATTTATTTATTTATTTATTTTAACATCCCCCCTTGCTGCTTGTGCTCGCTGTGTCCATTTGCTTTGCGTTTTTCTGTGTCTGCTTTTCTCCCATTGTTTCATCATCTTGCTGCACCAGCTCGCCACGCCACGTGGGCCGGCTTGCCTTCACCAGGAGGTCCTGGGAATCAAACCAGGGGCCTCCCATATGATAAACAGGAGCCCAACCAATTGATCCACAGCTGCTTCCCCACGATTAGTTTTTGATAGGAGTATTTTTTAAATTTCCCTGACTTTGATCTTATTTACTACTTTATATTGGAATATATGTTGAAAATATTTAAAACTTGTGAAGATTATTTCATTTCACTTGTTTAATATCACAGATAATAGTAACATTTTTATAGACTATTAACAGGGTTAAAAGTTCTTCCATATTTATTATATTACTACCTTAAAGCTCAACTTGTGAAGTAAGGAAGGCACATATTAATATACTTCAAAAATAAATTGTTATGGTTACCAAGGGATGATATGGAGTAGGGAATAGGGAGTTAATGATTAAATTGTACAGAGTTTCTGTTTGGGGTGATGGAAAAGTTTTGTTAATTGTTGGTGGTGATGATAGCACAACATTGTGAATATAATTAAGAAGACTGAATTATAGCTTTGACTGTGGTTAAAAGGGAACATTTTACGTTGTATATATATTACCAGAACAATTTTTTAATGTGTCTGTACATCACAAATAATGAACTTTACAGTAAAACTAAAACATGTACTATAATTAATAGTACAATTATAAATATGTGCACATCAGTTGTAACAAATATACCACACTAATGCAGGGTTTTAACAATAGGATGGTGTATGGGAATCGTGAATTTATGCATGACTTTTCTGAAATGCACAACTTCTTGAATAAGTTCTACCAAAAGCAAATATACAAATGAAATAGAGTTTCAAAGAACCTGTGTGTCTTGCACAAAATCACAAGTCAAGAGTAAAATCTAAATTTTCTGAAGTCTATACAATAAACCATTAGGTTTTAACATTGTATCTTAATTTCTGAATTTTTTTTTAATGCATGAGTTCCTTTGACAAACAAGATAACATTTTTTTGAGCACTTATTCTATTAGGCATATATAATTTCAATACATTAAATAATTTATTTTCACAAACCCAACTTACGTAGATTGAACTGTGTACCCCAGTTTGGACATGTGCTTGGTCTTGGTCTATATTCTGGTGGATATGGACCCATTGTAAATAAGATATTTTCAAGATAAAACTTCAGTAAAGATGTGGCCCAACTGAATCAGGTTGTACTTTAATCCAGATTACTGGAGTCTTTTATAAGCAGAATGAAAGTCAGAGGAGAGGGAAGCCTTATAGAACAGTAGGATGCTGGTAGTCAACAGAACCTGGAAGAGAAAGGAGAAGACACTGTCACATGCATCACCATATGACAGAAAACTAAAGACCAAGGATCACAAGCAGCCAGCCCCCAAACACCACAGTCTTCTAGGAGAAAGCATTGCCTAGTTGACACCTCAATTTTGGACTTCTCCCAAAGCTTTGAGCCAATAAATTCTTGTTTTTTCCAGCCAACCCCATTGTATGGGTATTTCTTTAGCAGATGGGAAACTGAAACACTACCTTAAGAGGTAACTGGTTTTATTGTCTTCATGTTATAGGCTTATACACTCTAGAGATTAAATACCTTGCCCAAGATCATAGTACCTATATAAAGACAATATGAGATTTGAGCCAATGTAATTCAACTATAGAACCCAACCTCTTAAGTATTATGTGTTCTATTGCTTATCATAAATCCATGGAAACTTTATTTCCATGCAAGCATTATTTGAATTTAAAAATTAAATAATAATAGGCCTAAAACCAAAACAAAGCAGTGATAATTAAAATATGTTATCTTAAACTACATGTGCAAATTATGAGTTTATGATTATGACCCTCATTTGAAATTGGGAATTTACAGAGCTGAGGTATGGTTAAATACAGGCTATGTTTAAAAGTAGCTAAGTATTATCCGCATTGATACAGTGGCAATTACTAACTACAATAGTGTGCAGTAATCCAGTTGCTACTGCAGGCTTAGCTCATGATAACAAAGCTACTAACTCAGATCTTCAATTACACAATGGATTAAAAACAAATAGTGAAATGAATAATGTTGAGGTGTGTTGCACATGTTGTTGTCTTGGAAAGAAAAGACATAAATGCTACATTATGAACTAAGGGCCTTCTTTAAATCTAATGATTTAGTATTTGAGGTTTGATTATGCAATTCTGATAAGTATTCTTAGAGTCCAAACCTGATAGGAATGAAAATATATTTTAATCTGACAGTCAGCAACCCCAACTCCTATTATCCATGAGTACTGACATGAAGCTGAGAAAATGACCCTTCCTAAGTATGTATAAGATATGGATATTATTATAGCTCACATTTTTTAGAGTTTTTATGTTCAGGCACTGTGCAAAGTGCTTAAATGCAGAATTTTGCTTAATAGTCACTTAACACTGGATTGTTATTATCTCTATTTTCTGGAAAGAGAAATTCTGACATGGAAAATAATAAAACCTAACAAACAACAACAAAGCTAAAGTCAAACAGCTGCAAAGTAACAAGCACAAGATCTGACTCTATGTCTTCCTGCCTACAGGTCCCCCTTCTTTGTCATAGCCGTAAACATTTCAAACCAGTAACACCCCTGATATTCCCCAAAAAGGACTTCCAAAAGATGACCAAAAGTGATCATAATGAAATAGCAGTTTAAATTGTACATTGGCCAACAGAGTTTGTATGTACTTGAATACAAGCCCAGTAGGATTTTAAATAATCACTTTCAATTTACAGATTGGCTATTTTGCACTCCTGAATGTTTAATGCGTCTTATCTGGTCATTTAATCAGAATAGCACTCTAAGGCTAAAGTACACAACAGAATTTCAATGGTAACAAGTTGGAAAACAAATATAAATGGATGTGAAATTAATAGTTTCAACACATTATATCTGTGTGTGTGTGTGTGTGTGTGTGTATCTCTGGGAAAAAAAAGAATGGAAACTGTGTATATGTAGTTTCTTATTTTGAACCTTTCTCCTGAAAAAAAACTTGACTTGCAAGTTATTTAGAAATACATTTTTAAACATTTGGTGTTTTCTGGAGACGTAATGCTTAGTTGCATAACCAGGAAAGCCAGATGTCTATCCATATAATCTGAAAGCATTATTCTGGATTTTCAAATTAAATTTACTCAAAATTAGTAAAGAGAAAAGAGCACATTCCATATGCAAAAAAAAAAATAGCACGTGTATGTCATAGTTAGCATCTATTTGCATGAGGTGTGAGATGTTCTGATGGAGAAAAAAATATCCTTATATCAAAGGAAATAAAAAATTCCTGTCTTGATGCAGGCACATTTTATACTAGCTCAAGTAAAGCAGAATTCCTAATTTTAAAATGCAGAAATTGAGATCCAAAATTAAAGAAAATCCTTTGGTGTTCTAAATCTTGTATAGTATTGAGGAAAGAACAAAGACTTTTTATACTGACAAATGATTCAAATACAGGTTCTTAACAAACTCACTTTATGATATTGAGAACATAATTCAAACTCCCTCAGCCTCAGTTTCTTCATTCATATAATGGAAATAATATTAGGTTTGACTTAGGATTGTTGTATACATTAAGTGAAAATAAAAATTCTAAAAAAATAAAAGACCAACTAAGACAAAATCAGTTTTTCTTCCTGCTTCTGATATTAATAATTGAGTTGTCTAGATATAAAATAGGTTGCAAAAGTCTTTCTAGACATTGATGAAACTTGATAGCTCTCTTCATGGTTGAAGTTATTTAAAATTTCTAAAGGACAAAATTATTTAGAAATTTCTAAAGGCAAAATTAATATAGTTTCTAAGTTCCTTTCTTCTCCATCATCCCAGTCATTTCTGGATTGGTTTCTGTAGATTGATTTTTCTCCTAATAAAGGACACTATTTTTTCTGCTTTTTTGTATGTCTGGTATTTATTTTATTTTATTTTGAAGTAATTTCAAATTTACAAAACAATTGCAAAAGTAGTATCAATCCCATATGGAAAAATGCAAGATAACTCCACCCACATACCCAGAATCCACTGACTTTTAATGATTGGTCACATTCTAGCTTCTTTATATTTGAGAGTAGGTTGAACATGCCATGCTCCATGAACACAAAATATTCCCAAATACATTCCCTAAGAACAAGGATATTCATTCATGTAACCACTTTAAGCCCACATATCAAGTTCAAGAAACTTAACATTGATTTAAAACTGATTGTTTATTCTCCAAGTTTTTCATTTGTGCTAATAAATTCTTTTAGGCATTTTCTCCTCCATTTTTATTTCCAGTCTAGGATCATATATTGCCTTTAGCTGTTACTGTCTCTTTACTCTCTCTCTCTGTCTCTTTTTTAATGGAGAAACATATATACCACATGAGCATTCCCATCTCAACCACTCCCAAGCATACAACTCAGTGTATTAATCACATTCACAATGTTATGTCACATCTCTTACAAGAACTTTCCCAACACCTCAAATAGAAATCCTGCAGCCTTATGTATTATCTTCCCCTTCTCCCTTCCCCCACCTGGTAACCTGTACAACACTTTCTATGTCTACGAACTCTAGGAATTTGTGCTTTCTAGCTATTTTATATGAGTGGAATCATAAAATATCTTGTCCCGGTGTGTCTTACTTATTTCACTCACCCTGATGGCTTCAGGGCTCATTCATGTAGTAGTGTATAAAAAAAATCATTCATTTTTAGGGCCAAATAATAATCCACTGCGTATATTTTCATATCAGACTTGGAGAAATGTCTATTCAAGTCCTTCACCCATTTTTAAACTTCTTTTTTTCTTATTTTAAGAGAAGTTTTAGATTGTATAAATGCTGCATTAAAAAAATATAAAGGATGGTCATATGCCACACATACACCCTCCCACACGTTACCACATCAACAACATCTTTCATTAGTGTGGTATATTTGTTACAATTGATGAAAACATATTGAAGCATTGCTACTATCCATGGACTATAGTTTACAAGATTATAGTTCATAATCTGCCCTGCAAAATTTTATAGGTAAGGACAAATGTATAATGGCCTGTATCCATCATTGCAATGTTGTGCAGGACAATTCTAATGACCCAAAATGTCCCCATGTTACACTGATGTTTCCCTGTCCACCCCTCAATTTCTGGTGGCCACTGTCTTTATATCAATGATAAAAGTTCTTCCATTGCTACTATAATAATAAGTCTAAAATATAATAATAAAAAGCCTACATTAATCCATTGTTCATTCCCCAATCTTGAGGATTTGGGGGTGGTGATGACCACTTTGTTTCTAATTGAGAGGAGCTTAGATCCCATGGGGCAGATGGATTGAACTAACTTGCTTTCAGTTGCAGACACTCTCTGTTCCTTGGTATGGGCGTTGTCCATCATCATCTCCTTGTTAGTTGTGCTGGGTGAGTCCAGTGAACTGGAGAGTAGGTGTTACAATTCCGCTGAGATTCAAGGCTCAAACAGCACATGAACAGACCAAAGATTTAACTCTCTGGGACATATATTTAACAAGTAGAGTGCTAATTATAGGTTCAATTAAAAGGGGCAGAAGGGAGGGGGATGATGTGGCTTAAATGGTCGGGTATCCGTCTCCCATATGGAGGGACCTGGGTTTGATCCCTGGGACCTCCTGGTAAAAATAAAGAAAAATATAGAAGATGTGTGGGCCTCCAGTCCCTGTGAGCAGGTGTGCCACCAGGACCCATACACGGGTATGCTGTCAGGTCCTGTAAGTGGGTGAGCCCCCCAGGTCCCATGTGCAGGCACACCTCCAGACCCCATGAGCTGGTGAGCTCTCCAGGCCCCACACGTGGGTGTGCCATCAGGCCCCACGAGCGGGTGCGCCCTCATGCTCTGCCGAGCCATGGATGATGATGTAACAGGAGAGTGACACAAGGGAGAGCCAAGATGAGATGCTCTGAAAAACCAGGAGCTAAGGTGGCGCAGGTGATAGGATGCCTCTCTCCCACATCTGAGGTTCCCAGTATCGAATCCCAGTGAAGACAGGAGGAGAAGGATGAGAAGAGAGGGCAGGAAACATACACAGAGAATTGCCCAGGGAATGGACACAAAAACAGCAAAAATGGGAGTGGGGAGAGGGAGTAAAAATGGATAAAAATAAATAAATAAGTTAATAAATCTTTAAAAAAGGGAGGGGGCAGAAGAGTGCTATGTAGGGAGACCATAAATGAGTCTAACTCTGTTACACCGGGGAGCATAAATTCTAAAGTTAAGCCCACTGACAGGATTCTGAATTCTTGTCCTTCTCTGCCATGCTTATAGTGTCTAGATATCTCTAAAGCACTCAGGACCCCCACTGTTTGAGGCACTGTTTACTGCGGCAGTCAATGAGATCCTGTTAAGATGCATATAAGTGAAACCTCTGGAATGACCTCCCAACTCACTTTGAAATCTCTTAGCCATAAAAACTCATTTTTATTTAATATTTCCCCCTTTTGGTCAAGGTCTTTTTCCAGATCCATTGCTAGTTTGGACTTGATGATAATCTCTTGGTGCCTGGTATAATGTTCTGTCTTCCTTCACTAGGCACTGCCCATATACTTGGGAGCTTCTTGCCATTCTATTAAAGAATATAACAGGACTCCCTGAGAAAGGGATTCAATATTCTTTTGGTTATTGTGTGGGTCTCCACCCACTGAGAAAATGTCCCATGAACACTTGAACATATTCATATGCCTTAGAGGCATGCCCCAGGTGCACACTTCCCCATACATTCTCCCATCACTGACACCCCACACTAGTGATCCTCCCCTGCCACTGCTGTTGCCCTTCTGTGATCCAAAACTTCTCCAAAAACAAAGCCAAAAAATTAACCAAGTGAAATTAATAAGAAAATAAAATAATGATTCAAAAATAACAAATAAAATACAAAAATAAAAAATTTAAAAATTTAAATAAAATAAATTTTTTTATACATTGTATCTTTTATCACAGTAAGACCTGTTATCTTTTATGTACAATGACAATTTCTTCCATATGTTTCCCTGTGTCTTATTTTTTTCATTTTATCTTCAAAGAAGCTTTAGGTAACAAAAATCACATAGAAAGTATAGGGGATTCCTATATACCTAACACCGTTCCCCTTTTCCACTCTCCCCCATTAATAACATTTTACATGTGGATGGTACATTTGTTACAATTGATGTACAAATATTGAAGCATTGCTACTAACCATGGTTGATGGGTTACATTATGGTTTACATTTTGCACTGTACACTTTTATAGGATTTGACAAAATTTAAAATGGCCTGTATCTGTTTTTGCAAGATCATACAGAACAATTCTAATGCCCTAAAAATGCACTATGTTCCATCTATTCTATTATTCCCTCCCCTTTCAGAACCTATGGTAACCACTAAGTTTCAATTATTGAAGAATAAAATTCATAGTTACATGCAATAACATTGAGGGCTTGGCATATTGGTGTTTTCTTTTATTAGGCACTGCCTCTGTTCTCTAGAGATTCTTGTCCCTCTAATTGAGAACATAACAGGACTCTCCAAAACGGGAGCTTAATATATTCTTGTTAAAATATTGTGTGGTTTCCACCCAATGAGATACAACACTATGAAAAGATGAACATTTACGTATTCTGTAAGGGCACATACATCACGTCTTGGTCATGCACACATGGCCCTAGGAATTCCTCCATTTACACTGATCTAAGTATCCCTCTTCCCCTAGGAAAGCGTTTCTTCACAAACTTGAACAATCCCCTGTGTATCCCACAGCCAGCAAGCCTATGCTGCAAGGAGCTATGATTCGACTGTTCTCTGATAGCACTCTGTAGGAGAGCTCTATGAGTCACCTTCTACATGAAAGGCAAGTTATGGGATGGCAAGCCAGAGATTAGTGTCCTGGTTCAGCCCTTCATGCTGCCACCAGACAAATTGACCCAAACATACATGCTCCCAGTAAGTGCTTGAGGATTACTCTGTTCCCTCTAGAATCAGGACCAGGGACACAAACTGGGAGTTCATTCAAGATCCATGCTGAGCTGGTGAGGAAATGCAGGAGGAACTAGTTTGAAGCACAAAAAGGAGGTTTTCCTACCATTTTTAAGTTGTCTTTTGCTTTATTTGGCTCTTGTCCTCTTACTGCAACCTATTAACTATTTTCTAGAATGTTGAGAAAGCTGGTTCTGCCAGGTCTTGTTTGTTGTTTAAAGCTTCTGGGGCGGGGGAGTCTTGAAGTGGCTCACTGCAATGTTGATAACCAAAACTCCCATGCCTGGTGATTTTTAATGGAATGCCAGATATTGTGAATTTAACACTGTTGTGTACTGGATATTTTTGTATTCTTACAGGGATTAGAGATCTTCATAGTGGGATCCAGTTAAAATCATATTGATACAGGGGCTTCTTTGGGATTTGGAGGTTGTCCTGAGTACCTTTGTGGCAACGGATGTAGGCCATTTTAAGTCAGCAGACACCACTCGGAACTGTGTGGGAGAGAGTGTTGTTCTACGGTGTGAACTGTGGTCTATGGTTGGTGGCAAGGCCCCAGGATGTGTAAGTCCATTGAGGGTGGTGGGCCACACTTGTGGGAGATGTTTGTGTGGGATGTGGTGGGAGGTGTGGGAGGTGGGCAACATGGAAATCCCAGTGGGTTCCATGTAATATTTTGGGTATCTTAGCACCTCTTAAAATATATTTATATATATACATAAATAACATTTTTGTAAGCAAATGCACATATATGCATATATATTTATATTTCATTTTGCAAATGTTGGTATGTATTGTGAATATTTTGATTTTTACCCACAATAAAAAAAAAATCATATTGATTCTTTACTTTATAGAGATCTTCATAGTGGGATCCAGTTAAAATCATATTGATTCTTTACTTTATCCTTCATTAAATGGGTCCATAGAAGTGTTTATTCTGAGGCTAACTTTTTCTCAATACTGAGGTAAAATACTTCTAAAAACTCTATTCAATGACCCATGAATGATGAGATTTTTTTCACTCTGAAAGCAAAGGCACTATTTTTGGGCTTCTGTGGGCTGTGGATATTTTCTCTTTACTCCTTTTGGAAATGTCTGATATGCTGCTTAAATAAGTAAATACATGTTTATGCTAAATCATAATTATATTGTGTTGGTCTTCGGGTTTTACTTCTGCAAATCATTGATCTACCCCCTTTTTTATTGCAGTGAAAGGAATTATTGGGTTAGATTTAGCAGAATTACATATTTTAAGAGTGAAGAGTAAATACAAATGATTTCCTATAAAAATTGTTTCATACTTAAGAAAAATCTCTAGATAATTAAAGTAGTATGTAAAACAAGGAATTTTGAACCATTTTTTGTCTGCTTTATAATTTTTTTCACATTAATGGCATATTCAAAATCAAAAGTTAATTTAATCGGATTTCTTCATTTTTTTTGGTATAAAAATTAATTTGACTGCTTAAATCATGTATCTTGAGTGTTTTTCCCCATTTCATGGCAAGAAAAGGAAATCATCACAAAAAACTCTAAACTATATAACACTCTGTCCTTTTTTTTTTTTTTTTTTTTTTAATCCAAAGTAAAATGAAGAGTGAAGGCTCTGAGACATTCAAAGACAGGTAATTAGAGTTTGCTTTTCAGAAACTGGAATCTTGAGAGCTGGGAGGAAAAAAAAATCCCACGAGCTAATTTCCTTGTCTCTTTTGTCTTTGTTACTATTGAATTTCCCTTTTTTCCCTTGTTCACATTAACTTTTGTTTCTTTGTTCTCTTTTTGTAATTTCTATAGTGCTTTAAATTAGTTTTGTTCTTTTTAGGACTGTTCCTCTTTCTCTGGATACTTTCATAAATTTCCTTTCCACTTATGCAGTCTTTAGAGATCCTCATCTTCTGTCTCTCCATTTGCTGTGATTTCATCATAAAAATCAATAAATTCATTAAAGAAATATGCCTGCATTAAAGATTAGCTCCAAAAATTAAGACTCACATTGAACTATTTTAGCGATAAAATTGAACCAGCTACTGGAAGGGCATTTGGCTTTATCTCTTCTTGAATGTCTGAGTTAATGAGCCCTGTGCTGAAATGCTATCTCAATTATTAACTCTTCCAAGCATCCAGAAATTATCAATTTTTAAAAAGTAGTAAAAGATTCTTTATTTAAAACAAACAATCCAAGGATGGTAGATGTAATTTTTTCACAAATGTGCTTTAGATATTTCTTAGTACTACACTGTGGTTGTTCTGTCTGTTATAATCAGCAATGTCTGGGAAGATAGATAAGAATCATGGACTTTTAAACAATATCTATTGGGAGAATTATTTTAAAATATGTGTTATTTTGAAAATCAAGTTAGTTCCTTATCTTTTTCTAGAAGAATTCATACAGGTTTGACACCATCTAATGTTAAATTATTAAACAATATGTTGAAATATTAATGGTAATATGCAATAACTACAACTTCCACATTTCAAGGATTGCAGCTTAGTAAAAAAGTTTCTGCACAATGCTTTATACTTAAAAGCACCTAATGAATATTTGTTTATAAAATGAATAAAAATTTTTTTACAGATGAACAGAATACAACATAGAAAACAATCAAGTCTCATCATTGTTCACATTTGTCATCTTGTGCCTATATTTGACAAAAAAAATTTTAATGTCCCATATATGACTTATTAGCCTATATTTAATGTATTCCTCAGGTTATTGAATTATATCTATTTTCAATATTTCTTCAAGGGCTCAAACAGTGAAATAGAATGAAGAATGATTGCTCAGAATGACAGTGTTTCAATCACATCATGTAAAACACTCATCACACTCAAATCTACTACAAGACTAGGCAAGGACAGATTACTAGGCTTTATACAGATTACAGATGGCACATCACATGGACACCGTCTGACATGCAATAGATAATACCTGACAACTGACAGTGAATATTCTTTGCATAATTTGGACCTTCTGTATGGTCAGTTTTGCTTCCAGAAACACTTGGCTGAATATCCTAAATTTCTTTTTGTTTTTGAAAAACTGAATAATGGTTCTTTAGCTCATAGAAGGATGACCCAGGCAATGTCCTTAGGGCACCATAAGCATCCCCTATGTATGAGGAACCATAGTGCTCCACTAGCACAGGTGAAGTCCTAGGCAGGCTTCTGTCCCTGCACTCCCTACCTGCATGCCTGTGGATATACAGCACGGAGGATGAGAATACAGAATCTGTAGTCAGTCTGCCTGTCTAGAATCATGGTTCTACAAGCTACTTGCTGTATAAACTTGGGCAAGTTACTTAACATTTCTATGACTAAGTTTCTACCTCTCAAAAATGTTGATGATAGCATTACCTAGTTCAAAGGATTTGTGTGAAGATTAAATCAATTGATACATAAATGACGTAAAATAATGTCTACTTTACCATACAGGCAATATGAGCTTTTGCTATAATAATAATTATTATTACAATTATTATCATTATTACCATGGTAGGAATTCCATTTTATTGCAATGTATCTATCTCATTAGAGTACTACACTTTTATAAATCCATCAATATGAAAATCCATCTAGAGCAGGGGTTCTTAGCTTTTTTGTTCCACGGACCACTTTGCCAGTCAGGAGAAAACCACGTACCCCTTCTCAGTATGTAGCCGCAGATAGTTATGACACTCAACTAGCATCGGATCTAACAACTACCATAATTTCGAAGTATGGATGAGCATAAGCGATTTTTTGAGATATGCAACAACTGTAACGTGATATGAAAAGCATACTACTGTAATTTATTACATACATTAATAAGTGAAGGGAATGCTAGATTTCAGTTAGAGGTCAGAGAAAATAAAGATAATAACTTGATTTTTTCATTTCAAGCTCACAGACTCCCTGAAATCATTCCATGGATCCTTGTTTAAGAACCCCTGATCTAAGAGAGACTTCCTGTGCCCCTTCTCTAGAGTCTCACCACAAATTGTACTAGGACCAGATTACCACCTAAACAAGGGAGAAGGAATAAATTGGACAATTCAAAATCACCTAAAAATCCTTATTTCCAGATGAATCCTGGATTTCACTTTGTCTCTTGGTGATACCATCCAATAAGTTACCCACACAAGCAATTATTTCCCTTGGCCACTTTAATATTAAAGAAGGACATAGTCAGCAAATAAGTGACACATTAACATATGATGAATGAACAACAGGTTTTTCTTCTTATTTCCTCTCTTTCACCCTGAGAACATATAAATGAAGATAATAGGCACACATTTTCCATTTATTCCTGGCTCCTGATTACTACAGGGCCACAAAGAATTGTTTGCTCTTTTCCTAAAATAAGGACACAAGAGTTAGGTAGGATAAGTAAGTAAAATGTTATTATCGAAGATGGTGCAGTAGGGAATAGGATGAAATATAAAGTATGAAGTTTTAGGATTTGAGGGAGAACTTGGGATCAAGAAAGCCTTTGCATCGGCATGCACAGTGAGTGAGGGAGGTCAGAGTTAGGATTTTGGCATTGACAACTGAGAATTTTGTTCAAATGAAACTTTATTAATATTTTATATTGCTCTATTTGAGATTGGTATAATTCAAAGCCACAGAAAATAGGCAGATATTCAGCACTTGGGTTTTATTTAACACTATCATGAACCAGCTTAGAGACCAGTTAGGTGGACGCTAAGTGGCCCATGGCAAGCTGGGACTTGCTTTCAGTCCTGATGCGAGGAAAGGGACCTGCACACATCAAACTGGTTACACAGTGCCCTCAGGCTTGTAGATCCCAAGCAAATGAGCCTCACAAGGGAGATCTAGGATCTTTGGATTATTTACAGTTTCTTATAACCTTCATAAAGCAGGCTCTGATAACAATCTGCTTCTAACGGGACTTGGATATTGGGATCCTAGTTGCTGGTCTTTTGTTTCAGTCCAAGCTTTCTGCTTAAGGAACATTTTTCCTATGAAGAAAGTGATGGCAAACTTGTACACTTTCCATTATAATATTTATGCTTCTGGAACTTTTTACTGTAAAATTCTTTGTAAAATTCAGCCATTTCCTCTGTATTCAGTGTGCAAATTAAAATATTTGATTCAGCCTTCAAATCAGACCTTTACTATTCAGTCTTCAGTGAATAAATTCTTCCTTTTCCCTATTAAAAGCCAAATTCTGGTTTGTGTTTTTTAGAATTCAAGATTCTATTCTTGTCTTAATTTCTCAGTTTTTGTTCCATTAGTGATTCATTTTCAGGAAAGTAAAATTGAACAGGTCAAAGGTTTGAATATTTTTTAGAGTTGTTTTGCAATCACAGCGAGATTGCCATGGAGAGCAGAAGCTTGAGATTTGCCTCAAATCCACATCCCTGCTCTCTTCATCAAGCTCTTGGACAAACTGGCAGCCAGTGAAGAAGGGAGGAAAGTTTTACCATGAGGCTGCAGGGCCGCCTTGGTCCCATGTCCACGCTGCTCAGGCAGCACATGGCCCGGCAGAAAATTTAAAAGGAATTAGTCGTGTATTAGGTAATTAATACAGCTGTGGGATGAGAGTGGCTAACATGGGAGAGCAAAGAGTTGAAATTTGATCCATATGGGAATAGAGATACTTTAGGCAGGTTGGCTTCACATTCAAGATGCTTCTGATGTTTTGAACTAGGAAAATTTTGAGAATAGAGATATAAAATTGGTGAATTAGGATAAGTTAAAATTTATATGATGCTTTAACCAAGTTATTCTGAAGGCAGTTAGAAGTACAAGACTGGAATTTCAGTTAATGGAAAGAAGTAGAGAAAACTGTGTGTGACACATCACGTCTCACAAGAATATGGCAGGAAAAAGAAGAGGATATTTGAAGACAATTGGTTATAATTAGTAAACTGGAAAATTATGAAATCCATTGAAAGTTGTCCTAAGAAGCAAATGATGTATAAAAGCATTGGACAAGTATAGTGGATTAAAGTTGTGGAATAGACTTATAAATAAAACACATTGGGAAATTTGTTCAGTTATGTGAACAATACACTTTATCTTGGAAGATATTTCTCAAGATAAGAATATATAGCATGAGGAACTAAGACCTGCCTTTTGTACTCATCCTTCTTTAGGATGGCATAAAATAATACATGTATTTATTAATATTCAAACTAAAAGAAAATTAACACCCCAAATAAACAATGATTTTTAAACAATTGACCCAATTCCTTGATACCAATATGTCATTCTGATCATTTCCAGCCTTGGATAAAGTGTTGAATTCTGGAAACAACTATTCAGTGTCTCTTCTGATCTTGCTAATTCTCCAGTTAATAATGAAAAATTACATACTGAATTTCAACAGCTTATTGGTGCTAACAGAAGAGAGAAACAGTGAATTAAAAGACAAGACAATGGAAATCATTCAGGCTAAGGAGCAGAGAAAATTTAATGAAAAAAAGTGAACAGAGCTTGTGGCAGTTTGAATTTTATGAATCCAAAAAAGAGAAAGATCATGTTCATGAATTAATCTATTTCTGTGGTTGTAAGACCCTTTCAACTGGACTGTGTCAGTGAAGCATGACTGAGGTTGAATCTCCACCCTCTTGCTTGGTCTCATATAAATGGAGACACACTGTGAGAGACACACAGAAAAATGGATATTTGATTTCTGCAATGTGAAAAGAAGGACTTCAGTTTCATCCACAGCTGAGTTGCAAGGAGAGAAGCCCCAAAGAGGCTCAAAGAGCTGAGCTCCAGGAAGATATGAGCCATATGCCTAATAGCTTGTAACTGAATCTGGAAAGAAAGCAGAGTAGCTGAGACTGATAGAGGAAAGGCAGAAAGAGAGAAGTCCAATTCCTGGGTGCCCTCAGCTGAGCTCCTGGAGATGGTAAATTTTGGAGGGGAAGGCAGAGACCTCGGCAGAGATTAGTGGTCATCTTGCTTTGCCATGTGGCCAGACAACAGGATCAGCAGTAGATGACTTCAGTGAATAAGCACCTCGGATGGTGTCTTGAGTGGGACAATTCACTGCCTCAGAACTGAAAGCCTTTATCCCCAATAAATACCCCAATAAAAGCCAACCCATTTCGGTATTGGGCATTTTTTTGCATTGACAGATTAACTCAGAGTCTAAGACACATGAAAGACACCATAAAGTATACCAATTTCCGTGTTATGGGAGCCCAAGAAAGAGAAGAAAGAAAATAAAGGAACAGAAGGAATATTCAAAGAACTAATGGAAGAAAACTTCCCTACTTTTACAAGATATATATATATATATACACACACACATTCAAGAATTCCAATGAACCCCATAAAGGACAAACTCAAATAGACTCAATCCCAGACACCTAGTAAATAAAATGTAGTGTGCTAAGACAAGGAGAGAGTTCTGGAAGCTGTGATATAAAGGCAATGAATTTTGTAAAAAGAACCCCAATAAGAAAAAAGGCTGATTTCTCATCAGAAACCATTGAGGTAAGAAGGCAGTGGGATGAAATATTTAAAGTGCTGAAAGAAAACAATTGCCACCCAATAATTTTCTATTTATGATACCATCTTTCAAAAATCAGAGAGAGATTAAGACATTCCCACATAAACCAAAGCTGAGAGAGTCCATCACCACTAGACATGCAGAGCAAGCAATGCAAATGAGAGTTCTTCAGACTAAAGGAAACATTAGACAGTGGGCTGAAATGGCATAAAAAATAAGGACCTCTAGTAATGGTAATTATATGGGTAATCATAAATGCCAATACATGTGTATTATATTTTTATATGTAACTCCACTTTTTTACTTCTTTCAATTTCTAAAATATAAACACAAATAAACAAATGAGAAATCTATGGGTTTGGACATACAAAGTATATAGATATAATTTGTAACAAGTACAATAAAAATATGGAGGATGAAGAGGTATGGGAGCGGTTTATGTGTATGCTATAGAAGTAAAAGTAATTTTCAAATCAGACTTTGAGTGTGAAATTTAAGCCTCATAATAACCACAACGAAAATATCTGAAAAAAAACTTAGAAGGAAGTGAGAAGTGACAAAATGGTAAATTACAAAAACTCAAATAATTGTGAAAAAAGGCATTTACAGAAGAAGTGAGAGGCAAAAAGGTATGACTTGTGAAGACCAAATAGAAAACTGGTAGAAGAAAAACTTGCAGTTATCAGTTGCTACTTTAAATGTAAATGGATCAAACTCTCCAGTCAAAAGACAGAGATTGGCAGAATGTATAAAAAGCATGGCCCAATTATGTGCTGTTTACAAAAGACTCACCTTAAATTAAAAGGCACAAGTAGGTTGAAAGTGAAAGGATTGAAAAAATATACCATGTAAATAGTGAACAAAAGGGAGCTGATATAACTATTGTACTATCAGATATAATAGACTTTAAGTAAAAAACTGTAATGAGATACAAAAATATCACCACATATTGATAAGGGGTCAATTGAACAAGAATAAATAACAACTTTAAATATTTATTTAAATATTTATTTGTCACTTAACGACAAAGGTCCAAAATATATGAAACAAATATTCACAGATTTGAAGGAAGAAATATATGATTCTACATTAATAATAGGAGACTTTGAACACCACTTTAAAAAGTAGAAGTATATCAAAACAGAAGCTCAATAAACAACTAGACCTAAAAGACATATATAGAATTCTTCACTTAACAATAGCAGAATGATCATTTTTTGTATAGTGGACATGGATACACCACAGGCTAGGTCAAAAAATTAGTCTCAGTGCTACTCATCCTGTAGCATGCCCACAATACATGTCTCGAATTGTGTACTCTTTTCTTGTTTCTTAATAAACCTTTGCCTACCCTATGGCATGACCTTAAATTTCTTTTATGCGACATAGCTAAGACCTAGAAGCCAAGAACACAGAGAGTTCTGCTAACATATTTGGTGAGCCAACCAGGAGACAAAGAGACAAGTAATGCTCCCCGACCCCTGCCAAAGATCAGAACAGCAAAGAACTGAGGCCCCTTTCCAGCATTAGAAAGGGGGAGAAGGAAAGGTTTTAAAATGGCCCAACCTGGGGCTCCACATGCATGAATCATCCTGTAGCATGCCCACAATCCATGTCTCAGATTGTGTACTTTTTTCTTGTTTCTTAATAAACTCTTTACTCCCTTAAAAAAAAAAAATGGTCTCGAAATTTTCAAAATATTTAAATCATATAATGTATCTTGATGAACCACAATTCTAATGAAGCTAGAAATTGCTAATGGGGAGAACTAGAAAATTCACAAATATGTGGAAATTAAACTGCACACTCTTTTTTTTTTATTGTGGATAAAAATCAAAACTTTCATAATACATACCAACATTTGCAAAATGATATTTAAATATAAATGCATATATGTGCATTTGCTTACAAAAATGTTATTTATGTATATATATAAATATATTTTAAGAGGTGCTAAGATACCCAAAATATTACATGGAACCCACTGGGATTCCCATGTTGCCCACCTCCCACACCTCCCACCACATCCCACACAAACATCTCCCACAAGTGTGGCTCACCACCCTCAATGGACTTATACATCCTGGGGCCTTGCCACCAACCATAGACCACTGTAGACAACACTCTCTCCCACACAGTTCTGAGTGGTGTAATGTGCACACTCTTAAACAACCAAAGTGTCAAAGAAGAAATCACCAGAGAAATTAGTAAATATCTTGAGGTGAAAGAAAATGAAAACACAACATATTCAAACTTCTGAAATGCATCAAAGGCAGCACTGAGAGAAGGAATTTATAACTCTAAATGCTTATATTAAACAAAAAGAAAGAAATCGAATTAGAGACCTAACCTCACAACTGAAGGAATTATTATTAGAAGAGAAAACTAAACCCAAAATTGTCAGAAGGAAGGAAAAAGAGATTAGTGTAGAGAAAAATAAAATAGAGAATAAAAAATAAAAAAGTGAATCAATGAAACCAAAAGTTGTGTCTTTGAAAATATCAGTAAAGTTGCCAGTCCTTTAACTAGACTGACAGACAATGAATAAAAGAGAAAGGATGCAAATCACTAAAGTAAGAAATAAGAGGGGGTTGGGAAGATGTGGCTTAAGCAGTGGGTGCCCACCCACCACATGGAATGTCCCAGGTTAGGTTCCCAGTGCCTCTTAAAGAAGACAAGCAAGACAGAGAGCTGACATGACAGGCTGGTGCAGTGAGCTGATGCAAGAGATGATGCAACAAGATGACAAAATGAGATGACGCAACAAGATGACACAATTGGAAACATGAGAGACACAACAAGCAGGGAGCAGAGGTGGCCCAAGCGATTGGGTGCCTCTGTCCCACATGGAGGTCCTGGGTTGGGTTCCCTGTGCCTCCTAAAAAGAAGACGAACAGACAGTGACTGCAAACAATGAAGGGAGGGGTGGGCTGGAAATAATAAGTAAAATAAATATTTAAAAAAGAAGAAAAGAAAGAAATGAGATGGCTACTTTAATACTGTCCCCACAGAAATGTACAGGATTATGAAAGGATACTATAACAAATATACAGTAACATATTAGAAAACCTATATTAAATGGACAAATTCCTAGAAACACACAAGCTACCCTCAATGACTCATGAAGAAATAGATCTTAATAGATGAACAACAAAATATTAAAATAGTAATATTACAAAAACTCCCAGCAAAGAAAATTCTTTTGTAAATTTTACAAAATAGTCCAAGAAAAATTAACACCAATCCTGCTCAAATACTTCCAAAAATAGAAGAGGATGAGGCACTTCCTAACTCATTCACCAAGGCCAACACCACCCTAATACCATAGCTAGATAAAGATACCAAAGAAAAAACTTACAAACCAATATCCCTTATGAATATATATGCAAAAATCCTCAACAAAAGACTAGCAACCCAAAACCAATAGGACATTACAAGATTTACATACCATGATGAAGAGGGATTTATTCCAGGTATGCAAAGGTGGTTCAGCATAAGAAAATACAGCACATTAATAGAATGAAGGAAAAAGGCACATGATCATCTCAATTGATGCAGAAAAGGGATTTGACAAAATACAGTGCCCCTTCTTGATTAAAACATTCAGAAAACCAGGAATGGAAGAAAATTTCCTCAACATGATAAAGGACATATATGAAAAAAACAGAGATAACATTATACAAGTTTAAGGGCAAGACTGATAACTTTCATTCTTTAAACATGAATTAGAAAATGATGCCCACTGTCACCACTGTTAACATTGTACTAGTAGTTCTAGCCAGAGCAATTAGGCAAGAAACAGAAATACAAAGCATCCAAATTAGAAAGGATAAAGTAAAAGTAAAAGTTCCAGTATTTACAGATGTCATGTTCCTATATATAGAAATTCCTGAAAAAATCCACAGCTAAGTTACTAGATTTAATAAAAAAATCAGCAAATTTACGGGGTACAGATCAACATGCAAACATCAGTTTTGAATTTATACACTACTAATGAATAAAATGAAGAGGAAATCAAGAAAAAAACCTGTTTATAATAGAAAATAAAATATTCAAATATCTAGGAAAAAATGTACTCAACGGTGTAAAGGACCTGCATATGGAAAACTATAAGTATTTCTGAAAGAAATAAGACCTAAAAAATAGCAAGAACTTTCCTTACTCGTGGATTGGAAGACTAAATATTGTTAAGATGTCATTTTGCCCCAAAGTGATTTATAGACTCAACATAATTTCAATCAAAATTCCAATAGCTTTCTTGGCAGAAATGGAAAACTTAATGATCAAATTTATATGTAAGAACCACATTCTATCCCTTTACCATAGATTATGTCCATATGGGAGATGACTCAAAGCCTGCTCTTCTCTTACTCTCCTTTGTTAACCTATCTTTCAGACAATGGTTCTCAGAGACTGCTCACTTATATATATAAAAAAAATAAAAATAAATTTCCAAGGGAAAAAAAAAAAAAAAAAAAAAAAAAACTTGGCTATTGTGTGGGTCTTCACCCACTGTGACAATGCCTTGCGAACATTTGAACATTTTTGTGTACCTTATATGTATGCTCAGATGAACTTCCAGTGCCACACTAATGAAGAATGTTTATGTGGGAGGGTGTGTGAGGTGTGGGGAGTGGGGCATATGAGAATCCCTATATTTTTTGTGTAACATTTATGTAATCGAAGTATCTTTTTAAAAATAATAAAAATAAAAAATAAAAAAATAAAAAAAAATAAAAAAAAAAAATTTATATGTAAGGGTAAGTGGTGCTGAATAGTCAAAACCATATTGGAAAAGAAGAACAAAATTGGAGGACTCATGCACATGGGTAGACATATAGACAAATGGAATTGAATTGAGAGTTTGGAAATAAACCCTCATATCTATGGCTAATTGATGTGCACAAGGGTGCCATGTCCATTCAATGGGGAAAGAACAATCTTCAATAAAAGGTACTAGGAAAATAAGATATCCATATATAAAGAGTGAGAATGAAGGTGAACCTCTACCTCATAGCATATACAAAACTTCACTCAAATTGGATCAAAACCAGACAAGAAATGAATCAAAGCCCTAAATATAAAGGCCAAAACTATAACATGCTTAGAAAAAACATAGAGAAGCATCTTCAGGACCTTGTGCTAGGCAATGGTTTCTTAGACTTCACAAAAAAAAGCATGAGAAAAAAATAGATAAATTAGACTTTGTCAAAATTAAAAAGTTCTGTGCATCAAAGGATTGTGCAAGTAAAAAGCTTATGAAGAGATGCCATCATTAGCCATTGGTAAAATGTAAATCAAGACAACAATGAGACACAACTTCACACCTACTATAATGGTTACTTTTTTTAAAATGGAAAATACCTTGTTGGAAACGATGAGGAGAAATAGGAACACTTGTTCATTTTCAGTGGGTATGTAACTTGGTGCAGCTGCTTTGAATAAGAGTTTGGCAGTTCCTCAGAAAGTTAAACATAGAATTACCATATGACCTCTCAATCCTACTTCTAAGTATACATCCAAAAGAATGGAAAGCAGGGCCTTAAATAGTTATTTGCGTTCTGGTCTTCATAGCAGCATTATTTACAATTGTCCCAAAATGGAAAAAAAAGAAGCCAAGAATGGATGAACAAAGTATGGAATATAGACATAATAGAATACTATTTGGCTATAAAATGGAATGAAGTTCTGATACATGAGAAAACATGGATGAATCTTGAAGACATAATGTGGAGTAAAATAAGCCAGACACAAAAGGACATATATTGTATGAGCTCACTGATATGCAGTAACTACAATAAATTTATAAATTAAGTAATTAGGAAATGAGAAGTTATAGTTTAATGGTACAGTTTCTGTTTGGTATAATGGGAAAGTTTTGACATTGAATGATAGTTATGGTAGCACATATTGTGAATGTAATTAACTCCACATAATCATATATTAAGATGTAGTTAAAAGGAGAAATTTTATGTTATATATATATATTACCAGAATAAAATAATAAAAAACATAGGACTGTACAAACAGTGAATCCTAATGTATAGTATGGAACTAGTTATAGTATAATTGTAATAATATTGTTTCATTGATTAAAAGAAAGTTATACCCTAATGAAAAATTTTAGGAATAGGGAAAACTGCATGTGTGAGGGGTGTTTATAGGAACTATGTGTTTTCTGCATGATTTTTCTGTAAACTTACAATTTAACCAAAGTAAATAAAATAACTACTTACAACAAACATAATTTTAATACATTGCTGCTTTCACTAAAAAGGAAATGACATTTTGTATTGAAGCACCTTACCTCTTCCATCGCAATAGTTATCATGATTGCATTACTCCTGAGAGTCAATAAGAAAGATTAAATGTAATAATTCTTTCATCCAATCAACAAATTCTATGTCTATTTATCAATCTATATATTGATCTATATTTCTATCTATTCCTCTGAAATGTATGTACCTTAAAAACAGAGGTTTTATCCAGTTTGTCCACTCATATCCCTATAAACTCATCCCTAGAATAGTTCCCATACATGAAGTTGCAATAATTATTTTTGGATGAATTAAAATAATAAAAAGTTTAAAAAGAATTTAAATTATAATTATTAATTCCAGTTCATGATAAGTGTTCAATAATTATTTGTGAAACACGCTACTAAATTGGTATATATTTTCCTCTTCTTTAAAATTACTGACCTGATAGCCACCATTTCATCTCATTTTCCCAAACCAGGAAGATATTTCAACAGTATCATGGAAAAGAATTTCTGATTTCCATTTAAACATATTCATTCAAAATATAATTTGTTTGAGATCAATGACAATCACCAGTACTGAATACACTATCCCACAAAAAATTATCAACTTTAATGTTAATTATAGATACTGGAAATCTAATAACACCTTACTCAAATAATTTTTAAATCAGAAGAAGAGTGATTTACTCTTTACTCACTAAGAAGAGTGACACCAACATGTAGTTTTGATTTTATGAAATAATACACATTGAAGAGATTTATATTACCTACTAACTCTTTATTCTTAATTGGCATAGAGCCCAGTAATGATTATAGCATCACTGAACATATTTCCTAATACTTACATTGAGATCTTATTTCATTACAACTGTAAAACCCATACATACATTTCCTGGGGAAAAGATAAATTTTATAAAATTAGGCCTAAATCAAATAATAAAACTGGTGTAAACTAAAACTCATATTTATTTCTTGTTTTCTTAGTGGGCTCTATTGGATTATGGATAAAAATTATTTTGCACTGTGAATTTGGCTTCAAATTACCTTGGTGTATTTGACATCAAAACCTTTCACATTTCCTTTCTCTAACATTCCTTCACTAAAATAAACAATTTTAGTAATCTGTTGGCATTAATGTCTGCTCAGCAAATTTTCTATTAGGGAATATGGTTTAAATGTAATAGCTAAGTCCCCCTAAGTGCCTTTGTACAAAGTGGAAATACACAAGCCAATCTCATAAAACGGATTTATTTTTTATTTCTGGTACATTACTGCATTATATATGCTCAGAATTCTGTTTATTCCTATGTGAATAAGTCATGCCTCCACTCTCAAAATGTTTGTTGTTTTGAATAGGTGATTATTTCTCCTTTCAAACCCCTATGCTCACAACACATAAAAAGTTGCTATATGTTCTACCCTTGTAATTACCAGAATAATTTTATCTTTCATACAAGGAAAAAAACAACAACACTTCAATGCATTCATTTTTTCCCCCACTTTTTTATTTTTTAAAAGATACTTCAATTACATAAATGTTACAGAGAATATATAAGGGATTCCCTGCACCCCATACCTCCCACATTTTCCCACATTAGCAATATCTTTCATTAGTGTGGTACATTCATTGCAATTGATGAACACATTTTGGAGCATTGCCACTAAGCATGGTTTATAGTTTACATTGTAGTTTAAACTCTCTCCCATTCGACTCCGTAGGTTATGCCAGATATATAATGGCCTGTGTCTGTCATTGTAACGTCATTCAGATGATTCCCAAGTCCCGAAAATAACCCCCTATTACACCTGTTTTTCCCTCTCCCTAACCCCAGAACGTGCATGGATCATTGCCGCCACAACAAAGGTATTTCTTCCATTGCTAGAATCACAAGTAGTCTATAGTAGAATACTAGTAATTTTTTTTTAGCCCATAGTTCATTTCCCAACCCTGAAGACTCTGGGATGGTAATACCCACTCCACCAATAATTGAGGGGCACTTTGATACCATATATTTGACAGATGGGACTCTCTTGCTTCCAGTTGTAGGCACTCTAGATTCCTTTGTATGTTGTTTGTCCATCATCTCCTACCCATTTGTTGTCCTGGGTGAGTCCATTGAACAGGAGAGTAGGTGTTGCAACTCCATTTAGATTCAGGGCTCAGGTGGAACATGGAGAGCCCAAAGATTTAATTTTCTTGGATGTACACCTACCAACTCTAGTATTAATTATAGGTTTGAATAAAAGGACAGAAGAGTCCTGCATAGGGAAACCACTGCTGAGTCTAATGCAGTCACATTGGAGATCATAAATACCAGATTAGTGTCCACTGGAAAGGGGCCAAGTTCCTAAGCTATCTGCCCTGACTATAGTGTCTGGATGTCTCCATATCCCTGAGGAGCTTTGCTGTTTGGAATTGTATCAACTTTGGCTGTCAATGAGATCCTGTTGAGATGTACATAAGCGCTTCCTCTGGGATGGCCTCCTGACTTACTTTGAATTCTCTTAGCCATACAAACTCATTTGTCTTTAGCTTTTCCCCCTTTTGGTCAAGGTCATTGGTTTTTTGTTTGTTTGTTTGTTGTTTTTTCCAGATGTGTTGCTTGTTGGTACTTGGTAGCAATTCCTCAGTGCCAGGGAGGCTCATCCCCAACACTGGAAGGAATTTATTGCTTTTATATGCTGAGTTTGGCTTAAAGAGAGGTCACATTTGAGCAACAAGGATGCTCCCTGTAGGTAACTCTTAGGCACCCTACGTCAGTAGGCTAAGGTTCAATTTCAAGAGCAAAGGCTCATAAGCATATTCATCAATATCAAGGGTCCTTCAATGGACCATCTTCCTTCACAAGTCATTGTCCCTGTATTTGGGCATTCTTGTTCCATTAGAGAATGTGGCAGAGCTCCCCCAGATGGGAATTTGATTTTTTTTTTATTATTGTATGAATCTCCACCCACTGTGACAATGCCCTATGAATATTTGAACACATTTATATGCCTTATATGTATAACCAGGTGAACTTTCTCCCATGTATTCCTCCTTACTAACACTCCACACCAACGGTCCTCTCCTGTCACAGTTGTAACCCTTTTATTTAACCCTTCTTCAAAAACGAAGCCCCAAAAATAGCCCATACAATTTATAAGAAAATGAAATAGAAATGATAGTTTTATACATAAAAGGTAAAGTACAGAAAAAATTAAAAAGTAAAAATAGAATATTTTTTAAATTGGAATATTAAAAAATAATGAAAGATATTTGAAAAAAAGGCCTTTTTTAATATTTTGCCTTTCATCACTGTAAGATTGTTGTCCTGTGTGTACAGTGACATTTTCTTCCATTTTTCCCCCAGTGTATTAATTTTTTTTTTTCATTTTTTCTTCAAAGAAGTTTTAGGTCACAGTAGAGTCACATACAGAATACAGGGGATTCTCATATACCCAACATCCTCCCCCTTTTCCCCTTTACCCCATCAATAACCTTTTATATGTGGATGGTACATTTGTTACAATTGATACACAAATATTGAAACATAGCTACTAACCATCATCAATGGTTCACATTATGGTTGACATTTTGGACCATATACATTTTTAAGATCTGATAAATTTTAACATGCCCTGTATCCATCTTTATTACAAGATCATGCAGAACACTTCCATCACCCCCAATTTTGCCCCCTGTTCCATCTATTTTATTTCTTCCTCCCCTCCCCTTTGGGCCTATGGTGACCCCATGGGCTTCACTCTTGAAGGAAAAGTTTCATAGTTAATTGCATTTTCATTGACGGCTTGACACACTGGTCTGTCCTCCCCTATTAGGCACCACCAATACTATCAAGTGACTCATGCCCCTCTGTTTGAGAACATAGCAGGCCTCCCTGGGATGGGAGTCTAACACCTTCCTGCTCATTATGTGTGTCTCTACCCACTTATGCAACACACTATGCCAAAATAATCACTCACATGCTCCTTAGAAGCCTGCCCCAGGTGCACCTTAGCCCGAATGTCTCCAATCCATTACCCTAAACCTGTAACCCTTCCTTATCATATTGCCAAATGGGCATTCCCAAAATTGTAATTTCAACTACCTACCCACCAATCCCCAGTGTTTACCTGTTCCCTTCCTCAACCCTCCTCCAAGTTCCATGGACCATTTAAACTACCCTCCTCACCCTCCTTATCCTGCCTTTCAAATCTGCACCACCCAAATCAATATGATCACTATACCCCCGTCATGTCCCTTCACTGCATAACTACACGCCTCCACCTTGCCGTAGATTTCGTCCATAAGGGCATTGGCTCACAACCTTCTTCTCCTATTTTCTATTTCCTGTAAATCTGTCTTCCAGACTAGCTCTGTGAGTCTGCTCAGTTTGCTTAATTTATATCAGTGAAGTCATGTAATATTTGTCCTTCAATGACTGATTTGCTTCACTCAACATAAAGTCCTCAAGGTTCATTCATGTAGTCCCATGTGTTAGTACTGTATTCCTTCTTACAGCTGAATAATATTCCACTGTATGTATATACCATATTTTGTTTATCCATTCATGAGTTGATGGGCATTTGGGTTGATTACAACTTTTGGCAATAGTGAATAATGCCGCTTTGAACATTGGTGTGCATATATCTGTTCGTGTCCTTGATTTCAATTCTTCTGGATATATACACAGCAGTGGAATTGCTGGATCATATGGCAGAGCTATAGTTAGTTTTTTGAGGAACTGCCGAACTGCCCTCCACAATGGCTTCACCATTCTACATTCCCACTAGAAGTTTGTAAACTGGTCTTTTCCTCTGGGTATATTATATTATATTGGATTCAGAAGTTTCACTTTTACTTGATTGGGCCACATCAGTAGGACATTTTGTCCCCACCCCTTTGGTGGGGTGGGGACACGTAGAGAAACCACACCACAGAAAAGAGAGTTTGGTGTTTTAATGCTGGAGCCTTGGGAAGTAAGCATACAGAGGAACAGAGTAGCTGTGCCTGGAGAGAATCTAGCCTCCCAGGTGTAGACTATCACCTGATAGTCTACAGCTGGCCTTACAGAGACAGCAGGACAGCTAAGCCCGGAAAGAAACTAGACCCACAAAGAGAGAAACCCAGGAAGCCTGAGCTCTAGGCAGACATTGGCAGCTATCTTGCTCTAATATGTGGCAACAGACTTTGGTGAGGGAAGTAACTTATACTTTATGGCCTGTAACTGTAAGCGTCTATCTCAAATAAATACCCTTTATAAAAGCCAACAAATTTCTGGTACTTTGCAGAATATACCAGAATATTCTGCAAAATATTTTGCTGACTAAACAGAACTTATTAGGCTATAGTTTTGAGGCCAACAAAATGTCCAAATCAAGGCATCCTCAATGTGATGCTTTCTTCCTAAAGACTGGCTGCTGGCAATCCTGGGATCCTCTGCCACATGGCAAGGCACATGACATCATCTGCCGGTCTCTCCTTTCTCTTCCAGTTTCATTGATTTTAGCTTCTTGCTTCTGTAGCTTTCTCTGTATTCATTCAGCTTATAAAGTACTCTAGTAAAAGGATTAACACCCTTCCTGAATGAGGTGGGTCACACCTTAACTGAAGTGACCTCATCAAAAGATCCTACTTAAAACAAGTTTATACCCACAGGAATGAATTAGATTTAAGTACATGTTCTTCTGGGATACATACAGCTTCAAACCACCACATACTCCTCTACCCTCACATACATCCATTCCACTGGTGATCATAACTGTTGATTTTACTTCCTAAGCAATCCCCAGATTGCTCCATTTTTTTTTTTTTTTTCAGTTTCTGAGGTAGCATCAAGCTGCTAAAAATTAAAGATAAAGAAAAAATTTAAAAGAGACTTCTGGACTCTGAAATGAGTCCAGAAAGTAGTAAATGAAATAAGTCTAGAAGGTAGTAAAACATATAATTAAAATACCAAAAAATTGAAAATTATATATCCAGTCAAAATACATTTAAAACATGAATATGAGATAAAGACATGTTAGTTAAACAAAAAGCCACATGACGGTTGCTAGAAAGGTGAAAGTACAAGAAATGATTAAGGGAGAACTATAGATTAATAGAAATTGATACCAATAGAAACTTGCATCTACACAAAACAACAAAGAGCACCAGAAAGGGTAAATAAGCAGATAAATATAAAAGGTTTTTTTCCTTATGTCATAGTTAAATTATTTAAGTAATGTATTATTATTTGGGAGTAGGTAGTAATATTAGAATGCTGCAAATTGTGGTATGTAGAAAAACTAGTAAAAATAAATAAGCAAAATTACATGATTAAATAACTCAGAATAGTTAACCCAAAAGAAGGCAAAAAGGGGAGAAATATTTGAAACAGAAAAAATGGGATAAATTTAAAAGAAAGAAATGGTAAATATTAAACTGTATTAAAATACAAACAAGCCACAACTGTATATTGTTCATAAGACACACTTTATATATAAGAACACAGAGGGATGAAAGTAAAAGGGTAAAAAATAGAGGCCATATAGACAATGCATATAACAAAGTTGATAAGGCCATATTAAAGTTAGCAAAGTTGACTTGAAGACCAAGAGTGTTACAAGAGATAAAGAGGTATATTTCTTATTGTTAAACTGACAAGAAGACATAACAATATGAAAAGTATATCCATCTAACAACAGATAATGAAGTAAAACTGACAGAAATAAAAAGAGAAACAAACAAGACCAAAATCATGTGAATGTTTTAACAACTCTCTCCCCTAGAATAAGTAAACAAGCATTACTAAGGGTATATATTTGAATGTCACTAACAACCAACTTAACCTAGATGATATTTGTAGAGCACAATGCCCAACATTGACAGAATATGCTTTATTTTTATGTCCACATACTATGTTGCCCCAAATTGGTTTCCAGGGATTATAGTCATATAGAAAATGTTCTCAGATAACTGTCAGGGGATCAAGCAGTCTCAAAGAAGGTGTAACTGCTGCAGCTATTGATTTGCCTTGCCATTTTTCTATACATTTGAACAGTAAAGAGACAAAGAACCCAAAGAATATAATACCCGTACAGCAGGAAGCATGAACATCTTGCTTGCATCTGTACCCTGAGCCCCCTGTCTTAGTTTCCTAGAGCCGTTGTAACAAAATACCATAAACTGGATAGCTTAATGCAAGATAAAATTATTGTTCTACAGTTCTGGAGGCTAAAAGTCTAAAACCTGTAAGAAAGAATCCTCCACTGCCCCTTCCTGGCTTCTTGTGGTTTACCATAAATCCTTTGGCTTCAATGTCTGCCTCAGTCATCACATGGTGTTCTCCCCTGTGACTGTCTCTGTGTCTCCTCTCCCCTTTTTATATGTACACCAGTCATATTCAGTTGGGGCCCATTCTATCCAGTTTGGCCTCATCTTAACTAATGACATCTTAAAAGACCCTGTTTCCAAATATCACAGACACAGGATCTGGGATTAGGATTTGAACATGGCTTTTGGGAGAAAACCATTCAACCCATAACATCTCCCAAATCCCATGAGGGCAATGTAGAGTGAACCGAGGTAAGGGAAACTGAGCTTAGAAAATTCCCAGTTTTATGAAAAGGATGGTAGCAAACTTGCCCATCCCCTCTACCAGAAAGTGACATTATCTTTATTATCCTGATCAGGAAAAAATCTGACCTCTAACTGAGAGACACTATCTCTAGCTTCCAAAGATATTTGCTGTGCAAACATATTTGAAAAGATAGTCTAGAAGCAAGTTGTCATAAGACATGTGGAAAAGTCATGGAAAATTGCTTTCTGAACAAGTATAACTGTATCAAATAGGAATTCAATAACATTGAGATATCTAGAAACGGGCAAAGTATCTGCTAATCAATCAACACACTCCTAAATGACCAAAGTTTCAAAGAAGAAATCACAGGTGAAATCAGCATTTCAAACTGAATCATAATATAAACAAAGTACATCAAAATTAGTGGGAAGCAATTAAAACTGTCCTTAAAGTAAAATGCCTAGCTTTACAATTTTCATAAATGAATGGTATAAGCCAAAGATCTTCTAAGAAGTGATATAATAAGTAAGTTCTTCTATTAATTTAAACGTAAGAAATATATAATATAAATTAGAGTAAATAAGATGAAAAAGTAAAAACACAAATAGATAAAAACAGTAAAGCCGAAAAAACAGGTTTATGATAGAGCACTAGCTGGGCTGATCATAAAAATGGAAAAGAAGAAAATCAGAAATAAAAAATGAACACTGATACCAAATATGCAGATATTAAAATGGTAATACAATGACAGCATAAACAACCTTAAGCTAATATTGTGGCCAATTTTATAAAAATTCAAAATTCCTTGAAAATCATAAATTATAAAAATTGATGTGTAAAGAATGAAAACTTGAAATAGTTCTATATTTTTAAAAATCTTAAATTTAGTGATGGGTCAACTATATTTTTTGAAAGTTGTTGGAAGCATAAACAATAGTTTAAATATATTACTTAACTTCAAGATAATAATAAGACATATAAAGTAATAATACAATTGTAAAAAAATCAGGGTGGTGATGAGAAAAAAAATTGCACCGTTTTTGCATGATAAATTTAATAGATAACATCTAACATTGAAAAATAAGTAAATTATGGCATAAAATATTTAGTGTTTTGGCGGTAATTTCCAAAAATCTAAAATGGAAACTTTAATTTTCATCATAAACTTTGTTATTTTTTATTTTTTGAAACTGCTATAATTCTTTGGGAAAAATAAAAAAAAATAGAATGGCATCTGTGTTATTTTTATTACCTATCTAAATATACATAGCATTCTTTATGTTTATCACTTTTTATTTAATCACTTCCTAACATATGTACATCAGGTTCATCGGACACAAGACAATTATATTTAGTATAGTGAAATAATAGAAGATTTCATTAAGGCATCAAAACCTAAAGCAACAATCTATAAAATCTATTATAATTGATAATTTCAAAATATTTAGGCATTATAGTAGAAATTCAGATATGTAAACTTGAAGATTGTTTTTCTTTACAATCTACTCAGAACCCATTAGACCATACTGCTAAAGCAAATATTTTCATTGGATAAAATTGCTTATCCACATAAACATTCCTAAAAATCTGAATAAATTGATAACTTTTATTTCTTGAAATATTGATATCATTATGATTTTTCCTAAAAAATAAAGATTTTAGTCATATATATGATATACATGTATATATATATATATCTGAGAATGAATACAAAAATATCTAAATAAAAATATAGATATAAAGTATTTCAAAATGTTTAATAAACATAACAACAAAAATGTCCAACAAATAATCTCATACCCTACTCCTAAATGCTCCATTCTATAAGCATACACTTCTTATCCTGGTTTCTTAGTCAGTGATTTTCCCATTCATCAATTATAGGGTTTCAAATCCCAGAATCTTTTGAGTAAATATAGAAAAAACGTGTTATCTTATGAAACAGAGACCAAAGATATATTTTAATTTTTCAAACGCTTTCATTAAACTTAAAATATTTTTAAGTACAAATAAATGGTAAAAGATATCTCTGGGAAGTTGAAAAAGAAAAATATTGAGGAAAGAAGGTGTGGAAGTTTGAGATCATTTATGAATTCCAAAAAGAGAGATTATGTTTGTAAACTAGTCTGTTCCTCTGAGTGTGATACCCTTTGATTGTATTAGATTCAGCTGAGATGTCTTTGATTAAACTACGTTAAGATTCTGGCTTTGATTTGACCATATCATTAGGGCAACTCAGAGTTGAGTCCTCACTCCCTTGGTGGGCTATATAAACGGATGCTCAGTCAAGAACACGGAAGCAGATATGCAAGAAAAGAGAGAAAGCTCCATAGATGGGGAAGAGGATCCTGCGGCCCCAGGAAGAGAGTTGAGCCATTTGCTTGATCGATTAGAGCTGACCTTGTTAAGAGAACAGAGCAGCTGAGGCTGGAAAGAAATGAGCCCCTGGAAGAGAGACTAGCCCTATGCCAGCCTATAGCTGAGAACGGAAGAAGCTGGACCCACGGAGCCTTAAGTGGGAAAAGCAAGGCTGAACCCTTGCAGACATTACCCGCCATCTTGCGTCAATACCTGGCAAAAGAATTTGGGTGAGAAAATACTTCTTATGGTACCTTGAATTAGACTCTTTAGGGCCTTGTAACTGTAAACTTCTATCCCAAATAAATACCCTTTATAAAAGCCAACAGATTTCTGGTACTTTGCATCAGCACCCCTTTGGCTGACATACAGAAGGGATGGTCTTAGTGTGTTATACTAAGTAGGTAATAGTTTTAATTAAAAAATATTATTTTCCCAGTGTATGAGGCACCATATATGATTTGTAAATTAACTTTAGCTAAGGAAAATTTGAAAGACAAATAAAAAAACTTTCAATAAGATTATCATAAAATTAACAACAAATTGAATACTGGTAAATGGATTGTGAACTATGCAAGATTTGAAATGTTACTACCCACCAAGGGTAATCAAGACATTAGATATAAAAATAAAAAGTTTTTGAAAGATTTACAATAGTTTAGTATAATTATTTGGGGATAGTTAAAGGCACCACAAACACATACACATACTAGTAACTAGTACTAAATAACACACTTATATGAACTCTGCCATAAACAAGGTATAAAAGAAATATATGAATATGATTCCACAGTGTGGTATACAAGTTAATGCAGCATTAACTTTTTAGGTAAACCCTGCATAGGAATATACAGATTTAATACTTTTTTTAAAATTAAAAACTATTTTAAAGTTCCAAACCATCAATTCCCAAATAAAAATACATGTTATACCCCTAAAAAGGTAGAGGTTTAACTAATTATCAATTACACATAAACAATGAACACAAGGTTAGAATTATAATAAGTAACAATAACAACAACAACAAACATTTGCTATTTATGACTCCCCTGAAACTTAGCCTTTTTTCTCTTTTGATGGGATTTCCCTAATAGAAGAGTCTTTAAAGGAAGGCAGCCCTGTGCCTACTGCTATGAGAATTGAAGGAATTTTGACATTTCTTTTTTCACTCCCTGGTAACTCCTATATGTTTCCCTTCAGTTAAAGACCACTAGAAACCCACATGCAGTTGATAAACTGGGTTTATATTAATATTAAAGTGAGAGAGAATGCACATCATAGGGAACCATGGGGCATTTCAGTAAGATGGTATAAGAAAGAACCCAATTTAAAATTTGGGTTTTGGTTGGATGATTTAAAGGAGCATCTCAGGAAGTGGGATTTCACTCTATATTGGATGCTGTCAGAAATTGGGAGTAATTCTATGATTGTATATTTCAATAAAACATATCCATAGGGAAGGTAGACTAGAGAAAAGATAAAGCTGTAATTGGTAAATTGCTGTCACCCATTTTTGCCAAGAGAGAGGTAGATATTATGTGCATGGCATAGTGACCTTGTTTTTATTTATATTTAGGCAATATTTTGAAGTGGCCTTGTTTTATCTTACCTTACCATGGTTTCAGAGTAAGCTTGTTTGAGATTGATATTCTATGATATCATTTATGCCCAAAAGGAGAATAACATGGCCTAGCTGTGAGATGTCAGGGCTCCTTTTGTCTGCCTTCTTCAATGAACATTACAAATTTGTCCATATTGTTGGGGTTAATTTCAATGGTAAACTCTAAAAGGGCAGGGGATATTATCTCTTTTGTTTACTGTGGTACATTTATTGCTTATGGAAGTTCTGGAACCTATTAAGCTATCAATAAATCTTTATTGAATAAAGAGTGTATACCTGTCTCACACTATTCTGGAGCAAGAGATAGAACTATTAGGGATTATGAAAGGCCATTAAAATGGAGTTGAGGGTCCAGTCCTAGTAATAATGCTTATCCTATAAAAGTAGAGCTAGGTTAGTGGTTCAGTTCAAATTCCCTTGGCTAAGTTCTATGCTACTTAGAATAGCTTGCTTCTCTTCATTTTTTGAATTGCGTTTTTGAAATATTAAGTAACCTTTTAATTCATTCATTCAATTTCTGTTTTTAGCCAGAGATGGCTTCTGTTATTTGTGTTGGGAAAAAAAATTTCTGCAATTTGTATGTCTTGTATTAATAAATCTTGCATTACAATTTGAATTCAATGATTCCCATTTCTTTGCATGAACTCAGTTTCTGAATATAAAAGAAGATATGCAATAATTTCTGGTTTTCATGAACCCAGGTGCATTACAAATAATGTGGATGAAAATCTGAATTATCTTAGTTTCTAAGTATATTTCAGATAATTTAAATAAAATATACATAATGCTTTCTATTTAAAAAGTCATTAAGCACTATACAACCACTAGGAGTTGAATTTAAAAGCAGACACACAAATCATATATTTTACCTAACACCAAAAGCAAAACTTTAATATTAGCGAATGTTTTAGTTTGCTTAAGGCTGCCAATGTAATATATCAGGAATGAGTTGGCTTTTATAATGGGAATTTATTCAGGGTAAAATCTTACAGTTAGAAGCTATGAAAAAAGTTCAAATCAAGGCATCTTCAGAGATACTGTCTTACCAAAGATTGGCTGCTGGCTTCTAGTTTCTGGCCACATGGCAAGGCAAAATGGTGGGTCTGCAAGTCTCTCTCTGCTTTCTCTTCCAGGCTCACCTTCTTTTTCAGCTTTATGGGCCTAGCCTCTTGGGGGACTCATTGCTTCAGCTTCTCTGCTGATTTCAGCCTCTGATCTCTCTTTCAGCCCTTGGGGTTATTCTCTCTTTCTGCAGCTGTAGGTGATTCTGGAGTCTTTGCTTATATGGCAGGGTAAAATGGAAGCTGTCTTTCTCTGTGTTTCTGCTTTCAGTTCTCACTTTATATAAGACTCCAGCAGAAAGTGGGGACATAACATGTGTCATGCCTCACTGATGTAATCCAATCAAAGGACCTCAACTGACCTAACTGAAAGCAATCTAATGAAAAGTTCCATTAACTGAATCTAATGCAATCAAAGGGTCCCACATCCACAGAAATGGATTAGTTCAAAGAACATGAGATTTCCTTGGATTCTCAAAATTTCAAACTGCCACAGCAAAGAATATAAGTAAAAAGCAAGTGAATATACCATTTCTAATTTATCAGTAACCATATCTTTGGAAGGCACAAAATAGAAGATATGTATCTTTTTCTGCATGTTTTATTTTTAGAGTCATGGAAGAGTGCTAATTGTGCCTCACATCTTAATTCAGAGGAAGTCATTTAGTTTCGAGCTTCTTAGTTTTAATTTCACTAATCATGTGGGTAGAGAGCCTATGCAAATAGCTCCATTCTGCAGCTAGTAAAATGCCATAAACTCAAGTTAATTTACCATAAGCAATTTACGCAGCACAATCCAAAGAGACATGCTAAAATATTCTTAGAAAGGAACTTTCTAGGTTATATTATTGCTAACCATTATCTTGAAGAACTGTCTAAAGCCATCTTCAAGCCTTTCCTCCACTGTGGATATTGAGTACAGTCCCCTCCTACATTAGTGGTTTCATCAGGTGCAGAGGAATGACTCGTCATTCCCTTTTCTGTGCATGGATGGAGCAAGCACATATTTGTCATTTCATAAACCACAGTGGCTAATTTTAAAGATCTCAAAAAGCACTTTTATTTGCATTTCAATTCTTTTGAGCCAGAAACTGGGTCTTTATGGTGGGAATATACTGGGCCATCTTAATTCTTCCTCTAAATTTTAATAGGGACTTACTTAACTGAGTGCCCTATATGGAGATTGTTTTTTTAATCATCCAATCATCTAGGGCCAATTTAGGTAAAGAACCACATGGCCATTGGCTCCTGCCCAGTGACCCGTCAATATCCAGATATATTCACTGTTCGAGCATCTATGTCCTAAATAAACTCCAGCTGTGCCCATTCTGTATGTTTTTTCTACCACAGTTTTATCATTTTCAGGTTTTCATATAGGAACTGTGCTCATTGAACCACATAGCCTATTTTGCCTTAGCTGGGAAAAATTGACAGGATTCAGACTGTAAAGTGAAGTGGGTAGGGTGACCATCAAAGGACCCCATCATTGACCAGACAGGCAGTGCAGCAAACTGCACCTACACGGAATAAACTGCTCCTGAAATTCCCCCTGTGAAATACTCTTGAATATAGCATTTCCTATTTATCACTTAGCTCTGCTGTGATTCTTCCTCCTGATTAACATATCTGACATTACCCAGAATTATCTGATGCTCTTCCTTTGTGAAAGCAGTCTCTACCCACACTCAGTAATAAGCTAGCAATTTTCTTTCACTAGATATATGTTAAGCACTGTGTCAGGCAGCTTTAAGCCTAAAACCCTAGAAGTTTCCACTGAAAAACAGTTTTTTATTGCCTTTAACCAAATCTTCTGTTCTAGTTCCACACACATTTAAAATCATTTGAGGAAACAGGTGGTACAGATGAGTGGCACTGCCTGAGCCACACTCTTCTGTAAATCTTTTATAGTTTCTGATAAAAGATCTATTAAAATTCAGATTTCTTTCTTGAGGCTTGTGAATAAAGCGAAGTAGTATTCTTAAATGAGGATAGAGTTCACCAAAAGCTGAAAAATTTTAACAGTTTTTAAGCCTCCTGTTTTGTGGGAGGTCAGAAAAGATAATACTCTATTTCTCACACATTGATGGACAAATAGGGAAAATGGTCTAAAATACTGTTTTGGGGGAGTGATAATGGAATTAAAGATTTGTGAGACACAGGTCTAGGATTTTTTTTTTTTTCTTCATATGGACAGCCAATGTTTTCCAGCAACATTTATTGAAAAAGCTACCATTTTTGCATTGAAAAATGTCTTCAAAAATCATTGAACAAATTGTGTATGGGTCTATGTCTGAACTCTGTCTTCTATTCCATTCACTATGCTTCTATACTTGTACAAATATAAAACTATAGCTTTATAGTAAACCTTGAAAAAAAGGGCTGCACATTTTTCAACTTGGTTTTTTTCAGAAACTTTTAGGCTATTCTAGGTTCCTTGCATTTTCATATGGATATTAGAATATGCTTATTATTTATTTATTTTTTTTACAAAAAGCTGTCAGGATATTGTTTGGAAGGCTCCTAAATCTTTTGTACCTAATGGAATATTGCCAGGAAAATATTTGGAAGGCAGTAACTGATTGACTAACACAGTTATCATGCTTGGTATTAACTGATAAGGAAAAGATTTCTACTGTCCTATGGATGGCAGGAAGGTGAAAATGAAAAATAATTGTTCTCCTGCTTTTTGCCAGATCTCATTCCCATGAGGGATGAAGACAGGAGAGAGTCATTCCTGCCTTCTTCCCAAATTTATCAATATGAAATCATTCTCTTCTCCAGAATGGAATGAATAAGGAAGAAAAAGGGGTGAAGGAATGAGAATTTAGGGGGCAATCTCTTCTTTTGGAAATCAGCAATGGGAAAAAGAATTTTCTGTCACTCAATAATTCAAAGGTTTCCTTGGGGTTTTGCCTCATGGCAATTTAGTTATTTGTTCAAGAATAGTTATGACCAGAGTTATCTAAAGGAAATATGTTGGCTCTGTCATTCTTATTCTGTGTTGTTTCCACTTCACTTTGCTTCTTACAGGGATTCAACAGAAAATGTTGCTGACCAGAGATCCTTTCACTTTTAAAGCAAAATTAACTGAATTCATATATGGAAATGATTTTGAAAAATTTTGAAGTATTTAATATTGTATTATTATCTTCTTTAAAATAAGCAGAGATAGATCATTATAAAACTTAATTCTGGATATGGAAAAGGACAAAAGAAAACAAAGTCTAAATTAAAACTGGTTTCCTTGATGGGGTATTAGGAATATAGCTAGTTGTTCCTGCTTTTTTTATTTATTTGGATACTGTAAAAAAGTTGTTTGTGCAAATATTTCCACAAAAGCAGCTTCTCAAACTTTAAAAATTCATTTAAGATCAAGATGATGTTCAAAATATGGTTTATTATCTATAGACTTAAAATTATTTCATCATCACTATGTAGAAAAGGCCATGACTCATATTTAATAGGATAGAAAGTGCACAGAGCAACAGTTAAAACGATTTGATAGTGTGAGCATAAAATACTTTCTGGGAGAATAATGATAAATTTTCAATACAAGCAAAACTTGTAAAGGTTACAAGGCATTTTATATGTCATGAAAAGTAATTTGTGGCATAAAAGCCAAATAAGAGAGCAAGAATTGGAGCTTTTGTTATATATATCATATGCTGAACAATGAAGTGAAATACACAGTAGGGAAATAGGTGGTTCACAATGTATGATTTATGCAAGCACAGGTAAGTTTATCAAAAACATTTAGGTTTGTAATGTAGATATTTGAAGTTCATCAAATATTAACTAAGTAGTAGTAAGTAAAGAGCCAAAAGTATTTTAAACACATTATTACTACCGAAAAGTTCTGTTAATTAATGCTGTGAGTTGGATTTATTCTACGTGGTGATAAAATGAGTCCTTATGAATTTATGTAGGTATAGTGTTAAATTTAACTCAGGGAACCAACTCATGTTATGTCCCTTTACTTAAGCTTTGAGGGAGAAGAGTGTACATATTTAGTCTCCTGTAAGTAAAAGGAACCTATATTCTTAAGAGAAATTTTATGACTTGCTAGTGATTCAATAACCAGTAGGAAAAAAGCTGATGGAGAAATATAAAATAATTATACTTTCCTAAATATGTAAGGTTCATGATTATATTGACTTCTTGAGTTCTGATAAACTATTTTGTTTAGGTTTTGAAACAAATTATTATCCACAACAAGACACAATTCATTGTTGTATAGGGATATTGGCTTGTTATTTGGAGACAAGATTCTGATCTCTAACAATAATTAGCTTTGCATTAATAATCTCTGTGATCTTAGGCAAATTATTGAACTTCTCTGGGTTTTGGTTTCCTCATTAATAAACTGTGTGAGTTGAAACCATATGTTACAAGAGGAATTATATTGGCTTAGTAGTAAGGAAGCTTGGATCTGGAGTCCAGTTTTTCTACTTAATAGCTAGGTAAGGCATTTTTCTTCTTGGGTATTTTTTGTTGGTTGGTTGGTTGGTTTTCTTAATTAGAAAACAATTTGATGAGGACTAAGTTCTTTTATTATTTGCTTCTAAATTATGAAACTCTCATATTATGTAGAAAATGAAGCATAAAATTGGCCAAGGTCACACAGGAAAGCAGAGGTAAATATTAAATATATATGAGGAAAAAATGAAACAAAACAAAAATATTTTTATTCTCTTAACTTTCAGATTCATTAAGATATTGGAAGTAAGTCAACTATTTATTTAATCATTGATTGTTCCAATCACTTTTGTTAATATATTCAGAGTCATTCATTACCAACTATGCTATGCACTGAGATATACACCAGAATGGCAGAATCACAGATGAGTCATCATACATGCTTTGGAAGACATCCTAATGTAGGAAGTGACCTAGGCATATAAATGTGAGCATTATAACACAAATGTGAAAATAATATTTTAGTAAACAAAAAAGCAATGACTTATTAGGGTCTGAAGGATTTGACAGGCATTTCACAGAAGAGGAGGAACTTCAGTAGCTACTGACAGGTAATGTTCCAGTACTATTGTTAGCATAACTAGTGGCTTAAAACAACAATCATTTACTAAGATCTTGAATCTGCAACATTGTCAGTACTAAGGAGAGTATGCTCATTTCAGTTGTATGTGTCATTAGCTGTGTTAGCTTGACTGGCTACTGGAAGTATCACCTTTAAATGGCTCAGTCACATGGCTTAAAAGCTGGTACTTGATGTTGGTTGGAGACTTAGCTGGAACTGAGGGCCGGAGCCTCAATTTCTTACCATATTAGACTCTCCATGTGAACTTCTCCATGTACAACTTGGCTTCCTTACAGCATGATGGCTGAGTTCAAAGAAGAGCATCCTAAAAAGGCCAGGTAGAAGGAATATTGCCTTTTATAACTGGGCCTCTGAAGTTACATAATAGGGATTCTGCTGTAGTTCTGGGTCTGTACAGATGCAAGTTGAAAGCAAATAAATCCAACGTGTCTATAGGAAGAGTATCAACATCCCATTGTAAGAATAGCATGGGTAGGTAGGAAAGTTGGTTTGTGGCAATCTTGGAAAATACATTCTGCCTCAGAGGATTTGTAATTATTGAGGTTAGAAAAGATAGGCAGGAAATTTCAATCAAGTACAACAGCATAGACAAAGGCAGACCGCAATAGTATTTGTGGGAAACTGGATTTACCAAAAAAATTAGCAGAAATTATCATAACTCATATAAAAATGGAAGCATAAAGGAAAATGGGCAAATAGAATAAAGTCCTATTTTGTGAAAATTTCACAACCTTTAGCAGTTAAAAAAAAAAAAAAGGAAATATAATGGAAGGCATTTTCTTTTACATTGTAGTTTTATAAATGGGAAGTGCCATTTTGATTAAAATCCTAAAGGAAAATTGGGGGAAAATGAGACTGCTCTTTTTAGCAAATAATAATTGAGGAATCTGGTGCCAGGGAAGATTTGATATGGAAGAGGATAAAAAATGGTAAACAAAAATTGAAAATTTGAAAGTTTAAAGAGGAATAATTGAACTTAAAATGGAAGCAAAATTGATTTAGGCCTTCCTAAATTCATGTAGAAAGGGCACATGCCTCTAGAATATATTTTATTACTTGTAACTGGCACACGTTCCCCAGAAAATATGTATAGGAAATACTTTGATCTTATATTTGACCTTCTTTATCCAACTTTAAAGTTGAAATCAGTAGATAATGTCAGAAATCAGCCAATTATCAGTAATTTTATAACATTTTCTTTATTTATTTAGTATGCAACAAAATTTTGGAAATAAATAAAATGTTAAATAGGTGTTTTGTTTTCAGTTTCTTCTGGAACTTATTTATATCTTATTTCTTTACTTCTCTATTTCAAGAATATATTCAGAAAGAGCCATTTTATATGACAGACCTGTCAAGGTAAGAGATTTTTCTCCACATGTGGTGTTAGTTCTTAAAGCACTAACTCCCCTAAACTACCACTAACAAACACATACACATATACCACATGCAAGCACTTTTCTTCAACGGGATTGTTTTTGTTTGGATTCTCTAAGAAACAAATGCCAAGGTGGTATTGGATGTGCAAGATATTTATTCAGGGAAACTTCTGAGAAAAACAAGGTGTACATAGAAAGAATGGGTAAGGGAAGCCTTCAGACTCTAAAGCAAACCTGAAATCTGATGTAGGAGAGGGGTGTGGAAGGAGGATTGGGTAGATAAAGTCTCAGACTTCAGCACAATTTTAAAAAATCAACTAGGCTAATACAATGACCAGAAACCAAAGTTACCCATTAGAGGAGTATGTTGGCCCATCAGAATTAGTTAACACTAAGACTGCTGCTGTGCTCAGTTATTGACTGGGTATAGCCCAGGAAATACATAAGCTTGTAGTGAATGTGATTGTGGATCTAGAGGAGTAGCAGCTGAAGTTCCTCATCAACTATGTCCCACAGGAGATGATCTGAACAATGCGTTTTCATGGCTTCCACAGAAATGATAAGTTCTGGTAAAAGTGAGACTAGGAAGAAAATCCACTCAAAATAATATGAGTAGGAATGAAAATGTTAGTATCTTATTTCAAATACCTACCAAAGCCAGCTGCCAAAGATATGTTGCTTAGAACCATGATCTTTAATATGAAGCAGAATATAAGGGGGGGGGTGAGTCAAATCACAGAAAAGGAAGAAGCAAAAATATAATATAGCTAGTCACAATTGAGTTCCAGGAAGATTAGTAAACTTCAGTCGAATTTTGGGTAGTCCCTGTCTACAACAGAGATTTCATTGTTAGGATTTAGGAGTGAGATGGGAATTTAATATTTTGAGTTGGATTGGGGATAGTTAAAGTCATAATGTGCAGTGGTGAATCAGGAGTTGCAAAGCCTGCACACTACATAACTGGTAGCATGGTATAGGTCTAGGAAAGTCTAAGAGTAAATGTGATCAGAGATTACCCACGGAATGCATTAAGATTAATATGTTTCTCTGAGGTACATAATTCTACCTACCACAATCCCCAAAGTAGAAACAACCAACAGATTCATTTGGTGAATGGATATAATGGAATACCATTTAGTAATAAAAAAGAAACAAAATACTGACACATATATCAACAAGCATGGAACTCAAAAATATTATGCTAATGAAAGATATTAAGTACAAAAAACACATATTGTATGATGCCTCTTTCTTGTGGTTGCAATATTCATGATATAACTTTGCCCATCTTTTTACTTCTAATTTGTATCTTTGAATCTAAACATTGTCTCCTATAGACATGGATTATGCTTCTTTATCTTTTTATCCAACCTGACAATCTGTGGCTTTTGAATGGATTTTAATCTCTTCACCTTCAGTTTATTATTGACGTATTAGCATTTATTATTGTTTTAGTCTGCCAAAGGGCTGCTGATGCAAAGTACCAGAAGTCTGGCTTTTATAAATAAAATTTATTTGGGATAAAAACTTACAGTTCCAAGACCATGAAAAGTCCAAACAGAAGCACCGTCAGAGGTGCTTTCTCACCAAACAGGTACTGTTGATCCTGGCATGTTGCCACATGTTAAAGGGAGATGTCCACCAATCTCTATCCAGGTTTTTAGCCTTCCTGTCCAGGCTCACCCTTTCCTCTTGAGCGCTGTGGAACCAGCCTCTTGAGGCTTCGTGCTTAAGTGATCCTGTAGTCCTCTCTCTCCTGGCATAGGACTAGTTTCTTTCCAGGCATCCTATATCAGTCTCAGCTGTTTTGCCCTCTTCCCAATTGCAGGTGTAAGCTATCAAGCAAATGGCTCATCTCTCCCTGGGTTCTCAGCTATTTGAGCCTCATCACATGGCAGGATGAAAAATGGTAGTGCTCTCTTCCTGAGTCTGAATGTTTGTCCATTTCTGGAACTCAACCTGTGACCTACCTCACTATTGTAGTACAAAAAAAAGCCCTACAGCCATATTAACAGGTAATCTAATCAAAGGCCCCTCAGCTGAATTTAGTGAAATCCAAGGGTATCACACCCAGAAGAATAGATTAGTTTACAAACATAATATTCATAGAATAATCTCAAACTGCCATTCATATACCATTATGTTTTTTTGTTTTCTATATGTCTCATAACATTTTTATTCTTCTATTCCTCCTTTCTTTCTTTTGCAATAAGTGAACATTTTATAATATAACCTTTTAATTCCTTTAATAATTTGTTCACTCCATTCTTTAGATATTTCCTTGGTGTTTGCTCTAGGGATTACCATAATCATCTTAATTTATCAGAATCAGCTTCAGATTTTGTACTAGCATAAATCTAGTGATATATAGAAATGTTATTCCTTTATTGCTTTATTCTTTTTTCCCACTTTGTGGTATTATTGTGAAATATATTGAATCTATTAATATTACAATTCATTGCAACTCACTAATATATTGTTAAAATGATTACTTTACCAACTAATGTCATTTCCTTAGCTCAATAGATTTTGCTTCCATGCACACATTTTTGCTGTTATTGTTCAATATATTATACATATATTACATTTCTATATGTCTTAGGCCCAACAATACATTATATGCACTTTATTTTATATAGTTGTTTTATAATTACATAATTATCTTTTTCAGTGTCCTTTGATTGTTTTTCTTGTAGATTGTGAATTATCATTTGGGGTCACTTGCTTTATGCCTGAAGAACTTCCTTTGGCATTTCTTGTAAGGCATATCTGCTAACAATAAATTCTCTCAGTTTTTGTTTATCTGGAAAAATCTGTTTCACCTTCATTTTTGAAAGATTGCATTGCTGGATGTCGGATTCTTAGTTGCTTTTTTTTCTTTGAGCACTTTGAATATGTTATCTCACTGCCTTCTGGCCTCTGTTGTTTCTGATGAAAAGTTAGATATTAATCTTATTGGCAGGTCCCTTGTAAATGATGTGTCACTTTTCTCTTGTTACTTTCAAGATTTTCTCCTTTGAAATTCAACATCTATGTGTTTCTTTGCATTTATCCCACTTTGAAGTTTTCTGAGCTTCCTGGATGTATAGATTATTGTTTTTCAATAAATTTGGTAATTTTTCAGTCATAATGCTTCTCACTCTCTCCTTTCTTTTTTTTTTTTTTTTAAGATTTTATTTATTTATTCATTTATCCCCCCCTTGCTGCTTGTGCTCGCTGGGTCAGCTAACCACGCCATGCGGGCGGGCTTGCCTTCACCAGGAGGCCCCGGGAACCGGGCCCGGGGCCTCCCATATGGTAAACGGGAGCCCTACTGATTGAGCCACAGCCGCTTCCCTCTCTCCTTTCTTTCTGGTATTTTCATTACATGCATGCGGTGCCCCACATTTCTCTAAGACACTGTTAACTTTCCTCACTTTTTTACCCTCTTTTCTTCATTTTGCATAATCACTATTGACCATTGATCTATCTTCAAGTTTGCTAATTATTTCTTTTTCTAGTCCATTTCTTCTCCACATTCTGTTGCCAATGAAGTCAGTTCCTTTAAGAAGAGATCAGGAGCTTTCTCTTTCTATTTTATGTCCTACTTCTTCACCATCCCAGGGAAATTCTCTGAACAAGAATTCTGGAGATGGTGGTAGTGACAATGGCAAAGCTTCTGTCTGATAGACACCCCACTGTTGGAATCGGGTGCTTGATGTTGGGAGGCCAACAGCGTGAGGTCATCTCAGTTTGCCTCTTCTGGAGTGGAAGCCCTGCCTCATAATCCATGGTAAGGTTGATAGGGGCTCAGTATTCTTAGCACACAAAACCCAAGATAGAGCCATTGTTCCATAGGTGGGGTTAAGTGGGAGAAGGCAGCCCCTTCTTTGAGCCACATGGCCTAGGACTTAACCTCAGCAATAGGCAACTGAGGACAGGATGAGAAACATTGAAATCCTGCACCTGCTGGGAAGAAAGTCCACCAAATGGAATCAGGGTGAGGGAGCCCTGTGTTTTGGCTATAGTGATCTGTAGTGGAGTGTCCTCCTTGGTGAGCTGGGAAGCAGGAGGGAAGGAGTTATATTGCATCTAATACCACAGACCCTTGCCTTTCTTAATGAGTTTTCATTGATTTTCTTGAATATACACTTCTTCACTTGCTTTTTGTTCTTAAATTTGCTGGAAGTCAACAAATTTAAATTAATGTTGAACATTTAATTTTCTTGATTTTCTGGTAAAACCCAAAAAAATAAAAACTTAATAAAATAGCTTTTAATATGCACTTAAATTAACTTAATATGATATTAATAGGGAAGAAATATTTAAACAAATCACTTTTACTAGGCTATAATTAGAACTAAATTCCATTATAATACAAAGAATCATGATTCTTCAGTTTGAACAATCTTTGGAATTTTATAAAGAAACTTTTGTATAGATTTTTTAATGGCATCACTGATATTTGTCTCAAGCAATGTTTTTCTTGCACATAAACCTAATTCCATCTTAGATTGCCAGACCTGGTATGACAAATACCACATAATGTGTTGACTGAAACAACAAGCACTTATTGTCTCACAGTTGTGAAGCCTGGAAATCCAAAACCATGAGGTTATTTTTTCCTGGGGCTGTTAGTTTTCTGGTGATGGCTGCCCCCTGTCACACGGCAATCTCTTTCCTCTCTGGCTTCATCTGACTGCTGGCTTCTCTGACCAACTGCAACTGAATTTCCTCCCTTTATAAGGCATCCAGTCATATGTTATAGGATCCACCCTTATTTAATCTGGCCACACCTTAACCAATAATAAAATCTTCAAAAGGTCCTATTTACAAATGTGTTCTCATCCAGAGGGATGCAGATTAGGATCTGAACATGTCTTTTGTGGGGCACAGGAGTCAATACCAAATACCCTCTATCCAAAATATGTATTTTCCAATGCTAATATTACAAAATGCATTTTTAAAAATTTAACATAATAACTATGGGCAGTAAAGGGTTAACTCGATAGGCCTAGGCTGCACAAAAGGCTGAACTTTCTACAAAATGTTTGTCCTCATTGTAAGCCCTTGGCCAATTCCTGGGAATTAACCTCTGAACCCTTGAAATAATCTGCCCTTTCAGAGTCATTTTGTATGTCAGAGGTTTTGGCCATGCTGCACAAGTATTACCAGAGACGTTTACCTTAACAATGTTAATTGTGGTTAAGGGGTTTTACTCCTAGGGGGATTTAAGTATGAACAGTTGAAGTCAGTCACTAACATGCCTGTGTGACTGACCCCAATAAAAACCTTGGACACTATGTTAGTCAGGGTTTTCCAGAGAAACAGAATGACAGGATAATTGCAAAGCAAGAGAGATATATTGGCATTACTGTCTGTTTTAGTTTCCTTGGCTTCTCAAGCAAATATCATGAAATTGGTCGGGTTAAATGATGGGAATTTATTTGCTCACAGTTTGAGATTGGGAAAAGGTTATACTGCATTAGACAATGTAATAATCATTTTACTCTATTTTATACTATTTTTGGCAAAAACACTATCATGGAGGCCTTAATATTACCTCCATTTTACTAAAGAAGAAACTAAAGCTTAGAAAACTTAAGCAATCTGAAAAATTCATAGTGAGCAAATGGTAGAACTTGTCTAATTTTTAGACATTTTTGGCACAAATCTGATGTCCTTTACCATTGCTATAGATTTGTGTTGTGATCAAGGATACTTGATAACCTTAATTTTCTTTGTCAATTTTCAAATTCCCCATTGGATAATAGTTGAATATTTTAAACATCATATAAATAGGATTTTTTTTACTATGTAGTAGAAACTAAGTGATGATATGGGCAGAATTGTCTCACAAAAATATTTAAGGATATAAATAAACATTTCTTTTATTCTTTAATAATTTTGTTGAATGTTAGTCACATGAAAGTTACATTAGTAGACAATATTGGGAACCCAAAGGCAAATTAGACATTGTTCCATCTTAGGAGAACTTAAGCCATAAAGGTACATATAAACACGTACACATACATACTTATAAATAACTATGCACCTTATAATATCTTGTACACCTTATATACACCTTACATTTCTTATTATGAGCCTACCTATTATTGGATAATTATGGAAGATGGTATAAAATGATAAGTAAATAAATGGTATTAAATTTAAGTGTTTAAAAGGTTTTGAAGAGTTACTAAAGGCAGGGACTTAAAGATTCTATGAAGACACCTTGTTGTGAGTCTTTCAGAGGTCATTCATATGTCATCAATGTATTTATGTGTGTAAACAAGCCTGAGGAATCTAAAGATGAAAGGCTGTAGTATTGACCCAAAGCAACAGATCAAAATAGTGAAAATCCTGGGTTACAGGTATTGTCTCAGTTAGAAAAATGAGTACTTCAACTTAAAAGATTCCACCCAAGAAAACTGTTGCCAGAAGGGGCAAAAAAAAAAAAAAAAAAAAAAAAAAAAAAAAATCAATAAAGATTTTGTGGAGTGACTCACTAGAACACCAAAATAGTTGGAAGTTGGCATGGCCAGATGAAAGAGAGGGACTGTCCTTGACACAAGATTCACAGCCAAAAAGACTTAGTAAGGAAGAATGCAGCCATCCACAAGTGAATAAAGTAACTTTTATGAAACTGGCAAGCATACAGAGATTGTGAAGCCACTTTACATTAGCATATATCAAACAAGAAATTTCTATACCCACTTTCCCATTATTTTTCCCTTTGTTCCATTGCTTGAAAAGTAGCAAAGCCATTGAAGTTTGCCATTGAAGCTATTGATTGCAAAGTAGGTGAGGATGAAACCAGTTAGCCCTAATGGAGCCAACCTCAATCTGGAAACGGCAGAATATTTTGCTCTAAATTATATTTAAGGTGTTGATTATTGCATGAAACTGTGCCCCTTCATTACAGAGTTCATACTGCATTTTGAAATTCGAATGACCTAAGAAATACAAAAAATGACTGTGACATATGTAAAGAATTCTTCACTAAGCATTTAAGAGAAAGTAAAAAACAGAAACAAATTATGTTTTATAAGATCCCACAATTGATGAACACATTTTGAAGCATTGCTACTAAGCATGGATTTCAGTTTACATTGCAGTTTACACTCTCCCACACAATTCTGTAGATTATGCCAAGATATATAATGGACCGTATCTGTCATTGCAATGTCATTACACAAGTAGCAGACATTCCCTTAAAGTAAAATCATTAATCCAGGACACATTATAAACTAATTACCTGAAGATACAGAATTTCTTCCATTTATTCTTCAACATTTAAAATGCATGTCTAAAATGTAGAAAGGCAAACTTAACAAGCATAATCTTTCTGTATTGTTATAAATTGAGTCATTGTCACTTCCAGATTTTGTAAATAGCGGTATTCTAAGACTTCAAATTTTCATGAGGATGTGTGTTTGGGAGAGTGTATTCTAGGAAGAGGAAATAGCATGGCCAAATGAATTGAATATAAAATAAAATTTGGAAATGATGAGATTTGAAACAGGGGAAGAGGTGATTTATAGACTTTTGTCTATCTCACTAAGAAGCTTATTATATGTCACTCTACTGAAATATTTTTAAATCACTGGATGCATAACCAAACATAAAAGATCTTTGTTGAAACTGGAGAAAAATAAGCAAGAAGGTTTTGCAATTAAAGGTAAAAATAGAATTACTTTCATGATAATCCATCTAGAAAATGTTTGGCACTTCAACTAAAGCAGTAGGAGCAAAATAGAATGAATAAAGATTCTTTGGATATCTATGAAAATAAGCAAAATAGATTTGATACTCTTTTGAAGTTGGGAGTGAGGGGAAAAGTAGCATCTAAAGTAACACAGATACCTGAATTCAAAGATAGGGAGAGAGATATAGACCCCACACTATAGACAAAAGTGAAAATTGCTGGAAAGAAGAAGTTTCATTATGGACATATTGAGTTTGATGAGGAACCTTTAGGTGACTATATCCAAAGAACAATTTGATAAATGGTCTTTCATAGTTAAGTTAAAAGTTAAACTATAGGGAAGCAGAGGTGGCTCAAGAGATTGGGCTCACATCTACCATATGGGAGGTCTTGGGTTCGTTTCCTAGGGCCTCCTGGTGAAGGTGAGCTGGCCCGTGGGGAGAGCTGATGCAACAAAAAGAGACATGAAGAAGAGACAATGAGAAACACAACAAACCAGGGAGCTGAGGTGGCTCAAGCAATTGAGTGCCTCTCTCCCACATCAGACATCCCAGGATCGGTTCCCAGTGCCTCTTAAAGAGAATACAAGAAGAGAAGACAAGCAGACACAGAGAGCACACAGTGAATGGACACAGAGAGCAGACAGCAAGCACAAAACAAAAGGGGTGGGGGGAGAAATAAATAAAATAAACCTTTAAAAAAAAAAGAAAAGTTAAACTATAGATTTGTAAGACATACATAAATACATGGTAGACAAAGTGATAAGTATGCCTTGTATTTTGGCCAAAATAACAGAAGCTTGGGCAAAATGTATAAAACCATGGTTTCCAAGACACTTGACATCAAATACAAAAGGGTAGTGAACATGGAGAGACAGGAAGTATACAAGCTGAGTAATATGATTGACTACCAAAAGAGATTGTCTAGTCAGTAGGACAAGTAGAGAGAACTCAGGCAAAACCGTAATGTATCCCTGAATTGAGAACATTGATATGAGATTCCATGGAGACCAAAACTTGAGATGAGAGAGAAAGAGTACCAGAAGAATGAAATGAAAAGAGAGAGAACTCCAGAGATCTAAAGAGTGACCCCTTGAATTTTCAGCTGACTACTTATTAGAACATGAAGGTGATGAATATTATCATGACTAGAGAAATAACCATCCAAAAATATTAGAGATAACAGTACCATACATTCACACAGGGCAGGGAAAAATTCCTGTACCCAGAACCCAGACTGGAAAACTTCATAATTTATGGTACACTATGTAGAGTACTTGGAAGATTCTTGCCTCGGTTGCAGTAAATGATTAGCCCTTGAATAAAATCTTCTCTTGATATGCCTAACAAAATTTTAAAGCAGGGCCTAACAGGTCAAAATGTTTCCACATAACTGCATTCTAGAAGAAAGCTAAAGAATATTTTCAGGAGTACAATAATATTCAGCACCCAATAAGGTAAATTTCCCAATGTTTGTAATCCAATCAAAACTTACCAGGCATTCAAAATTTCAGATAAATAGGATCCATGAGGAAAAAAAATTTTCAATCAAAACTGACTCAGAACTGGCACAGATATTTGAATTATCAGACAGGAACATTAAAGCAGATATTATAAATATCCATATGTTCAAAATGTCAGAGGTATTATATATATTATATACATTCATACATATATATAATATATATACCCAAATTGAACTAGAGATGAATATTATAAGGAATGAGACAAAAATAAAATATATATATATAAAATGCATGGTAATAATAGAATATTAGATGTAATAGAAACTATCTAAAATAAAATATGGTGAGAATAAAGGATAACAATTCTCTCAGTTTCCTGGGCTGCTCAAGTGAATACCATGAAATAAGTTAGGTTAAACAATAGGAATTTATTAGCTCACAGTTTTGAGGCTAAAAGAAAGTCCAAATTAAGGTGCATTCAAGGCAATGTTTTTTTCCTAAAGACTGGTATTCTGGGAGTAGCTGCTTTTGATCCTTGGTCCTTGATTGTCACGTGGCAAGGTACATTGCTGCAACTCCTGGTCTCACACTTCCCTTCAGGCTCCATTGATGTTCAGCTTCTGGCTGCTCCCTCTGTGGAGATAAATATATATATATACATATATGTGTATATATGTATGTATGTATATGAATTTCATATTCTTATAAAGGACTTCAGTAATAGAGTTAAGACAAATCCTGATTGAGGTGGGACACACCTTAACTGTAGTAACCACATCAAAAAGTCGTACTTACAATGGGTTTATATCCACAGGAATGGTTTTTCTGGGGTACTTACAGCTCTAGACCACCAGTGATAATAATAAAAATAACATGGACATTTACAGGATAAGAAGAGATACTATGAATAACTCTATACTCATAAATAGTTTATATTAAATTGATCAAGTCTTTGAAAGACACACACTATAAAAACACACAGAAAGATAGACAGATAATCTAACTAGGATTATATATATTTTAAAACTGAATCAATAAAATATAAACATGGGAAAAAGAAAGCACAAGGCCCAAATGGTTCACTGAATAATTCTACCTACCAGTTAAGAAAGAAATAATAAAATTCTCCATAATATCTTCCAGAAAATAAAAGCAGAGGAAGCTTTTCCTAATCATATGAGACCAGCATTATCCAAACTAGATAAAGACATCATGAGGAAAAAAAAAAAATGTGGACCTATATTTTCATGAATCTACATAGAAACATCCTAAAAAATATTAACAAATTGAATTTTTAAAAGTTTGAAAAAAATTATACACTACAATAAAATTGAACTTCTTCTAGGTATGCAAGGATTGTTCAACATTCAAAATCAATCAATTTAATCCACCACATCAGTAGGCTAATGAAGAAAAAATTATATGATACTATCAATTGATATGGAAAGAGCATTTGTCAAACATTTATGATAAAAGAAAAAACTGTCAGCAAACTAGGAATAGAGGGGAACATACTCAAATTGATAAAGAACGTCAACAAAATACCTAAAAGTAAAATGGTACTTGATGGTGAGACAATTGATATTTTTTCTGTAACATAAGAACAAAGTATCTATGTCCCTTCTCACCATCCTGTTAGATATTGTAATAGAAGTCCTTGTTACTGAAATTAAAAAAAAAAAAATTGAAATAAAAGATGTAAAAATTGGGAATGAAGAGAGAAAACTGTCCTTGTTCACAGATAATATGATTTTCTGTGTAGAAAATCCAAAAGAACTGACTAAAATCCTACTGCAAATAATAAACAAGTATAGCAAGTCTGAAGTTCACAAGGTTAATATACAAAATTAAATTGCTCTACTATATACCAGCAATGAACATTTCGAATGTGAATTTACAAAAATAATACACTTTATAGTGTATGAATAAAAATGATATATTTTTAAAATAAATTTAACAAAATATATATAGGATCTACCTATGGAAAACTACTACAAAACTGAAGAAAGAAATAGAAGATCTGAAAAAAATAGAAAGATATTCTATGTTCATGGATTTAAAGATTCAATATTGTTAATATGAAGTTCTTCCTAAATTAATCTATAGATTCAAAACAATCCCAAACAAAAGCCCAAGAAACTATTTTGTAGATTTTACAAAATGCTTCTCAAGTTTATATGGCATCTTAGTTTCCCAGAGCTTCTATAACAAAATTCAACAAACTATTTGGATTAAACAACAGGAATTTATAGACTCACAATTTGGAAGCTAGAATTCCTAACAAGTCCTAAACAAGGCCATGTCTTGTGCAAAACCTGTTACATCTATGACAATTAATCTCTGCCTTTGTCACATGGCAATCTATTGCTTTTTATCTTCTTCCTTGGTTTGTACTTCCTTGTCCAAATTTCATTTTGTTATAAGAACTCCAGTCACACCAAACTAAGGCCCATCCTGATTCAGTTTGGCCTCATCTTAATAGGATCTTTGAAAGTCCTATTTCCAAATGAATTCATACCCACAGGACAAGTGTTACAACATGAACATGTCTTTTTTGGTGATATGATTCGGTCTACCACATATGGAAAATCAAAGACCAACATATTACTGAAGAAGAGCAAAGTCAGGAGACTTCCACTTCCTGAATTCAAGGCTTAATATATATATGGCTACAATAATCAAAGTAGTGTGGTATTGGTGAAATAATAGACACATGGACCAATGGAACAGAATAGAAAGCCCAAAAAATAGACTCACACAAATAAAATAGTCAACCGATCTCTGCCAAAGAAACAAAGACAATTCAAAGGATAAAAGATAGTCTTTTCAGCATATGGTGCTGGGAAATTCAATGTCAATATGACAAAAAAAAAAAAAGGATTCTAGCCACAGACCTTAACATTTTAAAAAAATAACTCATATCTAGACACAAATATAAAATTCAAAACTATAAAACTTCTAGAAATCAAAGGAGAAAATCTACCTGATCTCAGCTTTGGTGATAAGATTTTAGATTAAAAAATAATTAATAAATCACCAAGATCCATGACAGAAAAAAAAAAAAAAAAAAAGATAAGTTGTCTTTGTTGAAATTAAAAATTTCTTCTATGCAAAAGATACAATTTAGAGAATAAAAAAGACAAACTACAGGCAGGGAGGAAAATATTTGCAAAACACATCCAAAATATATATAAAAATTTTAACCCAACAATAGAAAACATAAAAACAATTAAAGTATGGACAAAACAGACATCTCAACAAAGAAGATATACAGATGGATAATGAGCATATATAACACGCTCAAGATCATCTATCATTAGGGAATTGCACAGCAAATCAGCAGTGAGATTCCACTGAATACTTATTATATTATCTAAAACTAGAGAAAGAAGAGAGATACAGCAAGAGAAATTTGAAGATATTGCATTGCTGGCTTTGGAGAAGGAATATGGGCAGCAAGGTTGGATGCAGTTCATCTCTAGAAACTGGAAAGGGTAAGGGACAGGATGGCCCTTTAGAGCTTCAATAAGAAACACAGAGTTTTGAGATTAGAAGTCCAAAATTGAGGCATTAGCAAGGCCCTTTTCCCCAAAAGTCTGTAGCATTCTGGTGCTGACTGCCACCAATACTTGGGGTTCCTTATTTTGTATCCCTGTCTTATGTAACATGGCAATGTCCTCTCCCTCCTTTCCCTTCTAGGTTCCATTGGTTTCAGATTTCTGAGTCCACATTATGGCGTTTTCTGACTCTGGTTTCCAGTTTCTTTCTCTTTGAAAAGCCTCCAGTAATCCAGATTAAGACCAATATCATTCAGTTGGGTCACATCTTAATTAAAAATAATATTTTCAAGGGATCCTATCTGCAATGGGTTCACACCTTTAGGAATGCATATTAAGATTAAGACCATGCCTAAATCCACATATATAATTCAATCTACTACAACCTCTAACAAAGAAATTAAATTGGTAATTAAAAATTTTCTGACAAATTAGTCATTAAAATGTCTAACTGGTTTCAATGGTGAATTCTACCAAACATTTAAAGAAGAAAAAAAAAAGTCAATTTTTCACAAACTGTTGCAGAAATTGGAAAAGGAAATACTTCCCAACTCATTCAATGAGCCAGTACTATTCTGATACTAAAGCCAGAGATAGACATCAACCAGAAGGAAAACTACAGAACAATATCTCTTATCAGTATAAAAACTCAAAATAAAATGCCCCCCAAATTAACAAACTGTATCCACAATATATAAAATGTATTATAAACCATAATGAAGTGAGATTTTCCCAGGAATGTAAGGTTAGCTTAACACCTGAAAATAAACTAATGTAATACCCCATATGACAAAAAAAAAAAAAAAAAAAAGTAAAGAAAAACACTTAATCATCTCAATAGACACAAATATGAAGAGAAATCATTTGTCAAAATTCATCAGACGTGTGGTAAAAACTTTTAAACTGGGAATAGAAGGAAACCACCTCAACTTGATAAGGAGCATCTATGAAAACCCTACAACTAACTTCACACAGCCAAATGGCTTTGGATGCAAAGTACCAGAAATCTGTTGGCTTTTATAATGTGGATTTGTTTGAGTATAAAAGCTTACAGTTCCAAGGTTTTGAAATATCCAAATTGAGGCATCTGCAGAGATGTGTTCTTACCAACATCATCTACTGTTGATCCTGGTGTTGCTGCTGTGTGGTGAAGCAAGATGGTCATTGATCTCTGCTGAGGTTTCAGCCTTCCCCTCTGGGTTCACCATCTCCTATTGAGCAGCTCTGTGACCCCAGCCTCCTGATGCTTCCTGCTTAAGTGATCCTCTCACCTACATGGTAGGATCAAACATTCTGGCTTCCTTTTGTGTGGATGTGTCTGTTCATACGTGTACGTGTTTATATCAGAACCAGCAAGGGGGCAGAGACTTGACCTGAGTCACACCTCACTGACATAGTCCAAACAAAAAGCCCTAACTGATCTTATCAACTAATCTAATCAAAGCCCCTGCAACTGAATGCAATGCAATAAAAGGATATCTCACCTAGAGGATTATGTTTACAAACATAATCTTTCTCTTTTTGGGATTCATAAAACAATCTCAAACTTCCACAATACTTAATGATGAAAGTCTGAACTCTTTCCCCTTAAGATGGAGAGCAAAACGAGTGTTATATAAATAAGATAGAAATGATCTCTCTACGACTTGTGTGTAGTTTGCTTCTTCATAGCCTGGGCCATTTAAAAAGTCTGCTGGTACCAACCTCAAATTCTTACATATTCAATTGTTCTAAAAATAGTCCAAGGTAACAATTTTTAGCCATTTTTAGTTAACCTGTTTTAAAAACACTTTAAAACTTTTCCCAGTGTCTGCTCTCAATTGATAAGACCCTACACTTAAAGGCACCACACAACTTCAGCACCTCAGCGCTCTGGCCCAAAAGCACCTTACTGTGCTCCTCTGCACCATCACCCAGACAGCTTCCCCTCTCCTTTGATTGTTTTCTTACCCTAGGATGTTGAGAGATTTACCTTGCAATGCTTCTCCTCTGGTAAGGCCTTTGCATTGCTGACCTCTGGATAGTTTCCTGCTGTGAGGACATCCTCACTCATGGTCCCTGCTATAAATGGTTTGGATGTTTACTGTCTTCTAGTGGTCAATTTTGTTTGTTTGTTTGTTTAGTTCCAAATCCTGTATTCAAACTCACTACAACAAGGATATCTGCTTTATAAGTTCTATTTAAGATTGTAAGGAAGCTATAGCCTGTAAAATTAAGTAAGTAAAGGAAATAATACATATCCAGTTTAGAAAGGAAGAAGTAAAATTGTTTTTATTTTCAGACAACCTGATGCTGCAGATTTCCAAAGAATGCACCAAAAACCCAAAAGAAATAATAGAGATGATAAAGAAGATCATGGAATATGAGATCAATAGACAAAAATCAATTATATTTCTATATAACAATGAAAACCTAAAAATGAATTTAGGAAAATAATTCCATTCATAACAGCATAAAAATATATAAAATACTAGGTAATAAATTTAACAAAATAAGTGCAAGAATTGTACTTCGGAAACTACAAATCATTGCTGAGATAAATTAAAGACAGCCTAAATAAATATAGATATTTTTATTTTTTGTTTATTAATTGGAAGACACAATATTATTAAGATGGCAATTCCTACCAAATTATTCTATAGATCTTTTACAGGCAATTTCTATCAAAATCCTATTAGGCTTTTTTTTTTTAAACATAAATTGACAAACTAATCCTAAATTTATATGCAAGGAAGGGATAGGTCACAACATGGCCAAAAACAATCTTGAGAAAGGAGAAAAGGGAATGGAAGGAATTCACTTTTTTATTTCAAAATATGATATAAGCTATGGTATTCAAACTAGTCTGTTACTGGCAAAAGAATAGACACAGAGATCAATGGAACTGAACTGAGAACCCAGAAATAAACCTGCACTTTTAACTTTACTTAATTTTGGCAAAGTTCCATGGTAATTCAATGGGTAAAGTACAATCTTTTCAATAAATTGTTCTGTGACAATTTAATATCTACATACAAAATATGAACTTAGACCCATACTTCATACCATCCATAAAAAATAATTCAAAATGGATTTTAGCTCTAAATAGAAGGTCTAAAACTACAAAAATTAGAAGAATCTATGCATAATAACTTTCTGATTTGGGGTTAGGTAAAAAGTTCTTAGATACAGCACCAAAGCACCTGCAATAAAACTAAAATTAATTAATTGTGCTTCATCAAAATTAAAAATGTTTGCACTTCAAAAGACATCATTAATAGAGTGAAAAGACAAATCACAGGCTTCTCTCCTTTTTATCTCTGGGCTATTCTGAACATAATAGCCAGAATGTTCCTTTTAAATGTAATTTTGAATTTGTAACTTCTCTGTTCAAATCACTTCAATGTGGTTCCGTATCACACAGAATGAAACCTGAAGTCCTCACAATGACTTGAAAGGCCCATTCTGAAGCCTTATGCCTCAAATGTCACCAAACCCCTTTTACTTCTCGCATTTTAATTCGCTCCACTCCAAGTAGACTCACTTAATTGGGGTTCCTTCACCATATTAGGTATATATCTGCCTTAAACATTTGTACTTGCTCTTCCTTCTGTCAGGAATGCTCTCTCTCCAGATATCCATATGGCTCAATTTTTCATTCCCTTCCTATCTTTTCTCAAATATTTCCCTCTGAGGAAAGTCTTCTTTGATCATATTTTCAAAATCAGTACCCATTCCTGTCCATTTTTTCCTTAAGACCATATTTGCTTTATTTTCCTTTATAGAATTGTTCATGTTCTAATATACTACATAACTTTACTCATGTTTATTGTGTTTTCCCCCAAGTAGATTAAAATCTGCATGAGAACTTGAACTTTTGTGTGTTCTGTCTTCTATATCCTCAACTCTAAACAGTATTCTGTTTGCATTAGAGACTAAATAAATTTGTTAAAAGAACTGTTTTTCTCATTCAGTTTTTCTCTACTAGTTTGGAAGCTACACACTTTATATCTCTTCTTTAAATAGTTAACTGAGCTATTTTCATGTACATAGTTTATGAATTTGTGATTAAATGTTATCTTTACCAATCTTCTATAAGAACCCTTTAAGCATGGTCACTCTCTCTTAACTAGAATGCAGTTTATTCCAGTATTTTATTTTCATTACAAATTTTAGTAAAAAAAATTTAGAACACCGTTAAACTGATTTACTATGAATTATGTTTGCTTAGTTATACACAAGTATTTCTACAGCTTTGCTCATCCCTTATTTTTGCATACCAGAACTTTCATGTGAAATAAATTTCCTTTTTCTTATAGCACTCATTTAAAATTTCCTTTGGCAAGGATTTTGCTGATAAACATTTTCAATTTTCATTTGTCTCAAAGTAGGTTCATTTCCTCACTGATAATTTTAATAAACTTTTCATTTTGGATAGTTTTATATTTACAGAAAATTTGCAAAGATGGTACAGAGTTCTTGGATATCCATCCCCCATTTTCATCTTACATACCATGACATATTGCTCAAACTAAACAATATTGTCACATGAATAATTGCTCAACTACAGACTTTATTCATATTTCCCCTGTTTTTCCACTAATAATATTTTTCTGTTCCAGGGTCCAATGTAGTATACTATGTTGCATTTAGGCATCATGCTTCCTTAGTCTCTTCTGATTTGTGACAATTTCTGACTCTTTTCTTGATTTATAGGACTTTGACAGCAATTTCTTAGACCACTTCTCAATTTATGAATTTCTGATGTTTTCTCATGATTACATTGGGTTATAGGTTTTGGGGAAGAATACAAAAGTGATGAACTGTTCTTCTCATCACATTATTATCAAGGGTCAATGATATCAACATGACTTATGACTGGTGATTTTAACCTTGATCATTTGGTTAATGTGAAGTCTGACATGTTTCACTACTATAAAGTTATTATTTCCCCCTTTCCATTCTCTATTCTTTGAGAGGAATTTACTAAGTCCAACCCACACTCAAGGGTGATGGAGGAGAAGTAAGCTCAAATTCTTATAGGAGGGGTATGTCCAAATATTACTTGGAATTCTTCTGTAAATATTCATCCTTCTCCTTCAATTATTTATTTGTTCCATCATTTATAAATATCATTATGGACTCATATATATGGTTATTTTATAAATGGATTATAATCCAATATTCCATCATTTATTTTGATTATTCAAATTGTTCCATGTCAGGTCATTGGGAATTCTTCCTGATTGACTTCTGTGTCCTTCTTACATGGCCCCATTTTATTGTTTTTAATTCTTCCTTACTGTATGGTACTACAAGATTTTCCAGGTGCATCTTGTATTTTCTCTGCACTAGTTCTAGTTTCAGTCATTTTTCCAAGAACGCCTAATTCCATTTACTACATAATGATAGTTAGAAAAGAAGATCTGGTTGCTGGGTGTGCTTATTGTATTCACCATCAGTTTTTGAAAAACTGTTTTTCTAGGTTTATAATTTTAGTTTTACAGTGATTCTTTTAGAATATTTGTAATTTTATTCTAATGTCACTACATTCCATTATTGCTATTAAGAAATCAGCTAACATTCTCATTCCCATCCCTTCATGGATGCTCCTTTTTGTCTCAATGAAATCTTTAAATATAGTACTTTTTGTCTTTGGTATTCTGAAGTTTCACTATTTTATAAATATGAATTTCTTTTTCATATTTGGATATGGATTTGTTTTAAAATTCATGACCCAGTGTTTATTGGTGCTTCTGATTATAAAAATGTTTCTTTATTTAATCTTGCATTTCATTCTTTCTCCTAATATGTTCAAAGTAGCAATACCCTTTCATCTACTGTGTTGCTGTAATTTTTTTCATTCAACATATCTGATTGAATGGTAGATTATACTTTCTCATTCAATCATTCAAGTCTCTTAAACACTGTTTTATAATTTGTATTGCACTGCCTGACTATACTTAATTCTGTATAATTTATTTAAATCCACCTCCATGTGTAAGTTACCCTCAAGTTTACTAATTTTCACTCAGTTTTTTTCTAATCAACAATTTGGATTCATTCACTGAGTTTTATTTCACTTTACATATTTTTTATTTTTCATATACCTTTGTTTTCAAATTTACCTTTTTGTTCTTTATACTTCCTATTTCCTTGCTTTTATTTCCAAAATTCCTTTTTTTTTTTTTTTTTTTTTTTTTTGAGATACGGGGACCAGGGATTAAACCTGGGACCTTGCATGTGGGAAACTCCTGCTCAACCACTGAGCCACATAGCACATAGGCTCCTCCGAGGGTTTTTTTTTTGTTTGAATTTTTGTTGTTATTGTGTTTAGGAGGCACCAGGACCAAACCTGGGAACTTCCATGTAGGAAGCAGGTGCTCAACTGCTTGAGCCACATCCACTCCCCAAACTTCCTTTTTTAGTTCAATAACCAGAGCAATAGCAAAAACTTACATATCCTTTAGCACATGCCTGGTATTGTTATTGGTGTGTTACATTAATAAACTTATTGAATCCTCACAGCACACTCATGAGGTAGGGTCTTTTTCATCCATGTTATAGATGACAAAGCTCCTCCGCTGGGAATGGCTTCTCCAGTTTCGTTGACGTATTAAGCAGCAGAGGTTAGATATGAACATATTAAATATTATCTTATATTCTGATGTCTGGTAATTTCACTATTTGGAAGCAAGTTGTACTGATTCTGCTCATTGCTGTTTCTTCAAGTTTCTAATCATGGTCTCTTATTTTCTTTTGTGGTTTTTCATTTGTTTATTTTTTAAATTTAAGCTATTTATTTATTTATTGACCCTCTGAATATGGAGATACTTTGGGGTTTGGAGTAAAATTGGGTTCCTACAGAAAAAAATCTTGAATTTATTTATGCATCCCAGGAATATAGTATATATTACTGCCTTCATCAGATTTTTGGAATATATAGGTCTCATAAATTCATGATAAAACCTGATGTCACAGCTGGATTTTAATTGCAAATTTTCAAAATAGATATTTTCCTTCAGTCAACAACAAATTTGAGAGTCGTATGTTATCACTTTTCTTTCTACAAGGGAGAAAATATCTTGTACACACACAGAAGTAAGGTCCCACCATTAAATAGTGAAATGAGGGAGTATCTCATTTTATTCATCTTTGGGGAGACAAAATGATTATCTCTTGTCACCTAACTCCACAAAAGCAAGAATGTGAAAATTTAGGGGTTTCATAGCTTAGAATATATCTTCAGAGTAAAAGTAAACTCTGGACTCATTTACCTTTCAGATCCAACCTTCAAATGTTTGGCCACAGTAAAATCCTCATTATTAAGTCATCTCAGCAATGAATTCAAGAATATTTTATTTTTAGCTGGCATTTTAATTGTTTTTACTGAGAGACTCATTCGGAATATATAGAAAAATGTTCCCAACATACAGTAAAACAACTTTGTGTGTATGTCTTAACTTGTTTGCTAATGTTTAATTTTTTTCAGTTCAATCAATAATATCATGGAAGGCATTTACATATATTATGAAATACGAGGAAAATGGATCAGTTATCCCAAATTACGAATTATTTCTTTCTCCAGTTTTCAGAAAGAAAAATACAATTACTTGCAGCATTTATCTTCCTGTAAGTGTGTTTTTTCCTAACGCCAGGATCCTTTGAGATTGTATAATATTACACTACCACCCTCTGGTGGACGTAAGTAGAAGTCTTAGATTGTGTACTTTTACCCACATTGTCGTTTAAAAACAAAGTACTGGAATTTCTAATTGAAATTAAGATAGGACTTTTTGAGTGGAATCTATTTGAATTACACCAAATATTAATGATTTCTACTTTCTATTTATTATTTACACTATAACACCACATATATGAGTGTATTCATACATATTTACTTCACTGAGTGGATTTCTATACATGTAAAAAAAAAAACAAAAAAAAACTTTATCTGAGTATTTTAATCTATTTCTATGCTTTTTAGTTTTACTTTCTCCCTGAGTCTTTCCCTTAGTTCACATATATGCCAACCTCCCTACTAGGAATATCATACAAATCACTTCTGCTTACTCCACTAAGAACTTTACTACTAAAAGTGAACTTTATAGTCATTCTCTCCATAGTGCACCAACATTGATTTACCTGTGTTTCATATTTCCAGAGCTCTGTTGTTTGATAAGAATGTTATAGTGAAATCATTTTTAATGGATTTAATTATGCTACATCACAAGAGAAATTTCCCTTTTAATAATTATACCTTGAGTGAGCTTAAAAAAATCAAGCATCAGAGTTTGACAATTTAAACAGAATACAATATAATTTAAAATATATCAATCAAATACATTTTTGTACCTGAAGTGGAACATATAGGAAAAAATAGTAGATTATGCTTCTTTTAAGCCAAATGATCTTAGGCATTACTTGACCACTGAAATTATGTTTTTTTCATTTATGATCATTAAGATATTGACTGTACAAAAGCTATTATGAGAATTAAATGAAAAAATGCATATGAATCATCGAATTCAGTGGCTGTTACAATTCTCTTCTTCTTCTCCTGGTACAAAATTGTGATTGATAGCAAAATAAAGGTTATTTGATCCCTCTATGGGACCAGACAACTATAATTCTTATGCCTGTTTGAGGTAAGGGACACTCTGAGTGTCTTGGGAAGAGGGTCTCTACCACTATCACTGTTGTTGACTCTAGCCTAGTATGATATTCAACAATAAGCCAGAATTTGAGAAATGCTTAAAGGAAATGTATAAGTTGAAGCTCTTAGTATATTTTAAAGTTGTATAGATTTGAGTTCTTATTGCTGCTTTTTAAAAACAACTTTTCCAAATGGAATGACTGTAGACAAATTAACTGAAATTCCAGATCTCTTTTATTTTTCTTTTCCCTATAGAGATGATAAATATCAAATGTGGAAAACTTTTCAGGGAAAAAAATTCTTCAAAATAATAATAGCACTGATATATGAAGCAGTTTAATTTCAAATAACTCAAAGCTTTTTAAGTATTGTTTTAGTCTCTGACAGTTTTCAATTAGTCAGGATAGCAGGAGCTAGAATAAGAGATATTTCTTAAGCACATTTCTAGGAAAATTAAACTGTTTTCCAAGCTTAGTGTAAAATGAAAATACTACATAGGATTTACCTTTTCCTTTGGAAATATCTGTAAATCAATTCACAGCATACATTGACCAAACCCAATAATAGAAGTTAACATTTCTTGAATGCTACAAGTGCAAAGTAGTGTTCTAAGAACTATATATGTATTAACTCATTCATTCTTTTGACAGATATTTGAAGTAGTATTAACCCCATTTTTCAGAGGAGGAAACTAAATTTAAAGACAAACTCAAATAGATTTTAAATGATAGAGCTGAGAATGTTATATTTTTAACTGCTATAGATCCCAAATTTGGAATCTTATTTTCTTTTCATAGTAATCACTGAAGAATTGGAGTCTTTCACAAAATCAATTTCACTACAATGATGAAGAAAGTGAGATTATTATGTGGTCTGGTATTTAAACAAACAAACAAAAATCATAGAGTACAGAGAACCCTGTAAAAATGTAGAATGTTTACTAAAGTGATTCCAAAATTTTTTAAAATCACTTAGAGCATTCATCCAGATTAACAAAATATAGCAGTGGAAGCTTTGTGTCATGTATACTATTAAAGCCAGTTTATCAGTTTGCTATCATCAAGAATTCTTGTAGTGAGGTATTAAAGAAACCAAAATGAATAAATGAGATATTTTGTCAATACAGACACTCTTTATCAGAGTAATTAAGTTAGGCAAGCAAATAATAACAAAAGAATTCTACAAGAGTGTGTGATTCAACAAAACAAACTTATTTGTTTAAATATGGAAAATAATACCACATTAGTTATATCTTCAAAGAGATTTAAAATATGTATGTCAAAAGTATAAAACATATTTCAATTACATATGATTTCTCTTGCTGTTTCATTCTGATATATTTCACTAAGTAATAAGTTAACACATATTTCTTTGGCCTAATATTCATTCTCATTTTTATTGTATCTTATTTTATTTTTTTTTATTATTTTTTTATTTTTTATTTTTAAAGAAGCTATAGATTACACAAATGCTACATAAAAAAATGTAAGGGATTCCCATATGCCTCACTCTCTCCCCCTCCCACATTTCCCACATTAACAACATCTTTCATTGGAGAGGTACATTTGTTACAATTGATGAACCCATTATGAAGCATTGCTATTAACCATGGACTATAGTTTACATTATAGTTTAACTCTGTCCCACACAATTTTGTAGGTTATGACAAATTATACAATGGCCTGTATCCATCACTGCACTGTCATGCAGAACAAATCCAATATCCAAAAAATACCCCCATATTACACCTATTCTACCTTCTCCCATCCCTCAGAACGCCTGGTGGCCAATACCTTTACATCAATAATAAGAGTTCTTCCATTGCTAGAGTAATAAAGTATATAGTAGAATAATAATAAGTCTACTTTAGTCCATTGTTCATTAAGTCTACTTTAGTCCATTGTTCATTCCCCAATCTTGAGGATTTGGGGACGGTAATTCCACATTCTGATTTTTAATAAAGTAAGGAATTATTTCTGGGTTAAGTACTATGATTGTGCAAATTCTATTTTGGATTCATCTATTAATGTTGTAAGCATGCAACCCCATTCACATTTGGAAAAAATATTTCTTTACTGACAATCTGATCTTTGATGAGACTTAGATTTGTGGACTCCATAAGATCTAGCTCATTAATTACTTCTGTGACTCTATATGTTTGGCTTGTAGAGTATAGCTAAGTTCTATGCTTTAAAATATTTCTAGTCAAAACTAATCACTGCCTTAAGAAACCACATAATTTAGTCAAATATATGAGAAAACATTGTGTACACATCATTCAAACAGTGTAAATATCACCCTCAAAACTATGTTAAAAATAACCTCAAAATATAAACTATAGATGTACAGCTGAATTTGTAAGAAAAATTAGAAATTGGTGTTAAACATTATGAGAAAAATAATTAAATCTTAGTCACTTTTATTAAAAATTAAAAATGCATTTCTTGAATGAAAAATAAATAACCCTGACTTTCCTCTGATCTCTCTGTTTTTTTATTTCTTTTGTCAACTTTCATCCAAAATCTAATGTTATAGCTTCTCAGAGAAATTCACTTTTCTCTCTGACATTTACAATGTTCAATATCAAGTTCTTGTCTTGTTTCCCTTTCTGCTTCACACTAACTCATCCCCAAAATCTTCTGTATAGACTTATGAACTCAATAAATAGCGTTATGGACAACATTGTGATATTTGGAAAGCTACCTGTTCTCTTTGTGCCTCAATGATCTCATTTATAAAATATCCAATATTGTATTGAAAAGAAAAATTGAAACAGTATATGCAAAACTCTCAGCACATTATGTAACAAATAAAATTACTTCAAAGGTGCTACCATTACTACTACTACTACTAGTTTCTTTGTAAATAAATGGAAAGAAGCATTTAAAGAATGAGGTTTGTTTTATTTTCGTTTGACATTTCTAGTACACTGAGGACAGAAAAACTGCAAGTCTGAATTGCCAAAGGCATAAGCAATTTTATTGGCTCATCAAGGTTTAGTGCTAGTATTTTGTTGGTTAGTGTATGTAGGTAGAAATTTCAGAATGGATATAGAGTGTGAATATATTTGTCTAAGCTGTGAATACACCAAAGGCATCTATTACAATGAAGGATTTCAATATACAGGTGGACATAATCACAGATTGTATAGCTCTGAATCAGCCTCTTTCTGCAGACAATCCAGTGCTTGCTTATTAAGTCCAGGTACAAAGTGGCCATGATGTTAAGGATCCAGCCTATGCACGGGCTCAACAACATGGATTTCTCTTCACCAAGGCTGAACTATCAGTACAGCTCAGTGTCATATCTACAAACAGTAGAAATAAATGTTTCACTTCTGATAGGGTACTATTCACCATGCTCAAGCTGGCCACCTGCTGGCAAGTTGATCATATTGGGACCATTTCATAAATGAGGTGGAAAAGAATTTTCCTCACTAAAATTGATTTATAACTGGATGTACATTTAACCACTTTGACCATAACACATCTGATAATCCATAAAATCCATGGACTTACTAAATGCCTTACCCACCCTCATCGTATTTCATTCAATGTTGCTTTTAATCAAGAAATTAATTTCATAGAAAATATGGGTATTGCTCATATACTATCACTCAGAAGCAGCTGGCCTAATAGAAGGCTGGAATGACCTACTGAACAGTAGAAATAACTACAGTTATAGCCCAGGTGAGAAGCAATCCTATGGAAATAAAGGTTTTTATCTTGAAAACTTAGTTATTTTTAATCTGAGATAGCAGTGTACAGTGCAATTTCTCCCAGAGCCATAATAAATGGATCTGAGAATCATGAGGTAGAAGTAAGAGTAAATTTTCCTCCATTACACCTAGTAACCCATTCACAGTAATTTGCTTTCTGCCCTGACATTGTTGTGTTCTGCTCACTGTGATATATTGCTTCATAAGAGTGAAATGCCTCCATCAGGAGCCACAAATAGAACTGGATTGAAATGGAAGGTGAAACTGCCACCATGCCATTTTGTGCTCTTTGTTACATTGAATCAGCAAGCAAAGAAGGAGGATACTATCCTGGTTGGGATACTTGATTCTGATTAGCAAGGGGAGATTGCTTTACTACTATACAATGAGGTCAAGCAGAACCATGCCTGGAATTCAAGAGAATTTATTGACCTCTTTTTTTACTTTGGTTTCCAGTAGTAAAATTTAATGGAAAGGAGAGCAGATGACTCTCAAGTGGTTGAGCACCTGCTTCCCATGTATGAGGTCCCAGGTTCAAACCCTGGTATCTCCAAAAAACAAAACAAACAAACAAACAAATGAAAAAAACAACTTTAATTGGAGAGTGAATGTAGCTCAGTGGTTAAATGTCTGCTTCCCATGTATGAGACCCTGGGTTCCATCCCCGTTACTTTCTTTAAAAAAAAAATTAAAAGAAAATTATAGTAACCAAGAATAGGCAGGACCATGGAGAATTCATAACTTTTAATAATAAAATTTTGGATTTCTTGGTCAGGAAAAGAAACAACCAGCCAGTTGAGGTCCTGCCTGAAGGCAAAGAAAACATTGAATGGATAGTGAAAGGAGGGTGTTATAAATGTCAACTATAGCTTCATGAAACATTATAAAATTTAGTTACATAATAGTGATCCATATTTTCATCCTTACTTTTTGTGGTAGGCTCTTATGTCAGTGTCTTCCAATGATCTGGGCCTCCTTGTATTCACACCCTTGTGTAATTCCCTCTACACTGGCACTGGGATTGGCTCTATAACTTCCTTTGGCCAAATGAGACATTAGCCAGTCAGAGGATGGAGGGAAAAGAGTCTTGATAAATGTTGGGTTTCATCCTCTTGAAAAGCTCTTTTTTGAACACTATTCATCTTACTGTAAGGAATTGCTGGGAAGAATACTAAATGATTAAAGGCAAATTGGGGATAATTTCTGGAGGATGAGAACTAGCAGTGTGATGTTATTGATGAATTCCAAAAGATATATTAGATTATGTTTGTAAACTGGTCTTTTCCTCTGGGTGTATTAGAATGTATTGGATTCAGAAGTTTTACTTTTGATTAAATAATGATTAAGATTTGATTGGACTACTTCAGTAGGACATTGCATCCTCTCCCCTTTGGTGGGTGGGGACTCTCAGAGAAACTGCACTGCAGAGAAGGGACATTGGAATTTTTGAGCTGGAGACCTGGGAAGTAAGCACACAGAGGAGCTTGGTCGTGAGGGAGAAGAAAAGGCCCCAGGAAAAAAGATAAGCACTTTGCCTAACAGTTCGCAGCTGGCTTTGTGGAGAGAACAAAGCAACTGAGCCCAGAGAGACTCAAGCCCTGCAGAGAGAGACAAAGCCTAGCTAGCTTGACCATGCAGCCTTAAGAGGAAGAGGAAGGCTGAACGTCAGCAGCCATCTTGCTCCTGCACGTGGCAACAGACTTTGGTGAGGGAAGTAACTTATGCTTTATGACCTGGTAACTGTAAGCTTCTACCCCAAATAAATACCCTTTATGAAAGCCAACAGATTCCTGGTATTTTGCATCAATACCCCTTTGGATGACTAATATAAGGACCATTTTAGATATCTTTCAGAAGTTGAGCTCCCAGGAGCAAGGATCAAAAGACCCAGAAAACTGGGCCTAGTCAACACACAGAATCATAATAAATGATAAAACATTGTTGTTTAGGACACTAAGTGTGGGAAGTTTTACAAGCAATAATGACAATGAAACTCATGTCTATGTATACATATATTGTAACTGTTTTTGTCATTTCTCATCTTTCTGTATAGTAGCTTAAATAAGTTTTATTGAATATTATCTTCCAATTTGTTTTATATAAAACAATATTCAGACGGGCCTGAGGAATAACTAACATAGCCCCAAAAGTTATAGAGTTAGTTTCTTGAGAAATGAATAATAATGGTTGTCGGGATTTTTCATTCCCTCATTTTGATGAAAATTTGAAAATGACTTTGCATTTTATCAAAGATATTTGCATCTTCTTAGCCAAAAACATTATGTTATTTGGTTATTGTATGTAACTTAAAATATGTGTAAAAGGAAGAATGTGAATACTGAGAGGCCGAAAAGCCAGTTATCACTCTATTTCCTCTTAGCCCCCAAACGCCCTTTTTATATTCTTCTATGTGATTCTGAGAGTGGAAATATGCAAACCAAATTTGTACTTTTCAACTTGATTCCTAAAAGGTTCAGTCAATAGATGACTCTAGGAGATTGTAAGTCTAGAAGATGAAGAAAGAGCTTCTTCCTTCCTATTGCTTCCTGTGGGCATCCCCCTTGCTTCTTGTACTTCTGAGCATCAACATAGCAATGCTGCTTCAGCCTGACAGAAAATGACCCTTCCTCTAACAGCAGTTGAAATAACTTAACAATTTTTCTATCAATAAAAGAACTAGTTTCCAACATACTCTCAAAAGCACAGGCTCAAGTGACTCCTATTCTCTACTGAATGATATCACAGTTTCAGCTCCATATTCCAGCCTCTTCTCTTTGTTCACCCAGCCCTTTGAGTTGAAGGTACTTCTTACAGTTGCTACCTTTAGTCTTATTTTTGGCTTTTCAGTTACATAGATAACCAAACTACCTAGCTGACAATTCTTTCTATTAAATTATCTTTGTTAAAACGTTTGTTTTATTTTCCCTTGTGACTAAACCCTGATTGTATCATGGGAAAGGAGAGATAATGGCCAATCATTTGCCAGAGCTGATACAGGATAGCAACACAAAGTTTCAAGACCCTCAGTGAATCCTATATGCATAAATACAAAGAAAAAATATAAATAGGAACTTTGTAGTAAAAAACACTGAAGAAAAAAAAAGACTTTAAGGAAGCCAGAGGAAAAAGACACATTTATTCCAAAGGAAAAATATTAGACCAATAGTTGATTTGTCAGTAGGAAAGCTAGATATCAGAAAGAAAAAGAATTTCAAGTTCAAAGTGCTAGAAAAAATGCTTTTCTATGATTCTATACTCAGGCAAAATAACTTCAAAAATGAAACCAAAATAAAATATCTTAAACAAACAACATGTAAAATGATATTTTTATCAGAAGACTTGCACAAAATAAATGTAAAAGAAAATTCTTCACGCATAAGGAAATTGACCTCATATGGAAAAAAAAAATGATGGAGGAACTGAGAAAATAAAAGCAATATATATAGAGGTAAATTGTAAACGAATATTTACAATACAAAGCAATAATATTGGTGAATACACACATACACACACACACACCATGAAAATAGTAATACAATGTTGTTCTAAGTTATCAGTGAGGTGGTAAAAAGTAACAAACTTTGTTAGACTTTAGTAAGTCAGGAAGATGTTATAATCTCTAAACTAGTCAATAATATAGTAAAAAGAATATATTAATTCTTGATATAAAATATGAGATATAACAACATGAAAATATTAATGCAAATGGATGTAATAAAGAAGGCACATAAAACATACATTTCAATTACAAAAAATGACATTGCAACATATATAAAACTAACTATAATTAATAACTAATAATCACATTAAATGCAAATAGACCAAATACTCTAAATAAAAATATTAAGAATTTCAGGTTGGATTAAAAAAGAAAATCTGTCTATATACTGCTTACAATAGGCACATCTTTATAAAAATTCAAAATGATTAAAGGAAAGGAAAGGAAAAGTTATACCTGTAATCACTACCCAAAAATATCCTGGTATAGCCATCTTAATATCAGACAAAATAGACTTTAAGGCAGAAAGCATGTGTAAAAAACTGATGTATATTTCAAAATGATAAAGGGGTCAAACAAAAAAATTATCACCTTAAATCTATTTTTAAAAAAGGAACATATTTTAGAATAATTTTAGATTTATACTAAATTTAAGAGTTCCTATACTCTCTTCATGGAGTTTCCCCCTATTGTTACCATCTCATATTACTGTGGTACATTTGTTACAACTAAGGAAACAACCTTGGTATTTTACTATTAACTAGACTCCACCATTTATTTGGATTTCACTAGTCTTTCCCTGATGTTCTTTTTCCCTTGTAGGATCCCACTTGGGATATACATTAAATTTATTCACCATGACTTCTTAGCCTCTTAGTTTCAGACAGTAACTCAGACATTCCTTGTTTTGATGGCCTTTACAGTTTTAAGATTAGTTGTTCTCTGTTTTGTACAATGTCCCTAAATTTGGATTTGGATGATTGGATGATGGTTTTTGTTTTTTGTTTGTTTGTTTTTTAGACTGTGGTAATGTTTTTTGTGGGAGGAATACCACAGAAGAGAATTGCCATTATCATCACATATCAAGTGTGCTTGCATTACATGACTTTTCACTGATAATATTAACCTTGATCACCTCCCCAATTTTCACACTCTACTTTTTGAAGGCAAGTAACTGCAACACCCACACTTAAGTAGAGGAGAAGTAAGCTCCATTTCCTTGAAGAAGGATGTAATAACATAAATTATTTCGAATTCCTCTGTGTTATCTCCTTTCTTCCATGAATTTATCTATTAAATTATTTATGTTATCATGAATTCAAGGATATTTATTTTATAATTTGGGCTACAATCCAATACTACATTTATTTATTTCTCAAATTATCCTAGCTTTGGCTATTGAGAGATTTTTCAGTTTGGCTCCTATAAATCTATTTGACACACTCCCATCTGTTTTATTATTGAGCACTTCCTTACTTCATGGCACAACAAGATGCTTCAGGTTCATCATGTGTACTCCCTGCCTATTTTAATTTGCTAAATGTTGCCAAAGCAATACACAAGAAAAGAGTTGGCTTTTAGAATGGATTATTTAGGTTAAGAGCTTACAGTTCTGAAGTGTCCAAATCAAGGCATCATGAGAGATGCATTCTCACTGAGCCACAGCAGTGGGCACTTAGGCACCTGGCAGGGAACAATTCTGGTCTGCTCATCTCTCCTCGCTCTTCCAGGCCTGTTTGCCTTCCGCTTCTAGCTGCTCTGTCTGTGGCTTTTCTCTCTCCTGGTTTCATCGGTTTCTGGAGGCTTTTCTCTGTCTCTGCCGCTTTTTTCTTGTGTCTGTGGCTTTTTATTCCTTTGTTTGTAAAAGACTCCAGTAAGATTAAGACCCACCCTGTGGCCAGCAATCTAATCAAATGCCCTTGATTTTTTAATTTAAGAAATGTGACTTTGAATTTCTTCCTTAGTTTTCAATAAAATAAAAAAGTGATAGGAAATTTGAAAGTCATAAATATCCCCGAAATAATTACTGTTAAAAATAAAAAAGACTTTTTGGGTCCTATACAGAAAATCGACAAAGAAATATATACATGCCAAGGTCTCCTAGGCTGAAATGATTGAAACGTGTTTGAGTAAGTATGCATGATATATATAGTTTTTAAGTGAGAGATTACATTAAATAAAATATGTATATATTGTAATATATAAGAAATCTCCATTACTGAGTTATCAGAACAAGAAGCAATCAAGACAAGAAACACAGGATGTCTTTATTTACATTATAAAAACAAAGCAGTTGTACCATATATTTTGTTGATATGAATGAAAAAAATGATGTTAAAGAAATTAGGCCACTGGGACTTTAAAATGCTCCACCAACTAATATCACTGCAATGTTAAAAGGAAAGCAATAGTATTGGCTCATTATTTTTTTAAAGCTTAATAATTTATAGAAGCATTGAAGATGTTGGAAGAATGTTTTAAATTTGCATTTTAAAGCTTATATCAAGGTATTGGAAGGAAATGGCTACCACTATGTTAAAACACTAATATGTCCTCAGTGATATTTTATATTTCAAAAATGTTCTTATAAGTAGCTGCATCACATTCTAGACCACTGATAAAATAAGTTGGGCTTGAATATTATTGAATATTTTAATGAAAGACAACTATTATTTAGTCTTAAATTTTTTAAACAGAAAAGATACATCAAATTAAGGATGCAGTATATTTCCCTTTTCCTGCCAGGAAAAAAATATAGATCATCTATTTGTTTTTATAATAAATATTTTGGAATTTAAAGTTGGATTAAATTAAAATACATTTTGATTTAATGAGGTATATTTTCTCAACTTTGAAAATATGAGGCAATCTATCCATTTTTAAAAATTTATTGGCCTCACCGCAAGATGGTGAGCTGCCAGGCCCCATGAGCCAGGCAATAACATGATGACGTAACAGGAGAGTGACACAAAGGAAAGCCAAGATGAGACGTGCTGAAAAAACCATTAACTAAGGTGGCTCAGGTGGTAGGATGCCTCTCTCCCACTTCGGAGGTTCTGAGGATCGAATTCCAGTGAAGACAGGAGGAGAAGGATGAGAAGAGAGGGCAAGAAACAGACACAGAGTCACCTAGTGAAAGGACACAGAAACAGCAAAAATGGGGAGGGGGGGATATAAAAATGGATAAAAGTAAATAAATAAATAAATCCTTAAAAAAATGTATAGGGGAGGAAGATACAGACTATAGTTAGTAGTAATACACTGACAATGCTCTTTCATGATATGTTAACAGATGTTTCACATCAATGTGGGGTGTTTGTGGGCAGGTGATGTGTGAGAGCCCTGTATGATGTTATGCATGTTTGTTTTGTAAGTTCATGATGTTTGCTGAACACTTATAGTTTATGAATGTTCATGTTTGAATGATATACTTCAATAAATTGTTTTAAAATAAATACACAAATGAATTTATTGGCCTCATCTTGTTAACTGGTGATTAATTGTAGAGAGAATTCTCCAGAAGTATCACCCACCATGTGAATTTATTTACTTATAAAATAGTTTCAAAATCCTGCATAAATGATATTGATAGTGATATAAATCCTCATTCTTCTACCAAGTTTATCTGAAATAATGTTTACAACTGAAAGGCAGATGCTTTTGAAGCAAAATATATCGACATCCAGATCAATTAATAATTACTATTTCTTAATAAACAGAAATAAAGAAACATTTTCAATAGTTTTTTCTGTCTACCTGTTATATGTTTGTCTTAGTTTGCCTGAGCTGCTATCCCAAATAGCACAATTTGGTTTTGGCATAACAACTGGGATTTATTGACTTATGTTTCTGAAGCTAGATGTCCAAAATCAGGATTTTGGAAAGTCTTACTTCCTCCCAAAGTCTGTATGTTCTGGAGCTGGCGGCTGGCAATCATTGTGATTCCCTAGCTTATAGCTTTGCTTCTCATCACAAGGGGATGTCATCTCCTTTCTGACTTCTGTGACTTCAGGATTCTCTTTCAAGGTCTCCATTAATACAGATCAAGGCCCAACTCTTTCAGTTGTCCACACCTAACTAAAAATAACATTTTCAAAAGGGCCTATTTATACATGGGTTCACACCCACAAGAATGCAGAGCAGATTAAAACATGTTTTTGCTGGGGTCCATAATTCAATCTACCATAATGTTCAACATTAAATTAGATACAGTGAAGAATACATAAAATATAATGTTTGTTTTAAGAAGCTTACAGATTAATTTTCAGTTTAAGACTGGAAATGGAGCAAAAAATATGTAAAACAACATTATTTAAGGGTTAAGTTGCATTATATAAGTGTGGAGAAATAGAATAATAAAAAAATAAGTGGTGAGAAAGGAAGGATATGTCTTCAGAAAAGTGAAATAGAGAAAAGAGTATATTCCAAGTGAGTGCAATAGGGAGAAGCCAAGAAGAAAACAAACATGTATTGTTTGCATTCCCATGAGCCAATCAAATTAACTGAAAGGCTGGATAAATAATAATATTTTACAGATATGGCTAGATAATAAGGGATTCAGAAGTGAAGTAATTATTTAAATTGTATGTGGTAAGAATATTTTGAAGGTACTTTCCCTCTCAAATAGGCATCACACTTCATTGTAATTATTTAATCATGTGCTTTCTATGTGAAACCATAGGCTCCTTGATGAAGGGCTGTCCAAGTTTCCTAAGGACTAAAGAATTAGCACACACACATCCTGATGTTAAGTAAAGTAGCAGGTCACAGTAAGTGGTAGTGTCTGTATTTCCTGTTAGTATGTTTTCAAAGAATGTATGGAGAGTGTCACGAATGTACTGCGTGTTCTCACCTGCTTCAGTTCACTCAGTCCATTTTTGACAGGGAATAAAGCTGTGTCTGGGGCCAGGAGCGCTTGCCACCCTCCTCAGTGTTGGCCTTCCACCTTCCCTTCCTTTAAAGTTTGGGGGCTGGGGACCCCACAGCAGCAGCGATCATCAACCAACCTACAGGATCTACCGAGCGGTGAACGCAACAGCTCTTCAGATGCGAAGAGTCGCTGGCCTGACCCCACCATCCTGTGGCCATTTGGGTTTCTATAGGGATGGCCTCAGTTCCCACCCTTTCTCCCAAATGTTTGCTTCCTGCCTAAGTGGGGGCAGGGGTAGGGTCTCGAGACACCTGATTGGAGGTCATTGAGGTCTCCTCTACCTGGCTGTGTAGAAAAACAACACCGAGGTGGGATTGGGGGCCGAGAGACTGTTACTGCTCTTTGGAAATACTTGCCTGGTGTAGATCCAGCCTTAACGTTTTTCTGATCCAAGTAATAGCAGACGCTGCACAAGGTGGATATAGAGTAAATACTGTGAGGAGAAAATAATGAGAATAGTTTTACTGAAGAATGAAATATTACAATGTCTGTATTTTACCATTGATTTGAGTGCATCCTTATAAAACTGAAAAATTCAGGACATTTTTGGAATTTGTATGCTCTCTAGCAACTTTGAGTGAATTTTATACAAGCGCTGTTTTATGAGTTATAAAATGTTATTTTAAAAATAGAAAAAAAAAAGAAGAAAAATTGAAGAGCTGATTCAAGTGTACAGTAAAGTGTGGAGAAGAACAACCTAGGAACAGGAATCTTATTTTGGAATTTGTTCCAGTAATAATATTGTGAAACAAGATTGGTGGCTATAAGAAATTTAATTTAAAAAGAGAAAGAAAAAAAATATGTCAAAGGAAAAAATAGTTGGGCTTAGGTGCTAAGAAGACCAGTAGAAACAAGAAAAAGATAAATTAGCACACTTTAATGCCTTTTATCCTTGCTGTTAAACATTGTATGAGATACAAAGAAGGAAAAACAAAACAAAACAAACAAACAAAAACTATTAACCTCACTTTAGGGATTTGTAAATTGGTAATGTCAATTTAGTATGGGAGTTATTATAAGAATATTCCAGATAAGATTTTTTAAGCAAAGGCTGTGGTGGTATTACATTTGTGCTTTGAAATATTAATTTAATTTTTGGGTCTATAAAGTTCCATGAGGAAAAGTGAGTTTAGATAAAGTACAGAAATGGGTAGAAAAAAATTTTATTCATGGATGGTTGGGTAAATTTTTTCTATCTACCCAAGAGATACCTTTCATATATATATATTTAATGAGTCCTGGTTTTATTTTAATACCAAGAAGGCATGTGATTTAGGGAACACTGGGTTAGTCCTCAGGCATGAGATGAATTTTGACTAGTCAGGGAAATGCAATCCCCTGGCAGTGATTGACTTAAGCTCAAACATGTGACAAAGTACTTGCTAATAAGGCAAAGATAGAAATTCAGAAGTTTCTAAGAAATATTTTCTATATTTACAAAAAGAGACACAAAGAAATAGATTCTCGTTTACTGCTTGGCCTTGATATTTTTCCAAGTACCACCTAGTACTGCCATCTCTATAACATCATCATAAGGGGACAAGCATGGAAACACCGTGTGTCTCATAGAGTAGAGAAATAGAAATATCCTGGGAACTTGGTTTTATTATTAGGATGCTAGCCTAAGGCTGAATTTCCTGTTATATGAGTTGACATTTTTTTCTTTATTTTGTAAGCCATTTTGCATTGGATTTTTTCCACACATATAAATATCCTAACTGATGATGGGAAAGTAGATGGATTTAGTTAAAGAATATAGTTCATATTGTCATATTTTATAAACAAATGTTAAGTGTCTATTGAATTTTGATATATTCAAATTCTGTGCCAATGAGATTACCATTGAAAATGTTAGGAAAATTGGGTTATGTGTCATTAAGTTGGATAAAAATATTATGAGTTTTATATAGGATCTCATTTAACATCAATGGAGGAAGAGAAATTGAATGTGCAAAAAAGGTGTGGAATTAATTTGAGAATCAAGTTCCTGAGAAATAAAAATAAATCTAGAAACTAAATACTTCTTTTTCTTATTTATTGATAAAAATATATATTTTATCTGCTTTAATAATAAAAAATGATTTTAAAAAGTCTCCTCACATTGTTTACTGAAGGTTTTGTGTGATTTAAAAATATTAAAAGGCATTTACACTCTTATTTGAAGGAATTTAATAAAAAGTATTTAAACCTTAATCTGTAGTTTAGCCTCAAAACTTTTATTGGTCTATTAAATATTCAAGAAGTCCTAATGCATTATGAACAAATCTATATTTATAAAACATTATAAGCTAGGCTATTATGTCTGAGTCATGCTATTTCATTGAGACACATACACACACTCACATGCAAACAAATAAAGCAGTCGTATCAGCTCTACTGCAATACCTAATTTTGCTCCATATTAAGGCATGATTAATATGACTGGAGAGATAGATGGATTGAAAATAATATAAACTTCGGAATGTGCATATGTCTGGAATGAGGATAACAAAAGAGGAATGGCATAGACCACCTAGAGGGACAGGGATTGTGTTAAATTTCAAATCTCCTGTGTTAGGGATAAATATGGAAATAGAGTAAACAAAGCTCACACATGTCAACTTGTCAGATGTATTTCAATAGATAAAGAGAGTGCTTAGCTGAGTTATAGGAGCCTAGAAAACTGAGGAGAGAGTTTTTGCTTTGGAGTATAGGCTTTCTAAGAGAAAAATTTCTCCTTATTTCTGTTAATTTTGAAACAATATTTTATTACAGTTTGCTTAGAAATATTCCTATCATTTTTATTTATTCTACTGTGAGTTTTACACAAATACACAAACACAGTTATACAGAGAGAGAGCAAACTCATCACATAAATTTAAGCTTTTATATATAATTCCATAAGAAAATAAAATGTTCAAGAAAAAGAGAAGAAACATGCTACTTATTTGTTGTAGTGGGTTTATAGTATAATCTCTAGCATTCTAGGTGAGATGTATCTGCAAATATTTTAAGATAACCATTTTGTAGTACATGATTAAATTGAGTTACTTGTGAGTTAATAATTAACTTTGATTTCCCAGAAAAAAAGATTCTGTTCTTATAGAAAGATATGAAAATCTTATATTTTTCTAAAGTAGGTACGCTAAAACAATCCATAATGCTAATATACATTTAAAATAAAACAATTGAATATATTCAAATAAAGATATTATAATACAGAAAACATGTTTCTTAGGAAAACATTGAGATTTCTTGTGCTATTTCTGATACTGTTTATCATAATTTTTCCTTAGGTTAATTTCTAACTTAGTATACACTTTAGATTTAATCATTCACATTACTTACCCTCTTCAAATATTGTTTGAAAATAATCAAACAATAAATACTTTTATTATTGTATGACCCCCACCAAAACGTAAATTAAATCCTGAAGGTGACAATGTACTCTACATTACCACACATTAAAAGCATTGATTTTTATTGAACAGAACAAAGATTTGATGAAAGTAAATTTAGTTCTGAAAAATAAAAAATCCAAACAAATAGTGAAAAAAGGCCATAATAAATCTTTAGCAATTGAGTAGTACCTAGGCTTGTATTTTCCTCACATTTCATTCTTTCTGGTAACTACCTAGAATTACACAAGATTAAATGGTGCATACAATCATAGAATATCAATGTCATTGTTTCAAACCACCTATGTAATAATTAAACACGGAGACTATGCTTGAAGATTTCTGGGAAAAAAATTAAAATAACATTGAATTGTTAAAATGTTTGAGTCCCTAAATGTTCTTTATAACTAAAAACCATTCTGTCTCTGACTTATTCTTTCTCTTTTAAAAGATGTTTAAACCTTGTCTTTCAGTGTATTTTTTCTTTTCTATATTTACAGGCTTAAGACAGTTAACATAGATGCCCAGAATTTGACCCTTGACTTAATGGAGAATTATATCCATATCTGAGACTAAGTCACTGAATTCCAAATACAGGGAAAAGTATTGTTAGGCTAAATATGTGAAATAGAACTAATGGTCCAATGAGTGTCTTGACCTCTGCAAAATATGAAGGCCAAGATTATAGAAAATATGAAACTCATATCAGGAAAAACATAAGTTTCTTTTAAAGGCATGAAGACCAATCTACTTAGGTGTGGTATCATTAAAGGTAATACACAAGGATGCAAAATCACTTACTTCAAATTATTTTAACAGCAAACAGGTTGATGGCTCTCTTCTCAACCTGTGGTTTCATAATGAGACTCTTTTCACCTTTAAAATCATCTTGAGCCAATAAGCACATCTGCAGATAATAACATTTGGAAGGTAAGATAAGAACATTTCTGGGATCATATAAGTTTAATTGAGGTGTTCTGCCATTAAATTCCTATTACTGTGCAATGGGGCTTTACAAACCACCTAGAAGAAAATGAGTCATTTTGGTGCAATGAAATTGTACATTTGATGGGTCTTACCAATATTAACATAATGAATTTTGAAGGTAAACATTCAATTAGTTAGATATCTAAAGGAGGAAAAATAGACTCTATTAACCTAGCACATAATTTAAGATTGCTTTTATATGGCAAATTCTGAAAACCACAGCTCTATATCAGGGTCCTGATTAAATGACTACTAACAAACTGATTAGGAAAAAAGCACAAGAAAAAAAAACATTTCAAACCAATCTCCAGTACAAACTTACTTTATGTGTTTTTCTAGTTTATGAATTTATGGGGCAGAAGACTACCACAGCCCCCAAAGATGTTCACAAACTGGTCCCCATATCCTTGAATGTTATCTTATATGGCAGAAGGAACTTTGCAAATGTAATTATCTTAAGGATTTTAAGATGGGACATTTTCCTGTATTATCTGGGTGGACCTAATGCAAACCAAATGATCCTTATAAGAGGGAAGCAGAAGTGTCAGAGTCAGAGAGGATGATGTAGTAATAGAAGGTTGGAGTGATGTGGGACCAAAAGCTGAAGAATATAACTAGAAAAGGCAAGGGGATTGATTCTCGTCTAGAACCTACAGAAAGAAACAGAGCCTTACTGACCTAGTTTAGACTTCTGACTTCCAGAACTAAAATGTAATAAACGTGTGTTTTTCGAAGCCATCAATTTTGTGGTAATTTGTTACAGCAGCAACAGGAAACTGATAAGCAGAATGTATATTACATATCATACATACAAACATATATGTCTTTAAAATCTAATATGCAACCAGAGTGAGAACATCTTATACCTTTATACCCTTTAAATGTGTACAAATAATAAGCTCCAATGTATATTGTATTGATTTTTGCTTGAAAATATTAATTTATATTTTGACACATTTTCCTGTAAAAAAGAGCAGTTTATGATTGTAGTAGCACTTCAACAGTCATGTACATACACAATTCCACACTGAGATGGGGGAGATGCATGTCATTTTACTCAAGATGAAGAAGGAATGCTTTCTCTTCTGAACTCTTCTTGACAGAGTATAAGTAGGCAATTCCCCAGTTCTAAGGCAATGTTGGTTTCCTAATTGTTTCTATGGGATGTTTCAAGGAGTATGAATGGGGAAATGAGGTGAGTCAGAGAGGCTGAATTTACAGAGGGGGACAAATAGGAGTGCCTGAAGGATGAGTGAAAAGGTTTAAGGCCTGTGAATTTAAGAAGCAGTGGGCAAAGCTGGTGTAGCTCAGTAATTGAGCTTGTTTAAGAGATCCCGGGTTCATTCCCTGGTACCTCCTAAATTAAAAAGAAAGAAAGAAAGAAGCAGTGGAATATGGGTCTTTCTGCATGTTCTCAGAGATTCACTTTTTTGATCTGTTTATCACTTATGATTTGATACCATGCCTCTTTTCTCATTGGAACCTCACGGTATCAATTATACATTCTAATCTCAAGTGTTTATTTCGCCTTTATTGTGTCAGTCTGTGCTACCTCTATAATTATTGAAAAAAATTCAATTTATTTATTTAATTGTGAGTTCTCTGGCTAACACATAATCTTTCTCTCTTTCTCCACTGCCAAGATTCTTTAAAGACTTGAATATACTTGTCAGGTCTGATTTTTCACCGGTTCTTTCCTGCTATCTTGAATGAATCTTAAAAAGGTAATTAATGTTCTAAGTGCCAAGTTCATGGGACACTTGTCTTTATTTTTCTTTTTGAAGCCTTTCTTTGTATTTGATACTGATAATCATAGCTTTCTTCTAGAAACTCTGTTTGCATCTGTCTAAGGCTTCTCATAGTTTTTTCTCCTTAAATTAGGATCATTCCTACTCGGTTTCATTCCTCCATCTTCAAACACCAACATAAAATTCAACATTCCTATTTTTCTCATTGATTTCTTGGCCCTTTCTTCTGCTTCAAACACTCAAAGTGGGAAATTTGTACGCCCTAAACTACATCTGCAGTTCAAATCTCCCTACTATATACTAGACTAGATTTTCCAAATGCCCACATGACTGTCCCCTCAAGACATGAAAACATGTTAAAATGAATCTTATTAAACTTCCAAAAACATTCTCCTATTGTACTTCTTATTTTTCAATAAAATTTTATTGAAATATATCATTCATACATGAACATAAACAAATGTATAGTAAAAGTTGTGAATTTACAAAACAAATATGCATAAATCTCCTCACCACCAACACCTTGCATTGTTGCGAAATATTTGTTACAAACTATGCAATAGTATCACCAAAATATTATTAATTATAGCCCATATCTTACATTTGGTGTATTTCCCCCCCCAACCCACCCAATTATTAACACTCAATATTGGTATTATATATTTGTCATCATTCAGGAGAAAATATTGTCATATTTATCCTGTTAACCACAGTCCATCCACCACTGGATTCCCTGTGTTACACAGTCCCATGCTTTCTTTGTACAATCTATTCAAAATGTACACTCAGTGGTTCTCATTTTCATCACAAAGCTGTGCTGTCATCACCTCAGTCAATTTTAGAATGTTGTCATTACTTTAAAAGGAAAAATCTCATACTTCCTTATACCCCCCTATTGCTATCCCTTAGTATTGAAATAATATATTCTTGTCATTGCTGCAAAATCTACAATATTACTGTTAACTATCATCCATACATTACATTAGTTGTAATTTTCCCATTTATCACCATATTCTTAGCACTTTGTAAAAGAAGAGCATTCTTATATTTATACTGTTAACCACAGTCTTCATCCTTTAAAATGGCTTTTGCTATTGAGTTAATTGATTATGCCAAAGGGATATTCTAAGATTTTTCTTACATGTAGGAACTGAAGTCTTCCTCCATATTCTCAGAGATTCCCTTTTTTGACCTACCACTTATGTTTTGGTACCATGCTTCTTTGCTCATTGTTAACCTCATTTTATCAATTATATCCTCTAATCTCAAATGTTTATTTTGAATTTTCTGTGTCAACCTGTTACCTCCATAGCATTAGTTGTCTCTCACACTTCAAAATCTAGTTAGTCAACAAACCAGATAGATTTAACATCAATTCCTTCCTTTCAATTTGCTCTTACATTGCCCAAGTTCAGTTTATCCTTCCTCTTTTCCCCCTGGAATTCTCTTTGCCACATCTGTCCCCTTCTACCATTCTGGAATGGCTTTTCCTTATTTCCCCCATACATACCCAACAACTTCTTTTTGTTAAAGACGACTCTGAAGGTAGAACTTTGTCTATCAATACATCTATCTAAAACTAGGTAGGTTCTCCTAAGAAATTGTGTATTTCTGTCCTTTGTTTGATATCTTAATAATACTTAATTATCTTGAAGGTTGCAGTTCACTACTGAAAGATCATAAATATGAGAATGACATGTTTGGAATTGCATTTTTAAATATTCTGCTCCTTATAACAGTTTGGATAAATTGAAAAGTTCAGAGAACATTTTAAGGGAGATCAGTTAGAAGGCAATTCTTTTTTTTTTTTTTTCATTAAAAAAATTAATTGAAGTATATCATTCATAAATGAACATATATAAACAATAAGTAGATAGTAAGAGTGGTGAACTTACAAAACTAATAAGCGTCTCATCATACAGGGCTCCCATACATCACCCCACTACCAACACCTGCATTCTTGTGAAACATTTATTATAAACTATGAAAGAGAATTATCAAAATATTACAACTAACTATAGCCATAGCTTCATGCCATAAACAACAATCAAAGTGGACAAAATACATGAAGAAACAGTTTTTCATATTGAATAAAAGACTATGCAAGCCTCAGAACTGTAAGCTTTTAACCTAATAAATTCTCATTGTAAAAGCCAAAAAAAAAAAGACTATGCAAAGCTGGTATTTTGTTAAAGGTAGATTTATTTATTTTTTCCTCTAGAAAATAGCAGTTTATGTGTCTAATTACATTTCTATGATAATGCAATTTCTATGACAATCCCACATTGAGATAGTATAACCTCAAGTCTATTTTAGGAAGAGGAATAAAGGAATTTCTCTTTTTCTGATCTCTCCATTCTGACATGGTAAGAGTAGGCAATTCCCAAGGTCCAAGTTCCTCCTTCCTTGTCATCCTAGTCTTAAGGAGGAGATGTTTCAATAAATAAAGCCTTTCCCTAGGGCTAAAGCCAATATCTGTTTTAATGATGTGTTGTCCTGGGCCAATCAGAGATCCGCTTTAAATAGAAAATTGTAACATGAAACCATTGATCATAGGAAACTTTGGGTGGCTGTAGACAACAACAAAAAAAAGACATCAAGACAGTGTTACCAGAGAAAAGGGGGCTATATGATAATGATAAATGTTTTAATTCATTAAGAAGCCATAAAAACTAAATGTATATAAGCTCATAATAACAGTGGCAATTCTCAAGGAAGAGGTACATTCAAGAATTGCAGCATTTGGTCAGGAACTTTCAGAATGTACCCAGAAATGGAATTTGAAGTGTTTGATAACATATGTTCTGGATATTTTATTGTCTGATGTTCTAAATTGGAATATAAACACCACTCTGATTCTAGGAGAACATGGCTTATTGTATTTGTGGAAGCCCTTATGAAACTAGTGTTGACTTTCAAGTGCTGAGTTAAGAATCACATTTCCTGTTTCTAGAAACTTTTCCAGTGAATTACTAACTTGGGTTGGTAATAAAATTGTCTCAATTTTTTATAATACTTTACAATACTATTTATGCTACTTTTTAGCAAAAAAGTAGCTTATCTTGTCTTCTGCCATCAATAAATAGAGGTGATTAATCAATTTTTTCTTTTAATGGGAACTTTCTTGCTACCTAAATATATAAATTCAAATGAAGTGTTATTGGTTAAAAAAAAAAAAGTTAGTAATACAGTCCAGATGGTTTAACAATTCTGTGGCTCTCTGTGATCTATTTCTGTGGTGAGACTTGAATGGCAATGGCATTAAAATACTGAGGCTCTAATTGACACTTATATTTAATTATTTAATTTGCCTCTATTGAAATATAATTTTCCTTTTTCCTAGCTTTTTATCACTGCTACACTAATTGTATCCAAAAAAAAAAAAAAAAAAAAGGCCCACTTTCTTTATTGATCTATGTAATTAGTACTAAAATTGCATTATTGAAAATCTTTCAAAAGTCATGGTGCATCAGGCATAAACAATTATTTTTTATTTATTGCTATTTTAGATAATTAGCTTTGTGACCACTGTGATATTTCCCCACAGTAGAACAAGTGAAATAAAGCATATGATATACTTATTACCTGTTTGGGGACAAACCTCACCAATGAAGTGAATTGAAGGAAAATAAAATTGAAGTAGTTACAGAAGCTGTAATGATTTTCAAGAAAATTTTGTAGTAATGGAGGTAGTAAATCGCATTACAAATCCAAATCTGAACATTGAGTAAGTGGTAATAGCCATTTGGTGTTTTTCTTTCAGATTTTGATAAAGAACCCTAGCATGTTCATACGTATGCCCATAAGCAATTAAAAGCCAATAATATATAACAATAATGAAAACACCATAAAGTGCAGCCTTCCAAAGAAACAAATGCCATTAAAAAAAAAAAAAAAAAAAAAAAAACAGGGAGTTTTATAGAGTATAAAGGTCTTTGGGTCATTATCCCAAATGCCAGTGCAGCTTGAGCCAACATGTAAATGAGATTGTGAATTTCTGAAGGATATTCAGTGCACTGATGCCCATCGCAGGTTTAAATATTAAAGAAGTTTAAGTACAAACTGATGAGCCTCAGATATTACTGGAAGTAATTTCAAGCCCTTTGCAAGAATAAAATAAAATTTAATTCGAGAAAATGGTCAGGGAGTAGAGCATATTTAAAGCTCATTGGCCTGCTTAATCATAGGAACAGTAATATGTTCTGTAATTTACTGTAGGAAGGATTTTTGCTTAATTCAGATGTTTTCAGATAGTTTCAAAGGCTCTAATGAGAATAAAATTCCATCTTGTATAAATTATTCCTTCTATGTATTTTCCTACTCCCTCACTGTAATTTTAGAGATCAAATCACCAACTGAGGAGGTATTCATATAGTGAGAAATGGATCTGATTGATAGAGAAAGTGGCTATTTACATGGAGTTGTTTCCACAAGTAAATGGGATCTCTTGGATATAGTTTAAATTAGTAAAAATAAACCAGTAGGAAATTCAGGAGTGGTGATGTTAGGCTGAATCTATTGAAGTAGTTGTTTAAATGGCTTTCTTACAAATAATTTGTAAGATAACAGTGCCAAAGAATAATGGGTAAAAGACAGGAATATTCACTTTATATGTAAAAATGTGTCATAGTAAGGAATCCTTCAGTTACAAATGACAAGCTTTGCTCCTCAATTAACAAATACAATTTATTTAACATTAATCAAATATGGTGACATGACACTTCTTTTCAAATGCTGTTTGCTTTTTGGCTGTTTTAAGAGGAAACACCAGAGTTTTTATGTTAGGGCTATATTATTGGTTTTAGGTTAACCCATCTTATACATCTCTGTGTGAATGGAAGGATTTGTAATCATTGTCAAAACTATACATTAGCCTCTTTCTAGAAGCTTCACATTGTAAGGCAGGTCAGTAAGAGAACCAGAAATCTATACTCATTATTTTTCATAACCTGATGAAAGAATGAAAATTGAAATAACTCTTATGTAATTGAACAGAACAGGAAAGAAACCTAAATAGAGGAAAGAAAAATACATTCTGGTATTCTGCACATGGACATCTCTTTCATAACTACTTAGTACATTCTTGGATAGGAAAAATTGTCTGGCATATAATTTTCTTAATTTCTCCAGCAGTAGCAGTTTAAGTCTTACTCTCACTCTTGTTCTAAATCCCTTATTTAAAATGGCTGACCATCAACTTGACCTTTCCTTTTCTCTCTAAAGTAATTTAACTCAATGCTGATTTACAGTAATCTGCTCCAGAAAAACATTTTCACTCTGATTCTAGTCCTCCAGATGTGCTTCATCTAGATGTTCTTAACGTATTGACTTTATGATCCACAAATGTGTTTTAAATATAGTTTAGTTTCTCAATTTTTGAAAATGAGAGTATTACATGTAAATGAAATCTAAATTGGATAAAGCAAATAAGGTTCTCTCTTGCTCTAAAAGTTTAAATGCTCCTTTTTTTTCTTTCTCTTCTATTCTCTCCCCGCCCCCATCTCTCTCCTACCTCATTTGTTTTTCCTCAATTTTTGTTTTCCTTACTCTTTTCTTCATTCCTATTAGCATAAAAAACTTTCTCAATTTTGACTAATTTAAATGTGCTTGATTATTCAGTAATTTTTCTATGCTAAAAACAATATTTTTATTTTAGTTAACCACAAACGATATTTCAATTTATATACTTAAGTTTCTAATTTTCTTTTTTATGTTCAAAAGACCCTAATTTTATGGATATAGATGTCTTATTTGAAAGAGACATGATATTTGGGGCAAACCAAATTTATGGGCAAAAACTAATTTGCAAATGTTATCATTAAGACTGGACTTTCGATACTGGAAAAATAATTTATTAAGTTATTAATAAATAGCTGATGATTTGTATGTATTGTCTTGTCAAATAATGTCAATATATAAAATAATTGTCACTGTTTTTTATTCATTTAACAAGATTATTTTATCTAACCTGCATTAATACATTTTTCTTAAATAAGTCTGCTATTCTTACATAATAAAGTATAGAAGGTATGTCTTCCTTTCAAACTGGAAATATATTAAAATAAAATCATAGGATAACTCTGAGATCCAATAAGATAAGTGTTATAAATTCAGTTCAGTTCAAATACCTTGAGAGAATATGGCAAATTTTTGAATCAAGGTATGCTAGACAATTGTTTTTTAATAGCCATGACTTGAAATTTCTTAAATTGCATGAATATTTCCTGAGCTGGTCCTCAAAGAACCACATCCTTTAAAATACTCACAATGTCCAACAATTAAATTTTATTACTGCTGGCCAAAATTTCTTCGTTATAATAAAGCAGCTATTTACAAAGCCACCAGAAAAAAGAAGGGGTCAATTATTATTTATTTCTATTTTGTAGGTTTACTCTTCAAAAATATGATAGTATCTATAGAAATTTTTTCTATTATGTATTTTTTCAGGATAATTTATGTTTTATATATATATTTATATATACACACAAATAAGTAAAATTATGTAACTAAGAAAAGTAGCTAGTAGTAATTCCATGTGGGTTCATACTGAAAATTATTTAAAGCCCTCCTAATTAAGCATGACTTTGGTTGCAAAGTAATATTTAATTATACATGTATCAGTAGACCCTTTCAAACAAATAATAGAAACCCTAAGCACTCACAAGATGGCAGTATTGTAACATTAATGTTACTAATGCTTGTCATTCATAAAATACAACAAACCCTTGAATTTCTGAAAAGTGAAAATAACTGCAAATATTAGACATGAGAGCCAAGGCAAAATGTAGAAAATTATCAGAAAAATAAATGAATTCTACATAAATATAAAATATTAAGCTTAGGCAGCTTTTTAAACATGTGTGTGTGTGTGTTTGTGTGTATATATGCATGTATGTATGTATGTATTTAAGCAATTTATATACCGTGATTCTTTCTCCTACCAATTTATTTTCTATGGCTTTGTTTTATTCATGAGGAGGTGATATCACAGAGTGCTCCTTCTAACCCTACCCTTTCACAGAAGCTGATTGAAAGACAGTAAAAGCACAAATTTCTTCTACAATTCCAACAGCCACACAACTTCTTTATGGAACAAAAACATTAAAATTCTCTACACTTGGTTTTCAAATTTTAATAGAATATAGGAATAAGCAAAATCACACAGCACAGTCGTTGGTGTTAGAGAGATTCATATAAATATTGGGGTTTCCTCACTTTAAACATTTACTCAAATTCTCTAAGCCTTAATTTCCAAATCTGGAATATGGAGGTAATGGGATTTACCTTTCAGGAAAACCATAAGGAGTCAGGATAACTGTGAGGAACAAGAGACACATGGCTGTTATTTGTCATTGTCATTAACCTTTGATTCAGGTTTACAGCATACACTCAAATAGATGCATTTTCTATCAGTATCAGGTCTTTTCAGCAATTATTATTATATCTCAATGTACTATTATGGCAAAATTTGTGGTAGTGTTCTTTTGGGATAATCCCACTGCTTGTGTGATTGCTGTTTTTCCTATTAATTTCCATTTTCTGTCTGAGACATGTATATTCCACAAAAAAAGCCTTCTCAGATTGGCCTTTAGTCAATTCTTTACTATTTAGCTGAAAAGGATCTGGACTTATCCTTTTTACCCTTATTGCCTACTTTTTAGTCTCAGAAACATTACTGAATTCCTTTCTCCTTTTCCTTTATATTCTCTACATTCATTCAATTTTATAGTTTTTGAGAAAATAAAATGCCTCTATTGTGTTTGTTTTATCAAATTTTCCTAATTCACATATTTGTAGAGAGTGTTGACATATGTTGAAGAAAGTTTTTCATGTCCTTCTATCTTATAAATTAAACATAATCATGTGAAATATCTAAGGCAGATATCTAATGCTGGGGTTAGAAGTATTATTTTCCCTGTAGTTCCTCTATGAAAACCCAAAAAGTAGGTAATGCCACCTTTAATGGAGTGTTATCTATATATATAAAGTTTCACTTATAAGAATAATTCTTCTCAAGGGATTACAAAATGAATACAGCTGTACAAGCACTCCCAAGGTCAATAAATTAATTTTCTTTATGTCCTTCTGTGGCAGTTTGAGATTATTTTATGAATCCCAAAAAGAGGAAGATTATGTTTGCAAACTAATCTTCTCTTCTGAGTGTGATACCCTTTGCATTAAATTCAACTGAAGGGACTTAGATTAGATCACTTGATAAGATTGCTTTAGGGCTTTTGACTGGAAAATGACTGTGAGGCATGACTAAGGTTGAATCTCCACCCCCTTGCTGGGTCTAATACAAACAGAAACACAGAGAGACTCACTCAGACAAACACAGGAAAAAGGAAACTGCAACTTTTGATTCTGCCACTTCAGAGTAAAGACTCCAGATTTGTCCACATCTGAACTGCAAGGAGAGAAGCCCTAAGAGACAAGCCCTATGCCAGGTGAATGAGGACTAGAGGATTGCTTAAGCATGAAGCTGCCAAGAGGCTGAGCCCATGGAGCAGATCAAGAAGAGATGAGACTTATGCCTGATAGCTTGCAGCTGAAATCGGGAAGAAAGAGAGCAGCTGAACCTGAGAAAGGGAGCCCAGAGGGGAAGGCAGAGACCAGGCAGAGATCACCTGCCATCTTGCTTCAATACATGGCAGCTGACCTTGATGAGGAGGCACTTCAAAGGGGTGCCTTGAGTTGGACATTTCATGGCCTTGGAACTGTAAACTTTTAACCCCAAATAAATCCCCTTTATAAAAGCTAACACATTTCTGAGACTTTGCCTGGGTATCCCTTTGGCAAACTAAAACACCCAGTAATGTCCTTTTGAGTCTTTTCTTATTCATTCTTAGATCCCATCCAATATCTTGTATTGCATTTACTTGTCATTATCTTATCTCTTTAGCTTTTTTTCCATTTAATTGGGAAAATATATATATAAAATAAATCTTCCTATACCAATTCCTCCCAATACATACATTGTGAATCACATTCAAAATACTGCAGTACCCTCACCACCATCCATTACTAGAACTTTTTATTTGCCCCAAACAGAAACCTGACACTCATTTTGTATCAACCCCCCAATGGCCATGAGTCCCACCCATGGTAAGCTGTACTTCACTCTCTGTCTCTACTAATTTTCATATTCTCCTATATTTTCTTTGTGTTCACCACAGGGCTTAAATTTAACATCTTATATTGATGACAATATCATGTAATTTTATTACAACTTAACAAATGAGTTAGCATATAAAAACTATTTTTCTAAACTTCTGCATCTCCCCACCTTTATGTACTTCTTCTCACAAATTGCATATTTTTAATATTATGTGTTCAAAACCATTGATTTAACATTACATTTTGTGTATTTGTCTTTTAGATCTTGTAGGAAGTAAAAAACAGTGTTAAAAATAAAAAATGCAACACTACTGCTATTTATATTTAACCATGCCATTATCTTTACCAGAGACATTTGTTTCTTCATGTGGTCCCAGTCAATTGCCCAGTATTCTTCCCTTTTAATCTGCAGACTCCATTTAGGATTTATTGTAGGTGGTGATAAACTCCCTCAGCTTTTGTGTATCTAGAATGTATTAATTCCTCCCTCATTTTTAAGAAACATTTTGCCAGATACAGAACAATTTCAATTTTTTTTTTTTTTTTTTTCTTTCAGCTCTTTTAACTATGTCTTTCTAATGTCTTTTTTTTAGGAGGTACCTGGGATTGAACCCAGGACTTCGTACATGGGAAGGAATGTTTTCAGACATTATTTCTTTGAATATTCTCTTCAACCCTTTCTCTCTTTTCCTTCTGAGCCTCACACAATGTATACATTGATGTGCTTGATGGTGTCCCACAGGTTCCTTGGACTCCATCCACTTTTCTTTATTCTTTCCTCTTTCTGTTCAACAGACAAGATTATTTCAATTGTTTTATGTTCAAATTCACTGATTTTTTCTTCCTTCACCTTCAATCTTCTCTTGATACCCTCTAGGGACTTTTTAGATTTTGTTACTGTAGTCTTCAGCTCTCTTTAGTTTCTTTTCTTAATTTCCATCCCTCTATTGATGTTTTCTTTGTGTTTATCTTTTTTAAAAATTTCCTTTCGTTATTCAACTATAATTTCCTTTAAATCTTTAAGTATATTTAGGAACCATATTTTTTAAATCTTTGTCTGGAATGCCCCAGATCTTATCTTCTTCATTGATGGCTTCTAATGCTTTAATCTCCTTTGCGTAGGCCATCACTTCCGGTATCTATGTCTTTAATCTTTTATTGAAACCTGGACATTTTGATATTTTAGTGTGTTAACACTGGAAGCTGGATTTGTAAGTGTCTGTTCCTTAAAGCTTGTATCCGGCTAGTATAACAGCTTTCCATGAATGCCTGGAGCTAACAGAAGAAGGAGAAGAAGAAAATAAAGTACTTCCCCAGTCTTTGCAGATTGACCCACAGTAATGCATTCCTTCAGAACATATCCATAGAATGAGTTTGGAGAATAGTTCCAGGCCAAAGCATAGGGACCTCCCTGATCCTTTCTATGTGTCTTATCTCTAGCACACACATGTAGTCCTAGTAATTGCCACATTAATATGGGTGCCAATATCCCCTCTTCCCTAGGAAATAGTTTCCATGCAGTCTTGAGCACTACACTGTATTCCCTACATCCAGCAATCCCTTGACTTAGGCAGCACAACATGACTACTCTCCCACAACATTCTGTAAGAGGACCCAGTGAGCCACCTTCTACTTGTAAGGAGGTTCTAGGACACTGAGTCCCTCAGGCCACCACCAGACAGGTTGGGCAAGACATACATGCTTCCATTATAGGCACGAGAGTTACTCTGCTCTCTCTGGAATTGTGGATCTGCACTGGGAGTAAGGGATAGCTCTGTGCTGAGTTAGTAAGCAGATGGGGAAGGGCAAGCCAGGCACCACAGGATCTTACTGCTTTAAGTATCCTTTTTCTTGACTCAGTGCTTGCCCTGTTACTGCAATCCTTTAACTGTTTTGTGGAGCTTTTAGATGTTTCTGTTTGTTCTTGCTGGTTGTTCAAAGTTTCTGTCAGAAAAGTATCTCACTCTGCATCTTTATGGGGGGGGGCATTTTCTCTCATTTCTTGAGGTGGAAACAGAGGTTGTTGATTTGAGACTTTTCTTCTTTTCTAATACAAGCACTGTTATAAATGCACTCTGTAAGTACTGCTCTAGTTGTTTCCCATGAAATTTTATGTTTTGTCTTCATATTATTCAGTTCAAAACGAGCTCTAATTTGTCATTTGATCTCTTCTTAGATCTGTGAGTTATTTGGAGTGTATTATTTTGTTTACAAATATTTGGAAATTTTATAGATATCCTTAAGTTATTGATTTCTCATTTAATACCATTGTGATAAGGAAACAAACTTTTTATTTATTTTTTATTTTTTACTTACAAATGAAGCCAGACTCTAAGGCAGTGTTGTAGAGTGTTTAAATTCTGGCATTTAAATGGTTTCTCCTGTTCTCTTAGACGGTCCCCATGACAACAAACTTTAGTTCAGGTATCATCTTTACTGTGAAATATTCATACTTCAAAAATCCCTTTCATCCTTATTGCTACCGTAATAAACCAAAGCAGAAAAATTTAGCTTATTCAAGGTGTAATATGGACAAATATTTCTAAATCATTTTAAGAGCTTAATATTATTGCAATAATATGTAAACAGTTAAGAAATTGAACAATGAAGTCATGCTGTATTATGTATTTAAAGTGATATTTTATTCACTAAAAATATAAATATTATTTCATTTGGAAAAAAAAAGAATTGTTTGAATTTCTGTTGAATCATATAAGAGTTTTAATTTCTTGAACATAACAGAAGATTATTATCTTAATCATGCCTATTTTGTAGTGTTGTTAATAAACTTTCCCAAAGTTTTGGCACTACCCCCACCTCCACATTTCCTGTCAAGAAAATTTTAATTTTTAAGCTAATGTGATAAAGCTGTAAATCTTTTATAAATATGTGACTTAAAAAAAATAAGTGTTTGTATCTTAGTTCAATGGCCATGTTTATGTGTGCTCCTTTTACAAGATTGATACAGTTTTTATTTTATTAGAGAAGTTGTGAACTTATAAAAATTCATGCACAACATGCAGAATTCCCATACATCATAACACCACCAACACCTTGCATTATTGTGGGATATTTGTTACAAATTATGAAAGAACATCATCAAAATATTACTGCTAACTAAGGTCAAAAACTTTCATTTGGAGTATTTTCCCATAAACCACTTTATTATCATTACCATGTATTAGTATTGTACATTTTTCATAGTTCACGGAGAATGCTATCATATTGTTCCGTTAACCACAGTCCATCTTCCACCACATGGTTTACCGGGTTATCCTGTCCCATGCTTTGTTCCCTCCATCCAAAGTGTACACTCTGTGGCTATCAGTTTTATCGCAGAGTTGTGCTGTCATTGCCTCAGTCAATTTTAGAACATTTTCCTTACTCCATTAGAAAAAAGCCCATATCCCTCTAATATTGACCCTTAGCACTGATACAGTACCTTCTTTGCTATTGATGCAAGACTATTATTGTATTGCTATTAAGTATAGTCCCTAAATTACTTTAATTGTATTTTCCCATGTATCACTGTATTCTTAACACCTTGTAATAGTGACATACACTTATTCTAGTTCATAGAAGAACATTCTTGTATTTGTCCTATTAACCACAATCCTTATCCATCACTGAGTTTACTAGGGAATATAGCTTTTAATCACTTGAATTCTTTTAAGTTCATTGACACGAATTTTATTGTATAACATGTAGTCTATCTTGGCACTTGTTCAAAATACTCTAGAATAAAATGTATATTCTCCTTTTTGTGTGGACTAGTGTATAAATTTCAATTAGGTCAAGTTTTTTCTTTGTATTATTGAAGACTTCTATATATTTACTGAATCTCTGCCTACTTGTTCTTTCATTAGTGAGAGAAAGATAGTAAAATCTTTGTCTATAATTGTGGATTTGTCTATTTTCCCTTGTAGTTCTTACAGTTTACACTTCATGTATTTTGACATCCTTTTATAGATGAATAATCCTTTAAGATTATTAAAAGATTGTTAAATCCTCCTGTTAAATTCTTTCCTTTTTTATTGAAAATTGACCTCTTTTTCCTTTGTAGTAGATTTTCCTCTAAAATTTATCTTGTTTAATATTAATATTATCTTTACAGCTTCCTTTTGTTTGATGATAGGATGGCGTATCTTTTTCTAAATTCCACCTATAATACATTTATGTCTTTATAATTAAAATGATTTTCTTTGGGGAAGCATGTTTTAGTTTGCTAAATGCTACCAAAGCAACATTTCTGCAATGAGTTGGCTTTCATAATAGGGATTTTTTAACTTATGATCTTACAGTTCTGAGGCCCTAACACTGCTCAGATCAAGACATCATCAGAGATGCTTTCTCCAAGAGCTGCAATTGTGGGCATCAGGCACATTCCAGTGTCATCAGTTGATGCTCAGTTATGGGCGATCAGGAATACGGCAGTATCCACTTGTCTCTCCCTTCTCTTCAGGGCTCTTTGCCTTCAGCTTCTGGCTAAAAGGGCTTCCTCTCAGCTTCTATGTTCTGTTTATTTTTTCTGGGGGCTTCTCTCTGAGCTTCTGGGTTTTTCTCTATCTCTGAACCTTCTATTTGTGTGTGTGTCTGTGGTTTTTTTAATCCTCTGTTTATAAAGGACTCCAATAAGAGAATTAAGACTCACCCTGGGGTCACACAATCTAATCAAAGGCCCTTAACTCAGTAATTTAATCAAAGGGTCCTACCTACAGTAGGTTTATACATACAGGAATGAATTAACTTTAAAAATAAGATTTTCTGGGGTCCACAAAAGACTCAAATCACCACACAGCATATAGTTGGATATTGCCTTTTATCTCATATGAATATCTCTGCCTCCTTATTGGTTGTTTAGATCATTTACATTAAATATGGTTATTAATTTAATTGAGTTTAATGTGTGATTATTAATATATTTGAATTTAACATTTTCTATTTGTTTTTCATTTTCCCAACTGTCCTTTGTCCCTTTTTACCAACTTTTTCTGCCTTTTTTTGGAAGTACTAACTTCATTTGTCTCCTGTCTTTCAGTGATTACTGTTCTTAATTCCCACATGTCAAATGACTTGGAAACTGTTGATGTATATGTTTTGTCTGTGTTTTTTTAAATTGTTTTAGGGTTCAGTATATATCTACTCCCTGTTACTCTATATTGTTCAAAACTGGACTTCTACCCAGACAATGATTTTAAAACAACTATTATATATATATATATAAAACACACACAAACACATGTATATAGTCAAGTTGAAAAATGAGTGTATAATTTAATGAACCCATAGGGAACCTCAGAGGAGAAATAGAAACTAAAAAAATAACCAAATGAAAAAGCTAGGACTAAAATATTAAATATATTTATTTTTAAAAATAAATGAATGGGTTGAACAGCAGATTAGAGGTGACAAAAAACAATCAGTGTACTTGATGACAGTTGAACAGAAATTCCCAATCTGTAGAACAGAGAAAAAAAAAAGTTTGAAAATAAAAGTCTGATCTTCAAAGACCTTAAGAGGCCAAAATTTCATTAATGGAATCTCAATGGAAAGGAGAAAAAGAATGGGACAGGAAGAAAAAGTCTTTGAATTAACAGCAGATGAACTTTTCCTAAATTTCATGAAAGGCTTTAAATTTCTGATTTCAAACTGCTCAGCAAACAGTAGGTAATGTAAATTCCAGGAAAACCATATCAGTGTGAATCATAAAAGAATTTTTTTTGAAAGCCAATGATCAAGAGAATCATTAAAGCAGCAAGTAAAAACAGGCACACTCCACACAGGGGGAAATAAAATTTTCACTGACTTATCAGAAATGATGAAAGTCATAAGACAATAGAACACTGTCTTTAAAGTGCTGAAAGAAAATAAACAACAAAAAACAAATAAACAAATCTCTACTCAGAATCTGTATTCAGTGAAAATATCTTTCAAGAACAAAGGCCAGGTGAACAAATGTAGCTCAAGTCGTTGAGTGCCTGCTTCCCACGTATGAGGTCTCGGGTTTGATACCCAGTACGTCTTAAAAACAAACAAGGGGGAGCGGATGTGGCTCAAGCAGTTGGGCACCCACTTCCTATATGGGAGGTCCCAAGTGCGGTTTCTGGTGCCTCCTAAAGAAGACGAGCAGACGCAATGAGCTTATGCAATGAGTGGATGCAATGTTTAGACACAATGAACAGGAAGCAGATGTGGATCAAGCAGTTGGGCACCAGCTTCCCACATGGGAGGTCCTTGGTTCACTTCCTGGTGCTTCCTAAAGAAGATGAGCAGACAATGAGCAGGCACAATGAGCAGAGACCATGAACAGACAACAAGCAGACACAGTGAGCAGACAATGAGCAAACAGATGAGGGAGCCATCTCCGGGGGTGAGGTGAGGAAAAAACTCTCATGTACGAGGTCCTGGACTCAATCTCCAGTACCTCTTAAAGAAAAACAAACAAATAAACAACAACAACAACAACAAAGGCCAAATGAACACATCTGCAGATGAACACATGAGACTCTGTTGCTAATAGATCTGCACTACTTAAGTGCTATTTGAGCTTTTTCTCAATAAAAGGATTTAGTATTGAATAATGTCACCCACAATGGCATGTTCAGGTCCCAACCACTGTTCCTGTGAGTGTGAATCCATTTGTAAATAGACTTTGAAGATGCTACTAGCTAAGATGTGCCCCAACTGAATGAGGGTGGGCCTTAATCCAATATGGGTGAAGTCCTTATAAGCAAAGGAAATTGAATATGGGAGAAGAAACCTCAGGGTGTATACAAAGCTGAAAGTCAATGGAATCTGGAAGAGAACGTAAAAGACACTGACATGTGCATTGCCATGCAACAGAAAAGCCAAGGAACCCCAAAGATTGCCAGCACCAGAAGATATTGACCCCAGGAGGAAGCATGCCTTTTAGCCTCTGAAACCATCAGCTAATAAATTCCATTATTAAGCCAACCTATTGTTTGGGATTTGTTTTAGCAGCTGGAAAATGAAGACAGAAGGGAAATAGCACCTGATGGAAAGTTGGCTGTACAGAAAGAATTGAAGAAGACCAGAAATGGCAAGTATGTGGAAAAATTTGAAAGAAATTAAATACCCATACTTTCTTAAAAATGCAAATGACTGCAGAGAGCAAAACATATATGAGAGTCTTTTAAGTTTTACAATATATAAAGAAGTGATGTGTATGATTTGTATGGTGATGTACAGGATGTCTCATCACCTTCCCCACAGGGAATGTTTTTTGACAGGGATTTTGTCCCACTTTGACAACTTTCAAGCAGGTTGTTAAGAGAAATTATAAATATGTTTGTGTAAAACTTGCTTCCATATATGTTTAAAAAAATTTATAATATCATGTTTATATCTGAAAAGCAAGTAACGTAAATAAGTTGTATTTTTTTAAAAGCCTGATAATGATATGTAGAGTAAAACACCTGCATTGATATTGCTGTGTGTGACCCCTTTTCAAAAAGAGAAAGGGATTTTCTAAAAAGTTATAAATAAAAGTGGGGACTTTCTGAAAAAAATGCAGGGTCATACCCTGTAAAAGTTGCAGTTTAAGCAACAATTGGAAATAAGTTTGTCCAGTAGAAATAACCTTTCCAAAATAGACAAGTATACTATAATAACCAATCTATGATCATTCCCTGCTTTGTAAGACCCTTCTTTGTCATAAGGAACATAAATGTCAACGAATTATTGTAACTTCTCCTTTGGAAATCCCCTAATTGCCTTCATAAGTCAATATAGATTGCTAATCGTTTTTGAGATCTCTCTGTTCAGTTTCTCATTCAGTACACTCATTATATTGATGATTATTGGTGAGTCAGTTTCTTTTGACAGATTTTTTTGATAGATTTCTGGTGACCCAATACCCCTATAAAATTTTAAGAGAGATTACTGGATCATATGGTATGCCTATATTTAGTTTTGTAAGAAACTGTCAGACTGTCTTCCAAAGTGACTGTATCATTTTGCATTCCCTAGCAATGAATGAGAGTTCCTGTTGCTTCACATTCTTGCCAACATTGGGTGCTGTTTTAGATTTTACCCATTTTAACACATGTACACCACTGTTACTTTAATTTACAATTCCTAATAACATATGCTGTTGAGCATTGTTTCCATATTCATATTTGTCATCTGTATATCTTATTTGGTGAGATGACTTTTCCAGTCTCTTGTTGATTTTTTTTTAATTGGATTGTGCAATATTTTTTTTAAGTTCAGTTAAATAATGCATGATCAGAAGTAAAAATCCAACATTTAGAAAAGAGAATTAAGATCGTGGATCTAACTTATACATTAACGCAAATTTACAAAGTTATTTTCTTACTTTCAATCCATGGACAGACTCAAAGTTTGTTATTGCTTTTATTATTTTTTATAACTTTCCTCCATGATAAAGCAACATTAGTTAAATATTATTTAAATTGATATGCTTTGGCTTTCTGATTCTTTAATTATATACACATTGCACATTTTATTTATGATTCACCCTTACCCAAATAAATACCACATACATATATACAATTCCATTTGAGGGGAAAAATACAAAAATGGTGCCATCGTTTTGGAATGCACATATGATTTTTCCATCTCTATGGAGAATTCTGGGATTTTTGTTTCCATTTAAGTTTACCTGATGTGTTGTATTTAAATTGAATACAATGATACAAAACTATAATTATTCTTGCAATTGTTCTTGCCAGCCTGCAATTTATATTTCAATGGTCTGGTTATAGTAAAGAATTTTTTTGTTTTCAAAAATATATGGTTCAGGAGCAGATGTGGCTCAAGCGGTTGAGCGCTCACCTCCCACATGGGAGGTCCAGGTTTGGTTCCTGGTGTCTCTTAAGGAAGACAAACAAACAATGAACAGACATCTAGCAAACAAAAAACAAAAAACAATGAACAGACACGCAAAAAAAATTTTTTTTAAGTTAAAAAAATGCATCACCAATAAAAATTGCCATTTGAAGTGAAAAAAAAAAAAAAAGATATTTCCAAAGCTGCTACCAGAGTGTTTGACCCATGAATGTTTCCCAAAAATGCTAGTTCATACCTCACCCACTTCAAACCAAAACATTATCTATGATTATAGTACATATTTTGAAACATTACTAGATAGTTATTCTTATTAAATCAGCTGATTTTAACAGAAACTGATTTTTTTTTTCACTACCTAAAGAATAATCAAGCTGGAAATTGTAAAGTGGATATAGATTAGCAAATAAACACGCTTGTATCAAACATAGAATAATTTATATAACAAACCTCCCTGATAGACTCCCAGTTAGACTTACAGAATAACAAAAGGTAAAAAGTAGAATGTGCCCAAGCAAAACTGTCTTTCTACTTACTTTAGAATGTGTACAATAGACTTCAGTTAGTGGGGATATGTCTTATCCCATGCCCGAATACATTTGGAGGAGCTTTCCTCTTCCCTTTAATTTTCCATTTGCAATGAGAAAGGTTCAAAAGCATAATTAAATGGAATGCACTTCAGTAAACACAAATGTGCATTGCAAAATTTTAAGTATGGCAAGACCAAATCTGCTGGAATTTAAATGTCAAAGTATTATTTGGGGGGGGGAAGCAATAAAATATTGTCTTGGTTTGCTTCAGTTTCTGTTTTTTTATGCATTGCTCAACTTTTGGTAGGCCCAAAGGGCTAATTTAACTTTTACTTCTCAGTCATTTTATATTAAATTAATACAGTGTTACTTGTATTTAAACAGTTTTTCTTTTAAAAACAAAGTGATGTTGACCATCTAAAATAGAATTTTCCTTCCTTCCTTCTTTCTTCCCCTCCCCTCTCCTCCCTTCCTCTTCCCTTCTCTCTTCTCTCCCCTCCTCTTCCCTCAAATATCAAATTGATATTTACTCTAACTGATAAAAAATTCTTACAGGTATAGGTTTTTTTTAAGCTTTCGTTTCTTTTTTTAAAAATTAAGGATTTTAAAAGAATTCTGTAAAAATTACTGTGGTGGTTTGAAGTAGCATGTACCCCAGAAAAACATGCTCTAAAAGTTAATCCATTCCTGTGGGCATGAACCCACTGTAAGTAAGATTTTTTGATGAGGTTACATCAGTTAACTTGTGACTCAACTCAATCAGACAAGATCGGGTGCATTCAGGGTGGTATGGCCGTAAACTCAACTCAATCAGGATGAGTCTTAAAACTGTTACTGATATCCTTTATAAGCAGAATGAAATTCAGAAAGAGAGAGAAAGCCACAATTAGAGCAACCAGATGAAAATCAACAGAACCCAGAGACAGAGCGAGACCAACCAGGAGATGTCGCCATCTTCCCTGCCAAGTGACAAGCTAAGGATGAAGGATTGCCAGCAGGCAGCCATAGAAAAAAAATACCACTGACTTCTGGGGGAAAGTATCACCTTAATTTGGACTTTCTTTCAGCCTCAAAACCATAAACAAATAATTTCCTATTGTATTTGCTTGAGCAGCTGAGGAAATGAAAACAATTATCTTTTCATCTAATTTTATTCCAAATTTTTAATTTTTATTAATATTATTTCTTCCTAGTATTAATCATTCAAACAAAAAGTTAAAGCCTACTAATGTTATGACTATTCCTATTAATATATTACAAAGTTATATATTTAAAATCACAATTACTACAATTTATGTTCAAGTGAAATAATGGAACTAATATATAATTAAAAATTGAAAGATGAATTGATCACTCAATCTTTAGCAAGTTAGAATATAATTTTCAATAATAACGTCAGTGCTTCTTAATACACAAATTAGGAAATCAATGTCAAAATTACCACTGAAAAAAATTTAAAACACTGACCAATTCCATTATACATCTATTCATTTATCACTAATTAAGATTTATTGAATGTCAAGTCTTACATTCCAAGCACTGGTAAGGCACTGAAACAACAACAGTACATAAAACAAAGTTTCTGATCGTAGTGGTTTACAACCTATTTGGAGGATATTGACAATAAAGACATGAACAATAACTAAAAAGTGATAGTTTAGAAAGCAATAGTAACTGGGAACAGGTTAATATGTCCCTTAAAAGCCAGTTTTATCATATATAAGCATATGCAATAATTTGGGGTTGCATAATTTTTGACATGATTGCAATATAATGGAGTTAAAATGAAAACAAATGTTTTTTTTTTGTTGTTGAATAAAAATATGTTGCTTTTTCTCTTTTTTTCTTTTCCAGCTATATTTTCCTATGTCCTGAGCTACAAAATTCCAACTAATATTTTCATTTTAAAAAATGAAGTAGAACTACTGAATTTCTTCAGGTTCTCACTGCATTTTGTTCATATTTGAATCATATCTCCCACAAAAGTCACTTTCATGCCCCAGCTCCTGCTCCTGTGTAATCCCATTTGTAAATCAGATCTGTGAAGATGTTATTAGTTTAGGTGAGCCTAAACTGAATGAGGGTGGACCTTAATCCAATGTGGCTGAGGTCTTTACAAAGGAATTGAACACGGAAGAGAAGCCGGGGGAGCAGTCAGAAGCTGAAAGTCAATGGAATGGGAAGAGAAATGAGAAGACAGTTCCACTTGCATTTGCCATGTGTCAGAAAAGCCAAGTATCCCCAATGACTGCTAGCCAGCCAGAAGATACTGACCCTCAGAGGAAGCAAGCTTTTTACCTTCTGAAACTATGAGCCAATAAGTTCCTATGGTTAAGCCAAACCCTTGTGAGGTATTTGTTTCAGCAGCTGGGAAACTAAAACTCTGATGGAGAAACAGCCTCCTTCGGAATACACTCTGTTTGAATGTATTAATAAAACTGCAATGTGAAGTGGAGATTTTGTAAAATAGCTCAAAATTTAGGTAATATTAAATTCTTGAAACTTAGTCTTTATAATGTTTCTTTAATAACATTGTGGGGGAAGGGTGAGGGTGTGAATGAAGTATCTCTGCCTATAATGATTCATGGCCTACTTTTTTGATACTTACCTAAATGGATAAAAACTTAAGGGAAATTGTTCTCAAAAAATCCATAAATACAGTAAAAGTTTTTGAGTCCAACTCTTATAAATTACATCTGCCTAAATAGATTCATTTTTATTATATTATTCATTAAAAAGATAAATTTAAAGACCATAATTCAAAGATATTTTATACTACGAGCCTCAAGTAAAATTGAACAATAGATATTTATTTTCTAAATCTTTTAGACACAATTATAAGGGTTGAAATGAATTTAATGTCATATCTTTCACTACCTAACTAAATCCTGAATGTCATTTTCTTTAGGCCTATTGGAGATTTACTAACTGCAAAAGTTTGGACCTGGGACTGGTTCTAAAGGACAAGACGACTTTCCACTGTTATCTCCAGAGAGGAGAGACATGAGCCTGACATCAACCCCCTGCCTGAAAAACAAAATGAGGCCAATTGGCACATGTACAATACAGGCATTTCAGAGCTCATTAGAAAAGAACTGGCAAGCAACAGCAATTTTCCCTGATAAAAATCCCTTGGTCTTTTTAGAGGAAATGGCTTTTAATTGTATGTATGAGTCCAAATGGACCGCAAACCACTATAGTATATCAAGTCTCTATACAATCTTACTACTGTTTAAGTGTAGCATTTTCATTACTTCTAATTTAGTTAATTACACTTTACCTACCTAAATTCCCCTGGCAGTTTTCAGTGGATGCAGTGGTTAATTGCCTTGTTCCAGAGAGGTATTATTGTAAGCTGTTAAACTACTACTGTTCTTAATTTCTGGATGGTTGCTTTCTGGATGGTGCTTGGGATGGGTTCCCTGGTCAGTGTCTTAAAAGGATTTAAGAGACTAGAGTATGTCTATTGTAACCAAATTCTAATATTTTTAATGTGTCACTTATGAAGTTTATTCGTTCTTGAGATGTTTTATCCATTATCATAATTTTTAAAGGTAATTTAATTTAAGTTCCTGTATTTTCTCTTAATTTTAGAGAAATGTTTACTGTATTTATGTGTGTAGGCAAACAACTGCAATAAATGAACAAGAAATTTATGAAAGAAGAAGGTATGCATTAATAGATTATAATATCGAAATCAAATACAATGTACAACAATGGTAGTCTGACCCCATTATATTTATTGCATGGCAATTAAGTATAACTGAGGTGGGACAATTTCATGTAAATGATCAGAATTTTATTTTTACATAAAAATAAAAAGCAAAGTATTTGGGGAGTCAGGTGTAGGAGGGAAAAATTGAACTATGTTTTTAAAAATCAGCTTTAAAACCGCTCTTAAGACCCCTTAACCTTTGTAAATTCATGCAAATGGTCTTTTCCACCTGTGGAGCAGGTAGCACACAGAACACAAGAATTGGCAGTGCCTATGTTTTGGAATTTTTTATTACAAACTGATGCTTTGGCTCCTATCCCAGAATTCCCAGCCCCACCAAAAAAGTAGAATCAGCAATTGTTTCCCTTAAAACTAATGACTAAGTACTACTTTGTTGATACCTAAGACACAGGATTCTGAAAACACAGTGAAAAAGAAGGGGATAACGACTTCAGAAATTAAAGAGAAGATGTTATTTTGTTTGAGTTTCTAGCAGGTGTACTATTATGTCTCCCAGTGACAGGGTGAGAAGTGCATTTCTGCTGTCCTTTCAATGGCAGTTTGTTGAATAATTAAATCTGTTATCTGTTCCTATGTCAAATTAACCACTCATCTTTCCTTCCATGGCAGCTTCCTTCCCTGATTCTCATATTCTTACTAATTAATTTTTAATAAAAAAACGAAACTTTTAACCTAGCATTCAGACACTCAGAAATCTCCCTTTCTAACTTACTACCACTTTTGTAAATTAACACTTGAGACCATGAGACTTCCTCTGATCTTCCAAATAAGAAGTAATAACTCTTTACTCTGGCTCCCATTGTTGTTTATTTGTATATTTTACAACACTTACCAGCTTTCTACTTTTATTATTTGTGAGTAAGCCTTATCTTCCTTCCTGGCTTATAAGTTTTCATAGAACAATTACTTCCTCATTTCTTTTCTATTAATATTCACTGAATCAGATTAATGAGTAAATTATTGAATACCTTTTTAAAAATATTGATTGTATTATTTTACTGTATGTTTTATTTAAGCCATGGACTAAGGTCTGATGCTGGTATTTGACATTAGTTTGTGAAATATATGTATCCTGCATTTGACTCTTGTCCTTTGTAAACTGAAGTTTCTCTATCCAGAAGACATTGTTATTAGCAATTCTCAGCATTTTACAAATAAAAACTTTTACTCAAAAAGCATTATTTTATTAATGGTTTTATGGGGGAAGTAGGGATTGACTGAGAGCCAAAAGCAAATGATTTCACTCAAAATCCAAGCTGTGAAGTCTTTTCAAACCTGACCTTTTTCCTTGGCTACTCTGTCATGGATTGTTCTCTTTCTACTGGGCTCAGTAGGTTGGGTTACATAGGAAATTGACTCTGCAATGGAGAAAAGAATGAAGGAAGCATATTAGGGAATGATTTCTGGATCAACACCTGTGGGGAAGAGTAGAGACCAGGCAAAGGGAGAAATTGAATTGCAATTCAATCCCAATAAAGATATCTGCTGATCTACCAGGAGTTCTGGATCAAGGATGGTCCCTCAGAGTAGTCTTAATTGAGGAAAGGGCAGGGGAGAGATTTTGTATTCCACAGTATAGTCTGTCACTGAATGTGTGCTGTCCCATGAAAGACATGCGACCTCAAGTGAGAGAGCTCTTATCAGTAGGGAACAGTCACCTGGGAAGGACACAGCAGCTCAAACTCCAGGAAGTTGAAGAAATGAGTTCTGAAGTAGCAATCTAGTAACACAACACAGCACCCACTACACGGGCTCCTCTCCCCACACATAAATCTGCTTCCTTTTTCCAGCCTTCTCGCTTTGCAGCTTTGATATCTCTTTTTACCTGCATCTCCATCAATTACACATGGGAAAACAAGTCTCTTCATGTTTTACCATACCATTTATAACCACTGACCACAAGTTGAGAAATTCTTTCTAAACTGGGATTTCATTTATTTCAAGACACTAATAAACTTTTAAAAAATCTTTTCGGATATAAAAATCAAACTGATTTGGAAAGATAAGTAAGAATGGTTTTAAACCTATACTCCTTTTATATGTTTCATGGGAAAAAGACCTGGAAATGTGAAAGAGGTTCTCCCAGATAACAGAGGGACTCAGGAGGGAAGGAGTCAACAATCCTTGGCCTTTTTAAAGGTCAAAGAATAAAATAAACTAAGCCTGTTTGAAAATTATTTTCTTGAAAGCCTAAATAATTATACTAACATCATTAAATATATGGAAAGGGAAAACACAAAATGTTTAGCAAAAGTAAAGTGGAAGAGGAAATTTATTTATTGAACTAAGCCATAATTCCAAGGATCAAGTTAGTTCAGAATGTAGGCTTATTGGATATTTTTGCATTAAACTAAAGTAAAGCATATCACCAGAAATGACGAACTTTCACAAAATATCAGTTACTGAAGGATTCAGAAATATCAAGGCATAACTTTAAGCAGTGACTCCCATATACAAGGTTTATAATATGGATGTTTTTGGTGGTGAGTTAGAGCAGATTCTAATGTCTCCTCCAAGAGGCAAGAACAAATTTGGTTTTGTCCGCCTGCACTGTTTCCATCCATTCTGCTTTTCAAGTTTGTCATGTTTTGTTTTGTTTTGTTTTGTTTTTTCCCCTTTCTGTGAGGTTAATTTAACCCTGAAGTTTTTAATGCAGCAATCAGAACAAATGTATAGTAAGAGGTTCCTTAAGTAGATTCTTCCTACTTTTCTCTGAGTGAACTCAACCTTGCTTCTTCTTTGGAGATCTGGTTCCTTGCTTTCCTATTCCTAGATATCACATTCAACACTCAAAAGGAAATGTTTAGTTCTAACCATCTGGCTCTTCTTGCCCTAACGAATAACAAACCATACTTCTCCTTTGGTAATTTGGTTGGAAATATTTTAAAATTCTAGCAAATGTATCAATTAATATGTCATATTTTAGTTATCACAGTAATTAGAAATTGTGGTATATGATGTGCTCTCAGAGCTCATGTAAAATTATTACTTATATTTATAGGCCTATATCATATTAGCCCAACTAAAGGAATATATTAATAAATGACAAAGACAGGGCTCAGTAAGCTGTTTTATAGACATAGACATGCACACACATATACACGTGTATTATATATAAAGAGAAAGGCAATATTTTCACTGTCAAATTTCTATTTATTATATGTAGGTATGATTTGCAGGATTATTAGATTTTAAATCCTAAACAGTGTTCAAATTAGTCAGTTAGTTTTGAAATCATTCATAATTATATTTACAATATCTCAAATATCTAAAGCCTGTACAAGCTTTTAGATCAAACAAGGTTTTATCAATATCATAATTTTACATCATAGTTTTTTTTCATCCTGGACCAAATATTGTCCTTCGACAATGTGCATTCATGTATATATATGCCACCATAAACAAAGTATTTGTTGGAACCCCCAGAAGGTCTTATCTGTACTAATAAATCCATGTGCTCTTCCACTTGTTTACTTTCATACTACTTCATCATAGTTGGACTTTAAGCTTTGTGGATGGGAACCTATTCCACTGCATTGTTTTGTAACACTCCTACTCTATTTGGTCTTTGTTGAGCTGACGTAGCAGTTGATTTAGCCTACTCTATGTTCCCTTTGAGGGGCAAATTTCTAGGATTTTACTCCAAGCATGCCATCAGTCATTGCTATAAGGGTGGATTCGGGTGGTATTCCATTCGCAGGATTGTTAGGCACCTGAAATATTAAGTTTGTTAATATTAGATATTTCAGTTCACAACACCTCCACAAACCCCCTCCCTGCCCTGTCCCCACATACACACTTATAGCTCTTGTTTTTTTGTTTGTATCCCTACTCCACACTGTTCTATTTCAACTTCTGTGACTTAACAAACATAGTCAGTATTCCTTTATGATAAATTCTCTTTCAGAGTAGAGGTACAGACCTTTTGACTTTTAGCTTTTAATCATTTCTCATTCAGTTCTTTTTTATTTTTACTTTTTTTTTAATACAGTTTTTTTAAAAAGATACATAGATTACATAAATGTTACATAAAAAATATAGAGGATTCCCATATGTCCCGCTCCCAACTCCTCCCACATTTTTCCACATTAACAACATCCTTCATTAGTGTCATACATTTGTTACAATTGGTGAACACATTTTGGAGCATTGCTACTAAGCATGGATTATAGTTTACATTGTAGTTTACACTCTCTCCTACACAATTTTCTAAGTTATGACAAGATATATATATATATTAGTCAGCCAAAGGGGTGCTGACACAAAGTACCAGAAATCTGTTGGCTTTTATAAAGGGTATTTATTTGGGGTAGAAGCTTATAGTTACCAGGCCATAAAACATAAGTTACTTCCCTTACCAAAGTCTGTTGCCACGTGTTGGAGTAAGATGGCTGCTGATATCTGCAAGGGTTCAGCCTCCCTTTTCCCCTGAAGGCTCTGTGGTCCCAGCTTCCTTCAATATCATCTGTAGGCTGGCATAAGTCTCATCCTTTTCCCGGGGCTCATTTCTCTCCTGACTCAGTTGCTCAGGGCTCTGGTCCCTGCAGCTGCAAACTATCAGGCAAATGGTTCATCTCCCTTCCCGGGGCCTTTGCCATGTCTAAGGGAGCCTTCTTTGTTTCCTCACATATCTGCTTCTCTGTGTTCTTCTTCTGCGTGTGTTCTTCCCGGGTCTCCAGCTCAAAAACTCCAGCATCAAAACTCCAATTAACTCCTCTGCTCTGCCATGTAGTTTTCTCTGTGAGTTTCCACCCACCAAGGAGCCAGGGACTCAACATACTACTGACATGGCCCAATCAAAGAATTAATCATTATTTAACTAAGTAAAAGTGAAATGTTTGAATCCAATATTATTTAACATGCAAACAGGCCAGTTTACAAACATAATCCAATAACTAATTTTGAAATTCATAAACAATATCAAGCTGCTACAATATATAATGACTTGTATCTGTCTTTGCAATCTCATTCAGCTCTTAGTCTCCTTTGTATTGAGAGGAAGGGCAGGGTAAGCTGAAAACTGCAAAACTGGATTTTATTTTTTGGATTAAGCCCTTTGTAAACTGGTTTACAGCTAGATCACCCAGTGGAAGACATTGACATAAGAATGGAATGCAGGAAAAAGGAAGAAGTCAGATATCTCTTGTTCTCTCTGCTTTCAGGTGCATTGCTCTAAGGAATGATCTGTGTCTCCTATGTATTCTCAGCTACCAGTGAACAACTCCTACTTTGGTGGTCCCAGCTTCTGCATGGAAACCTCTGTTTGGATTCTAGCATCCACGAGATGATCTCTATTTCAGGCTCAGGTAGCACCTCCTCATCCCAGTGTCTCTTTACCACTTAGGAAGCAACCTACCATTGTCAATCTCTGAGATGCCCCACCATTCCCACTTATAATTGTCAGCTTGTTCATCACCTGTGCATCTAATTCCATGTATTTAATTTTCTGTGTTTGAAATGTTTAGAGTGATTCACATTTTCCTTACATGACCCCACAGAACACAATCTGTAGTGTACTATAAAAGTTTAATAACAACCAGCTCTTCTGAGGGCTAGTGTTCTGATTTGTAGCTTTTCCATGGTGCAAATATTCCTGCTATGGCCAATTTTACCCTACCAAGATGATGTCACTGAACTGGACATCGGCAAGAGATGAGCACAACAGTTCTTGAGAGCCAGTGCAAGCCAGCTTTAAAACACCACTGTCACACTACTGTCACAAGTTTCATGTTCATTTCAGTCAGGTTCTCCATCTTCCAGACATTTCTAAATAACAAAAACTGAAAGAGCTGGCACACTTTGAAATCTTTTATTAGATTCTCTACTCTCAATACATATAATGATAAATAAACAAATAGAGGTGCAATATATCTAACTCTATCTGAAAGCTTCATCCAAAGTCAGACTGGGCAACACTAGTTCCCCTTAGATATGTAATATATCAGTAAATTACACCTAAGCCATTTTATTTATTTCATATTTAAGAAAAATAAATTATTATTGGTGAGGAAATGAAGCGGTCCTTTTCTAACTTCAAAACTTGGCTAAAAATAGAATTGGGTCCTAAAATCTCTTAAAAGTGATTTTAAAATAATAAAAATTTTAACAACAGTTATAGTTTATTACTTCATTTTAACTAGGAATCAATATATATATTATAAATTACTCAATATTTTTTTTTAAGTTTAGGAGTACTAAGAATTCTGCTAAGCCATCTGATGCATAATCTCAACTCCTTTTAAGAATCCTGTGAGGTGAATACTATTTATTCCATTTTGTAGATAATAAAATAAGCACAAAGAAATTAAGGCTCTTCTACCAAGTCACACATTTAGCAGGAGGCAAAACTTACTCAATTTTATTAATTTCACCCTAAAAACCATTTTCTTAACAACTGTATTTTATGACCTCTGACCTATGATATATCATCACTACATTTAACACACTGGCCTGCTTTTAGTAATTAATAAATAAGACTTAGGGTATATTCACGATCTTTTATGAGGGAAAATTTGAACCATATACAAAAGTAAGTTTCCAAAATATAAGGACTTACAAAGTTACCTAACTTATGCAATACTCAGTCCTTTGTTTTTTCCTTTATTTAAAAGATTTATTTAATTTATTTATTTCTTCCTACCCCCTTCATTGTTTGCACTTGCCATGTCTGTTTGTCTTCTTTGTTTTTTCTTTAGGGGGCACCTGGAACTGAACGGGGACCTCCAATGTGGGAGGGAGGTGCTTAGTCACTTAAGCCACCTCTGTTCCCTGCTTTGTTGTGTTTCTCATTATATTCTTCTTCTTGTGTCTCTTGTTGCATCATCTTGTTCCATCAGCTTGCGGCACCTGTCTGTCATGCCAGCTTGCTGTCTTCTTTAGGAGGCACCAGGAACCAAACCACAGACCTCCCTTGTGGTAGGCAGGATCTCAATTGCTTGAGCCACATCCACTTTCTTTTGTTTTTTATCTGTCCATTTCTAACTCCCTTTGGCACATCCAGCTATCATGGAAAGGACACTTTTTCTCAGTTTCTTTCCTCAGTTCCTTAACTCTTTCTGAAGTAATCCAACTATTTGTCGCATATGTCATTAACAAATGTTAATGCTTTTACAAAAAACAATACAAAGTCAATTTTTTTGTAAGTACACATGACCCTCATTAAAGAGCAGATCCTAAAACTAAAGAATAATCTAGGGACTGAATAATACATGAACCCAGAGATGGATGAGAATTGTTGATACTACAAATGTAAGAATGTCCTTCTGTGAACTAGAACCGATGTACGTCACTATAACAGGGTAGAGAAGCATAAGAAAAATACAATTAATGTGACCTATGAACTACAGTTAATGGTAATATTGTTAATATTCTTTCATCAGTGCCAAAGATGTACAGTATTAATAATAGGGGATTATGGAAAAAATATGACAAATGTATGCTATGGACCACAGTTAGTGGTAATAGTCTGATGATATTATCTCATAATCTGTGACAAATTTTCCAGAATAGTGTGGTGAATTGGTGAAGGGATGTTTTATGGGAATTCTACACATGTGCATTGTGATTTTGAAAGTTCAAAACTTCTGTAATGAAAATATTTTTTAAAATAATTTAAAAAATAAAAAGCAGCTCATTTTCATTTATACTACTTTTTATATAAATACCTGGGGCTTCTGTCTGCCACAGGCATTTTTATAATTACAGTCATCAGGTTACAGGCCTTTGCCTTATGATATTTTGTAAAGACACTGATTTTAAGACTACATAACTTTGTGTTAATACCTCTTATCCCTCCTCCAGTGACATAAAAGTAGTACATTCTTCTCAAATATTTCTACTGCTCTATTTCAATTTTTTTTAAGGTAAAAAAATTGGGCTTGGGTGGTTAGTGGCACCATTTGTTTTTGGTACACTACACCAAAATAATACATTTAATAATGTTTTTTTCAAATAATCAGACATAAACATAGAAAAACAAGCCTCTGTCCAAATCACAATCATATGTGCAATGACAATAAAAAATTTAAAAGTCAACTAAATACCAGCTGATATGAAAAGATAAAACAAGAAGAGGTAATGGCAAGAGGAAGGAAGGAAACAGAAACAGAGAATTCAACATCACTCTGGTGTAAGTAGAATAAGTAGAGCCATAATAGGCAAACTTGTTGAGTAATTATGTGGAAAAATATGAAAACAAAAAGAGAAATCTTTTATAGTTTTATAAAAATCAGTTTCAACAGAGAGCAATTAAAATACCATCACTAACTATTTGCAAAACTGCATGGACATGGGAAATGGATGTGGCTCAAGCCATTGAGCTCCTGCCAACCACATGGGAGGTTCTAGGTTCAGTTCCTGGTGCCTCCTACAGAAAATGAGCAAGACAGTGAGCTGACACAATGGGCTGGTACGGCAAGCTGATGCAAGAAGATGATGATGCAAGGAGGAAAACACAATGAGAAACACAATAAAGCAGGGAGCAGAGGTGGCTCCCGTGATTAGGCACCTCCCTCCCACACGGGAGGTCCCAGGTTCAGTTCCAGTGCCTCCTAAAAAGAAGATGAACACACAACAAACAGACACAGGAAGTACAAAAACAATGAGAAGGGGAGAAATAAATAAATAAATACTTCAAAATAAAAACTATGTGGATAAGCTACAAATCTCATTATCTTTGGTAGTAATTGGGAACCAAATTATGAATATGGGATTAATAGCAGATTGTTGTGTTGCCTCTTCTGTCTATTTCATGATTCTAGCAAGGAAGGCTGATGCCACACTACACAAGAGATAGTGAAGAGACTAACAATGGATACATGCCCATGCCTTCCTAAGGTCCAGAGGTTGAGAAGTATGTAATACTTTTAGTTTTTATTAGTTTATATTAATTCATTTTTAATATTAGTTTTCAGAAATTCTAATCTAGATATTTTCATTTTAATATGTATCAGTACATACATGTCCCTGCTTTCTGAGATTTGAAGTACCACTGAAGGTAAAAGTTCAAGCTTTAGCCCTTACGTACCCAAACAGTACTGCCATTTTGGGTTGTGGGTGTTACAAGGGAATAATAGGAGATAGGTTAGTTCTACTTTTTTTTTTTTTTTAACTCAAGGCACAGGAATCCAATAAGAAAAAAAGAATTGGAAAGCAAACATTTAGTTTTATTCTCTTTAATAAATTTTTTGATCTGCATATGTAGAACAGAGAACATATATACTAAATTATCCATCACTCTTATCTAGCAGCAAACCATTATCTTCAGACATGTAGAAGTTTGTGTTATCATGTAGCTATTATATGTTATCTTACCTAGTTTTCCTCATTATTATTAGTTTTTAGAAAAGCCTTATTATTTTCTAATTTAGGAACTAAAGGTCCAATACATGCAAATTCCAATTTATTTTAAGTTAGAATAACAAAAGCACATTTCATGGTTGAAAGGTGAATTTTGGGCTTATGTATGTTACTAGAATGAAATTCAGGACTGTATAACACAGAATTCTTTGTCGAGTTAATAGTACAAGAATAAGAATGTTCTTTCAAATGTACAACACTATTACAAGGCATTATTAATAGGGTGGTACATGGAGAAAAATACATCTAATGTAAATCATGAAAAAGGAAAAAGAAACCCACAGGGAGATTTTTTTAAAAACCTCCCACAGGAATGCAGATTAATAGTAAGTAAATGTCTTTTTTGGGGTAAATAATTCAATCTATCACAGGTAAGATAATGAGAAATATCCTTGACATTTATTTTGCTTTAATAATGTTTATTTTATATACTTATGGTGCATATATAGTTATATAAAGTAAAATACGCATTCCCAATTCTATCACATCTTCACATTTTGCCATAGATATATCAGATTTAATTTTTAAAAAAGAAAACTTTAAAGAATCCTCCTCTGTACCTTGCCCCTGATGCATTCCTTTTACTTCTCCAGTTACTGTTATCTTGAATTTTGAGTTTATCTTTCCTATGCATGTTTTGTCCTTCAACCTTGTATGAATGTATCCATAAATGTTTTTTAGTATTTTGTAAACCTTATATAGTTTTGTTTCCTGAAACCTTACTTGTGGTATTAAAACTGTATGTATCACTATTGAAGACTGAAAAGTCAAGAAAGAAGGTGCTTAATTATCTGAGATAATGTTTTATCTGTACAGGCAGCTTATACACTCCATCCAGCTCTCTTTCTCTCTGATATATTCATTGCAACTGTGACATCACTTTACCCTCTCAAACTGATATGCATTTAGCATCATAAAAATGTTAGAAATATATTTTAAAAGATAAAAATCACATCTACTAGTCCCACTAAGTTTTTAAGCAAATACAATATGTTCAAATATATATATGAAGGAATCTAATTTTTTTTGTCCAAATCAGGAAGAAAAAATAAAACTAAAACAGAATTATCAAGTTCTCATATCTACTAAGTGCCTAAATATGAGTAATTTCATTAGGTCAAAAGAAGTCCAGTACAATATCTGAAAAATAGAAGACCCACCATTGATTCTGGGCAATTGAATGAGAAAACTGTGTAACTTGAGTTAACCATGCATTTCATGAGCCTTCAAGCTGGTTTATGATTATATCAATTATTACAATTAAAAATTAAACTTGCCTGACATACAAGTAAAATTGTTTAAGCAATTTACCAGAAAGTTCATCCACAATTACATCTGAAAATTTCTGCAAAATTATCAAAAATTTCACATTTTGACTAACTGATATTATACAAAAAGAGAGATTTTAGAACCAAATATAAGTTGAAAGTTGCCTGCTAAAGAAAGCTGGTAGATGGATTTAAATTTAAGTTCAGATTAAAGGAATTGTGGTCTTCCATCTCTAATTGTTTTCATTATTGATATATTTATTACAAGGACTAGGATTTGGTCAGATTCAGTAGACGCGGTACTGTTCTATTGTAGCAACCACAGCTCCATTATTGTGCATATTGAATACATGACTGTAATAGCAACAAAGCAGGGAAACCTGAATTTCTTTTGGAAATAAATTCATATTGGATACCTCAAGAATATATTCATGTGGTCTTCACAGAGAATAACAAAGCAATGATTGACTACCTTGAACTTTTATTTCAGTTTATTATTCTTTTTGTTTTGAATTATGTGGTTGAGAATTGTCATGTCTTTCCATTATTTGGAACTCCTTAAGGATTCATGAGGGCCTCACACCAAACTTGTGTTTAGTTTCTGATGTATCCCTACATGCCTTCAAGCTTTGTACACTTGGTCCTTCTATTTAGAAGATCTTTATTCCCTTTCTTAATCTGGAAAATGTTTATTAAAACTTAAACATCCAATTCAAGTAGTGAAATCATAATTGACTATTTCTCTATATCTATAACACAGCATTTACAATTAAAAATAGCAATTTGAAATACAATTTTTACTATGATTATTTGTTTTTCATATCTGGTTCTTTCAGTAGATTATGAACACAATGGTTAAGAGTAAAATATTTATTTCTACTAGAAAGTATTATAAGTGGCTAGCTCATATTAGCAAACAAATACATACTGAATGGATGAATGAATACATAAATGAATGAATTAATGAATAACTAAAAGAATGAAATCTAAAAGAATGAACACATGTATGAATAAATGAATATAGAAAAAAGAGCAGTTTATTGAGTTGGGCTACATTAAGCTTTATGTTTTCTTTGCCCAGTTCTTATTTTTAAAAAATAAGTTAGGTAAATGTGAAGAACTCTTAGTATAGAGATTTCCTTACATCTAATATTCTGTGATATTAGATGTAATATGTAAGACACACTCTAATGGTGTCTTATTTCACTGTCCACATATTCTTTTTAGATCATAGGAAAGAAAATGAGTATAATTAATCAAAAACATTTAATATTGAAAATGAAATATATAACCTATGTGTGATATTCAACATATTCATGTATTTATGTGCATATATATTAATATATTGAGTAAATACTTGACAGATAAATAAATAGAAACATGAGAAAATGATCAATTGCATATTTGCAAAAACCTTACTGTTTGAGATATATACAGTATTAAAATACTGGGTAAATTATAAAACAAGGAAGATGAATATAACTTATTAGCCTTGTTTTCCTGCCTATCTGTTCTTTTGGAAGGAATATATGTGTAGTGAATACATGATTACCCAAAAGAGCAAATTATGAATGAATTATTAGATGCAACATTTTATTTTTAATGAACAAAAATGTTTAGGACAGTGCTTGGTTTTTAATTCCTTCCTGTAGTCATGTACAAACCTGGCTTGTTGATTGAGTTGTCTCATCAGTGATATGAAATGAGACATGTGAAACACTTGGGAAAACAGTGAGATTCTAGAAGCAAAGAGTGAATTCAAAGAGATTATTTGAAGGGTGTGTGGTAAAAGTTCAGATTCTCCAAATAATTAGGGCTGTTGGGACTATTATAATGTATAGTTCATAGTTCAAATTAAATTTAGTGGTTTATTCTTTAACCATGTTAAAAATAAAATTAATCTCAAACATTTTACAATAAAATAATATTTTCTCTTGGTAATCTGTCATCATTTATTATTTCCTTTTTCCTTTCTTTATTTTTATTCCAAACATTAAAGCAGATGATTAAGAATTAAAGTAACCTGAACTATTAAATTTGCATATTTTGAATTTCCAGTTTTTAATAAACTTATTTAATAAATTTTAATATATCACAAATGTTCATTGTACCTTTTTTATTATAATCTAATAAATATGGCTGTCATAAATTCACTGACATTCAAAAGTCCTTTATCAAACAAAAATAGTTCATAAGAGAAAAATACCCAAAATTGTTATATCTAATAATTTTATGCTTAGTTGACACTCAAGAAGAATTACTTCATTGCATATGATCAGTGAAAATTATTTTGTTTCAATCTTGTGTGTTTTATGTTATTTTTATTAAGATTGTACACTTCTAATTTCTTGGTCATTCTATTTCTGTTTTTTAATGCTTTCATTATGAAAATTAATAGACATACAGAAAAGACTATAAAATATAAAAATACAGCTTGACAAGTTATCTTATAACAAACACCAATGTAACAACCTCTTGTATTAAAAAATAAAATATTGTAGCATGTATTGGAACTTCATTTCTTTAACTGAAAACTTTATGCTGAGTGAAATAAGCCAGGAGCTAAAGGACAAATATTCTATGATTCTACTTATATGAAATAACTTAAGTAAGCAAATTCATAGAGACAGAAAGTAGATTAGAGGTTAGCAGGGGCTGCAGGGAGTAGGAAAATACAGTTATTCCTTAATGGGTACAGAGTTTCTGATTGTGGTGATGAAAAATTTTGGTTAATGGATGGTGGTGATGGTAGCACAACATTGTGAATGTAATTAATGCCACAGAATTGCATGCTTAAAAGATAGTTAAAATGGGAAATTTTGAGTTATATTTTACCACAATAAAAATTTAAAACAAACTTTTTTAAAAGTTCCTTAAAACACATTGTGATGGAAATATGCAGGCATTGATTAATTGAATACACTCAATAGTCTATATTTGTTTTGTAAATGTTATTTAAGTAGATTTCCTGATGCACAAAAGCAAGAATTCCTATAGTGTTACATTCCTGGAAGAGAAATGGTGGTTTGAAGAATATGTATGACTTTAAATTTATTTCATAATTCTAAACTGTTTCCAAATTAATTGTTCCAGTTTATATACCCATCAGTAATGCTGAATGTTTCTGATGTTCTACATTACATTGATTGTTGGTATTGCCAGTTTAATTAATATTAGTGTATCTGTGAAAATATGGTGGTACCTCATTTTGGTTTTAATCTATATTTTATTTATTACAAATAATATAGAACATTTTCCATATGTTTATTACCCACTTGAATTTTCCTCTTCTATACATTTCTATTGAAGTCTTTTATGCTTTTTTGCTATAGACTATCTTATGGAAGAACTGTAGGTGGTTATGTTTTCTTGATTCTGTCTAAATATCCTTTGGCAATTTGATGTGTTGCAAATATATTTTTACTCTTATACTCATTGGCTTATGTTTTTATCTTCTTTAATAGATATTTTAACATATCCTTTTTTTTTTAAGGAGGTCCCTGGGTTGAACCCAGGACCTCATACATGGGAAGCAGGTGCTGGACCATTGAGCTACATCTGCTCCCCAATGAGAGTTGTTTTTTGTTTTTGTTTTTGTTTGTTTATTTGTTTTTAAGAGTTACCAGGGATTGAACCCAGGAGCTTGTACATGGAACACAGATGCTCAACCACTTGAGCTACATCCACTCCCAATCAATTTTATTTTAATTACAAATATATCAATCTGTCCTCTATATTTAGCGCATTTTGTATCTTAAGAAGATATTCATTTTTAGGTATATAATCCATCTGGATTTTTTACAACATATTCCAAGGAATGCGTTGATATTCTCTTCATATCCCCATATGAATATTTTCTCATCCCAGTATTATTAAAAAGATCAGCCATGTTAACTGCCTAAAATTCTACCTTTTTCATAAAATTGGATGATCACATATATATGGGTCTAATACTCAGTATTCTAGTACTCTTTGTAGTTCTGTTTTTTTTTTTTTTTTGATACCTGATGAAAAAACCCTCCCACTTAGTATTTCCATATAAATATTAATAGCAGTTTATCAAGTTCCAAAAAAGTGGTAATTTTATTGAGATTTCCTTGAATCCACATATCAATTTAAGAATTGAAATCTTTAGATAGGAGGGGCCAAGATGGCGTTAGTGTAGGAGGGCACACACTGTAAGATCCCAGAGCAAGGCGGATTGTGGATGTGGTCCTGCCCGGGGGTCTGTGCTGTGTGCGCGTGGAATTAGAAGCTTGGGACATCTATCTGTGCGGATCAACGGCGTGGACGGAACGGTAGAGATTCATGAGTTTTAAGCCTGCCGGTGGTGGTTGGCACGGACGGCTGAGCCCCGCGGTTAGGGAGAAAAATAAAATAAAATAAAATGGCTGATTGGAGCTGCGAGCAGGGCTTGGCAACCAGGAGTCAGGGCCTAGCAGGGGGTGGCAATCTCTGAGGGGGGGCTCTGGTAAAAGGGTGAGAGAGTTTTATTTTCTGGTGATTTGGCTGCCTGGAGCCCCTTGGACCTTGGGTAAACAGAACAGCTGGAGCGAATCGGCACCTGGTGGAGAGGAGGGGTGATTCTGTTCAGGGAAGGGGTTGCTTTGCCTAGCTGCCCAGGAATAAGCCCCAGGCCACCACGGAGCCAGGAAGAGGGGACATTCTCCAAAATAGGGAGGGTTCTGTTGGAGGACAGGGAAGGGAATTTTTTTTTTTTTTTTTTTTTTTTTTTTTGCCATCGATCTGGCTGCCTGGACTGCCCCATAGCTTTGGGGAGCAGATAAGCTGACCTGAAGCAGCATCAGGCTGAGAGGAGAGGCGAATCTGCAGAGTCAAAGTGAATTACATAGCAACCCGGTGATCCTGGGGCTCAGCTCCAAAATAGGTGGGGTCGGCCGTCTTTAGCACTCTGCACTGACTAACATCAGAGTGCTTGATTAATTTCCACGGGGTCCCCTCCATAAGTGGGTTGGTCTAAAAGAGGAATTATTTTGGGTCCTGTATTTCGCCAAAAAAAAAAAAAAGTAAGAAAGTCACTTCAATAAATGAAAAATAAATTCTTTTTAATTTAGTTGAATAACTAAAAGCTGTTTCAGGACCTGCATATAGAACCCTGTAGGGAAATTGATTGATTAAACACAAGCAGGCAGAGAGGATCCACATGGACCCTAGGGAATCATTGACCCCCCTTAGCTCTGTTTGACTGCTTGCCTGTGTGGTTCTTGGTTTTTCTCTGTTTATTTCTGGTTTCTTGCTTTTCTTTCCTCTTTCCATTCCACTTTCTTTTTTCTTTCATTTTTTTAAATTAGGTGCTGCTAGCTTGTCGCTTCTTTGCTGTGCTTCTTCTTCAGTAATTTCCCACTCGCTATATTGATTTTGTATTCCAAACTATCGCTTATCCTTCCTTCATCTTTCTGCCTTCTGCTTTCTGTTGTGGCTCTTAGATACAACATTTTTTCATAGGTCCACAAGTTAAGAGTGTCAATTTCTATTCCATCTATTTTGTTTTCTTCTTTTCTTAATTAGTATTAACTTTTTCCTTTAAGCCCTTTCTTTACTATTTCTCTCCCTCCTCATAATTCTAGCCTTCTAAATCACTATATATATATTCCTCCATTTGTTTTCTCAGTCCATTGTAGGAACTCCACTTTTTTTCCTATTACACTACACTGCCTACACAAGTTAAATATTCATCTCATTAAGTCTTATTTGGCCCCTCTTCTAACTTTTATCAATATTACTATTATCCTTCTGCCTTCCTTACACCTTTTGATTGCTCTGGCCCTAATCTTTTGCCTTTAAGGGAACATAGAAAGAAGCAAGGAAATAAAATAAGAAGAAAAAGTGCCAAAGAGAAAAATTAATTCACATGTAGAACCACCAGCTAAATAAACTCTAGAGCATAGAGAATAGCTAATCAACTGAACAAACCCATCAAGATAATATGATGACCAGAGGGCAACAAAAAAAAATAAAAATGACTCTGAGAAACAGGAAAACAAGGATCAGTCCAATGAACAAATTAAAAACCAGGAAGTGATACAGAACATTGGACAACTAATCAAAGCTATCCAAATATCAAGGACCAACTTAAAGAAGTGAAGGAAGAGATTAAGGATATAAAGAAGACACTGGGAGAACATGAAGAAATTGCAAACATGCCTAAAAAGATAATGGATATGATGGTGAACAATGGCACAGTCCAAGAAATCAAAAAGACGCTGGATTCACATAGCAGCAGATTTGAACAGGCAGAGGAAAGAGTTAGTGATATGGAAGACAATACAGCTGAAATCAAAGAGATAGTAGAACAGGTAGACAAAAAGATAGAAAAAAATCCAGCATGGACTCAGGGAATTAACCAATAACACAAAACGCACAAACATACGCATTATGGGCATCCCAGAAAGAGAAGAGAAGGGAAAGGGAACAGAAGGAGTGTTGAAGGAAATAATGGCTGAAAACTTCCCAACCCTATTGAAAGAGATGGATGTGCAGATCCAGGAAGCACAGCCCACCCCAAATAGTATAAATCCCAACAGACCAACTCCAAGATATATACTTGTCAAATTGTCCAATGCTCAAGACAAAGAGAAAATACTCAAGGCAGCAAGAGAAAAGAGAACCATCACATACAAGGGAAGCACAATAAGATTAAGTGCTGGTTTCTCAGCTGAAACCATGGAGGCAAGAAGACAGTGGAATGACATAGTCAAAATACTGAAAGAAAAAAACTTCCAGCCATGAATTCTCTATCCAGCAAAACTGGCATTCAAAAATGATGGGGAGTTCAAAATATTCACAGATAAACAGAAATTAAGAGAGTATGTCAATAAGAAACCAACACTTCAAGAAATACTAAAGAAATCTCTACAAGTTGAAAGGAAAAAACAAGGGAGACAGAGTTGGAGGAGAGTTTAAAAACAACTGATAAGACAAAAAGAGAAACAAAACAACATATGACATACATTAACCCAAAGAAAAAATGGCTGAAGTAAGAAATTCATTATGAGTAATAACACTGAAAGTTAATGGATTAAATTAACCAATTAAGAGACACAGATTGGGAGAATGGATAAGAAAATATGATCCATCTATATGCTGTCTACAAGAAACCCACCTTTGACCCAGGGATTCAAGGAAGCTGAAAGTGAATGGCTGAAAAACCATTTTACAAGCTAACAATAGCCAAAAAAGGGTAGGACTTGCTATTCTAGTATGAGACAAAATAGACTTTAAATGCAAAACTATTGTAAGAGACAAAGATGGACACTACATATTAGTAAAAGGAGTAATCTCTCAAGAAGAGAGAACAATCATCAACATTTACGCATCTAACCGGGGTGCCTCAAAATACATGCGGCAAACTCTGAAAAAACTAAGAGGAGAAATAAATGCCTCTACAATTATAGCAGGGGACTTCAACACACCACTATCATTAGACAGAACATCTAGATGGAGAATCAATAAAGAAACAAAGGCACTCAACAATATATTAGAAGATCTGGACTTAATAGACATATACAGAACACTACACCCAAATACAGCAGGATTTACATTCTTCTCTAGTGCACATGGAACATACTCAAAAATAGGCCACATGCTAGGCCACAGAACAACTCTCAAAGAATTCAGAAAGATTGAGATTATACAAAGTAATTTCTCTGACCACAACGGAATGAAATTGGAAATCACAAAAGGCCAGAGAAACAGGTTAGGCACAAGGATATAGAAGTTAAACAACACACTCTTAGACAAACAGTGGGTCAAAGAGGAAAACTCAAAAGAAATCAGTAACTACCTTGAAACCAATGAAAACAACAACACAACATATCAAAACCTATGGGATGCAGTGAAAGCAGTCCTGATAGGGAAATTCATAGCCATAAATTCATATATTAAAAAAGAAGAAAGAGCTAAAATTGAAAACCTAACTGCACACTTGGAGGAACTGGAAAAACAACAACAAACTAAACCTAAAGGAAGTAGAAAGAAGGAAATAACAAAGATTAGAGCAGAACTAAATGAAATAGAGAATAAGAAAGCACTGGAAACAATAAACAATACCAAAAGCTGGTTCTTCGAGAATATCAATAAAATTGACAAACCCTTAGCCAGACTAACAAAGAAAAAGAGAGAACAGATGTAAATACATAAAATAAGGAATGAGCAAGGGAATATCACTACTGACCCCACAGAAATAAAGAGTATCATAAAAGAATACTTTGAAAAATTTTATACCAACAAGAATGATAATTTAGAGGAAATGGACAAGTTTCTAGAAACCCACAAACAGCCTACATTGATGAAAGAAGAAATAGATGAACTCAACAGTCCAAATACAAGTAAAGAGATAGACTCAGTCATCAAAAACATCCCAACTAAGAAGAGCCCAGGACCAGATGGCTTCACAGCTGAATTCTACCAAACATTCCAGAAAGAGCTAACACCAATTCTACTTACACTGTTCCAAAAAATAGAAGTAGAAGGAATATTGCCTAACTCATTCTATGATGCCAACATTACCCTAATACCAAAACCAAATGAAGATACCACAAGAAAGGAAAATTACAGACCAATTTTTCTAATGAACCTAGATGCTAAAATCCTCAACAAAATACTTGCTAATCACATTCAACAACATATCAAAAGGATTATACACCAAGGCCAAGTGGGTTTCATCCCGGGTAAGCAAGGATGGTTCAATATAAGAAAACCAATCAATGTAATACACCACATAAACAGATTGAAAGAAAAAAAAACACATGATCATCTCTATAGATGCAGAAAAAGCATTCGACAAAATACAGCACTCTTTCCTCATAAAAACACTACAAAAGATAGGAATAGATGGAAACTTTCTGAATATGATAAAGGGTATATATGAAAAACCCAAAGCTAACATCATTTTCAACAGTGAAATCCTAAAAGCCTTCCCTCTGATATCGGGAACTAGACAAGGATGCCCACTATAACCACTCCTATTCAACATTGTCTTAGAAGTACTTGCACGAGCACTGAGACAAGAAAAGGACATAAAAGGCATCCAGATTGGAAAAGAAGAAGTAAAAATTTCATTATGTGCAGATGACATGATCCTACACATAGAAAGCCCTGAGAAATCTACAAGGCTTCTAGAACATATAAAGGAGTTCAGTAATGTTGCAGGCTATAAGATCATGCTCAAAAATCAGTAGCATTTCTGTACACCAATAATGAGCAAACTGAGGAGGAAATCAGGAAAAAAATACCATATACAACAGTAACTAAAAGAATCAAATACCTAGGAATAAATTTAACTAAAGATGTAAAGGACTTATATACAGAAAACTACACAACACTGTTAAAGGAAATCAAAGAAGACTTAAATCATGGATAGGGAGACTAAATATATCATCAAGCTGTCTGTCGACCCATACTGATCTACAGATTTAATGCAATCCCAATAAAAGTCAACACTGTATTTTTTAAGGAACTGAAAAAACTAACCACAAAATATATTTGGAGAGCCAAGAGGCCCCGAATTGCCAAAGACATTTAAAATATACTACAAATCTACAGTGATCAAAACTGCATGGTATTGGCACAAGGATAGACCTACTGACCAATGGAACTGAATTGAGTGTTCTGATATAGATCCTCACATATACAGTTATCTGATATTTGACAAGGCCACAAAGCCCACTTAGTTGGGAGAGAATGGCCTCTTTAACAAGTGGTGCTTAAAGAACTGGATATCCATATCCAAAAGAATGAGAGAAGAATACCATCTCACACTTTATACAAAAATCAACTCAAGATGGATCAAAGATCTAAATATAAGAGCCAAAACCATAAAGACCTTGGAAGATAATGTAGGGAAGCATCTATAGGACCTTGTAATAGGAAATGGTTTCATGAACTTCACAGCCAAAGCACAGGCAGCAAGAGAAAAAATAGATAAATGGGATCTAATCAAAATTAAAAACTTCTGCACCTCAAAGGATGTTATTATGAAATCAAAAAGGCAGCCTACCCAATGGGAGAAAATATTTGGCAACCACATATCTGACAGGAGCCTAATATCCTGCATATATAAAGAAGTCCTACACCTTGAAAATAAAAAGACAAACAACCCATTTAAAAAATGGGCAAGTGACCTGAAAAGACACTTCTCCAAGGAAGAAATACAAATGGCTAAAAAGCACATGAAAAAATGCCCAACATTGCTTGCTATCAGGGAAATGCAAATCAAAACTACAATGAGATACCATCTTACCCGATCAGAATGGCAGCTATTAAAAAAACAGCAAACACTAAATGTTGGAGAGGACGTGGAGGATAGGAACCCTCATCCACTGTTGGTGGGACTGTGGTATGCTCCAGCCACTGTGGAGGACAGTTTGGCGGTTCCTCAGAAAACTAACAATAGATCTTCCGTATGATCCAGCAATTCCACTGCTGGGTATATAGAACTGAAGAACTGAAAGCAAAGACACAAACAGAGATATGCACACCAATGTTCATAGCTGCATTGTTCACCATTGCCAAAAGTTGGAATCAGCCCCGGTGCCCATCAACAAACGAATGGATAAGCAAAATGTGGTACATACATACAATGGAATATTACTCAGCTGTAAGAAGGAATAAAGTGCTAACACATGGAATAATGTGGATGAATCTTGAAGACCTTATGTTGAGTGAAGCAAGCCAGGCACTAAAGGATGAACAGTATATGACCTCACTGATTGGAACTGAGGAAAGTGAGCAGTCTCTGAGAACCATTGTCTGAAAGATAGGTTAACAAGAAAGAGAAAGAGAAGAGCAGGCTTTGATCCATCACCCATATGGACATTATCTATGGTAAAGGGATAGAGTATAGTTGCATATTGAAGGATAGGACAGATGGGTAGTGATATTACTGGGTTTGGTGGTGCAGCATTGACAGGTGGGTAGATTAGAAAGGGCAGGTTCAAATACCCAGGGCATGTAACTATGAATCTTGACATTCCATGAGTGAAGACAGGGGAGTGTCATATGCCCCAGAGGGGTGGGGAGGAAGGAACAGTTAAGACCTAATGGGGTATTTAGTGCTCATGGGAAAGGTTTTTCATTACCTTACAGTAATGGACACAGGACATGGTAAATACCATCAAAACTTATTAAACTGTATCATCTAAATTGTAAACTATACTGTAAATCATTGACAATGTTTACTTGCTATATTTTGCTATCTGTATAACATTATAACAATGCTAACATCCAAAAAAAAGGGGGGGGGTTAATATGGGTTGGGGAAGGGGGGGTGGTTTGGTATCTGGGAGTCTCTGGTATTCCGTGTGTGACTTTGCTATGACCTAAAACTTCTTTGAAAATTAAATGAAAATTTGGGAGACACTGGGGATTGAGAGGGGGAAGGTGTCACAGCACACCGGACATCTGATAACACAGTGATAAAAGGACAAAAAGAATATATATATATATATATTTTTTTTAAGGCATTTCTTTTACTTTTTTTTCCATTTTTTGAATGTCCCAATCTGCTAATTATATTTTGTTTTGTTTTGTTTTTTGTTTGTTTGTTTGTTTTGTTTTGTTTTTTCTTGAGTTTCCATGTTTGTCTCTTGCATGTAAGCTTATCATTGTTTCTTTTTCCTATTAAGTGTATTTGATTATTATATGGGCTACATGTTCAGGGAAGATTAGATCACAGAAGGGTTACAATGGGTGTTGCAGGGGATTATTGTTGGGGGGTGTCTGGGAGGGGGGATTCATGGGAGTAAGTTCATCTGAATATACATGAAAGATATACAAAATTGTTCAAAAGATCAAAGGATGGGGCATGGTCTCGGTGGGTGGACAATCACTCAATAAATGAGGGAATCTGAATTCCTAGCCTGGAGAGCTCTGCCACACTCTCCAAGGGAGCAGCAACAGTCCTCTGAGTGCAGGGACAGTGTGTGTCAAAAGAGGATGGCCCACTGATGAGTTCTTTTATATGATGACTACCCTTATGAGTCTTTGCTCTTGTAACTGAAACTGAACTTACTATTATGGGGTGCCTAAGGGTTGCCACCTGAAAGCCTCCTTGTTGCTCAAATGTGGCCTCTCTCTAAGCCAAACTCAGCATATGAATGCATTACCTTCCCCCCAACGTGGGACTTGACTCCCGGGGATGAGCCTCCCTGGCAATGAGGGATTAATGCCAAGTGCCAACTGGCAACACAACTGAAAAAAGACCTTGAATAAAAGGGGGAAAAGATAAAGACAAATGAGTTCAAGTAGCTAAGAGACTTCAAAGAAAGTCGGGAGGTCATCCCAGAGGTAACGCTTACGCACACCTCAGTAGGAGCTCATAGAACATCCAAGTGCATATCACCCCACACAGAGGGGCTCCTGAGAGCTCTGGAGACACCCAAGTCCTATATAAGGGGGGATAGCCCCAGAGACTGACTCCTTTTCAGTGGGCTTGATTTTGGAATTTGTGCTCCTGAGAGTGACAGAATTGGACTCAAATAAGTCCTCCCTGCACATGGTTTATCAGTCCCTCCTATTCAAACCTATATGTGATGCTGGAGTTTTTAGGTATACTTCCAGAGACTGGAGCCTCTGGCCTACCTATGTGCCAGGTGTGCATGGAATCTCGGTGGAGCTGCAAATCCTACCCTACAGCTCAATGGACTCATCCAAGTCACCTGGCGAGGAGACAACGATGGGCAGCGGCCATCCCAGGGAATGGAGAGGGCCTGCATCTGCAGGCAGGATCATCCCACCCACCATATCCATGGGATATAAGCCCTCTCTCACTTGGAGGTGGAGGTGACATCACCATCTCAGTCCCCTCAGGATTGGGGGAAGAACTATGGACTAGAGTGGACTTAATGGTATTCTGTTGTACACATATGGTGATTCTAGCAATGGAAGAAATTATAACAGTGAGGTGGAGCCGGTGGACACTGGACACTTTCGGGGCAGGGAGGGGATGTGCAGTTGAAATACAGGGGCTTTATCGGGACTTGGAGGTTGTCCTGAGTGCTGTTGTGGCAATGGATGTAGGCCATTTTAAATTAGCACACACCATTCAGAACTGTGTGGAAGAGAGTGTACGATGTGAACTGTGGTCTATGGTTGATGGCAAGGCCCCAGGATGTGTAAGTCCATTGAGGGTGATGGGCCACACTTGTGGGAGACGTTTGTGTGGGATGTGGTGGGAGGTGTGGGAGGTGGGGAACATGGGAATCCCTGTAGGTTCCATGTAATATTTAGTTAATCTAAGCACCTCTTAATATATATATATATAAATAACATTTTTGTAAGCAAATGCATATATATGCATATATATTTATATATCATTTTAGATTTAAAAAAAAGAATATATAAATGAATACAGGAAAAAAAAATCATAGGGTAACTGGAGCTCGATGGGGGACACCTTGTCTGTGCTCTGGCTGGGGAGTTGGGTTGTGCAACTCATGGAAAGAAAAGCATTACATCTTGGAAAACACTCTGCTGAGTGTTTTGTAAGAACATCCAGAAAAGAAACAAATAAACCAATGTTGGCATTCATTTTATTAAAGACACTAATAAAGTAAAGTTTGAAAACTAAAAAAAAAAAAAAGAAATCTTTACAACACTGAGTCTTCCAATCCCAGAATATGGTATCTTTCTTTGTAATTATTGTTTTATTTAATTTCTCTCAAAAAAGCTTATAGTTTTCTACAGTGATTTTCCTGACTCTTGTTATAATTGTACATAAATATTTGACTATTTTTATGTGTTTGTAAATTAAGTTTTTTTCTAATTGTTAATAGTGTAGATATGTAATTGGTTTTTGATACTGATTTGCATCTAAAAAACTAATGAACTTCCTATACAGTTCTACTCTCTATGTGTAGATTCTTCTGGATTCACTATATGTTAAGTCATACCATCAGTGAATAAAGATACTTAGTTTTTCCTTTCCAATCTTTGGAATAAATAACATTTATTTATTTTCCTTGCTTTACTGCAACTCTAGAGCCCTCAGTACAATGTTGAATTACAGTGATGTTAATATAAAACTTAACTCAAAAATGAAAACCTTCCAGTGATTCATAATTAACTATCATGTTTGTTGTAGGCTTTGAAATATACACATAACAAGATTAAGGAAGTTGCCTTACATCCGTTGAATTTTTTCAAAAAAATATGACTAGATAACAAATTTTGTCAGCAAATTTATCCTGCAGCTATGGTTATGATTGCCTGAAATTTTTCTTTTATTCTGTTAAATTAACTTTGAGTTTCTAGAACAAAATTAACTTGTGATGATATATTACCATTTTTCATTTTAAGGAGTTTATTTTGCTACTAATCTGTTTATAGTTTTTGCATTTAAGTTCATGAGAAAGAATAATCTAGTTTTGTCTTTCCCTTTAATTTTCTTGTTAGATTTCATCAAGCTAATGGTAGTCTCATAAAATAAAATGGGAATATTATACTTTTTTCTAGTATCTGAAAGTTTGAATAAGATTGAAGTAATTTATTTTTAAATATTAAAAATAAATCAATAATAAAATTATCCTGGCTCTGAATTTTACTTGTGGAAAATATTTAAATAAGGGATTCATCCACTAGCTGTTAGATTTTTTCATTAGCTGTTGGAGCTATTCAGTTTCCCTTTTTTATTTTACCAGTTTTAATAAGTGTAAGTTTCTAGGACTTTTTTCATCTTAACTAAACTTACAAATATTTTGGCAAAAGTTATTAGTAAATTTCTATTACTTTATTATCTTTATGAAATGTAGTAATGTCACATGTATTGTGTCTGATATTTTACTATTTGAGCTTTTACTTTTGTTCTTTTTTTTATCAATATTTCCCGAGGTCTAGTGATTAAATTAGGTTTTGTTTTTTTTTTTAAGTAATCAGCATCTAGTAACTCTGTTGATCATCCATAATGTTCATTTGTTTCTATTTACTTGGTTTCTGCTCTTTTCTTTATAATTTTATTCCTTCTGCATTCTTTTAGAATATTTTTCTCTTTTTTTAACTTCTTGAAAATTATGCATATCATAAATTTTGTCATTCCATTTTTCAATTTTTTTTTACATTTTAGGATCTAAATTTTTCTTTACACACTACATTAATTGCCCCAAATTTTATATAGTATGTTTGTTATAATTCAATTAAAATTCTTTCTAAGATTCATCTTTATTTCTTATTGACACATGAATTATTTAGAAATCTATATCTTAATTTCCAAATATATATGAATATTTTATACTTTATGTTAATTCTTCTTGTACATTTTCTAGTCTTGTCATCCATTATTTCTACTGATTCTCAGTCATCTTTTCATCTATACATGCATAGGGATATTCTGTCCTCTATAATATATTTTTGCTTATTTCTTCCAGGAATCACTTCAGTATAAGTTAGATGTTTGAAATTCTTTGTGCTACTCACATAAGAAAAATCCAGGAGACAAAAATGTTCATTTATTTGAAGTTTAGTTTTATTTCCTGGTCAAGTAGTGAGTATCTTACCTCACTACTTGAATACTGGTGGGCCCAGATTCTCCTTTTTGTTCTGCTAAGTCAGAAAGACTAACAAAAGTATAGCTCAAGCTCTCAACAGCTCTTTGTAGATTAACCCAGTGATTTGCTTTGTTCATGCATCTGAGTTCAGGACTCTCATCATTGCTCTTGATGTTTCTTCTTCACTATTTTAGGTATATTCAGTGGCACATATGTTCCAAATGACCTAATCAACAATTTAAAAAATTCTCCCTTTGCTCTTCTCATTTTTTTATAGCTGATAGATAACTTACAAATTGTTGGCTATAGATTAGCAGAGTTTCTGAGCAAAATTTCTCTCTGTACATTTAAGTCAATATGTTTTTTTAGGTCATTAGTAGAAGCTCACATCTCATCAGAAATGTTGTTTTCCTTATGTGTGAAACCTATAATAAAAAATTAACAAATGGTCAAAATGTCCTCAATATCATTAGTTATCAGGGAAATGCAAAGAAAAACTATGATGAGACAGCATTATATATCAATAAAATAATGGGGAAAAAAAAGACTGACAATATCATACTTGATGGGGGTGTGGAGCAACCAGAACTCTTGACTTTACTGATGGAGAAATACAAAATGGTAAAAACACTTTAGAAAATAGACTGTCACTTTCTTACAAATAAACCCGTCTATTACTCAGAAGTTCCACCCTTAGCTATTAACCTAATAGAAATAAAATATATATACCAATAAAAAGACATATAGACAAATTACCAGAGCAATTTTTTTAAATAAAAGCCTGAAACTCGATACAAGCCAAATAATCATCTTCAGCAAACAGATATACAAAATTTTATATATTCATATAACAGAATGCTGCTCCTAAATAAAAGGAACAAATAATTGGTCTATTCAATTATATGAACTGATTTCAAAAACAGTATATTGGGCGAATGAATCCAGACATAAAAGAACACATAACACATTATCCTATGTATATGAAATTCTAGAACAAGCATAATTATACAGAGTGATAAAAATCTGAAGACTGGGTGTCTGAAGGTGGGTTGAGGAATTGACTGTAAAAGTGCATAACATGGCTTTCCAGGATGATAAAAATTTTTTACATCTTGATTAGGGTTATAGTTACATAACTGCATATATTTTTCAAAAATTATTTGACTATCATAACAATCATTTTATGGTTTTTGTTGTTGTTTGGGAGTATGTACACTAAACTTCAATTTTAAAATAATTTTAAAATCAAGTCATTTCTTGGACAATATGCTCTTGAATACTGGGGAATTCAAGTCCAATTTTTCCATTCAGGTAGCATTTTTCCGTCATAATGCAGTTTTTAAATAAACCTATTCTAAACCAAATATCAGTAATGTTTCATTTATAATTCATTTATTTCAGCATAACCAGTTTATATATTTTGTCTCAAAATTGGCTTCAAAAATACATTGGTAAAGAAAATCTAATTTATGAACCTGTTGAAGCTTCTAAAATAATCTAGAGTCTCTATTTTATAAATCAATTTCCATAAAATATATTTCACTCATATAGAAACAATGTTAACCTTCCAGAGTTTAGGTCTCCTTTCCAAAACAAACAATCCATTTCATTTTATTTTATTTGGCCATTTTTGTTCATAACGGCACTATGAATTAACAGTTAAGTCAGGGACATCTTCATGTGGTTAAAATATTTTAATCATGATTTATACAAATATGTGCTGCTTTGATGTTTTTCTTGTTCATGCCGTGTAGAATGATTACAAGCCTCAAAGACAATTTTGATTTCGTAGGAAAGACACACCATCAACAGAAAAAACATGCCCTAAATTTTCAGATATTTTTATACATTTTGAGAACACATTTTCTAGCTTAAATTTATTTTAAAATGCTAGGTCAGAAAAAAATCCATCCTTTGAATTTACATCAGTTAAGTTTCCAACTGAAAATTTAAAAGATGAGTTCATTTTTGCCTATATGGCTGAATCGAGAATTTCAAAGTGCTACCTTAAATTTTCATTGTTATATTAATTAAAAATGCAGAAGTCGTTCTAAGTTTCTAATTCATTGAATCACACAGGAAAAAAACATCAATTATACTGCTATATATTAAATAATTCTATTTACCTTGTTTTAAAATTATTATAATTAATGAAATATTAATTTAACATATAAAGTCTCATTCTAACTGCATTACTGTGGAACCATAGTGTAATGCTAATGAGAACATTAAATACATATTTTAAAAATGCATGGATTTCTGTACTAAAAAGTAAATATTTATCTAATATAAACACAGAATACTGCTGTATTTGTGACCGTAGTTGAAGGTTTAATAAATCTTTTCAATTATTTATTCTCTTAAACTCCTAAACTTTGGGGAAAAATATAAATTGATAGGTATTTTGCAGGTTACAATGGGTAATATGCAGTTATATTTACAAATGTATCTGGAACATTTTTCCTAAAATGTTAATCCAATTATTATACTACTAAATATATATATATGAGATACATCTTGGGAATTAGTTCAGAAACCTTTCTTGAATTGCTTGTTTTACCTCTTGAAATTCCCAAGCTTTGGATTTTTTTTTGGTCTATTGCCCATGTCTTAGCTTGGCAGGTGGTCTAACTCAGCCTGGATTGTGTATATTACTTATATGATATTATTGCAATCATCCTCAAACTCCCACTGTTTTTTTTTTCATTTTTATTTTAGAAACACATTTTCACGTGTATAATTCAGTGATATTAATTGCATTCATAATATTTTGCTATCACCAACATCAGTTAGAAACATTTTCATCATCCCACACAGAATTATTAAACAAAAACTCCCCATTCCCCTCACCCACCCCCCGGTAACCTGTTATCAATTTTCTGCCTCCATGAAGTTGCATATTCTTAATATTTCATATAAGTGGAATCGTAGAATATTTGTCCTTTTGAGTCTAGCTTATTTTACTTAGCATGATGTCTTCAAAGTCCACCATGTTGTAGCTTGCGTCAGAACTGCATTCCTTTTTATAGTTGAATACTATTCCATTGTATGTGCATACCATATTTTGTTTCTCCAGTTATCTATGGACACTTGGGCTGGTTCCACCTTTTAGCTCTGGTGAATAATGCTGCTTTGAACTCTGGTGTACAAATCCCTACTTGCAATTTTTTGAGGTATATAACTAAAAGAGGAATTGTGAGGTCATGTAGTAAATCTATGTTTAACATTCTGAGGAACTGCCAAGCTGTTTTCTACAGTGGCTGCTCCATATTACTTTCCCACCAACAATGTGCAAAGTTTCATATTTCTCTGCATCCTAGTCAAAACTTGTAATTTTCTGGTTTTTTTAATTTTTTAGTAATAGCCATCCTAGGTGGTATGAAGTAGTATCTCATTGTCATTTTGATTTTCATTTCTCTAATGACTAATTGTGGTGAGCATCTTTTCATGTGCTTATTGGCTATTTGTACACCTTATTTGGAGAAATATTTATTCAAGTCCTGTTTAAGTATCTGCTTAAAGCAGATAGCAAAAAAAATGGGTTGGCTTTTAACAACAGGAGTTTATTAGCTTGCAGTTTTGAAGCTGAGAAATATATCCAATTCAAGTCTTAATCAAGACGACACTTCATTTCCAAAGATTGGCTGCCGACAATCCTTGGGTCCTCCACCACATGGCAAGGCATATGGTGGCATCTGCTGTTTTCTCTCTTCTCTTTCAAATTTCATTGCATTCATCTTTTTGCTTTCATCACTTTCTCTTTCTCTCTCTGATTCATTCCATTTATAAAGGATTCCAGCAAGAAGATTAAGACCCATCCTAAATGAGGTAAGTCACACATTAACTGAAGTAGTCTTGCCAAAAAGTCCTACTTAAAATGAATCCACATCCACAGAAATGGATTCAATTGAAGAACATGCCTTTCCGGGGTACATACAACTTCAAATCACCACAAGTCCTTTGCCCATTTTGTCTTTTGTTTGTTTAGTTGTAGTTCTTAATATATTTTAGATATTAAACCCTTATCAGGTATATGATTTCCAAATATTTTCTCCCACTTGGAAGTTGTCTTTTCACTTTTTCTTGATAATTTCCTTTAATGCACAAAAGTTTTAAAGACCATCCCACTACAGTTTGGTCTTCCAATTCCTACCTCCAGTGATTTTCAATCTGTTTTCACTTCTACTACTCTCAGACTGCCAAATAGTTTTCAATAAACTGTTTAACTTGATTTCTGAAAACACACTTATATATGACTTCCAACCATAACTACACATTCAATGTTACTCACTTATCATTTTACTCTCTTTCATATTTTACATAGTCCCTGTTCCAAAATGTTCTCTCTCACCTACAGCCTCTATTTCACTCCCACCTTCTCATACTCACAGGCTGACATAGCCATGTAGTTAATAAACAAACAAATAAAAGAAGCAGGCAGAATCCACTGAAATATCCGTCTTCTCCACCTCTTAACTACATCACTGATAACAGATATATTGGGTTTATGATTTTCTGCCCCCAAAAGAAGAGGAAAGTTCATAATTTAGCCTAAAGGGATTAGGAAAGAATTCCAGAGGGAAGTGATACTTGATCTAACTCCTCCAGTATTAACCATACAAAGGCTTTAGGAAATATAATTTGGCACAGAGGCATGAGAGAACATGAAACTTTCAAATAATTGAATAATAAAAGTGATTAGTGTGTCATTGTGTGTGCATGTTAGTGTGTAAAACTAGAGGGCAGCAAAGGGAGTGAAAGGGGTCTTTGAGATTGAAATATATAAAACTGGTTTTTCTTGTTAATTTACTTGGAGGCAGCCAAGTAAAGGGGATATATGTGGGAAAATAAAAGAGCTCTGGAGAGAGGCTGCCCAAGGTTCACCTTGAAAAACTAGTATATTTTTAAGTGGAAATAGAGAACAGATGTTAAAGTTGAGATATAATTATGAGGTAAATATGAAAGAATTTGTTAATTGACCAGAAATAAGAAGACAGGAAGAGAGAAGAGTGTAAATGAAAAAAATGAACTCCAGTTTTCTGGCTCAGGTGAAAACAAGAGACAGTGTGAACAGAGAGGTGTGGCTTTAAGGGAAAGATGAGCTTCATTATGGATTGTTTTATTTATATCACTTTGTATAAGGTACAGTAAGGCCAAATGCAGAGCAAAAGAGAGAATTTGAAGGACTTATGCTCACAATACTCTGGGGAGAAGTTATCAAGCAACCAGAGCCACATGAAAACACCAAACTTGGTCACAAAGCAAAGATAGAGATAGAGATAGAGATAGAGATAGAGATAGAGATAGAGATAGAGATAGAGATAGAGATAGAGATAGAGATAGAGATAGAGATAGAGATAGAGATAGATAGAGATAGAGATAGAGATAGAGATAGAGATGATAGAGATAGAGATAGATAGATAGATATACAGAGAGAGAGAGAGAGAGAAATGATGATGATGATAGAGAGATAGAGATAGGGACTGTGGAATTGTTTATTGTAGTTTCTATAGGAAAGGTGTAAAGGTGGGTCAAGGGTATGCCAACTTGGGATTAGTTGGCTATATTTGAAAGTGGTACCCCCACCAATTTGAGGTTTACTTGTAAATAGGTTGAGGTCACAATTATCTAGGAGTAACAGATGTATAGGTGGGGCTTGGCCACCTGGGGCTGCCTAAGGATGTTAAAGCATCAATTTACAGAAGCAAGAAAATGTAGGTAATAACATGGACATATTGAATTTGTGATATTTTCTTGGGAAACTAATTAATGAAGGTAGACCTTACAAACTGGCTCTATTCCCTCAATTTTCATTTTTCTCTAGTACAGTGCAATCTTGTTTCCAATCCAACCATTATACTGAAACTAGAGATCCTAAGGAGAACCAAGAAACCAAACCCAAAATATAATTACTAAGCATGCCCACGGTGGTGGAGGTAAACTAAATATATTTTTTCAAGTTTACCAAAAAGTGACAATTAAAGTCACAGTATCCTTAGACTAAACATAATATGTAAATTTCAGTATGCTTAATTTTTAATGTCAGGGTACCAATGACAGAAAATCATTCCTAAGTTTTTGTAAAAGTTTAGCTAGAACCTGGTTTTTAAAAAAGGAGTTAGATAAAATACTGATTCCCAATAATGCAATAGAAATAATTTTGAGACTGCCTAAAATTAAATTTTCTCCTGTTTTTCCATTTTTTTTTTAACTGTTGAATTTATAGTTTAAGTATAATTTGGAAAGTAGTATAGGAATTTAATAGGTGCTACATATTTCATTTAGATAGATTTTAGCATTTCATACTTATGATTCCAACCACTACATTGGATCAAAGTAATGTCATATTTTATTCAAAAATTAAGTATGCAGATTTAACAAAGTTTATTAAGTATCAAAATACTACTTACATGAACGAGTATTAAAAGCTATTTGGAAATGAGTTGGATAGCATAAAGTCAAAGAAGGATATGTTGAATGCTTTATATGGACTATTTTGGGTGAAATATTTGTTTTGAGATTGTTTTTATTAAAGTGAAATATAACTTTTAATAGACAAAACCTCCAGAAAGAAAATATGGTTCTATATTATGAATGGATAATATTTTCACAGTTTCATAAGAACTTACTGATGTTCTTTGTTTTGGGTATAAATGGGGAATTATATACACATATGTACAATTTTTTAAAAACAGTATCTTAGTGTAGGATCAAAATAAATACCTTTGAGTCAAAAATATTTTCAAATTGTAAACATTTTATATTTTAATTTGTAATGCACAATTTCTTACACAGTTAGTATTAAATGTAAGTGAATTCAAGTTAAGTTTGTTTTCTAGGATCTTTAAACAGACCTATGATATACCTTGTACAGAGGGTGGTAGTGAAATATTTAAATACTGTTATGACATGAGATCCTTTACCATTCAGAAGTGTTGTCCGAGAATATCAGTTCTGATTATCAAATACATAATTAAAGTAAATTTGTAAAAGAAATTTTTTCTGGCTTTTCATTTATCCTTACTTCTCTTCCTCAGATGACTCTGAAAACTTACTCTGTTATTTGATTTTCTCTTTTACTGTCCTTATAACTATTTGCTTTCCCTCTATTTTATTCTTTTAAGCACAGTGTAAAAGCTGCCTCAAATGTATTATGTATTCACTGCTTCCATTTCCTTACTATCTACTCACTCCTCATTTTACCTTTTGACTTCAAATCAAGACATTGTTCCTTCAATATCATAGCCTTCATTTTTTTCTGTGCCATCTGAAGCTGTAGGTTACATTTGCCTTTTATTAATTTTCTACACTTTTGGACTCCATTGATTCGTTCAACCATTAATTATTGAAGAACCAATTACTATGCTCCGGGCACAGAACTGGGTGTGTACTTGTCACACTGTAATGAACAACTTAAGCATAAACCATGTTTCCTTGAAGCTCACTGCCTTATTAGAGAAATGGATACTAATGAGTTTAATAAATATATAAATATTGAAAAAGGTGTAGTGAAATTAATCATGTGTGATGATGAGAATTAAGAAATTATTTAAGAATGTTAGAGAAAAGCCTCCCTGAGGGAGGAAATATTTGAGTCATGATTTCAAGCCTAAGGATCCAAGTATATTGAAATTGGGGGGAAGAAATTTCCAGACAGAAGATAGTTCAGAGAAGCCCTACTAAGAGAAAATGCTTGAGATATTTGAACAGTCAAAAAAAGACCACACTTTCTAAGCCAAACTCAGCATATAAAGGCACCAACTTCCCCCCAGCTTGTGACATGACTCCTGGGCATGAGCCTCCCTGGCACTGAGGGATTATTACCAAGAACCAACTAGCAATGCATCCAGAAAAAGACCTTAACCAAAAGAGGGAAATATTAAATATAAATGAGTTTTTATGGCTAAGAGATTTCAAAGTAAGCCGGTAGGTCATTCCAGAGGTTACCCTTATGCATGTCATAGCAGGATCTCATTGATTGCCACAGTAAACAATGCCTCAAACAACAGAGGTCCTAGGGTTCTAGAGCCATCTAGACACTATAGGCAGGACAAACAATCTCAGGAACTTGGCACCCAGTCAGTGGAACTTTGGAATATATGCTCCCCAATATAACAGAGTTAAACTCATTTATAATTTCCCTGCACATGACTCTTTGTCCCTTTTATTTGAACCTATAAATAGCACTATACTTGTTAAATACGTGTCACAGAGACTTAAATCTTCCATCTGTTCATATGCCAATTGGGCCTTGAATCTCAGCAAGTGTTTCAACACCTACCCTCCAGTTCATTGGACTTGCCCAAGAAAACTAACAAAAAGATGATAATGGACAATGCCCATCCCAAAAAATACAAAGTATCTATAACTGCAAGCAAGACAATTCCGTCCATCTGCCCCATGGTATGTAAGCCTCCTCTCAATCAGAAACAGAGTGGGCATCACCATTTACAAATCCTCAAGATTGAGGAATGAACAATTATAAGGGGGGAATGCAACTATGACCTTAAGTAGATTTATCATAATTCTAGCAATGGAAAGACTTGTATCATTGTTATAAAGGCAGTGGTCACCAGAGGTTCTAAGGAGAGGGAGAGGGAAGAATGGGTGTAACATGGGCTACTTTGGGGACATTGGAATTGTCCTGTACAACATTGAAATGATGGATATAGGCCATTATTCTTTTTGTTAAAACCTATAAAATTGTGCAGTGCAAAGTGTAAACTATAATGTAAATGATAGCCCATGGTTAGTAGCAATTTGATGTTCATGTGTTCATCAATTGTAACAAATGTACCACATTAATGAAAGATGTTAATGGGAGAATGTATGGGAGGGGGAGGGGGAAGATATATGGGAATCTCCTATGTTTTGATGTAACGTTTATGATATCTAAACCTTCTTTAAAAATAAGAAAAGATTTTTAAAAATTACATTACCAATAAAAATAGCCATTTGAAGTGAAAAAAATAAATTTCCACACTAATGAAAGATGTTGTTAAAAGGGGAAAGTGCGGGAGTGAGAGGTACATGGGAATCCCCAATATTTTGTATGTAACATTTATGTATTCTAAAATCCCCAATATTTTTTATGTAACATTTATGTATTCTAAAGCTTCTTTAATAATAATAATAATAATAATAATAATAATAATAATAATAAAACTCAAAATAAAAAGAGAGACCAGTGAGTCTGGAATCTTGTAAATGAGGGGGAGATGGCTTGAGATTAGCTAAGAAATGTAGACAGAACCCAGATCCTGCAATTATAGGATATTTAGGTTTATATTTGCAGAGCAATGGGAAACTCTAAAAGGATTTTAAACTATGTAGTAACAGGGCTTAATTTACATATATATAAACTAACACTACTGCATTGGCCAGCTTTCTTTGAACCTGGGGGAGGGGAATGGGAAAGGTGGAATTGGAAAAACCAGTCAGTGTACTATTGCAGTATCCTGAGAGAGAGAGACAATATTGGCCTGAATTTGCATGGTAACTGTGCTAACTCAGAAAAACATGTATATTTAGGAGAATTTTATTGGCCTTCTTCTTATATCCCTAGGCATTATTACCTACCAGTCTATATTTCTGCTAGTCATCTACCTGTCTACATTTCTTCTAATTCACAGGGATGCTGTGAAAATTACTTTATACATCATATGTAGAATTTCTGAGGGCACGGTAATTTCTAAGTATTACTTTCTTCTTTGACCTTTCAAAGTCACTGGTGTTCTTGTACAGTTTTTGAATAAATAAGAAGCTCCTGGTACCATCCACTTAATAAATATCTATAAAACTTTGTTTAATTTGCTTTTTTATCAGATTTGCTCTTTTTTTTCCCCTAGTATACCTGAATTTTTAGCAAAACAAATCAAGGCACCAGGAAAGTTAGGAAAGGTTCCACACCTCCTTAAGCTATTTTACATATGGACAATTTTGCTATAGGTGTAAAGAAATACATCACCTACAATTATGATAATAAAGAACTTATAGTTGCAAATACAAAAGATAGATTTAAAGAAGAAAGGGAAGGGAAGAGGATGTGGCTCAAGTGATTGGGCTCCCATCTACCGTATAGGAGGTCCAGAGTTTAGTTCCTGGGGCCTCCTGATGAAGGCGAGCTGGCCCATGTGGCGTGCTGGCCCATGTAGGCATGCTGGCCTACATGGAGAGCTGGGGCGGCAAGATGACACAACAAAAAGAGACACAGAGGAGAGACTAGGGAGGAGAGGTGGCACAAGAGATTGAGCCCAGGATCTGTTCCCAGTGCTATCTAAAGAGAAGATAAGCAGACACAGAAGAACACACAGCGAATGAAAACAGAGAGCAGACGGAGCGCAAAACAGTGGAAGGGGGGGATGAAATAAAGAAAGAAATCTTTAAAAACAAAAAAGAAGAAAGGAAATAACATTTCTGGGATTCACATGTGAATAAGTATTTCTTCTTTGTTCTTTATTTAGAGACTTCCACATATTAGTGCGTTTTTGGTGTTTTGCTTTGTTTGGTTTTGAAGAATAAGTAGGATGTATCTGTTCACATACTGCTTTAGACGGTTATGTTGGTGAACATCACCTGTGGTGCAGTTGCATTCAATGACAGTTTTAAACCTCAGGACTGCAATAAAAAGAAGACTGAAGATGTGCTTGGCCATCTTCTTGTCCTCAGTGACTATTTTTTTCAAATACCCCAAGTATTAAGGCTAAACTGTTCCATTTTAAAGTAGTCCCAACAGTATATCAATATATTTTGCAATCATAGAGTGATGATATATAGACACCATACTGAAATTTATATCCAAGCTAACCCATTCTTAAAAGTATCACTATTTTGTGGCATATTGGTCTATTAGCAAATTCACCCTCCTGTGGAATAATTAGGGACACAGAATATTTTTTACATTTAAGTATCTTAGCATATCTATGAGATGATTATATTTTAAATGTCAAAATTTCTTCTCAAATATGATGAATTTCAATATTCAGATTTAGAATTTTCAACTGAGAAAAGATCTTTAAATTCTGTTATTCCAACCTCCTCATTTTTCAGATGAAGACTCTGAGACCCAAAAAGGATTGGATAATTTACCCAAGGTCACAAAATAATCATTAACCAAACTGGAATGTGAACACACTTTTCCTGATTCTAAGCCCAGTCATGACTCCATATTACTAATACGGAATTACATAATAATCAATTCCTTTCAATACTTAAAAAGAATTATCTGTCAAATATTCTTTTTTATTTTTTATTTATTTATTTTTTTAAAGATTTTATTTATTTATTCATTTATCCCCCCCTTGCTCCTTGTGCTCGCTGGGTCAGCTAACCACGCCGCGCGGGCGGGCTTGCCTTCACCAGGAGGCCCCAGGAACCGAACCCAGGGCCTCCCATATGGTAAACGGGAGCCCTACTGATTGAGCCACAGCCGCTTCCCCAAATATTCTTTTTTAACAATAGCAAATATTCTTCTGGAAAAAGTAACATTATATGATTTAGGATTTGTATGATGCTTACTTTAAATTAAGGTAAATCTATATATTATCATTACTGCACAAAGGCCTATGGAAAAATAGTCCAATAATCATATAATGCAGAATAGATTGCAATGCCTTGTGTTCAAATTATTTCTCAGTAGTGATTATTTTTGCCTTCTACTTTCCAAAAATGCTAATGGGGATTCTTTATTTTTTAGTAGCTTTCTAAAACTTTTGAGAAATGTGTTAAAATAAATTTAAGCTTCTAAATTGAAATGGTAACTGACTTCTATAAAATTAATCTGATATATATACAGTCTCTTCAAATTAGTGTGGGAAGACCAGTTATCTAATACTCTAGTCAATCAAATTACCAGCTAACTAAACCCAAAACTAAATAACTGTTTTTATTCAACTAAGATTACCCGAGTAATAGTCTTATGCTCTATATTACCTTTGTTACTTTTCTTTTAAGTTTCTAAATGAATCTATTTATAGGACAGATATACCAGATATTAGGCAATGACCATAATCATAATACCTGCATAGATGAGCTTCAATATGTTATGCTTCTTTTGCTTATTTCATTTGTACTGTATGGACAAATTGCCTTGAACCCAAGGTCATACATTTGCATATTAATTTACATAAAGTGTTTAATCAAAAATAAAATCAGTTCTGAAATCCATTTGCATCTTCATGATGAATTACAAAAATTACATGGTAGATGCACACCCTAACAATAAGGACTGGCATTTAGTCAGCATTTTTTTTCACTTTGTTTTACCATGAGATAATTACCATAACCCAGAATAAGGAAATGGTAGGTTAAGTCCCACAAAGAGTTATTAAAAATTTTTAAACCTTGCCAATTGAAATGCCACTATAAAATTGAACAGAAATTCCAAAATTATGTTAACTTCTCTGTAATTATAATGAATAACTTTTACTCTTTTCTTAAAAAAAAAAAAAGCTATTGAAGACTGTTTCCAGGATATATATAAACATATTAGTCATTCTGGGATATAAAAGAAGAATAAAAAAATTAGCACTACTATTACCATTCTTATGTTCAAAATATATCTAATAATAACTAACGATACCTCCAATTTGTGAACTAAAATACTAAATATATACTTGAATTACCTATTACAAAATGTTTTCTTGGTTTCTATGTCAAACTCAGATCTTTCCACCACTTTATGTTATCAACTGACTGGAAAACATTCACAAAATATGCTATTGAAGACATTCTGAAGCTAGTCTCTCTTAATATGGCAAAGTAACATGTCCTGGGATTTTAAATATCAATTTAGTAAGAATATTTAAATTAAAACTCCTTGATTGCCATGTACAAAATTCGACAACATTCATAAATATCAATATTTCACAATTGCATTAGGCAGGGCATTTTATAAAATCATCTTCATAGCATGAGTTTTGGCTCTTGATATCTCATTTCTTTAATAGTTGTCACTAAACTAATCAATATGATTGACAAAGGAGGCCTAAAGATAAAGTGCAATATTATGTCTGTGTTGATATCTGATAAAATTGAGAAGGCCTTGAACAACCTAACCACAAGTGTCCCCCCACACACCCTGCTCCTGCCAATATGATCTCCTGGTCAAAAAAAACCCTTATCAAACAGATCAGGTACAGTTCCTGCTTAGCCCTGAATAGTAGGTTTCAGTTCCCTGCCAGCCCACAGAATTATTCAAACAAATAAATCACTTTTTCCAAGGGAACCGGGGCTTGAGACTATAAAGCTTGTTTCCCAGGGCCACTGATTGTTCTCTCTGTTCCTAAGTGAACTCTCATATAACCCTGCTTGGTAAGTGGTACCTTTTTCACTTGTGCTGTGAGTATATGTGACTAATGACCTGCAGTCAATCTCATCTGCCCAATATTGGGTATGGTGTGTTTGGGTATCCCCAGGACCCTAGATTGAGAATTCTTCCCTCATCAGCAGGTTATATAGGAGGTAAGCAAAACAACACTCTGGAGCCTCATGGTCTAGATTTAAATCACAGCTCTGCCACATACTATCTATATGACCTTGGGAATTTTAATTACTCTCTCTGGGCCTCATTATCTTCATTATAAAAGGGAAGATAATAATAATCTATATACCTACCCCTTAAGATTACTGTGAGGATTGAATGAATTAATACATCTAAAGCACTTAGAAATTTGCCTGGCACAGAATAAACCCTATGCACGTGTTTGCTTTAAGGACAATGGTAACTAGTTAATTTAATGGAAAGAACACTGGAGTAAGAATCTGGAGCCCTAGTTTTCAGTCTCAGTTCTTAAGTAAGGCATAGTTATGGAGCTGCATGGAAGCATTGTCTGTACTTTGATTCTCGCGTCTGTACAGTGAAAGAGTTGTAATAGATAAGTGAATCTCAACTCTAAATACACATTAGAATTACTGGGGATTCTTAACATTTTTAAAAGTCCATCAAACATATAAGAACATGAGATCAAGAAAATCAGAACTCCTGCTCTAGGGATCAGGCATCACTGATTTTAAAAACTTTGCCTCTAATGAGTATCCAGGATTGAGAACCTAATCTACATGATTAATTAGTTCTCCTTCACCTCTAAAATCCCCATTATTCTAAATTATTCAATTTGTCCTTTCCTGTGTTCCTGTACTTTATAAGAAAATATTTGAGAATATCATGTATGTCTCATAGGAATTTTGTTGAGAAAAAAAAAACAGCAGCTATAAATCTTATAATAGATTCATTAAGAAATGTTAAGTAGCCTTATACAGATGAAGATGCTGTTATCACTCCTGTTAAACTCTGTGTGCTCGAGGGGGTGGGTAGTCATCAATACACACTGTAAATGTTGGTAGGTAACCATCTCTTTTGAGATCTCATTTTTAATACATTTTTCCTCTAGCTAGCTATTGATATATTTAACCTTTGAAAAATAAATATCTGAAAAATATTCCCAGCAGAGAGCAAGAGAGCACAGTTAGAACAGAGGCCCAAAAGCACAGAGCAGATTCAGAGGGTATTAAATTGTACAGTTCATACAGAGCTATGTACCAGAGTATATTAAAGAGATGAGCTATGAACAACTTTATACTGAAAAAAATTGCATTCCATTTTTTGAGAGCTCTATGTTTTAGTTGGTAAGTGCTTGAAATGAATTCTTAAATAAACAGGACACTGCCACATTGTAGCTATTATTTATTGTGCCCTTACTATATGCAAGGCACTATCCTAAGCACTTTCTAAGCATTAACTTATTTATTCCTAAGAATGAAATCTTTGTGTTTGTTGGTAGTTTGATGGCTACTTAAAAATAGCCCCAATAGGTAATTTTCTATATTATTGTCATTACTAGATAATGACCATGTGCCTTTTATTGTTAAAACAGTAGTATTTTGCTTATTTCATCTTCCCAAGACTGCCAATAAACTCAAGTATATGAAAAGATGGAGTTTTCATGTACATCTAAAAAGATGTTTGCAAATAAAACTATTTATCATGTGATGCCATGGAATTTCTTACTAAACACAATTAGTGATATCCATCAAAACAGTTAAGTCACAGACTCATTCATACTTTTTGTTTTGTTTGAATTGTAAACTACAAATTATGTAAAAGATCTAAGAAATAGTAAAGCCCCATAGTCTATTTAAAGATACGTTTTTGTTTTTTTTTTTCATTTTGTGAGTTATGGGAAAAATGATTTTTTTCTATTTGAAAATTCTATACAATTTCAAGTTTTGAAATTGATGCTTGAAATTACTCTTGTGTTTTCTCTAGATGTGCTGGGAATGCAAATCATTTCTCAAGAGTAAATGAAGCACCACTGTTCTAATGACTTAAACTCTGGTAGAGTACAATCTCTGATTGAACATGCAGCCATTTTGAGTATATCCGTAATCTTATTCTTTGTCTTCATGTAGCCTCTGTGGTCTGAGAATTCTACATAATGCAAGAGATGGGCTCATTTTCTGCTAAGAGTTCAATATAAAATAAGTGCCAGAAACCCTCTGAAACTAATAAAAAGTTTGAGATTAAAAACTCACCCAAGCTAGGCAGTCTGAAATGATGACACTGCCAGAACAAGCCTCCGGGACTGTAGAAGTACTTTATAATAACAATGGATATCTCAAACTAACAGGGAAATAAGTGAACTGATTTGTTGTGTTAGAATGAGCATAGACTTGAAGTCAGGAGGGCCTAGATTTGAATTCTTGAAATTAATAACTAAGTATGAATCTTGAAGAATTATGATTTCTCTGAAATTCAGCTGTTTGCCTTAAAAGAGGGGAGTTCAATAACTGAGCCTACTGTGTTGGCATATGAAACAGTATAGTCAAGGTGGCTAGCACACAGCTCCTAGATAATTATTGCCATTATTAGTGACCATGTAAGTTTCCTCCGCTTTGGCTTTCCTAAAAGATTCCCACTCCTTGATTTGGTAGCATTAATTTGGCTACCAAATGGCTTCTGAGATAGTGAGACCATAAACCAGAGAAGCCATAAATTCCTAGATAAGACAAAAAAACTGTTAGTGAATCATAAAAGGCACTTGCACATTCCTAACCAAAATAGCTATCTGCTGTCTGTGCTGTGATGGGTTTGAAGATAAATGGGCCCCAGAAAAGTATGTTCTTAAAGTTAATCCATTCCTGTGGGTGTAAGTAGGGCCTTTTGATTAGGTTACTTCAGTTAAGGAATGGCCCAGGATGGGTCTTAATCCTCTTGCTGGAGTCCTTTAAAAACAGGATGAATACAGAGAGAGAGAAAGAGAGAGGGTGAGAGAGAAGCTGAAAGAAATGAAACAAGGAAGAGAAGGGAGAGACCAGCAGGTACTAGTTTGTGCCTTGCCATGTATCAAAGTTGTTCAGGATCACTGACAGTTGGCTTCAGGGAGAAGGTATCATCCTGATGATGCCTTTATTTGAACATTTTCAGCCTCAGAACTGTAAACTTGTAAGCTAATACATTTCCACTGTTAAAAGCCAACCCATTTCTGTTATATTGATTTTGGAAGCCTAGCAAACTAGAATATGTGCTAAACTACTCTTGCTACATATCAGTAACTTCAAAGAAACATATTTATGATCTTGCAAATCCTAACTTGGCTATGTGCCTTCTTTGTTCTTGCCCTATATAACCCTCTATAACCTGTTGGGCTTTTCAAAGCATTACTCTGAATGTCATGCCACTGTCCAGGACCAGGTTCCCAGTCTGTAAGTTCCCTAAAAAACTGTTACTATTTTACTATACAGAGTGGCCTGCTTTGTTTTTTTGGTCCTAAGTGCCCATTCCAGGCCCTATTCTGTAGGTCTATGGCCAGACAATTGACAAGTCAGCCAGAAGACCAAAACCAAAGCAAGCCAAGGGAAACAGAGGGAGATGGTATTATGCTTTCAGGAGTAGAAATGACAAAAATAACTAGCATAACTATACATCCTTCTTTTCATCAGCATCTTTACCAGGCACAGCAAAGACCAAACAGCATTCAAAATTTATTAGTATCGTGCATTTTAGCTGAAATATTGGCTTGGCCTAAAGAAGGGGATATGCTGCCCACTATAGGAAAATGGTCAAATATGGAAGAGTTATAGAATATAGTCAGAGAACTAGGAATGAAGCATGCAGTATATGGTGAACACTTTTGTGGACATGATGATAAACTGTTCATGGCTGGTATGAAGGATAATGTCCTCCAAGCCACACTTCTAGTCTGGGTGGAATTGAGAAAATGACTGTTGAGCAAGGCCATGGAAGTGGCAGGCCTCCATGAGGCCCTGATGAGAAAAACACACCATTCCAAGGACAACTATAAGACTTTGAAACCTAATGGTGTATGCCCTGCAGGTTTGTGGAACTCTTGGGGATTTGTGAAGCCTGTTTCTCACCCAGTTTCTCCTTATGATAATGCAAATGCTCATCCTATATTTGTCCCTCCTTTATATATTGGAAGCAGATAACTCATTTTGTAAGTTTCACCAGTCTACAGCCAGAAGGGAATGTTGCTCCAAGACATACTGTATGCCTATAACTGATTTGACTGCCTGAGGCAGTCCAATTGAAAAAAAGGTCCCATGCCCCCAGGAGTGGACCAGCCACAAACACAATCTTTCTCTCTTTGGGATTCAAAAATAATCTCAAACTGCCACAGTCCACCCAAAATGACATGTCTTTCCATATGCAAAATACATTCATTACATCATAGTATTTCAAAAGTCTTAAATCAATGCTAAGTACAAAATCTCATACAAATCAGTAGTTCCACCTTCATCAAACATTAGGGTGGTGGCCAAGCTCCAAAACTCACCCTCCAAGAACTTTGGCATGACAGCCACACTTTCCCCAATCTCTGGGGGACAGTCTCAATCCTCTTAGCACAGTGAAGTGGTGGCAATATTCTCCCTAATCACTAGCATACAGGCACAACCCTGTAAGAAAGGTGGGGTGGTGATCTGACTCTCAATAATTTATGGATACTATGCCCAAACCTGTCAAAGAAGTGGGGTGGTGAACTAGCTTTCCTCCATCACCAGGAAATGCACTCCACTTCTCTGTAGCCTGGGGTAGGCAAACTCTCCCTGCAAAACAGGTTGGAATATCCACTCTATTCAAATGCTGGGGCAAACTCACCCTTTCTTCTCACATGGGTAGGTCCCTCTCTTGGCCTGATTCCAGAACTCAGCTTCCATGTATTTTTTCTTGAAGTTGTTTTTCCTTCAATCTCTCCTCTCCCTGTCCCTTTTAGTCCAGGTTGACAGTGATTTCATTCATACAGATCTCCTAAAAAAATTTGTTGGTTTACCATGCAGGAAACAAGGGTCCAAGCCATCAGGGAGTAAGACTTTCCACAAGTCCTTCCCAGATAATTACATTTCCAACCCTGATTTATTAGTTCTGAGCTTAGTTAAGGCCTCACATGGAGCACTATCCTCTGGGGGTTTGTTTCTGGAGGCTTGGACAGTCTCAGATTTCTTTGTGCCCAGGAGTTTAGTTCTTCTCTTACCTCTTTCCTCTTGCATTTTTCTGTAAGCTACAAGGAAAAACCAGGCCACATTTTCCACATTTCCTTTGGAAATTTCCTCAGCTAAATGTCCAGCCTCATTATTTTCAAATCCTGCCTTCTATCTAACATCAGGAGACAATTTTGTCAAGTTCTCTGCCACTTTAAAGCAAGTATCACCTTTCTTCCGGTTTCTAATAATAGTTTAATCATTTCCTTCTCAGGCTGCATTGGAAATATCTTTAGGGTTCATATTTCTACCAACAATCTTTTCTAAAGCAATCTAGGCCTTTTCTATCAAGCATCTCACAATTCCTCAAAAAAAAAAAAAAAAATACCCCTTACCATTTATAAAACTGTTCCAACATTTTTGATAATTGCAAGCAGCACAACCTCACTCTCTGGGTACCAATTTCTGCTTTAGTTTGCCAACAGACTGCCAATGTAAAGTACCATAAATGTGTTGGCTTTCATAATGGGAGTTTATTTGGGGATAAAAGCTTACAGTTCCAAGGCTGTAAAATGTCCAGATTAAGGAATCAGCAGAGATGCTTTGTCACAAAGTTGGCTGCCACATGGTGATGCAAGGTGATCAATGATCTCTGCTGAGGTCTCTGCCTTCCCCTCTAGAATCTCTTTTCTCCTAAATCTCACCTGAGGGAAATCAGGCACAGGGCTTGTCTCTTTCTGTGACTCCTCTATCAGTCTCAACTGCTTCACTTTCTTCCTGAGTTCTACTGCAAGCTCTCAGGCATATGGCTCATCTCTCATTGGGTCTCAGCTCTTTGAGCTTCTTGGGGGTTTCTCTCCTTGTAGTTCTGCTATGGGCAAAAGTGGAGTCTTTACCTTTGCATTGCAGGATCAATATGGTGGCTCCCTTTTCCTGTGTCTCCATTTTTATCAGACTCAGCAAGAGGGCAGAGACTCAATCACTAACATAGTTCAATTGAAAGTGTCTCACACCCGCAGAAATGAATTAGTTCACAAACATAATCTTTCTCTTTTTGGGATTCATAAAAACATTTCAAACCACCAGACTTACAGAAAAGTAAGTCCAGAATGACCTCCCAGCTCTATTTGAAATATCTTAGCCATTGGAAAATTATTAATATTTTTTTTTATTTCTTTTTTCCCTTTTGGTCATTTCCATGGTGCCAAGGTAGAGTGCATCCCTGGGAGTTGCATCATGTCTTATATTGCTGAGAAAATCTCTGTAAGTCAAGTCCCATGTATGGGGGGGGGGGAGTTAGTGAGCTTATTTGCAGAGTTTGGTCTAGAAAGTGGCTGCATTTGAGTAACAGAGACATCTTCAGAAGGGTAGATTTTAGGCATTAATTATAGTTAGGCTTGGTTTTGTCATTCCAGAAATATGTTTCATGTTGACAAGCCTTAAGACTGAGATCTTGGCTTCTTAGCATATTTCCTTTTATTAGGCAAGATTCAAATATTTCGGAGTTTTATTTTCGCAGGTTCCTTGAAGTTTTATAGTATCAATAAATTGGGAGCGCCTATTGCTTGAAAGAATAGTAGGAATTTCCCAGGTGAGGAAATTTAATAGTTCTATGCTTTTTCCCCAGTCCCTCAAGGGACTTTGCAAATACCTTTCTTTCTTATGCCCCAAGCACATTGAAATGCATCAGGGTATTAGAGCAATTCTGTAGAGAATATCACAATCTCTTCCCTATTTTAGGTTCCATATTAGCTAGGCTGTACAAATAAACTGACTAGACAGCTTAAATTAGATAGCATGCCTGTAACTCAGGAAGGTTGAGCCTGGGAAGGCTGATCAAATACTTTGTTATTCCAAAGAAACCACATAGGGAGGCCAGCAGCATTCATGTCATTTATTTACTCACATGTCCTTATGACTGCCAGTTGTTTAGCTACCATGCTGTAAAGAAGGGAAACAAAGATTATATAAGACTAGAGCACAAAAAGGGGTCTACCAAATGCATAGAGCAGCTTGAGGGTACATGTGGCCTAGTAAATTATTAACAATGAGTGCTTACATATGGGGGAATCGTGTGGGTTCCCAGAATAATGAGGGGTAGCACATATACTGAATAATGACTACTACGCCTAGGGTCATGCTGTAGCAGAAACTTCCAGGATGGATTGTTGGCCAATTCTACCCCATGCTTTCCAGCAATCTACACAAATAACTAGTGGAAGGGGAAGCAGGCTTTTCATGTCCCAACGTGTGCCATAAACATTTTTAAAAATTTTCTTTACAAAATAAATTTCTCCTTTTTGGTCTCCACAGAAATTAAAGTTTTAAAATACTAATAATATTCCTATTTGTTTGTTTATTTTTTTTTTTTTTTACCTTGCATTTTGTTTCACCTTAATCTTTACCTATATTAGCCCCTTTTACCTTTTAATTAAAGCCTGATTCTTTTTTAGATTCTTTAACTGGGGTGATCTTTTAGAATTAATGCTTCTTCTTCAGCACATTTAGAGCTGATGAACTTTAGCTCTGAGTCTCAGGTATCATAAAGATAGTTAAAGGTCTAGGGAGCTATTGGGTTATACACAAAGAGTAAGGCATCTTAAGAGCTTACAAACTAGGCCCTAATTCCCTAATGAGTAATAAATAAAGCTGTTTGTAGAGATTTAAAAAAATCAACTATTAATTTATATTGAGGTCATTAACCACAGACCATAGCTGAAGTTTTGTTTCATTTTACTTTTATACTTTTACCAGGATTATTTTAATCAACAAGTAGAACATAATTTGTAGGCTTCTATTTTAGAGTCCCTTTTTCTTGAAAATAAGATGGCTACATGCTCTTTTAGAGAAGCATCAGAGCAGAACAGTGCACTTGATAAGGAAATTTGGTTGTTTTCATGACATGTAACAATCTTCTAAAAATAACTAAAACTATAACCAACCATACTGATGGTTGATCACTCATGCTGATCAGTATCAGGACTTAATGTGGATGGTGAAAACATTAGGTATTTGAAAATTTTATACAATCTCTAAATATATAAATAATATTTTACTTATATAAATTTATCCAACAGAAGATTAGAAATTTTCCATCAATTTTATAACACTTCCTTTTCTCATGAAGCCCATAATATATCAAATGAAGCTAACAATTTTCAGCACTTCATTTTTCAAAGGTGAAAGAACAAATTATTTGCAAAAGTTTAAAATAAAAGATGTCCTTTAGGATTTGATTTATAATATCAAAAATTTCCAGGTTGAACATTAGGTTTACACAGGAACACTATTTATTTCTCTATTTCTATACAAGTCAGAAGACATATGTTCTAAAATAGTAAAGCCTTTATTTTATCTTAAACCACTAAGGATATGAGATTAACATGAAGTACAAAAAATTATTTTGATATAAACACAGACTCTTTATTTTTATATTGACTATTTAGAAAAAAATTTATAATCTCTTACTAAGAGCAGACTAATAATTTAAGAAACTTTGTTACCTTACCAGAGAGAAAATTAAATTTTAGTTTTGTATCAGTATACCATTTGATCAATAAGTTTATCAAACCTTAGTTGGTATTGATCTCAACAGAGGAAATTTGTTTCTACAAACTTTCTATAACCTTTTATAATCATTTAGATTATGTTCCTCACATTTCTGTTTTATATTCTGTAACAACCAGTTATTTCACATGGAGACAAAATTACACCTTTAAATAAACATATTAAATTATAATCAGCATTTATTACAGTAAAAAAATTTATTTCCACAAACCCTCTACAACATTCCATATCCCTTTTGGCCTTGTCCTACATATTTCCACCTCTCATTTCGTGAAAACCAGCCATTTTATCTTAGGACAAAACCACATTCCCTTAAACAAGCTTATCAGCATTGAACAAAACATAATTCTTTACCACCACCCTTCTACAACTTTTCATATTTACTTAGGTCTTGTATTATATATTTCTACCTCTTATTATTTGAAAAACTAACCATCTCATTTTAGGACAAAACTACATTTTTTTTTTTCTTTAACAAACTATATTGTGCATACTTTATATACCTTCATATTTCAAGCTATCAAACAGATCATTGAACTGCCTTCATACATTCTACAAAATACAATAAAGTTTGTCAAACTAATAACTTAATTTCATTAAACACGAGCTTACATTTTTCATCATCTTAAAGATGGAATAGACATAATGCTAACATATGTTACTAGTATCTTTATAAACCTAGGGAGATTTTACCCAAGTAGAATAAAATTGAAACAATGATAGTTTATGCAAGAAATGTTTTTCTCTTCCTCTATAGGAGGTTAAAAAATTCTTAATACTTTAGAATTAATAACCTCAATAACATATTTATTATTTGGCTCTGGAATATATACAATTGTTTGATTTGTTTCATGCATAATCTAGAAAAACTTTTCCATAGCTTTCAGGGACCTTTTCCTTTACTTACTGAAATTTTGCAATTTTACTTTTAATTACGCTCATCCTAAGACTGTTAAAAAAATACATAAATTTGGGAATTACATGACAACTATGCAAAACAAGGTTTATTTTGCAACATTTCCTCAGTTCAGTCCATATCATTCTTCTTCTCCAGGCCTAATAGAAAGAATTCTAAGCCAAACCCACACTTCCATCATCTTTCTGCACCCAGACCTTCCCCCATAGGTCTTCCAACCAGTTTTTCTCCTAGGTTAACAAGAACTTTGAATTCAGTCAAGGTTAGGAGAAGGCCCTGGGGTAGGGATAGACAGATCAAAGAATGGGGAAAAATCCATGAAAACTTTTAGTTTTTTGTTTTGTTTTGTTTTAAGTTTGTAATTTCAGAATTCTACATGACCTTCAGTAACAATACTGTAAAATTAAAGGGCCAAGGTCTGAGTATTTTAGCTTATAAGTTAAAAAGCTGTCTAGAAGCTCAGCTTTTCTAATTTTTCTAATTTGGGGGACTTCAGCAGTACTCGTTAACATACATTAAGCACTTATTTAATTTTTAACAATTTGAATAGAGGTCTCTGTATTTGTCAGCCAAAGGGGCGTTAATGGGAAATACCAGAAATGGGTTGGTCTTTATAAAGGGTATTTATTTGGGGTAGAAGTGACAGATACCAGGCCATAAAGCGTAAGTGTCTTCTCTCACCAAAGACCATTGCCACGTGTTGGAGCAAGACAGCTGCCGATATTTGCCAGGTTTCAGGCTTCTTGGATTCCTCTCTTCCCGGGGCTGTGTTTCTTTCCAGGCTCAGCTCCTCTGTTTCTTCCACAAGGTCAGCTCTAGATGATCAGGGAACAGCTTGCTTCTCTTCTCCTGGGGCCTTCTCTCTAACATCAAAACTCCAGCATCAGAAACTACTCCCTCTGTCCTTTGCCTTGCCTTTTATATTTGATTCCCCCACCCACCAAGGGGTGGGGGTGAACTCCCTACTGACGTGGTCCAGTTAATGCCCTAATCATAACTTAATCATGCCCAGATTAACAGACCAGTTTACAAGCATAATCTTATATCTACTTTTTGGAATTCATAATTACATTAAATTGCCCAACGGTTATAGTCTCTTAAGAATTTTTATTTGTTAATTTGGTATTACCACACAGAGGCATGAAAATATACATCGGACAAACAGACACACAAATAGAAAATTAGACTTAGAAAAACAGAAACTTAGAAAAGTCACTAATTTGACTCCTAATTTTCACACTTTTTTTGGGAGGGGGGGGTTGTTTCTGGGGTTTCTATCAGTCCATGCCTCTGGTTTTTATAGCTTTTAAGATTTCATCTGGGATAGGAGTGATTCGCTTATTTTTTCTTAGCGAACAACAGTGTTGCTTGCAATGAGCAGGCTTGTCAAGGAGACACTTTCATTTTTAAAAAATTGGAAAAAAAGTTATCTGGGTAGTTACTTGGTTAGCAGGATTTTAGCAAGGGAGTTATGTACAGGAGGCTATGCTTTAAATATTTGGTTTTAATTCAGTAGTAAATCTCCCCTCCTCCCCGGGGTCCTTTCATTCCAGGTCTCTGTCAGTTGTTGCCCAACTTTCCTTGGGGTTTTTTCCCCAGGGACAACTAGGGCAATCCTTTTTCCAGTGTCCTTTTTCCTTGCAATATGCACATTGGATGGTTTCTAATTTGTTAAAAGTTTCTCCTATCCCTCAAGGGGGCGGGTGGGGGGGGAGTTATAGGTGTCTTGCTTTTTGCTGTAGTCTTGTTCAAATTTATCATTACAGTTTTGAGTACTGTCATTTGCCTTTTGAAGTACTGGCCTTCTTTAACCTAGCTCCTATTGTTATAAACTTTAAAGGTGATTTCAACTAATCTAGAGATAGGCAATCCTAGTCCTCCATCAAATTTCTGCAGCTTCTTTCTTATATCATGCCAACTTTGAGTAATAAAGTTTATATTTAAAATTCTGATAGTTTCTGGACTTTCTGTATCTATATTAGTGTATCACCAATTGGAAGTAGAAATTTTTTCTAGGACACCAGAGAGATTTTCCTTTGGTCTCTTATTACTTCACTTGTCTTTTGTAAATTTATAGTTTTAGAGACCCCTTTTCGCTCCGTTAGCCCATTCCTCAGAACCATTTGGATTTAAGATTCCATATTGGTGTCCCCAAATTTGCTCCAGCATACACTGGATTATCACGATTTTTTCTGTTTCTTATCTGCTTCCTGCTTTGCTTTTTCAATTATCATTCTCCATTCATCTCCTGTTACCAAGGTATTTAGCAAGACCTGAATACCAAATACAACCCAATTAGATTAGAGTATCAAAGCAATTACGCTTTCTATTTTCTTTGTGTCTTCTCTATAGAGTGAGGTATTATTTCCAAATTATATAATTTTAATATAGGGAATGCATATATACAAATGGGGTACATACAAAATTATTTTGGGCTTTCCTGTTTATTTATTCCTGGAGGCTCAGCTGCTGATTTTTAAAAGCATCCCTGGTAGAATTGAGTACCTTGATGGGCATAAGAGGGGAGATTATTTCAACCTCAGGATTTTTACCTCTGGTAAAGGGGAATACACAGGATGAATTAAAAAAAGGCTCTGTTGAATCTTTCTTACTTGAATTCGGAAGGATATTTTTCTTTTCTTTGGTAGTCTTTACAGATGACATTTTATATTTTCTCATTAATATTGGCTTTTGAAAGAAAAAACTAAAGGAATGAATATACATAATTTCATCCTATATCTGCTTTCTTCTTCAGAACAAATCTAATTGTAATACAATATTGTTTTATATAGAACCATACTCCTGCCATTTATCTCCTGATTCTAAATCATATTGAGGCCAGACTTTGCTACAGAAATAAAATATTTCCTGCTTTTTCATTGGCTCATGGCTAAAATTTTTCCAGTTTTTCAAAATACAGCCTAAAGAGCTATATTTAGGAGTGCTCGTAGAATTAAAATTTCCCATTTTAAAGAATTTCGGTGACTAGTAACTAATTAGGAACACTTTAGCAATACAAATGCAGCAACACAACAATTAGCAATTTAGACACTTAACACTTTATCTAAGTAGCACACCAATTAACAGCTTAAACAGACACTTAACATTTACTATATTTTATTAAATATGAATAAATTGCTGGAGTACTTATTTTTCAGGAGCATATTCAACAGACAGACTCAGGTTGGGGCCTAAAACCCTGTACAGTCTGGTACTCAGAAACAGGAAAGGTATAGAGGTCAGAGCAAGAGGAGTCATTCTTGAAGCAGAAACCAGGGCCTTAAAACCCAGGTCCAGAGGCCTCGAACTCCTGAATGAACCTCCTGATCCACTTCCACCCTGTGTGACCCATACACCCAGTCAGGTGTCTTGATTTAGAGCTGGAACCATTTCTTTCTTTGATTTGTTTTTTTTTTTTTTTTTTTTTTATTTATACTTTCTTTGAATCTTTAATGTGCTGCAGGGCCTGGAATGCCAGCAAGGTAGGAAAAACCAATTGCTGAGTTTTTAGATAAAAAGCATGTAGTAGCCACAATAAAGCTCAATTACCATACTTACCTCTCTCACTGGAGCCCCAGAACCTTGGGCGGTTAGACTCCTTATTCTTCAGGGACACTTTGTCCTTCGTCCTGCCAGAGTCACCAAATTGATACCAAGCAAAAGTAGGGTTCTTTTCTGCCCAATGCACTTCAAATGACTAATTCCCTAGGCACAGGAGTTTTAAAGAGAGAAAGTTTATTACCAGCACATAGCAAGGAGGTCAGATGGCCTAAAGGCCTAAAATCTGCCTCCCTGAACAGACATTCTGAATACTTTTACAGTATTCATGAACAAGCAGTTTTATGCTAATAAGTAATTTGTATGGGGTACACTTAAGTTCCTTTATCAATAAACATTATGGAGCTATGTAGTGATCATGACTTCAAAGTTGTAAAACAGGATGGGGTAACAAAATGTGGGGGGGGGGAGTTATAGGTTTTTACAATCACAAGATAAATGTTATGGGGTAATTAGGGCTACCACATGGGAGGTCCTTGTTTTGGTCCCCAGTACCTCTGAAAGAAGACAGCAAACTGGCATGTCGGGCAGGTGTGGCAAGCTGACACAACAAGATGACTCAACAATAGACACAAGAAGAAAAAAACATAATGAGAGACACAACAAAGCAGGGAATGGAGGTGGCTCAAGTGATTAGATGCCTCCCTCCCAGATTGGAGGTCCCAGGTTCAGTTCCTGGTGCCTCCTAAAGACACAGCACACAGCAAGTGCAAACAATAAGGAGATGGGGAGAAATAAATAAAATAAATCTTAAAAAAAAATAAATAAAGGTTATATAGTTTTACAATCATCTTCATTGATCAAAGCATCTGGATTTTATTTAGGCAAGTTTCAGTAATTTCATTTATTTACTCTTGGCTATTCTACAACATATTGGAAAGCAAAACATCATCTATATAATGATTCCATAACCATAATTATTTGCTAATTCTTAGTCTTTCATTAGAGCTATAATCGGTTATTCTCTTAATGTGTAATAAATCCACAAAGTTAAATGAAAAGTCAAAATAACTTATTAAATGATATGCAGAGCTATAGTTAGCTTTAAATTTATAATTATATATTATAAAATATAACTACTTCAAATACATATCCAAGTAATTGATTGTAAATATTTGAAATATCAAATTGTGAAAGATATATTAATTAGATCTGAATATCTGTATTATTACCAGTATAACCAAAGACAAATGTTATTTCAATTGTTGCCTTATCTTAAGGACAATCTGCCAAGAGAACAAAATATTACAACTATTACAATTTTTTTCGGAGTGTTAAGAGTTTGATTCTGAAACCATTTTCCTTTACCCAGCTTTATTTTCATTTAACTTAATGAAGCTAGTCTAAAGGTTTATCTTATATTCTTTAAGTCTTGAAAAAATGTTGGAAAATTTGACTTGACACACCTTTTATTATTTCAACTAAACTGTATTTCTTCCATGTAAATACTAATAAGGACCTAGGGTTATGAGAAGTTTAACTGATGTTTTTCTTTTCACTTTCATTTTTATTTTTATTTCCATTCAGTTTTTGCATCAGGAACACTCATCCAAAATCCTGATATAAATTAATATCATTTTATTGTCAGGTTCTGGCCTTCACAATAACAAAGAATGCATTCTGTAAGCATGATAGCTTTTTAAATATTATTAATATAATTAGAACTTCTTTGACATTCATAGCTATTGAATCTGCTCACAAAAGTTCAGTCAGCAACTGTAAAGACTGCAGTAACTCAATTCAACTCAGTGTTGACTCTAGATACCTGGAGTTAGGCCAGATTCTAGAAATTAAGGGCAATCTAAGACTGCCCTTCAGGCACCAGTCCCAAGTTCAGGAGTCCAGGGAAACTACATTTCTAACCAACTGGCTATAAATGTGAGGTTCTCATCATTGCCTGAAGTTTAATAATTGGCTAGAAGGACTCAGAACTCATTGAAAGCTCTATATTCCTGATTATACTTTCATTATGGTATAAGGATACAAATGAGATAAAGCTGAGAGAAGAAACATATAGGATGAGGTCTGGAAGGGCCTCAGATATAAGTTTCCCTGTCCTCTCCATATGGTGTCACACAGAACACATTGCCTTTGTGGAACAGTTGTATCTTTATCAATCTTGGAAGTTCCCAGGAGTGTCATTAGGTAAGCATGATTGGTGGAATCACTGCCCATATGGCTGAACTCCATCTCCAGACCCCTCCACACCCAGAGGTTGGGGAGGTGGGCTTGACACCACATGGTTCAAGCCCCTCATCACATGGGTGGTCTTTCTAGGCTGGCCAGCCTCCACCATAACACTATAAATGTGGCTAGCTCCACCCTTCCATCTCATTAACATATGAACTACTAGGTGTGGTCTTGGGCCTACCAAGAATAACAAAACATGCTTCTATCATGGGGTAATTAGAAAATAATAGAGGTTACCTCCCCAGGAACTGAGGACGAAGACCAACCTATCTTTTCAATATGATACAAAGTGGAAAGAATTAATTAACAAAAGTGAATTATGCTTCAGGGATGAAAATTAAATGGAAGAAAATTTAGACTAGTATATTCATTTTTAAATTACATTTCTTTCCATTTACCTATCTCACTAGGCACTGAGAGAGATATCTATTAAAACCTGAATTACAGTGTTATATTATTCATTTATAAGAGAAATAAAGAAGTACAAATATAAGAGGGCAATGGAGCAACATTTCTTCAAGTGTGTTGCATAGAACATTAATCCTGTAGAGACCCAATCAGCATTAAAAATAAATATGTAAATATGTACGTTCCGTGGTCTGAAAATTTGCTCTCCTCTTCTGAGATCTTTGCAATATATATCAGAATATGAGCTGTTCTAAGAAGTCCTTAAATAAATAAAATATTTACCTTATTATACAAGATTTTCCCAAAATTATTTGGAGTATGACAAGGGTCATTTAATGTGATTGATTTTTGGTGGAATATGTCAGAAATGTTGGGGAAAAATTCCATTAGCATTGACAGGATTATAAGCTTCAGTGTTAAATAATTATCAAATATAATCACATGCATGAAATTTTATAATTAAACACACACACACATATATAATCATACCTAGGATAAAGAGAGTGAAGTACAGTTCTTAAAGGACTTGTTACAACCTATTGGCCACTATATGAAGAGCAGTGGGTAAACGTAAATCAAATATAAATTAAAACTATTTATTTGGTTATTATATTTCATAGAGTAAAATTAAAATACAGCTTATATATTGACAAATAAAATCTAAATTCAGAAACAGCATTAGAAAGGATTCTAAGACCTTGCTAAATATTGTGAAAAATCAACCAGCATTCACCATTAGTTTTACTTCTTTGTCAAAGAGAACAATAACACATTACAGGGAGTTTTCAGGCAGCTTGGCTTTTGCATAATGTATGGCATGGTGGTGTTCATCAGCATGCATTCTTTGCCAATCAATGGGACAGTTTCCCATTGTGTAGTGGTGTAAAAGGAAGCACGAACAAATGGAAATAAAGAATAAAGAAAAAATAGGTACATTTGTATAGAACATTTTATCAGAAATACTATGAAAATCATGTTTCATCTTTGAAGATAACATCTAGGAGTTGAAGTTGGTTTTCAGCTAACATAGGACTGTGTGAGAAACAATAATCCTGATCATCACTTCAAAAATATTTTAATAGCTCTTTAATGTCAGTGAACAGAGCTTTAGTTTACTAATTATATGAAATTTAGAACAAAGCCTGACAAAATGTTTTCCAAGAATGAGCAATATATTTAAGACTCTTTAAAGGTAAGTAAACTTACAAATATGAAACCTTAATTGTTTATATATGTCTTCAGTGTTAAGGTTTGATTAGATCTCTAATCTGTACACACAGTATTGTGATAAGTCATAAATGCAGAGAACTGACATTGGGTCGGGGAAAAAACCCATTTAGGTCACCTAAGTCTGGTGATTATATTTAACAGGTTTCCCATTAGTCTTGCAAATTTGCTTAATATTATATTTTGCCAAAGGAAATATGTTCCTGTGGCCTCATTTGTACATGTAAATTTAAGGAAATGAATTCATAGAATCACTGCCCAAAATATATAGTCTCATGAGAAACATTTCTCTACAGTATTTCTTCGAGTTTGAGATATGCTTATTGTCTTATTGCTACTAAGGTCCATGACCATGCAATAAAAACAATCATTCCATTATTTTTCCCCTAAAATCTAGACAGCAAAACATAAATGTACATGTTGATAAATTTAAAATGATAAAACATTATACCAGTTTCTTTCATTCAACTTTAAATCTGAACCACTTTTCCCAAACCCTTATATGATTCCACATAGTATATAAAATAATCTTAAAGTTAGTAGCATTTAAAATTCTTATTTTTAAAATGATATAATTCATACTACATTTTACTTTTTTCTCCTCAAAATAAGTCTGTTGGGAGCAGATATAGCTCAATGAGTACCTATAGCTCAGTGGTTGAGTATGAGGTCCTAGGTTCAAACCCCAGTACCTCCTAAAAATAAAAAAATAAATAAATTTGCCATGGGTCTTTTTCATTCACATATGGGCAATAGTTTTTTTTTCCTTTGGGGAAGAGATTTTGTTACTATAAATTTATCAAATGTAGTTTTCATAATTATAAGTTCAATGACTCCTTGAAGATATTAAATGCTGCTAAATTAATTTTAAGTTAATTTGTTTTGTTTTAATGATTAATGTTTTTTTTTTCATGAATTCTAATTCAACGTGATTCAGAGTCCAGCTATATCATTACTATTCTGTGAAACAATAAAGTTTGAATGCTGAAGGGTGAATGTAACTATATAAATTTTAGGGTAAACTTTTCTTAAACATAATCTCAAGATATTAAAATATAGAATATCAAAAACTTAATCTTTTTTTGTTTGCTTCTCCTTCTGGAAGATAGAAAGTGACTCTCAAGTAAAAGTTTAAATAGTCACCAGTCATAAGGTAGTAGGAAATGATAAGAAGATCTCATTAAACAACAACAACAACAAAGCCATAGTCAAAGCTATTAGAAAATGCAAGGACCTTGGAGACAAAATTGATCTAAGACACAAAGTGCTGCAAAAATAAAATAAGGTTTGACCCTAATGGCATAACTTTTGACCTGGAAAGAACAAAATGAGTCCTTAGGTTAAATGACTTGGAGAAGTAATGCCCAAATTCAGGTCTTCCAATTCCAAGTCAATATCTATTTTTTTCATTTTGTCCTCAAAGAAGTTTTAGGTTACAGAAAAGTCACGTACCGAATACAGGGGACTCCCATACATCCAACATCCTCCTCCTCTCCACCCTTCCCCTATTAATAACATTGTATATGTGGATGGTACGGTTGTTACAACTGATGTACAAATTTTGAAACATAGTTACCAACCATGGTAAATGTTTGACATTATGGCTTACAATTTAGACCATACACTTTTATAAAATTTGATGCAATTCAACATGGCCTGTATCCATAATAGCAAGATCATCTCACCCAAAATGCCCCCCTGTTCCATCTGTTCTACTCCTCCCCGCCCTCGGGACCCATGGCAACCACCAGGCTTCACTCCTTGAAGGACAAGATTCATAGTTACTCGCAACAATACTGAGGACTTAACACACTTGTCTGCCCTCCCTTATTAGGCACCACCCATGTTCTCGAGTAACTCCTGCACCTCTATTTGAGAACATAGTAGACCTCCCCAGGATGGGAGTCCACCACCTTCCTGCTCATTATGTAGGTCTCCACCCATTGATGTAACACACTATGGAAAGATGGACACTCACACAATCCCTAGAAGCCTGCCCCAGGTGCTCCCTGTCCCAAATGTCCCCCACATACAACACCTCAAACCAGCAACCCTCACTTGCCATATTGCCAAAAAAGCTTTCTCAGCATTGTCTTTTCAACCATGTACCCCCCCAATCTCCAGTGTTCACCTGCTCTTCTAATTTAGAGTCTACACACAGCAGAGCACAGTAGGTCCTTATAGCAGTCTGCTCATCAAAATCTTAAAACCACCCCTTCTACTAATTTCAACCTTCTTATTCAATTTTTGGAAGATATAAGATATCTGTAGATTATACAGTTGCCCAATAATATTTCCAAAGATTTTTTTTCCTCCATTCTCAGTTGAATCTTTGATCCTTATGTATACTAGCCTCTACCACTCCTTGCCACTGTCATATAGCAATCCTCTCACTCAATTAAGACTTTGGCATCTGGGTCACAAGCATCCTCTCCCACTGTATCCTGCCCTCATTCTGCACATTCATTCAATAATTTAGTCTAGTGATTCCCTTATCTCCTTAAATTAATGACCTACATCCTACTTCAGTCATACATTTGCATGCTTATACTGGAACATTATTGTTACCTAGACATTTTATAACTTCTAAAATTATAATATATAAACATCCTACTTTCTGATGACAAATTCCTATATTCCTGGGTTGCTCACTCAATTACTCTTTCATTAATAACAATGGTATCAGAAGCAAGGTATAGCAATACGTGAAGTTTTTCTCTTCCCAACCATATCTCCCCTCTTTTACATAAAATTTGCTTGTACTTGGCTGAGTTGTCAAGTTGGGACACTGGTGTAAAAGATGAGTAGGACACTTTTAAAACTTTATTTTTAAATTTTGGTTCCCAAAATTTTGGTAGATTTTGTTACTTCATCAATTATTTACTTCTCCTTCCCTGTTAGAGGAGTATATATCAGTCCATTGCCATGTAATTTATTTTTAATGTCTTCTTATGGGAGAAGTATTCTTTCCCACCCCATTGTCAAGCTTGGTCATGTGACTTGTGACCAATGAAATGTGAGTACAAGTTCTAAGCAGAAATCTTAACCTCCTTTATATGTTTTTTCCAGAACTCTTGCCCTTTCATTCTGCCATAAGAATGTGTCCCATATAGAGACTGAATCCTGGAATGAAAAGACACATGGCCAATGCAAGATGTTAACAGTAGGGTGGAAACCCTGTATTTTATGAATGACTTTTTTGTAAACCCACAACTTCTCATATATATATATACATAAAGGACACATGGAACAGAACAGAAACAACATGTAAGCAAGGCAGGTAGAGTACAGAGATCATGGAGAAGCTGCAGTGCTAATCAGAATTGTCATAGATTTGAGTGTTTTGTCATAAGATATGAAATGCTTCTGAGCAGGTGGAAGGTGAAAGAATATTGAGGATAAAAATGAAAGGGACTTTTAAGAAGTATTTCTGTGGGTTTTAGAGGAACATTTTTAAGGTAGATTTAATTATTGCTCTTCTTTTAAAGTTTATTTTGGTTGCTGAATGGTACTTTGTAAATGTGAGACTATGCAAAGTTGATTCGGCAGGTGGCCTAGGAGTATATTCAGAGCATATAAAACATCAAACATTTACTGAGTGCTCATCACTTTAAAAGCAGTATTTAATGTAAAACTCATAGAATAATGTGCTATAGTAATCATAGGAAAATAAGTATAGAAGCATCAGTTTGCAAGAATTACTGTATTTGAACCTAGACCTAATTCTTAAAAGCACTCACATTTACTACACTGCTTATTTTGCAACCTAATTGCTAACACCAGTATATTAGTCATTCTGTTTTCTCCAAATATTATTACAGAAAAACAGATATATTGAGTCCACATTGTATTAAGAATTCCCCATGTCTGAGTTTGCCACAGGCTTGCTGATGCAAAGTACCAGAAATGGTACTCTCTTATAAAGGGTATTAATTTGTGGAAAAGCTTACATTTCCAAGGCTGTGAAACGTCCAAAACAAGGCATCAGCAGAGATGATTTCTCAGGGTCCTGTCACATGGTGAAGCAAGATGGTTACTGTCTCCAGAACTCAGCTGTGGGCAGCCAGGTATAGGGCTTGTCTCTTCAGCATTGATCTGCTCTGTGGGCCCAGTCTTTTGGAGTCCTCTTTCCATGACTCTTTCTTTCCTGGTTTCAGACTACTGGACCTCTCTCAGCCCTCAGGGCTCTTTATTTCCTGCAGTCATCTCTCTCCCGTGGCAGGATCAAATTGGTGACTTCCTTTTCCTGTATCTCTTTCTTTGTGTCTCCATTTATATCAGCTCCAGTAAGAGAAAACTTCCAAGGAAAAGGAGAAAGAGATGGAAGGAAAATGAGGGGATCACATGTTCATGAAAACCACCTTCAGATAATGAGGTAAAAGATGGAAGGTATGATGCTTTACATGGGTGGAGAAATTTGAAGTGGCAGAAAAGAAGAGAACTAGGTAAACAGAAGAGGATTTTCAAGCAGTGTTGAAAGTGTATCTGAGAATCTGGGTCTGTCAGTTTGGAGTTATTCTATAGATCCCAAAAACAGAAAGATTATTTGTAAACTAATCTATTCCTCTGGGTGTGATACACTTTGATTGCATTAAATTCAGCTGAGAGGTCTTTGATTAGATTACCTGTTAAGATTGCTGTAGGGCTTTTTATAGGACTACATCAGTGAGGTGGTCCTCAGGTTGAATCCGCTCCCCCTTGCTGGATCTGACATAAATAGACACTCACTCAGACAGACGCAGGAAGAGAGAGCTCTGTCATTTTTTATCCTATCATATAACAGCAAGAAGAAAGCTCAAACAGCTGAGGCCCCAGGGAGAGATGAGCCATTTTCCTGGTAGCTTACAGCTGACCTTGGGAAGAGAGCCGAACAGCCAAGAATGATACAGAAAGCCCAAAGAGATAAGCCCTAAGCCAGCTTGCAATTAGAATTGGGAAGAAAGTGGAACAACTGAGCATGATTTAGAAAGTTTGGTAGGGAAGGAGAAACCTGGCCAGAGATCAGCATCCATCTTGCTTTACCATGTGGTGAGAAAGCATCTCTGATTGTACCTTGGTTTGGACTTTTCATGCCCTTAGAGCTGTAAGCTTTTACCCCAAATGAATCCCCTTTAAAAAGGCCAACAGATTTCTGATACTTTGCATCAGAAGCCTTTGGCAAATTAAGACACATGACCATGATAATACTTCTGTCCTAGCCTATGCTTATCTCTCAGTAGAATAGAACAACTGCTGATTAGTGTTCCTGCTTTCACACTTCTCTATAGTCTATTCTTACCCAGGAGCCAAAATAATTTCTTTTTAAACATAAATCAGATCATGCTACTGACAAACCCAAGACCATTCTGCAGTTTCTTTCTCTTTGGGGAAAGTCTAAACTCTTTAATATGGCTTATTAGATCTTTCAAAATATGACCACAGAAATCATCTTTCTCTCATTTCTCTCTACTCTTGCAAAGATAGCCTCCAGCAATCCTGTATATCTTTCAGTTCTTCAAATGTGCTTTGCCTTCTCTCATCTCTGAGCTTTTGAACATTCCTATTCCTCTTTCTGAAACACTCTTTTCCCCAGTCTACTCTTCACACCTGCTTAAATACCATTCATCCTTCATGTCTCAGAGTTTTAAATGTTACTTCCCAAGAAGACTATGATGACATTTAGGGTAGTTAAGCACCCCACCTGTATATGATGATATTAGCAAGTGGTTTCCTTATTACAATTTTCACCCTATTTCAATTATTTATTTACTCTCTCACTCCCTTGCTTAACATCAACTTTTGTGCAAGCAGAATTTTTTTTTTTACTTCTTTTTTTTTTTGCTTTTCCATATTTCCAGATAGGGGCATGTCTTATATAAATATAAGCACTGTTCAATAAATATTTAGTAATGAATGGTCTGCTTAATTAAATAATGTTCTTAAGTAAATTTTAAGTGCATGAACTTGTCTCCTGGTTTGAGCCTTTTGTGGACCCCAGAAAACCTTGATCTTAAAGCAAAGCCTACCTGTGTGTATAAACCTATTGTTTGTTGGGCCTGTTGATTAGATTCAGTTAAGAAACCTTTTGATTAGATCATTTTTTATAAGATCAATTCAGTTAAGGGCCATTGACTAGATTGGAAAACCCAGGGCAGATTTTGTTCCTTTACTCGAGTCTTATATAAACTCAGGTTGGAGAAAAAGGGCTGCCATTTTACTCTGCTATGTGAGAGAGGACTCCAGCCATAGGAAGACAGAGAAAACCTCAAGAGGCTGAGAGAGAGGATGTGATGCTGGAGTCAGTGAAGCAGTCAAAGCTGAAGCAATGAGACCCAGAAGAGAGAGGGGAGAAATGAGCCATATGCCTGCTCACCAACAGCTGAGCTCTGGGAGAAAGTGAGCCTGGAAAAGGAGGTAGAGACAGACATCATTTTGCCTCACATGGCAGGAGTCCAGGATCACCAGCAGCCAACCTCTGGTGAGATAACATCTCTGCTGATACCTTGATTTGGACATTTTTGCATCTTCAGAACTGTAAGCTCTTACTCTAATAAATCTCCATCATAAAAGCAAACCCATTTCTGTTATTTTTCATTGGCAGCCTTAAACAAACTAAAACAACTTGTATCTGAGACCAAAGGCATAAAGACTGTAATAGAAAATCAAGGTAGATTTGAAAGATCTCTTATTTGATCATTTCTACTCAAGGGAAGTCTAGGATTATTTTCAGCAAACTGACAATAATGACTATAGTATTTATTTTAAAAGGAGAGCTCTAAATGTGGATATTAAAAGGTAATGATTGCAAGATTAATATTTTAGCAAATAGCAATATCTTTGCCTCACATTAGCAACTTAGAGGCCAATCTTTAAGTCCAAACCAATAGAAAACATCACTAAGATAACTTGAGGAGGAAATAAGGGAAATGGTATATTGTAGTTGCCAAACAAGAGAACATGTTTGCAAAGTATTTGTGACATAGTCACCTGGGAATTACAGACTGTTCTGGATGAATTATCAATGAGTAGCAGAGTTAACTTCCAATGAGTAGGTGAAGTGAAATATATTTTTTTTATTCTCTGGACCTATTATTATCCCCATATTTTGTGTATCTTAGGAAATACTTGGAATGAGATTACACTGAGGATCTGTCCTTTAGGTAAGTTTCCTTAACCAAGTCTGTCTTGGAACTTGGATGATAGCGTTAGAATTTATTATCAAATTTTATGTGAAAATAAACAGGGCTATTATTAGAGCTGAGATCATTTTCCCCTTTAGAGAACCTTTAACTATAACCTGCAAACTTTTAAAATTTTGTGTCAGTCTTTTAAAATGTGAGGCCTGAATATCACTGTGAAGACAACCACTTTACTCTATTGAACTTCTAGATTCTACAACAGTAGCACTTGGGGTGGTATTACTGTGGTTTACAATAAATTTTAAAAAATGAAAGAAAAAAGACATTTATCTACTGTGCTGGTTTGGGTCTTTTGTGGACTCCAGAAAACACTGTTCTTAAAGTAAACCCATTCCTGTGCCTGTAAACCCATTGTAGAAGGGACCTTTTGATTAGATCCCTTCAGTTAAGGACTTTTGATTAGATTGCAGGACACAGGGTGGGTCTTAATCCTTTACTGGAGTCATTTATAAATAAAGGAATAAAAAGGCATGGGCACAGGGCAAAAACAGGCAGAGATGTAGAAAAGTCACCAGAAGTTGATGAACCTGGGAGAGAGAAAAAGCTACAGGCCTGGAGGAAATTGGAGAGATGAGCTAACTAATGAGCATTTTGACCTGCCATGTGCCTGATCACCCACAGCTGCAACTTGGTGAACAGCATCTCTTGATGATGCCTTGATTTGGACACTTTCACAGCCTCAGAACTGTAAGCTTTTAACCTAATAAGTTCACATTATAAAAGCCAATGCATTTCTGATACATTGCTCCCAGCAGCCTTTAGCACACTAAAATAGAAATTGGTACTGTGAGTGGAGTGGGTAAGGGGAAATTTTTGGAAGATTTGTGAAATGCTTGACAGAAAAAGCCTAGATTGCTTCAAATAGACTGTTGGTAAAATATATGGACATTAAAGATACTTTTGATGAGACATTAGAAAGAAATGTTGAATGTGTCATTGCAAACTGGAAGGAAGGCAATCCTTACTTTGAAGTTGCAGAGAACTTAGCAAAATTCACTCCTGATATTAGGTGGAAGGCAGAATTTGAAAATGACAAGCTTGGATATTTAGCTGAGGAGATTTCCAAACTAAATAAGGAAAGTTCAGCCAGGCTTCTCCTTGTGGCTTATAACAAAATGTGAGAGGAAAGGGATAAGTTGAGAGCAGAACTCCTGAGCACAAAGAAACCAGAAATTAATGGTTTGAGAATTTCTGAACTTTTGGAAAATAAGTGCCCAGAGAATATAGCTCCATGTGAGGACTTAAATAAACTTACAACCAGTCAGCCATTTCTTTGCAAGTCAGGATTGGAAATGCAGTTACCCAGAAAGGATTTGTTGAAAATCTAATTGTCTGATGGTTGGGTTCCTTGTGAATTCCATATAAAACCAACAAACTTTTTGCAAGATCTGTATGAATGAAACCACTATCTGCCTGGAGTAAAAGGGAAAGGAGAGGGAAATATTGAAGGAAAAATGACTTCAAGCACAAAACTGTGGAAGCTGAGGTCTAAATTTAAGACATCTTCTCCAGTCAAGAGAGGACTTCACCCATGTGTGTGTAATGGGTGAGTCTGCTTGCCCCGAAGTTTGGAGAGGATGGGCCTTCCAACTCATTGCTCAGGAAGAGGGCATCCGCCCCTGGCTTAGAGAGAGTGGAACACATACCCCAGAGAGTAGAGAGAGTTGGCCCCACCCCGCTGTTGTGAGGGGGTTGAGCCTGTGCCTCAGAAATTGGGGAGAGTTTGGCTGTCATCCCACTGTTCTTGGAAGGTGAGGCCTAGAATTCAGCTACCACCTAGATGCTTGTTGAGGATAGAGCTGAGAACATGGCCATTGGGCAAGCCCTTGGAAGGAATTGGGCTGCTATTCCAAGCCCTGAGGAGAAGAAACTATTGTATTATAGATGACTATCAGACTTTGAAACCTAACAGGGTGTGCCCTCTGTTAGGGACTTGTGACCCCTGTTTTCCTTCTGATTTCTCCCTGTGGCAATAGAAACTTGTACTCTATGAATGTCTTTCTTTATATATTGGGAATAGAATTTGTTTTCTAAGTTCCACAGATCCACAGACTGAAGGGAATTTTACCCCAAGACAGACTGTGTGCCTCTAACTGATTTTGATGAGATTTTGCACTTAGCATTATTACTGAAAGGATTTGAGAGTTTTGAAATATTGTGACAGAATGAATGTATTTTACATTTGGAAAGAACATGTCTTATTGGGGTCCAGAGGGTTGAATGTGCTGGTTTGAGTCTT
>JAKSZT010038599.1:34064694-34101086 GCA_026826555.1 Tolypeutes matacus
AAAAAAAAAAAAAAAAAAAAAAAAGCTAATGCATTTCTGGTACATTGTTCCCAGCAGCCTTTAGCAAACAAAAACATTTACCTTTACTTAGGGAGCAATTTCACCACTGGGAGTAATTTTGTATTGTGTATTTTCATTTCTCTGTAAAGTAAATTAAAATAAGTCAAAGAATATGGGCTTCATGTTAACTTCATGTAAGACTCTAAGAGTGTTACTTAAAATCTTTATATTTTAAAGTTCAAATCTGTAAACTGTTGTGATTAGATGAGATGAGTGGCTACCAACATTAATTATCACCACAGCACACCTCACTAATGGTGTCATTTGTTTGTCTACTACCACTAATCCAATATGTGAATACCACTTTATGGACACCAGCTAAATTATTGCTAAGGTTCTTTCCAGACCTAAAATAATCACTTATACTCCTCCTTAGTAAAAAATGGGAAATATTAATAGAAACACAATGCACACAAACATACAAGTACATGCACATGTACCACACACAATTTCTAGTTATAAAAAGAGATATTAAAATGGTCTAAAATAAAAGGAATGTGGGATGTTACTGGGATAGAGTTTGCTAAATACATATAGAAAATAAGTTAAAAAAAATTAAGGTGGAATTAAAGCCACTATCCCAAAAACAAAGAGGGAGGAAAATGCAAGCTATATAATTGGTATGATCAAATAAGTAAGTACCTCCTCATTTTTTAATAGCTCTGTTTTCAAATTCTTTCTATAGATTCCACTGTATGCTACTTCTCTGCAGTCTTGACTGCTTAATGCATAAAAAGCATTGACTGTAGGTGATGAGGATAAGGGTCATGAGGATGATGGTAATGAGAAAAAGAAGAAGAAAAAGACGAAAGAGGAAAAGGGGAGCCTTTGAATGTTTTATAAGATAAGGCCAGCTGCTTATCATATTCTCCCAAAATGATTTCAGATCAGCAGAGTCCATGTCTATAGCATAAATTGGAGAACTGCTATCTTTAATTTACATATATGTAAAGCAGCTCTGGGAACCACTCAGAAGTGGAGTGTTAAGCAAGACTGTGTAGAGAAGAGAAAGGAGCAGGGACCTCCACGGGGTGGAACACAGATAAAATTACCCCACATTAGATTAAGTTCCCTTCTGAATAAGTAAATACTGGAAACAGGTGTGAACCTTTTGAATCAGAGCACTGGCTACTGGGGAACAGAAAGGAAGAGCTATGAAATGCGTGGGAATATGAGAACACTTTGGAGACAGTTGGAATAATTTGAAAATGGACTGCATGTTAGTCAACATTGTATTAACGTTAAATTCCTTTGGCTATATTGTTATTGCTATTTTTGTTTTATAATAGAATTCCTCATTTTAGCACAGGAGTTTACAAACTTTTTTAAGTGGCCAGATAATAAAAATTTACTGTTTTGCAGGTCACATATGCAGTCACTCAAGTCTGCTGCTATAGCATGAAAGCAGCCATAGACAATACATAAATAAATGGACATTGCTGTGCACTGATAAATCTGTATTTACAAAAACATCTGGTGGGCCAGATTTGGCCTACATGCTGTGGGTTTGCCAAAGCTGAAATATTTAGGAAAGAAGTATCATATCTGCAAAATATTTCCAATGATTCATTTATATATATGCATATATAAATATATGCATATATAATATAAATACACATATAAAAGACATTCAACACTTGTTATTGTGATAATCATTGAGTTAGGCACTTGACATATCATCTCATTTAATCACCAGGGCAATCTCATGAAATATATGTCATATTGCCATTCACATTTATCAAGTGAGAAAATAAAGCACCAAAAAAAAAAAAAAAAAAAAACAAGTTAATTAGCAATGGGAAATTAATGTGCAATGGAAAACCATGTGCATAATTAGTAGGAGAGCCAAAAATTGAACCATGGTAGTAATTCCACAAGCTGTGACACTAAGACTTAAAGTTTTCTCTAGTGACACTATAGTTCCAGTTCCATAACCTAAAATGTGATCATCACCCTACCATTTAATTTTTCTGAGCTTTGTTTTATCTCAACTATAAAATGAAGGATTTGGACAAGCCTAAACACAAGAGAAATTTCTTTCAATTCCGAATTTCTAAAATTCTCCTTGCAACATTATACACCTTTTTGTTTTTGTTCTTAATCATTTTTGCTCAAGCTTCTGTATTATAAGAGAGGTGCACATTATGGCTTCTTAGGTCTTTTCATTCTAAAATTGTATGATTCCATAAGCAGTTCTTTCATCCTGGCCCAATTACTAAGCAGAATGTGAATTAGGTCATCACTGTTTAATGGGCTGCAATCTCTGTAGATGCTCTTGCATTGCCCTTATATTGTGCTCTTGAGGAAACACATCCATTCCTTCTGATGTGTCTGGTGTCTTATCAAGATTACTGCAGTGCTTGTTATGAGCTCTCTCACAGAATGCATGCCAATAGTTACGTTTAATCACTTTTCTCAAGAGTACTAAAACTAATAGTGCTTGCTTTAAGCACATGAAAATCCATAGAGCCAATTCAGAAATAATGCATTACCTGGCATTCCGTTTCTAAGAGAATATGAAATAATATTAGAAATGTCTATAATCTGGGGCATAAGGAGGGGAAAATGGTTTTATCAGCACTTAAGCCTATATTGGAGGTAAGTGTCCTGCCTAAAGAGAAATTTCCAACTCTAGTATCATTTTACTTAGCTGCTAAATTGATTTAATTTTATATATTAATAGCTTGAAATATTATGACAGCTAACTCTATAAACTAATAAGGACAGTGTGATGATTTGAATCACTATCATATAGCATAAATAATAGTCTTATATTTCAAGCTCCAAACACAGTCCACAATAATAACTGGAATAACTTCACTATGTCCTTTATTTCCATTTGTTTTTTTTTTTTTTTTTTTTTACTTTGTTATTGTTCTTCAGAAAAGGTCTATGATACAAATATAAACTTTGTTGACTTACCTTGTATATTAATAATACTATGGTCAATACACATAATTCTACTCATGTTACGGTGGAATGATAAAAAATTCTTCTAACTACATATCTGAAGACTAAAGAAAAAAATATTGAGATTTTTTTTCTCATGGCCAGAATATAACCCAGCCCCAAATTTAACCTGTATTCCATAAATTTCCAAGACTAATGAATACCAATACCTTAATATATTCTTTAATATAATGAACATGGGTGTAAAACATGCTGTATGAAAATCAACTCTCACTTCAAAAGCATAGAACTTCAAACTTTCAAATCCACATTGCTTTATTCTTCCATACCTCACAGTTTTCCTTCATGGGTGGGAGCTCAAGCTAAAGCTGCACTCAAAGAACATTCCACAGGCAGCCAGTGCCAAAAAAACTACCTCAAGGGACAATGTACTTGGCTGGAACTAAACCCCAAACACAGGAGATGAGAGGGGAGAGATCTTTGTTCAGCAGGAATCTTCAATAGAAAATGTTTCCAGTTATTACCTTTCACATCTTATAACTATGACAGACCATTTAGCATTTGGAGATTAAGTTTTCGCACACTTTTCATCTATGCTACCTTCTGTTTTCCTTCATTTTAAACAAAACAGCTGCTCCTTCATTTGCCTCTTAAGGCATTTGGATCATCAAACAGGCATTTCCATTTGCTCTCAGAGGCTGGCACTCATGGGTTTTACACTAATTAAAGTTGATAAGGTGAAAGTGAGATAAAGAATGTCCAAAACCATTCATCTAATAGTGAGAATGTGTATTCCTCAAAATAAGCAAATGCTACAGTAACTTTAAAGTATCCCCCTGGCAATTTGAAGTCTGTTGTACAGGCAAGTCTAAAATGAGACCCAGCCAAAGCAGGCATTAGCATGTCAAAGAATAAGCTTCATTGTCACCATGAGGAGTCTATTTGAAGACTTGTGCTCAATAGTGTAGTATTCAGGAGGCAGCTGAGTTTTGAGCTATTATTCTAGATGTGCATTGTCTCTGTAGAAATACAATTTCACAGTCATTAAACATGTTAAGTTCATCAAGAGATTATAGTAGACAGCCTAACAGAAGTGCTTCAAAATCTTGATATAAGGAAATGTCTTTTGATAAGCCTACTGATATATACTACCTTAGTAATGGACTACAATTTATATGTATTATTATGACTATAGCAAATGATTAGCTTTTGTCCACCCTACTATTGAGTACTACACAGAAATATTTTTGGGCCAAATATCTGTGGCTACATGTCTCACTACAGTAGTTGCAAATATTAGCTGAGTTTTTTTTTTTCTTCTGGAATGTAAATATATCTAGGTAGTTTCTAATTAAGAAAAACTGCCAAGGTTCTCAAAAAAAAAGCAAACAGATCCTGGCATAAATAACCCAATGTTTGCTAAATGTTTTCATTTAAGGTAACATTGGCCTCATGACCTTAGACCTGTTTTAGAGGTGAAATGAATAGAACCTCAAGAATTTAGGAAGTAACTACAGAACTATCATATGATCCAGCAATCCCACTGCTAGGTATATACCCAGAAGAATTAAAAGCAGGGACACGAACAGATATATGTGCATCAATGTTCATAGCAGCATTATTCACTATTGCCAAAATTTGGAAGCACCAAGTGTCCATCAACAGAAGAATGGATAAGCAAATTGTGGTCTATACATTCAATGGAATATTGCTCAGATGTAAGAAGGAATGAAGTATTGACACACTCAAGTATATGGATGAATCTAGAGGACCTTTTATTGAGTGAAGTAAGCCAGTCACTAAAGAACAAATATTACATGACCTCATTGATATGACCTAAGCAAATTGAGCAGACTCACAGAGCTAGAGTCTAGAATACAGGTTATCAGGGAACAGAAAGGGAGGAGAGGGTGGTGAGCCCGTGCTCAATATGGGCAAAACCTATGATAAGGTGGAAGGGAGTGGTATGGCAGTGGATGGGGGTGATAGTGATGCAGGATATGAGTGGGTCGATGGTGCTGGGGTGTGAGGGAGAGCAGGATGGGGGGATTGGTTGGACTATCCACGGAATTGTGGGGAGGGTTGGTGGAAGGAACAGGTGAACTCTGGTGATTTGTAGGTCTGTGGTTAAAACTACAATGTTGGGAAATGTTCTTTCAGCAAATAAGGCAGGGAAAGGTTATTGGTGCAGGCATTGGACATGGAAAGATATGTGGGAAAGGGTGCACCTCGGTCATGCTTCTATGGAATATGAAAGTGTTCATCTTGTCATAGTGTGTTATCTCAGTGGGTGGAGACCCACAAAATAAACAATAAATTATTAAACTCCCATCCTGGGGAGTCCGGCTATGTTCTCAACTAGAGGGGCAAGGGTCTCTCAAGGACATAGGCAGTGCCTAATAAAAGAACGGACCAATATGTTAAGCCCTCAATATTTAATGCATGTAACTATGAATCTTATTCCTTAAAAATTACAACTAGTGGTTACCAAGGGCTCCAAAGGGAGAGGGAGGAAGAATGGATGGAGCATGGGGCATTTTTAGAATATTGAATTGTTCTGCGTGGTCTTGCAATGACAGACAGAATGTCAGGCACTTTGTTAGAATCTATAAATGTGTACAGTATAGAATGTGAACCATAATATAAACTATTGACTATGGTTACTGGCAATGCTTCAATATTTGTTTATCAATTATAATAAATGTACCATACTCATGTAAGATATTATTAATAGGGGAAAATGTGAGAGGAGAAGGGGGTGGGGTACATTAGAATCCCTAATATTTTATACGTGACTTCTCTGTAAGCTAAAGCTTCTTTGAAAATAAAGTGAAAAAAATAAGACACTGGGGGAACATACAGAAGAAATTGTCACTGTACAGATAGCAGTTCTTACACAGATGAAAGACTGCAAACTTTATTTATTTATTTACTTATTTAGGCTTTGTTTTTGGGGAGGTTTTGGATTGCAGAAGAGTTGCAACAGTGGCATGGGAGGAATACTGGTGCAGGTTCAGGGGTGGGGGGATTTGTGGGGACAGGTGCACCTGGGGCATGCCTCTATGGAATATGAATGTGTTCAAGTGGTCATAGGGTATAGTCTCTATGGTTGGAGACCCACACAATAACAGAAAGAATATTGAATTCCCATCTGGAGAAGTTCTGCTACATTCTGTAATACTGTAGCAAGAATCCCTAGAGTACATGGCCACTGCCTAGGAAAGTAAGGTAAACTAATATGCCAGGCACTTGATATTGCTGCTTGTACTTATAAACCTTGTTCTTGTGAAATTGAAACTTAGCCTAGTATTATATATTACCTTCTAAAAGCCTCCTTGATGCTCAAATGTGGCTTCTCTCTAAACCAAACTCAGCATATAAACTCATTACTTTCCCCCTGGCATGGGACATGATTTTCTGGAATGAACCTCCCTGGCACTGAGAGATTATTACCAAGCACCAACTAGTGATGCATCTGGAAAAATACCTTGACTAAAAGGGGGAAATATTAAATACAAATGAGTTTTTATGGCTAAGAGATTTCAAAGCGAATCGGGAGGTCATTCCAAAGGTTATGTTTATACATATCTTAAGATCTCCCTGACTGCTGCAATAAACAGTACCTCAAGCAGGGGTGCTCCTGAGGGTTCTAGAATATCTGGACACAAGAGACAGGGCAGACAACCCCAGGAAATAGGCACTCCCATCAGTGGGCCTTACCTTGAAATATATGATAACCTATCCCCCAACATAATGGAGTTGAATTCATTTATAATTTTCCTACACGTGGTTCTTATGCCCCTTTTATGTCAACCTAAATTAGGACTATACTCATTAAATATGTGTCCTAGAGACTTAAATCTTCTAGCTGTCCATATGCTGGTTAAGCCCTGAATCTCAGCAGACTTGCAACCAATACCTACTCTCCAGTTCATAAGACTCATCCAGGACAAGTAACAAAATGATGATGGACTTACCTAACCCAAAAAACAGAGAGTACCTACAACTGCAAGGAAGACAGTCCCACCCATCTGCCCGATGTGATCTAAGCCTCTTCTCAATTGGAAGCAGAGTGGGCATCACCATCCTCAAATCCTTAAGATTGAGGAATGACCAAACATAAGGAGGGAATGCAACTATGGGCTAAAGTAGACTTATTATTATTCCAGTAATGGAAGAACTTGCAGTGGTCACCAGAGGTTTCCCTCACCAGAGGGGAGGGAAAGAAAAGGATAGGTGTAACATGGGACATTTTGGGGATGTTGGAATTGTTCTGCATGACATTGCAATGACAGATACAGGCCATTATACATTTTATCAAAATCTATAAAATTGTGGGTGCAAAGTGTAAACCATAATGTAAACTATAGACCATGGTTAGAATCAATTATTCAAAATGTGTTTATCAATTGTAACAGATGTACTGCACTAATGAAAGATGTTGTTAATGGGAAAAATTGTGAGAGGGGAAGGGGGTGAGGTATATGAGATTCCCCTATATTTTCAATGTAACATTTATGTAATCTAAAGCTTCTTTTAAAATAAAAAAGAAATAAAAAGAATTAAGCAATGAACTCTTAAAAGAGAAATAGAGAAGTGATAAGAAATTAACCTTCAAACCCGAGACTACATTATAAAAATTTTAAAAGGCAAAAGTTCAGAGATTTTTCAAGACTTAAAAATATAAAAATAAGTAACACTTAAACTGTCCCTGCTTTAATGAATTTTAAAAACCCTTATACAAACAAAATATTTTGTCAGGTGCAGTATCTAAGGTAGCGTAAGATTTCACAGAGGCAGCACCCCTCCTCAACCAACTGTCCTGAGTAAATGGAAAGAGAGTTCAATACAGCCTTGCCTTATTCCAGCCAATACTGACACTTCTTCTTCTATGGCTATATTCAAAATTAGGAAACCAATAGTTACCACTTGGAACTGAATTTTATTATATGTTTTGAGGAGACAAGTTAAATTAGAGAAGAACATGGAAATTAGACTTGACATTTTAGTGTTTAAGCTTTTTTGTTTGTTTGCTTTTTTGTTTTGGAATAATTATTCTTAGAACTAATAGTAAATAAATAACTATCAAAATCATTGAATTCCAAAGCGCATAGAAAAATAGTTATTTTTACAGAACTTGCTTTTGAAGCTATTATACTGATTACTTCTGCTAATGCCATGTAATCTACCCCAAATTCTATTAATTATATCTTAGCTTATCTACAAAATCTTGCCATGTTTGTCAGATGTTAGCTTCTTCTGCAAGTCTATCTCATTTATTTTGTGCCTGTTTTGTTCTATGCATTTTGATGTGGGTTCAGTAAACAGAGCAAATCCAAAGAAAAGCAAAATAAAATGGAAACAAGAAAATTTGCATTAATTAATCTGGATTTATTTTTTAAGTAATGCAAGTGATAGAAATGAATGTAAGCAATAGTAAGGAATATAAGTAATAGTAATAAAATATAGCTAGCTTGATCAAAAAGGCTAGATCATCAAAAAAAATATTATTCATTATACTACAAAGATAAAGCAGAATAAAACTACATAACTGCAGCAAGAAATAGGGAACCCCTGGTGACTTCAGTAGGAAGCATTTATTAAACTTCTTCCCATAGGCTGATATTAATATGTTCACTACAAGGATCCCAAGTCTTTGTATTTATTTAATTTAAAACTTTCATAGAGAGTGTTCGGCCTAATATTGTTTATATTTGTGATTCCGGATAGATCAAATATGGTGACCACACCAGGTTATGGACTATGCCTATGACCATGTCAGTCCACTTTTGTATACTAGAGACATTTCCAGAAAAGGGAAAATTAATATCAGCTTCAAAGCCTGTGATGGTCAGTTTTATATTTCAACTTTGGAGGCTGTAGTGCCCAAATACTAATTTACATGCTGCTGTGTAGGTATTTCATAGATGTGGTTAACATCTACAATCAGCTGACTTTAGTGAAAAAAGATTATCCTTGATAATGCAGGTGAGTTTCATATAATCAGTTGAAAGGCCTTAGAGCAATACTGGAGTTTCCCTGAGAAAGAAAGAAGATATTCTATGTCAAGACTGTTGCATCAGCTCTGGTCCAAGAGTTTCTCTCTGGTTCTGTTTCTCTGGAGAACCCTTACTGAAATATAGCCATACCAAGAGTTGGTTTTCTACATTGCTTCAATAAAAGAAAAATAATATGGAACCTGCAGGTATTTGTATTGATAATGTCATCTTGTCTCTTTTAGCATAAAAGTCTTTCAGCATGAAAAGCATAGCTGAGATTACAATATAATATGAGACTGAATTTTATGTACTTTGTGATGGTTAGGCTAATGTGTCAAATGGACCAGGTAATTGTGCCCAGGTGTTTGGTCAAGCAAGCACTGGGCTAATTGTAGTACAAGGACATTTATGGACTTTAGTCACCAGTGAGTTTACTGCATAGATAGCTGATTACTTCTACCTCCATTAGGGAGATTGCCTTCAGCAATGAGTGATGTTGAATGCCTTAAAAGGGGAAGTGATTTCAAAATTCAGAGAGAATTTCCCAGCTCATCTTTGGACAGCCAACTTCTCCTAGAAACTCATCAAGGACCTTCACTGGACTTTCATTGGAGCCCCTGGTTTGCAGCCTGCCTGCAGAATCTGTACTTGTGCATCCCTATGGTCATGTTTGCCTAGAGAACCCTGACTAATACACATTTCAAATAAAAATTCTTTCATTAATTCATTTTGTGATATTTCAAGGTTTTCTTATGAACTTTTCTTTGAATGAAAGAGAACTACAGATCTGTTCAAATTAATTTTATCTGCATATTGTATGTTTCTATGGCAAAGTTGGATAGGAAAGCATTTAGTACAATCAGCATTTAATTTGTTTTACCTTCTAATTCTATCATGTCAAAATCAACTGTTCTTCATAAGGTCATTTTTTTTGTAAGGAGGTAACCAGGAATTGAGCCCAGGCCCTCATACAAGGGAAACAGGCACTCAGATCCAGAGCTACATCCGCTTCCCAATAAGAGTTATTTTTTTTAATTTGTTTTTTGTTTTTAGGAGTTACAGGGGTTAGAACCAGGAACCTCATACATGGGAAGCAGGTGCTCAACCACTTGAGCTACATCTGCTCTGGGATTATAAAAAGTAATACACCCACAGTGCAGTGCATTTGGAAAATGCAACAATATACAAAGAATCCCACCATTTAAAGAACAATATTGCCAAAATGGTTTCTTTTTTTGGTAGCTTTTTGTTTTCAATGTTCATATACATAACTTTTTATAAAAGTCTTATTTTACAGTATGTACATTTTAATCTTGATTTTATCAGTTCTACTGTGATTATCAGAACCATTTTCTCATGTTTCTAAAGTTTCATCACATAGGTGATTTATTACTAATTATCCCATCATGCCCATTTAAACTTATTTGTTTACAGTTGGTCTACCATCAAGTATACTTGAAGAATAGTTTTGCTAATATTAATATAAAATACATAAAATATCCATTGAATCTAGTAGGAAGAGAATTATTAGTAACTACAGTTTTTATTTCTTAATTCTTAGAGATATTTGCTTTATTTTCATTTTTTTTAATTGTTTCTTCTATCTTGTTTTGATTTTCACAGTGGAAGATTTAGCTTAGTTTTGTTTAACCCTGTTTATATAACTGTATGCAGTAATGGAATAATTTGGAATATAGGAAATACCTTTTGTAACAAGCAAATGATTTTTTTTTAAGATTTATTTTATTTATTTATTTCTCCCCATCCTAAGTATTTGCATTTGCTTTGTCTGTTTTGTTGTGTGCTGGTCTTCATTTTTTAGGAGGCACTGGAACAGAACACGGGACTCTGATGTGGAAGGGAGGTTCCTAATCACTTGAGCCACCTCTACTCCTCGCTTTGTTGTGTTTCTCATTATGTTTTCCTCATGTCTCCTGTTGCATCATCTTGTTGGGTCATCTTGTTGGGTCATCTTGTTGTGATATCTCACTGTCTTGCTCCTCTTCTTTAGGAGGCACTGGGAACCAAACTTGGGACCTCCCATGCGGTAGGAGGGAGTTCAATCACTTGAGCCACATCCGCTTCCCTGGCAAATGATTTTTAAAGGCCAACTATTTGTTTTTCTCTGCGTTCCTGGCAAGTAATAATATCCACTTATTTTATTACAGAGAAAAATTGCTAGAGTTTCATGCACATATTGAGCTACCTCTTAGAATATGTTACAAATTAACTTTAGATCAGTGACCACAGTGTAACTTTTCAAAGTATGAGAATGGCTATTCTAAATCAAAAACTGTATTTTCTTTTATATCATTTTAACTGAGTACTATCTGGAATTTTCTTCATATGCTTTTTCATGTCACCATTTGGCTTTAAAATAAATTTCAGGGAAGCTGATGTGGCTCAAGCAATTAGGGTCCCATCTACCATATAGGAGATCCAGGGCTATTCTAAGGGCCTCTTGGTGAAGGTAAGCTGGCCTGCATGGTGAGCTACATGAAGAGTGCTGGCCCGCACGGAGGGCCGGCACAGCAAGATGACGCAACAAAAAGAGACAGACACAGAGGAGAGACAATAAGAGACACAACAGACCAGGGAGCTGAGGTGGCACAAGAGATTGAGTGCCTCTCTCCCACTCTGGAAGGTCCCGGTGCCACCTAAAGAGAAGACAAGCAGACACAGAAGATGCAGCAAATGGACACAGAAAGCAGAAAACGGGGGAGAGAAATAAATAAATAAATCTTTAAAATATATATATCTATATTTTCTTGGTTATGTCATGTGGACATGAAGAAGCTCAATCATAAATCCTATATCAAAAAACATTCTATATAACAGTAATTTCCTAATTTAACAAATTCTCTTCCTTAAGCTAAATAACCACTGTATGTTCGTAGTACCTATCTTAATTTGCCAAGCTGCTGTGACATGTAACACACAATAGGTTTGCTTAACAACAAGATTTTATTGGCTCATTGTTTGGAAGCTTAGAAGTCCAAAATCAAGGCATTAGCAAAGCCATACTGTCTTCCCAAAGTATGTAGCATTCTGGTACCAAACTGCTGCAATCTTGGGGTTGCTTGGCATCTTTGCCCATTGCCTCATGGTCAGCTCTCCTTGCATCTACTGTTCTGGTATCTGCTGATTTCCAGCTTTTAGCTCCTCCCTATGGCTTTCTCTGACTTCTGTGTCCAAATTTCTTCTGCTCATAAAGGACTCCAGTAATACAGATTAAGGCCTCCCTGATTCAGTTCCACCACAACTTAACTAAAAATAACATCTTCAAAAGGCTCTTTTGTTTATACATGGGTTCACTCACACAGAAACATGATTTAAAATTAAGAATACATCTTTTGTTAGGGTACATAATTCCACCTACCACAGTATCATTTTCTAATTCCTTAGCAGCTTGAGCCATGACTAATTGTGCTGCTCTAATTGGACCTGATAACCACCTGGAATGGTTGTTTTTATGGGAACTGCTGCTGGTTTTTCTTCTTCAAGCTACAGAAGAAAAATCTAAATTGAATGATAAAAAGCCTCTGATGTGGTGCAGTAGCACTCAAGCAGAGAACTGCCTTGCTGTGTTTACCTCTCTTTCTTATTTTAAGAGAAAATTACTGAACTATATCAACCAGAACCCCATGAGCATATTTGTGGCCTATGAGGTTTTACTGTCTTTTAAGATAAATCTTCCAGGTACAATTAACAGGCAGAAAGGAGAAATAGACAACTAAAAAATGCAAATTATTTTTAAAGTGTTTAAGTATCAGGGATCACCTCTTAAGAACTACAAAATTAAATTGTATCCCAGATAAAATATAATTTTATACATGCTTTTCCTTAACCTAATAAAATTAAACATGTTAATTTCTTCATTATGTTAAATATTTTTTTATTTATTTCATCTTTCATAAGTGTGGGAAAAGTGAAGCCATAATTCCTAGAAAATCATTGTTCTCTGCTAAAGAACTTTGTATGATAATGTCTATTAGGCAAAAGTATGAATTTTAATAAAAACTTTATTTTCAGAAACTTTGTTACCAAAGTGGAGGATCGTGTTGCGTGTGCTCTTTCCCTGATGTCCTGGCATTTTTTAGTTCGTCAAATTTGGGGACCATCCTTTTTGTCTTGGGAAAGTCTGTTATTTCCGCCCCCCCTCCCAATTCTACCAACTCAACTAAGTGTTCATCTTCTACAAGTTCAACCTTCTATCTCCCTCAATTAGCTAGTCACCTGGGATAAAGTCTATTTTGTGTTTCAACTTTTCTTTGATGCTCCACTCCTCAACTCACCTACAGTCTAACTTGACCCCACTTCCCCCCATACATAAACTCTTTAACACCCCTGGGCACTCAATTCCCAACCTTATGGACAGGAAGAGTTACCTGAAATTGGTCCTTTTGCTGAAGAACTGGCATATAGCCCTCTTGAGAGGACAAGGTTACAGGTGATGAGGAAAATTGCTGGGATTGCATTAAACTATGGGTCTAGTCTATTGGCCTTGCTTTGATTACCAAATCCATAGGCCTGGATTTTTGCATCATTGTACTACTTACCACTCTAGTCTCATGAGATACCCAGTCTTTGTCAGTCCCCATCCTTTGGTGATCTGTATCTGATTCTAGTAGTTCTAATATACTAAGTAGTTGTATCCTATAGGTATCAGGGATCTTATAAATAAGGTCATAAGTTCAAACAGAGAAATCATGTCATTATTGCAATATTCAAGGTAATCTGTTGATTCTGCTAGAAGCAGAGAAGTTTTAAGCAACATATTACAACTTCAGAAGAATTTAATAAATTACTTCAATATCATGATTATCATTTCTGAAGATATCACCTTTTTAAATTAGCTGGAACATGATCACTTCTACACCACTATTGATATAGAAGTAGAACAACAATAATAAATGAAAAAATATATAAATGACCCTCTGTGAATTCAGAAAGAAAGAAATTTGTGCTTTAAGATCTGACTGTGTTAGAGATGAAATTCAGAAAAATCTGTAACAGAGAGCTGGCCTACTCCAGTTACCCTACAAAAAAAAAAAAAATATATATATATATATATATTTAAATTCAGTGATTTTGATCAGGGTTTACAATAAACTAACAATATATAAAAAAAGCTTAGAACCATTAATACAATTAGTCAAGCCAATATAATACTATATATAGTGGGACACGTTAAGGCAGAGAACAAAAAAGGGTGAGGATAGCTTATCAAGTCAAAATAAATGGAACGTATGGGAGTACCCCTGATTTAGAGAGAATTCATCTCAGGTATGATGGAGTGATGATAAAGCATGGGTGGCTAAGATGCCTGAAAATCAAAGAAGAGTGATTGTTTAGATAAAGTAAGATGCCTACTACTTGACCCAGAAGAATGGCATATCTTAGAGGAAAGAACAAATTTTTGAGTTAAATAAAAAAGCTGTTTCACTAAGCTCTGTAGGATTCATAACAATAAAACCTAGAGTGGGGCAGCTAGCCCCTCTCATTTTGTAGCAGCATGCCAGCTGTCTTAAGAGCACTAGGAAGATTGTGTTATGTGGCTAGACTGAACTGCAGGAATCTGCATCCCAGTGGCAGATCCTCAACTCAGCAGGGTAATTGAGAACAGCCTCAGTGATCTCTAGGTACTTGACAGAGCAACAGAACTTTGGCTATAAAGAGACTATCATGATGGTTATAGCAAGTAGAGAGACCAGTAAGACATTCCTTGGAGGACACTAAAACTAAGTGCTTGGGATATGTTTACCTCTTTTCTTCCAGTTACACAGACAAAATATCTTGGAGTCATTCTTGACTCTATTTGTTCTTTTATGCACTACATCTAATCCATCAGAAAATATTTTGAACTATATCTAGCATATAACCATTTGTCCCGACCTTCACTGCTACAATCATAGTTTAAAGGACCATTAGCCTCATAATTGTTCTCTTTGTTTCCACCCACCTTCTTAGTGTCTTCTTCACATAGCAGTCAGAAAATATTTTAAAAGCATAAAAGAGAACATATTACTCATCTGCTTACATGTCACTCACCTCCAGTAGCCAAATCTAAATTCCCCAAGTAGCCTAGCATCTCATCTCATTTCCTTCAGTTCTCAGTTCAAACGTGACTTAATTGGATACATCTCCCTTGATCCCTATATAAGAAGCTAACCACCACCACCTATTCTACCAGCACTCTCTTAACTCCTTATCTTGTCTTTCAAAAAAATATTTAATAGCACTTATTATCATCTGAAACATAAGCATACTTGTTTGCCATCTGCCTCCTTATATAAAAAACTTAGCTTTGCATGAATGGGAAGACTTGTTTGGCTCATTGATATGTTCCCAATACCTAAAAGAGGGTCTGAAATAGACATACATGCTCATTAAGTATTAATTTAATGAATTAAGATATCATCTTTTGTAATGCTGAGAATATTCAAATTACAAATAGTTTTAAAATCTAAATTATAGCCCAAATTATATTTAGGGTGTGTAGATTGCTATTTTTAAGATGCATTTATACTATATAAAATATTAAATTTTAGATGTCAAAAAAAGGAACATTTGAATCTGATTCCTAGAGGAGCCTTTTAAGAGAAATCATCTTCATTAATTTATTTCAAATTCTACTAAAAAGTGAGATAATTGACTTTAAAAGTATTAATTACTTTATTCAATAAATATATATGGAAGTACCTTGTATGTATATGATATTATGTTAGAGTCTGAGAGTTAAAAAAAGGGAGAGGGATTTCACAGTATCTGAGACCTCATGGATATCATATCAAGCTGGCCAGGATTTTGACAAATGCTTTGAGAACCCCAGAATTTTGGTTGGTTTATTTTGAAGAAAATTATACTCTTTTTAGTATTTGTTAAGGTTAGTGTTTCAAGGAGAAATAGAACTATTAAATTTTTTACCCACAATTAAGCTAATGAGTAGTCCATTTCTAATGGAAATAATCGGATTAAAAACGATTAGCCTGTTAGTCTGCCTCAAACTTCCACCATTTTTATTATTCTTAAGTAGTTAAAAATGGCATCCATTGTTATTTAACAGATTAAAACAAGCATCTTATTATTATTTAATTTGTATTTTTTATTGGAAGATGACCGTGCTATTATGAGTGGATTCACTATTTGTATGAATGTTTTTGTAGTTTAAATGATATTTTTATAGATTTTTAACTTATTTATAAATGCTCTTTATAGTTAACAGTTGATTCTGCTAAGATTTTCGCAGTAATTAACTTGGAGCTCTAAACAATACACTTAGACAACAGACAATAGAATATAATTAGACGATATAAGGAAGGCTGTAGACCACATTAGTATCAGCCTAGCAACAGAATCAGTATTTTCCATTCTCATTTCAATCGATCCCATGTAGTTCATATGGATGTCGGTAACCAATCCACCTATGACTTTATATTTCTGGCTAAACATGGCCAGTCCATAAGACTCTTGTTCCTTTGGTTGAGATGGCTGCTTTGAATCCCAGAGGAATTTTGGCATATGCATATTCTCCAGGCCTTTTGAAAATATTCTCTGGTGACCTCCGTGATTTTTTTTAATATTTTTGATATTTTTAAATTACTCCTTGCCTTGCTACTATCTATCCAATGCAGTGTCTTTGCCTAAATTGTATTGTATATATATATATATAGTTTTTGATTTTCACACATAATATTAAACATCAATTTTTTTCTGTGTGTGTGGCAAGGGGAATATACCTTCCTGGTTTAACAATAGACATATTAAAATGAAATTTTATTATGTGTGAGAATTCCTTCCAAACATTTTCCATGTATTGTTTCATTTCATGTTCAAACGTCCTGTATATGTGTATACATATACATAAACGTGTACAGACACTGCTGGTGAAGTCGCGGACACATGAACAACAGCCATCTCCCAGCCCTCACCTAACCCCCACCTCCTCTTCTGTCTCTTCTATGATGTTTCCATCTGTTTCTATTCCACAACCTGGGGGACATGTTAGGTCTAATGAAAAGGTCTGACCAGTCCTTAAACCCTGAAACTGAGAACAAGCTGCCTCAAATGCTTATTTCATTGGCAGGGTTCTATCCATCTAGGGTGGATAAATACCCCCTTCAGATAGTACACATTTTTCTCTCTTCTATGTAAAGTGGGGCACATGGAGCTGCCATCCACCAACCCTGGCCCAAGCAGTTTGTCTTCCCTGGGAGACCTGCCATGATGGGATCTCTTCCCTTGTTTTTTTGGACCCTTTGTACTGTGTAAGTAATAAAGCAGTCATTTGCTGAAAGTTTCTGTTGCGACCAAGCCTGTGATCCCATGACACACCACATAGCAACTTGCTTCACAAATTTGGGCACAGCAAGCAAGGAGCATAGAGTGGCTTGATTTTTTGGCCATTCTTTTCATTACTCTTGAATTCCTTTTATACAGGAGTGTCTTGGATAATACAGAACTCAGGGCATTTTGTGCTAAAATATCACCCCCACCTTACCAGCCCTGGAAGAGGTACTGCAAATGGCTGGAGGACCCAGGGCCTGCTGCCTGTCCTCTGGGGCAGGGATAAATGGGACTTGAAAATCTCCCCATGAATGCAAGGGAGTTGACTAGTTGCTTCCACACTGAGATAATGAGGTTGGGGCTTCCACTGTCTGGCATACATTCATTCCCCTGGCTCATGGCTTCTTATATCTGCTCTCATTCTGGAGCTAGGCATGCATGAACTCAGCCCACCCAGACTGATCTTAAGGTTACTATGAGGCTGGACAATAAGCAGGAGACTATTGAAGATGGGAAACCATAGGTGAAAACAAAAGTGTGAGTTTTTATAGAGAAGGAGATATGGGATATAAAAGGTAGATACGGGCAGAAGCCAGGATCTCCTCTTGTGGCTGTCCTGACTTTACAATTAGGGGGCAACCAACAACTGCCTTGATCAAAGAGGCTGAGTAGACAAATCTTGGTTGCTTTATGTCCAGCCCTGTCCTCCAGCAGACTTTTAGTCAGTTGGAGTTAATAGAGAAGGAAGAGGGAGCAGATGTGGCTCAAGTAGTTGAGCACCTGCTTCCCACATGGGAGGTACTGGTGCCTCCAAAAAAATAAAAATCAAAAAACAAACAACAAGCAAACAAATGAAAAAACCAACTCAGGGGAGTCAACGTGTCCCAGTGATTGAGCTCTGGCATCCCACATACAAGGTCTCGGGTTCAATCCCTGGCCCCAGTACTCCAAAGAAAAAAAAAAAGAGAGAGAGCGAGAGAGAAGGAGGAGAGGGTCAAGGAGGGGGTGGTTGACAATATACCTCAACCTCTGTTTCATGAGTCACCTCTGCCAAATTACAAGTAAGCCATGGAGTAAAAAGGAGGAAGGTGTAGTTATACTGTGAAAGTTGGGTTTTGGTACATGGATATCCCAAGCCCAATGCATGTTTTAGCCTCTCAACAGATTCACATTTTGCGGTGAGACATTGATGATTTTATAAGAAAAAGTCCCCTGAGTGGGGAAAAAGCTGATTTTGCTCCTCACCGCAGGACTTCCCTTGGGAAACACAATTTAATGCATTCATTGTACCTCTCTGCTTGCTGCTCAGGATCCTGTTCTAAGGGAAATTCCATCATGGGTACTGGAAGAGGAGCCAGGCCAGTGGGCTGTGGGCACACAGCTCTTTCTCTGGCAAGTCCTAAACAGAACTTTGGAAAAACTATAAATTAGAAGGAGGACCATGGGTTTGATAGGGACACTTTGCCCTTGAATGATTCCCTCCCCCAAATTTCCCAGATATAGACAGAATAGGCCGCAGGGTCTGCAGATCTCACACCTCTCCCTGTGGCTATGACTAAAGAGTCTGGCCCCCAGGGGAGAGACCTCTCTACACAAACTTGACTAAATTAAAAAAGGCCTAGGAATGGAACCAAGGTCCCTGCTTACCTCCTGGGGGACAAAGTCCATATGCCCCAGTGCATGTACGATTTAGGGACAATGAACAAACCTTTATGGTATTTTTGGATACAGGCTACCAGGTCACTAAATTCTAGGATATGCAGAGAAGAGGGCAGCAAATAACATTGAGAATTTTGGGGGAATCCACAATGGTACTGTGAATCAGTCCCTATGGTTTTTTGCCACACCTGTGGCCATATTTCTTGCCAAGGTATACAATGAAAGAGCTGATCTCCTGCACTGAAGCACGTCCCTGTGACAACTGAAGAGATGTACTTCCCCCATCCCAGTAAATTCTGGCTATCACGGTTGGGTCAGTGACAGTCAAGGCAACCCCAATGTTCCCATCTCCTTGCTGCATTTTCCAGTAATGGCAATACTGCTTCCTTGATAGGGAAAGGACATTACTGAACTCATAAAGGACCTTTTATCTGCAGGTGTCCTCCATCCCACTAACTCTGCATATAATTGGCCAATGTGACCAGTGAAAAAAGCAAGTGGAGCATGGAGGCTGAATAGAAACTTGGGTTTTGAATGCAGAAGTGCTCCTTTTGGCACACATAGTCCCAGACAGTTTGCTATTTGCATATTGGTGCCAACACATTCCTCATCTTGAAATCTTCCTGACCCCTCTATGTTGGGTGACAAAGTGGGTACTTTCCACTGGAGAATAGAGAAGAAGCAAATCCTGCAAGAAGTAAAAATGGCTGTTCTAGCTACTCTGTCTCTAGGACATTTAGCACCTAAATTTCCGTTTGAGTTACAGGTTTCTGCTGCCTGGACCATACCAACTTGTCTCCCTGGCAGAAGAAAGGAGCAAGAGGAATTCACAAGCCCCTGGGCTTCTGGACCAAGACATTCTCAGACATTGCCCAGCACTACTCACCTGTTGAAAAGCAACTTCTGATATGCAATTGAGTTTTTATGGCAATGGAAATGATCACCAAGACCTCTTCTGTTGAGGCCGAAATCCCTATCATGGCCTGAATCTTGGGTAATCAGAACACCCACCCAGGCAGTGCCCAACAAAAGATCATCATCAAATGGAAGTGGTATATTCAGTATCGTGCTTTCCCGGGTCCCCAACGAGTGACACCCTTGCATTAGCCAGTAGTGGAGACCCTCTTCATCAATGACACTGTTGCAATACACGATGAGGGCCTTTCCTTCTCTGCATTGGCATAATGACTCAAGGATTCCCCACCAGATGCTTGTTCACTGGTGGATTAGCCAAGTTGAAGCCATCTGGCATCCATAAGGCAGCAATTGCTGTTTCCCTTGCATTGTACAGACTATATACCATTTCTGGCAGTAGAAGAGTGCCTGACGTGATGAGCTGCAAGCTGTCCTCTTAGTCTTAGAACACTGGGATCCAAGCCATCCCATGTACTTGTTTACTGACTCATGGGCCATCTGACCAATGGCTTAACAGTAAGGTAAGGTTCATGGAGGGAACACTTTTGGAGAATCTGGAGTTCCTGTTTTAGTTCTCTAGGCTGCCAAAAGCAGATACCATAAAATGGGTTGGTTTTTAACAATGGGAATTTATTAGCTTACAAACGTACAGTTTTGAGGTTTTGGAAATGTCCAAATCAGGCATCACCAAGATAACTATTTCTTCCTGAAGGCCAGCTGCTGATGATCCTGGACCAGCATCTGCTGGTCTCTCCCTTCTCTTCCAGGTTTTCTTGCTTTCAGCCTTTTGCTTCTAAGGTGTTCTCTCTGTCTGAATTTTTATTCTCTTATAAAGGACTTCAGTAACAGGATTAAGACCCACTCTGGGCCATGTTTTAACTGAAGTAACAATCAAAAGGACCTACTTACAACAGGTTTACACCCACAGGAATGGATTAGTTTTTAAAAACATGATTTTCTGGGGTACATACAGTTTCAAGCTATCATACTCCACCTTCTCAACCCTCAAAAGATATGTTTTTTCCATATGCAAAATACATTCATTCCATCACAATATCCCAAAAGCCTTAAATATTTCAGAAACAATATTTAGTACAGAGTCTCACAGAAATCAGTTATACATGTGGTCTGTCCTGGGGCACTATTTCCCTCATCGTTTGGACCTGTGAAAGTTAGAGAACAAGTTATCTGCTTCCAGTACACAAAAGAGGAACAGTCATAGGATAAACCTTTCCATTTCCACAGGGAAAAATTGGAAGGAAAACAGGGGTCACAGTTCGCAAACCATTCCAATATCCTGCAGGGCATACTACATTAGATTTCAGGGTCTGAGAGTCCTCTATGGAACAATAGTTTGTCCTCCAGTTCTGAAGGAATGCCAGTCCCCCTCTTTTCATGTGTTTGTGCAGCAACCATGTTATTCTTGATCACTATGGTGAGCCTCTTCATGCATTGGGGTAATATCCAGTCTCTTATCTCCATCACCGGCAACCATCTGGATGGTTGCTGGACTATAGGCTCTACCCTTGTCAAGCATTGGGTCAGCCACTCCACAATCCCACAGGCATCTGAGAGACCTGGGATGGTAAAACTCTTCCTGAATGACAGAACAGACAATCTACCCTCTCCAGATTTTAAGGCATACTCACCCTTTCCACACGTATGGGTGGGTCTTAGAAGATATCTTTGGTCCAGACCTCGGGTTCCATGGCTATGCCTTTGAAGTCATTATTCCTTCAATCTGTCCCTTTACTGTATTTTTTAGTCCAGGCTGGCAATGGTCTCATTTATACAGATCTTGCCACCTAGATGGTGCACTTGTAGGTTAGTGGAGCTAATAGAATTAGTTTAACTACTGGAGAAGCTGAAAAACTTAGCAGCATAAATGTTACTAATAAAATAGTTTAGTTGCTTAGTAATAAATGAAAATGCTTAATTTGTTTTGAAGTAAAAACTTATTAGAGGGGAGCGGATGTAGCTCAGTGGTTGAGCACCTGTTTCCCAATTATGAGGTCCTGGTTTCAAACCCTGGTACGTCCTAAAAAAAAAATTATTAGAAACTGTAACAAAGAGTTAAGATCATTATATAGATGCCTTTATATTATAAAACAGCAACAAGATAATAGCTGAAATTGTAATAATTGTGGGGATTTAGCCTAGACCTAGTGTTGTGATGGTAATCTTAGACCAATTTACTTTTGTTTATGGTTACTTCAGGTCTAGACTCACCCTTGTGTAAATAAGCAAAGCTCTAAAGTAAAGAAAAATGATGTAGGTTGTACATTAAAGCTTTAGGAACAATTTGGTTATAAGCCAATAAATAAAAAGAATGAAATTCTTGTGTGTGCAACATTGTGTAGTCATAGTGCGGAGGAGACTAATCAGAAATCGTCTTCAAAGAGAAATTTTGATGTTATTTTATGGCTAAACTTACTTTGTAAGAGAATGAAAACTATAAGTAACATTAGTGAGTTGTGTTTTTTGTATCTAACTCTCTATTTATGCCTTCCTATTTGCTCCATTTATATCTTCAGACATTGAGATAGTAATACCAAATAGACAAATGAAAATTCTTAAAGAGCTCTATTCAAATTGCTAAAAGTTAAGAATCATAGTTTGTCCTGTAATTCCCCAATTTAAACCTTTTAACAGCCTTAAAATGAGGGTAATTAATAATCCAATTGTTAAATTTCAGTTAGTAAAGGCCTCTGGATGAACCTGGCCTTTCTCATTACCATGGTCCAGTATGTCATGGTTGGCCCCTTATTTGGGGCCACTTACCAGCATTTTCATTATCCTTTTAGTAGGACCATGTATCTTCAAAATTCTAACTAAGTTTATTGCTTCCAGAATCAATGCTTTTCAGAGCAAGGTATTAGTCATATGGAGATTTCATACAGTTCCAACCATGGTGCTGGACCCACCTTCCCTCAAGCTCAATAAAATAGCCAGAGTTTCACACCCTATAAGGCAGGGATCTCTGCCCCTAACCAGCAGGAAACAGCTACAGAAAAATGACCATCACCCTTCAGCTCCCCCTTAAGAATAAGGGTGTAAATTCTCTGAGGGGGGTAGTTGAGGTAGGTTAGTATAGGAAACAGGGAAGGCAGCTGGTCAGAATAAAGTCCACCAAAGATGCTGGTCATAAGGTCCAGTTTGAAACTCCTGGACTCAAAAGAAGTCTTAGATAACTCCAGACAGAAAGCCTTCCCCTTTGGTTCCCTGAAATCTGACAGATGTAAGTAGAAAGGCAAGCAATCATGACAGAAAATAGTTGGGGCTATATGTGTGTCTATGTGGACTCTCCTTATGCCTAAATTAGTTTTTGAGGTCACCATAGAAAACTCAGGGAATTTAGAAGAGGAAAATGAAAATGTGTTTATCAATTGCAATGAATATACTACACTAATGAAAGATGCTGCCAATGTGGGAAAATGTGGAAGGTGTCGTGTATTAGTCAGCCAAAGGGGTGCTGATGCAAAATATGAGAAATCAGTTGGCTTTTAGAAAGGGTATTCATTAGGGGTAGAAACTTACAGTCACCAGGCCATAAAGCATAAGTTACTTCCCTCACCAAAGTCTGTTGCCATGTGTTGGAGCAAGATGGCTGCCAAATTTCAGCCTTCCTCTTCCTCTTAAGGCTCCATGATCAGGCTCTCTAGGCTTTGTCTCTCTCCCCAGGCTTGATTCTTTCTGGAATCAGCTGCTTTGTTGTCTCCCCAAGGCCAGCTGTGAACTGTCAGGTGAATGGCTATTCTCTTTTCCCAGGGCTTTCTCTCCTTCCTCACAACCAAGCTCCTCTGTGTGCTTACTTCCCAGGGCCTGAGCTCAAAAACTCCGCATCAAAACTCCAACTCACTCCTCTGCTCTGCCATGTAATTTTATCTGTGGGTCCTCACCCGCCAAGGGAATGGGGACTCAACATCCTACTGACATGGCCCAATCAAAGCCCTAATCACAATTTATTCATGCCAGGTACAGTCTAGTTTACAAACATAATCCAAAATCTATTTTTATAATTCATAAACAATGTCAAACTGCCACATGTGAGGAGTGGGGCATATGGGAATCCCCTATATGTTCTATGTAACATTTATGTAATCTAAGCATCTTTTAATTTTTTTTTACATATCATATTAAAAAAAAAAAAAAGAAGGGGAAAATATATGGTATTGGAAGCCTCCTCATAGGACCCCTTTACCTGGTGCTTTGTTATCTATAAATATAAATGTTAGCTTGTATTCTGTAAGACAAGCACAATCTGCCCCTTATTGTTCTCCATAAACATCTTTCTTTTCACCTGTAGCTCCCTAGGTAATATTTTTCTATGGTGGGCTTTGGCAGTAGCCCATGACCATAATCAAACCCACAGACTTACCATCCTCGGCTGCTACTGGCCTTTCTTGGACTGTAACTTCTACAAATTGGACATCATGGGACACCTTGCTGGCATGGCAGAATATCACCCATTGACAAGCTTGGAACAGGAACTTCTCGTTTAAGACTGAAATTCAGCTCTCTTCTTTCAATGAGACTCATAATTATATGTTTTCCCTTATAGGAACAGGTGAATAAGCACAGAACTTTATTAGGATATGCTGTATATAATTGTTTAGGATGGTTAATGACTGAGTCTTCCACCCTAGATCACATCACCCCTGTCTGCATGAAATGACAAGAGAGAATCCATTATATGTGGTGTTTACCTCTTGTAATTTTACGATCAAGGCTGGATTTGGAGTAAAGTGAGCCTCCTGGTGGTTTTACCCATTGGCCATTTTTGTGCCAAGTGGAACTGCAGTTGTCACTGAAAAACACATAGTGGCTTTAGCTGTTGTCTTTTATACTGTTGCTATGGAATGTGGATGCAATACTTGTCCTATTGTCAATGTAGTCTGCTATGTAAGGGTAGATTTTGGAAACCCAGCCCCCCACCCCAAGTCCTCAACATGTAGCCACCTGCATGAGCTAGATATAAGTTAAATGTTAACAACCATCCCCAGAGGGGAAAGAATGTATATATGATATTGTAAACCATAACCTTCCCAAAGCAGTAAATGTCCTTGGTAAATGTTCTTCCCATGACAGTAGTGAAAACATCACCAGACTCCATAGGTATGCTTCTCATGACCATTGCATGAACTCTGTTCTCATACCTTATGGAATGTCCTTGTTCTGTAACCCCTTAAATCACCCCTCATTTTCCCATCTCTTTGCAGGGTGCTGTCTTCATTCTCCAAACTGCCACCATTGGAAAGCCTCTCCTGTCCGTAAGTCCCAATAAAGCTTATGCCTAAGTACCAGATGTGTTCTTGTAGCCACAACAACTTGTGCCCTTTAGGAGTTGGTTTGTAACAGGTCTCCAACCTCTTGCTGCGTCTTATGTAACAGAGACATGGAGAGAGACACACACACATAGAGAAAGGAAGCTACCATTTTGATACTGCCATGTGAAAGAGGACTCAAGGAGGACTAGGAGCCAAAGCTTAAGCACAAAGCCCCCAAGTGAGAAAGCATCTTTGATGCTACCTTGGTTTAGACTTCTCACAGCCTCAGAACTGTAAGATTTTACCCCAAATAAAATTCCAATTATAAAAACCAACCCATTTCTGGTACTTTGTATTGGCAACCCTTTGGCAAACTAAGACAATGAGCCCTGCCCAAAGAATGAGGACATTCTCACTTACCCTTGGTGAAATCCCTGAAGTAGCTAAATTTCCGATGGATGCTTCTGCCGGTAGGTGATTTCACCAGTGAATTGGACATAGAAATTATGACACAATCAAATTATGGGCCCAGGAATAAGTAGTACTTTTGAAGTTTTTTGTGAATCCCAGAAAAGAACATGTTCTTGGAGTTAATCCATTCCTATGGGTGTGGGACCCTTTGTTCAGATTGAATTCACTTGGGAACCTCTTTTTGGAATGCTGCAGTGAGGCTTGACCCAAATTGGGTCTCTGCCTTCTTGCTGGAGTCCTATATAAATGGGAGAAACATGCAGAGATGCACAGAGAAGGAGGGCTGCTGTTTTACCGTGCCATGTGAGAGAGGAGGATCACCTACAGCTGCAGGAAGGCATAGAAATCCTGAGAGACTGAGAAAGAAGCTGGAGACTGGAATCAGCAGAGCAGCCTGCATCTGAAGAGAAGAGGCTCAGGGAAAGACAAGACATATGCCTGATAGTTCACGGTTGAGTTTGGGTAAAACGTGAGCCTGGAGGAGAAAGCAGAGAATGGCCACCATTGTGCTTTGCCACATGGTAGGAGTCCAGGATCATCTACAGCTGACCTCTGATGAGACAGCATCTCTGAGGACACCTTGATTTGGTCCTTTTCACAGCGCTGGAACTGTAAGATTTTACCCTAATAAATTCCCATCATAAAAACCAACCAATTTCTGGTATTTTGCCTTAACAGCCCTAAAACAAACTAAAACAAGTAACTCTCTTATTAAAAGTGGTCCAATCTGCCATTTACCAATGTAAGAGATGTCAACTACAAGGCAGAACCCAAAAAGGGCTTTTAGGGGCAATTCCTAGAGGAGCTACACCAGGCCACTCCTGGCAAGTAGACTACACAGGCCCTCTCCTGCCCTCTCAAGGTATATCCTATGCTTTAGTTGTGGCAGGCACCTATTCAGGCAACAATATTACCTTTCCAGTTCGTTGTGCAGACACAGTACAAATATGCAAGGCTTTGAAAAGGAGTAAAAGTAGTTTTGCCACCCCTTTGTGTACCCAGATCACATATCCTTTGACCAAGGACTGCAATATACTGTACAATCTACTCAAAGATGGACCCAGACTCATGAAGTTAGATGGACTTTCGACATCACCCATGACCCATGGGAAGTTGGCATTGTGGAGAACTTTAATGGCCATCTGGAAAAGGAGCATCAATGTCTACACTCTGAAAATTCTCTTACTGGTGGACTGTTCACCATACTTGGGCCCTCTGGAAGCTGAACTCCGCAGTTCCATAAAAGGTAAACACAGCCTTATCCTGCTTCTTAACACAGGGAGAGAATGAGGGTAGGGGAGGAACCTAGGCTTTGCTGGTCATCTACCCTTACACCTATCAGGATGAGGAATGTTCCTCAAAAGAGGACCAAGGGTAAACAGTTTGGAACTCTTTTTCAGACACTGTCAGTGGATCATCCTGCCTTTTAGCCCATTACTGGGTCCATACAATACACAGAATGGTAGGAGGTTATGTAGAGGGATGGGATAATGGAAGCAGGCTTAGAAGTTTTTAATGCACATAGGTGGCAATCCAGTGAACAGAACCTGTGGGCCTGGACACACGCATACTGGAAGTTAGTGGGTAATACCTACTGGAGGTTTGTGAATGACATTCCCATTGGGAACCATCATGGGACACTTTAGAGGGGTTTTGAAAACTCCCATCTATAAAGAAGGGGTGGAAGTAGGCCAGAATATATGGATAAGGCACTCAGATCAATGGGAAAGGAGTGAGGTTATAGCTCAGAGAAAGGAGCAGATAGATTGGTGGCCTTAGAGGGAAAAGTAAGTTATTGCAAATAGGCTGAGAAAATTGTCTCCCACAAGAAGTAGTTGCATGGCCAACCTGTCAAAGCAAGGTATGGCTTCCTTCTCTTGTTTTTCTACAGATTTGACCCAGCAGCAACCTAGAAGGAAGGCTCCTTCATTCAGCTGACCCAGGCCATCAGGGAATATGGTGGAAGGGAATTTTACTGAATACTTTGTCTCTACTCCTTCCCTCATTTCTATGAGTCTTCCAATTACCTTGTAATGAATTCATTTTCTTCTTATATTCCCTATTTCTTATAACCATCATCCCTGATTAAATAGAATTGTTCAAAGGATAGGAATATTGCCAACATGCCCTCATGGAAATGTGATAAATCTGGGTTTGGTTACATGGCGTACTTGGGGAGGGAGGTAGTTAAAATATCATTAATAATTCTCCATGATGTTTATATTGTTGCCTATGGCACAAACTAGATTCTGCAATATAGTGTCTATTCTGAGCAAAACTTTTGGAAATTTTTGTTGGAAGAAAAAAAAAAGCCCATGAAAAATCTCAGGCTTTTGGTTAGGTTGGATAAATTCTAAAGCTAAAAGACATAGGAAGGAAAATTATAAATTGAAAACCTTTAATCCTTATTTTGGGACATGGATTTAAACTGAAATCTTCATTTGACCATGCTGAAAGAATATATTTATCACTGCACCTGCAATGCTGAAAGCCAAATGTCAATTTCCATCTTCTATGTAGAAGAAACTAAAAGTCAATTTAACTTACAGACTCTTAAAGTATCTTATTTGAAAGTCAGTGCATTGTTTGGAAAAGAGTGGAGCACAAAGAATTAGAATTGAGATATTGAAGAGGATTCAGATGAGTCAAAGTAATTCAAACCCTGAATGCTCATTGAGGTATCTTTCTGTATCATGTACTTTCTGGTCAAAGAGTTATTTGCAAGAAAAAAAAGCTGTGGGTTTGTTTTGTTTTTTCCCATATATAACTGAATCCTTTATTAACTCTTCATTTTCATTATAAACCAAAAGAAAATCAAAGGCATTGAGGCATAGAAATTATATAATTGTATAAGGTAAATTTCTTCCACTTTCTTCTTCAATATGTTGTCTTAGAGGTCTCAAAAGACATTTTAGGGGAACAGATGTGGCTCAGGCAGTTGGACACCCACCTCTGATATAGGAGGCCCCGGGTTCAGTTTCCGAAGCCTCCAAAAGAAGACAAATAAACAATGAGCAGACATTGAGCAAAAACAACAAGCAGACAATGAGAAAAAAAAATAAGAAGACAATGAGCAGACAACAAGCAAGACAATGAGCAAACAATAAGTAGATAGCAAGCAAAAAAACCCCAAAATGGGCAGGGAGTGGATGTGGCTCAAATAGTTGGGTACCCGCCTCCCACATGGGAGGTCCCAGGTTTGGTTCCTGGTACCTCCTAAAGAAGAAATAAACAGACAATGAGATGAAACAATGAGTACACAAACAAGGGAGCCATCTCGGGGGTGGGGTGGGGAGCAAAGACACTTTATATTTTAACTTTTTCAAATATACTTTAAGGAAGTGAACACCCATACTTTTATATGGGAGAATGGGAGTAAAGGGAGTAAATTTGTAGTAGCCTGAAGCTACTGCTGTGTGGGTCAATCTTAAAGTTCTCTGTAACTTCTGCATTCTCCATGATCTGTTCCAGGAGATAAAAAGTACTGTGGACAATCTTATTAAAAGCACCAACATCATTGTCAGAGAACTGCAGAAACCCCAGCTAGCAGTCCTTCACAATTATCTGATATTGACAGGATTTTAGCTTTCCAAGGAGACATTTGTGTGGTCATCTGAAGCCACTGTTGTGCTTATGTTCCCTGAAACCTCTCTAATGTCTATGCCATTGCCAAAATATTTGGACCACAAAAAAAAAAAAAGAAATTCTTTGGATTGTTATTTCTGTTCTCAATGGGCCATTTAAAGACACTTTGGACACAATGTCTGGGAATCTTCTTGAGTGGCTCTCTCCAAACCTTTAATCTTGATTTAAACTCTTTATTTAAAAATTATTCTTTGTAAGCTCATATTTTTTATACTTTATTTGCCTTAATATGAAGCATTCTTTAAGTAATGAATATCATAGATATTTCTCCAGAGATGAAATTTATTTGCTTCTGATGGGAGTCATTGAACACAATGAACACTCAATTTTCTCACTGCATCTTTTACTAAGTTTGTAGCTCACTAAGAAACTTCCAATTTACTGGGAAGCTTGGATTAGGTCACTTTGTATGGTTCAAAACATAGTTCAGATCTCCATTCAACAGTTCTGGTATTGACATGTGTATTAGTCAGCCGAAGGGGTGATGATGCAAAGTACCAGAAATCTGTTGACTTTTATGAAGGTTATTTATTTGGTGTAAAAGCTTACAATTACAAGGTCCTAAAGAGTCCAACTCAAGGTACCGTAAGAGGTACTTTCTCATCAAGTCAGTTGCCACGTGTTGAAGCAAGATGGTCACCGATTTTTTTTGAGGGTTCAGCCTTCCTCTCTCTGAGCCACAGGCTGGCACAGGGCTTTTCTCTCTTCCCAGGGCCACAGGATCAAAATTATCTCCTCTTCTGTGTCATGACAAAGTTCTCTCCTCTGGCATCTATGGAGCTCTTTCTCTTTTCTTGTGTTTTTCTTCTTCTGTGTCTTCTTGAGTGAGTGCCCGTTTATAGCAGCCCAACAAGTGGGCTGGGACGTTACTCGAGTTACATCCTACTGACTTAGTCAAAACAAAGCCATAATCTTAACATAATTTAATCAAAGACAACTCAGCTGACTGTAATACAATCAAAGGGTAACATGCCCAGAGGAACAGACCAGTTTACAAACATAATCCTTTTTTTGGAATTCATAAATAAAATCAAACTGCTACAACATATTACCCAAGGAAACCTTACTTTTGCTTCTTGTTTCTTCTCACAGCTTAGATATCAGCTCACTATTTCACTCTTTCTTTTTTTAAAAAAAATCTTGTTTAACAATATCCCTCAATAAATGCACTTTTGCTTTAATGTACTTTTGCTTTAATGACAATTTTACTTAAGGTTTAATAGAGCCCAAAGTTGAAAAATCTCTATGAAGAGTGTTCTAGACTATTGTAACTAAAGATTCTCAAATGGCAATGAAGGAAATGTATGAAAGAAAAATCAGGCATATTATATAATCTAGATATCCTTGTTTATTTGATTGTTTGCCTGTTTTGGCTACTTGAAATGTCATATCGGTTATATATTTTTTCATGTTTTTTAAACTTGTCTTTGATTTTCCAAATAAGACATTGCATTGATATGACAGCCTAGACAACAAAGAACACAAAGGAGCAATGTTTTCTTGGATATGTATGCCTTTAGAGGGAGCATTGATGATTTGGTCAACATTTTCTAATTATAACCATTTTTTTAAACATCTTTGCGGAAATACAACTCACATTACATAAAATTCACCTTTTTTTCCCCAAACAATAAGCAATTTTATAGAATTAAAAACTTATTTTTAGTTTTCTTAATATTCAAACAGGGTCAGATGTTTTGACATTTATAACCTCAAGACTCCTTCCAGATGTTAATGGACAATTCAGCTTGACTGGGTGTATTATTGCTGAAAACTGCAGGTTTGCTGCCCAACGCACATTGAAGTCAATATAGTGACAGCAGAGCTTCAGAGAGACAAAGGGCTTTAATGCAAGGCTGACTGACTTTGGAAACAGAGCCCTTCAGCTCAAATCAGTCTCCCCAAGTTTAAGGAGTTTAGGATTTTTATTCAACCAAGGGGAACTGAAGTTGTTACTATTACAGCAAGAAGTAAAAACAATTACAATATCATCTAAAAGAGTGGAACTAAGCTAAAGTGTTCACTACAATAATAAGTATAAACACTGTAGTCAATGGTTACAGTATGGTACTCTCATTGACATTAAAGAGATGTTTCAATTCAAAAGAATAACTGAGATAGATAAACAGAGGAAACAAAATGATTTCCAACATATGCAAAATCCATTGGCACTTTGCCCCTTCAAAGAATACACTTTTTTATATGAGAGAGAGAGATCTGAGATATTGCTTTTAATGTGTATCAAAATGATATTAATGGTCTCAAATCTCAAAAAAAAAATTGTAAAAATGTTGACCATAATCAGAATGTAAACAAGTTAAGAAAAACATGTTTTGGTAAAAAATGAATATCAGACCTTCATGTGAAGATATGATATGGACTGGCTTGATGCCTGCCAGAGGAATACTCCCTCAATAAGAATATCAATGACCGGACCTCTGAGGCATTAAAAACCCAGGGAGCGTTAAGTACAGGCAGCTCTGACTCCTGGCTCCAATGCCTGGGCTGTGCTGCAAAGTTTGTTGTTGTCAACAATACCTTGTTCTGACAGTCACAGAAACTCTACAGAAGCTGTGTCTCACTGGATCCTGAGACCTTTCATTTAAATTCCTTGCCTGCCTTCTGTTATCCCTTGAGCCAATGGACTTTAAAGATTGTGATATCCTCTACCATTAAATGAGTGTGTGCCTTTGAACTGGTAGTTGTGTATTCCTTTTGTTGGCAGGTTGGGATTAAGCAAGTAAAATTGCATGGAACATTCAAACTATTGTCCTGTGAATTTGCTTTGAAGTGCTGAATTTACTTTGGATTCCATCTGCTTTTGATTTGCTACTACAATTACATTTACATGACAGCCTTCTTTCAAATTGAGTTTAAACTCTCATCAAAGGAGAAAATGCAATAAAAATACTGGATAACAACAAAACAAAAAGAATTAAGTTACATTTATAATCAATGAATTGGAAGCAGGTGTTAAACACAGAGAAGTCCCTTATTCTATATGCATCTTCCATTCTCAAGAACTCTGGGAATAAAAAGTGTAATAGTAAATTCATAAAGATAACTGTAATCTACTTCTATCGACATCTATTAGGGGAAAACAACAACATCAACACTAAGATTAAAACTGACTTTATAATGCCTATTTTTTTTGTTTCTATGAAATAAATTCAAAATTGAAGCCAAGAATAATTTGAACATTTACAGAATACATCAATAATACATCATTACTCAGCTCTTCTTCTATTCACTGATTTTAATTTGCTGTTGAACAAGTAGAGTTTACCAGAGAACTTAGCATCTGAATGTAAAAGGGGAAATTCTAAAATGCTTTCTTTAAATTTGCATGTCTTTGGCTTCTGAATAGCCATCAAAACTAATTGTTTCATAAATGCTATGTAAATCTTTCTCCTGTGTTGACCCCAATCAAAGTAATTAATTCCATAATGAAGTCTTTCTTCACAGACGCCATCTTATTATTATCTTGGTCTATATTAATAACATCATGATAATAATTAGTATATTTGAAATTGTCTATTTCTTTCTTACAGCTTGTGGACTTATAAAAGAGCAACAGGGATGGAAATTAGAGTAAAACATGACAGCTGTGTTGATTAGTGTGCCCTCCTAACCTTAGCATCTGCAACATAAGCTACATTTAAATGTGAATGTGGTTGTAATATTCTTTCCCATCATCAGAGATTCAACTATTATATATGGATATATATAAAATACATATAGCTATTTATATATAACTATTCATTTGTAACTATTTATGTAAATAGTTATACATTCCTGTGATGTAATTATTAGTGGCACCACTATCTTTTTTCTATAGTTTTATTCCTCATAAAGATTCATATATAACTACTTATTTAATTTGTTCATATATTCATTCAACAGTTATATATTGATATGCTCTAAGATAGTCAACTCTAGTGAAAGAGAGAAGATTAGAAAATGATTTAAAGTAGTTCCACTTCCATGGGTCTTTAGTACCGATACAAGAATGCCCATGAACTAGATTTTAGGTACTTCATTTGAGATCTTTGAAGTGGGTTTTCCTAGTTGATTTTTTTACTTTAATGAGATGTCCTGATATCTTTACAGCTGGTACACTTGATACGGAGCAAATGCAGTTTCTTTCTCCTGATGCACTTAAAGACCAATTCCTGAGACACAGGAGTTTCAAAGAAAAAGTTCATTTGTTTGTACAAGCAAAGGAGGTCAGTGGCCTGTGGTGCCAAAACCTGCCTCCTGGAACTGCATTAATTTTGATATTTTATAACATCAGGATGCTAATGAATAATTGGAATGGAACTGGTACAGGTTCCTTTATTAATAAACATAAGGGGCTGAACAGGATGAAGGAGGTACCAAACCATGGTGAGTCACAAGGTTCTGGGTTAGGGGTGTACAGAACAAAGGTCAGTTACAAGATTTTTCATATTGCTATTAAACAGAGAAGAGTGGAGAGATTACTATCACAATAGTAAGTATACACAAGAGTGAGTCTAGTTTTGGAATAACCATAAACAAGAGTAAGTTTAGTCCAGAATTACCATCACAAGGGTAAGCATATACCAGTGAGGTTAAGTCTAGAGTAACCATAAACCAAGGGTGAAACTGTAGCTGGGTTTTGTCTAGGTCCTGGGCTAAACTGCAAGAAATGAATTTCAAAAGCACACTACGTTGATTATTAAGGTAGGGAGGGAAGAGAAATAGGAAAGAATAACAGATCATGGGTCCCAGAGAGAGGAAGGGGCTGAAGAGTGATAAAAACAAAAAAAAAGGCCCATTTACAGACTACAATTGCCCATTATAGATTATAAATGCCCAGGTTTTACTTGCATATTGATCCATGCAGGGGGCAGGGGAGTGGGGAGGGAAAGGACAAGAGCAGGGCACAGAAGGCAAGAACAGGGATCAAAAGACAAGAGGGGGTCAAAAGCAAGACAGGGCCGGTTTGGCCTTTGTGCTTGCATTTTGAACCACTAATTATTCTGCCCATTTGCTAATGGCATGGGAGGAGTCCAGCTGTTTGCTATTTTGATTGATAACCCCCTCCTCAATCCCCTGGGAAGGCCCAATGATAAGGCCCCTGGAGAATATCTGGGGCTATTCCTGGCTTCCAGAGGAAATCTCATTCCAAATGGGAGAATCTCATGAAGGTCTTCCAGAAGCCATCTTGGGGGTACTGAAGAACACATGTTCAATGGCGGCAGTTTTTCTGCCAGGTTCCCGATCTGTCTATTGATTCCCTGTCTAACCTGCTTCAAGACCAGTTTAGAATGACCATTGCAATAGCAGGTATAGACTAAGTCTAGCCAATTTCAGTAATTTCAGATATTAACCTTTGGCTATTTTATAATATAAAAGCATCTATATAATGAATTATTTGTGGGGTTTTTTTGTTTATTTTTTAAAAATTTATTTATTTTAAAGAAAATTCAGATTACATAAATGTTACACAAAAAATATAGGGGATTCCCATATGCCCTACTCACTCCCCCTCCCACACTTTCCCACATTAACAACATCCTTCATTAGTGTGGTCTATTTTTTACAGTTGAGGAACACATATTGAAGTATTGCCACTAACTGTGGATTATAGTTTACACTTTGTCCTATGCAATTTTTGTAAGTTATGACAAAATATGTAATGCCCTGTATCTGTAATTGCAACATCATGCAGATCAATTTCAAATCATGTCCCAAAAATGCCCCCATATTATGCCTATTTTTCCCTTTCCTTCACCTCAGAATCTCTGGTGGCTACCGCCTCCACATCAATGATAAAAATTCTTCCATTACTAGAATAACAATATGTCTATAGTAGAATAATAGTAAATCTACTTTAGTCCATTGTTCTTTCCCCAATCTTGGGATTGGGGATGGTGATGACCACTCTGCCTCTAATTGAGAGGGGGTTTAGATCCCATTGGACAAATGGATGGTACTCTCTTTGCTTGCAGTTGCAGACTCTCTCTGTTCCTTGGCGTGGGCATTGTCCATCATCATCACCTAGTTAGCTGTCCTGGGTGAGTCTAATGAACTGGAGAGTAGATGTTGCAACTATGTTGAAATTGAAGGCCCAACTGGCACATGAATGGACGAAAGATTTAAGTCTCTTGGACAATCATCTATCAAGTATAGTACTAACTATAGATTCAAATAGAAGGGGCAGAAGAGCCATGTGTAGGGAAACTACAAATGAGTCCTACTCTGTCACACTGGGGAGCATAAGTTCCAAGGTAAGGCCCACTGACAGGGTGCCAAACTCCTGAGCTGTCTGCCCTGATGATTCTTAAATCTGTTTATTCTTAACCTTCAGTTACCCACTGGGGGTACAGGAATTTTATTTTTGTTGTTGTTGTTTTTTTTGCCAGGAGGTCCAGGGGAGCAAACCCAGGTCCTTCCATATGGGAGACGGACACCCAATCATTTGAGCCACATCCATCCCCCAGGAATTTTAAACAAATATTCTAGCTGACATTATGTAGCCCCTGATCCTGGCAGATGTTATTTACTTGAGTTTAATATTGTAACACTATAATAAAATGTAGAAACCTTGCATCATCTAGGACTATTCCCCACAGCTCTTAGTGCTTTAATTGCAATGTGCAACATATTATAAAGTCTATACATTTTTGTAATTTTCCTATAAACCATGATAGATATTTTAATGATAATATTAAGAATTCACAATATTTTACATTCCTTCAGCTTTTTGACATTTCTGACATTCTTCATTCCTTTAAGGAAATTTAAGTTTCCCTTGTATCATTTCTCTTCACCTGGAATACTTTCTTCAGCACTTCTTGCATTACATATAGTCTTCTGGTAATAGACTCTCGGCATTTTTACCTGAAAATGCCACTTACATTCTTGAAGGATATTTCTGTCCAGTATAAGATTTCTGAGTTGACACCTGTTTCTTTTTTTCTTTTTCTTTCTCTCAGTACTTTAAAGGTATTATTCTATTATTTTTGCCTCCAAAGATTTTTGAGAAGTCACCAATCATTCAAAAATTGTTTTCTGGTATAATATGGGTCATTTTTCTCTCCAACTTTTAGATTTTTTCTTGTTATCTTTGGTTTGCAGAAATTTGTCCATGATGTTCCTAAGCATGATTTAAAATATATATACATATATATATATATATATATATATATATATA
>JAKSZT010038599.1:34101186-34114783 GCA_026826555.1 Tolypeutes matacus
ATATATATATATATATATATATATGTATGCATATATATCCTGCTTGCAATAAATGGAGCTTTGAAAATCACTAAATCTATGTATTTTTTTTTTTTTACCAAAGTTGGAAATTCTTTATCCAGTTTTTTTTCTGTATTATTTTCTCCTCCTTTTATTTCTGGGACTTTATTCTTTCAGTGGTACCTGGGGCTATGTTAATATTTTTCAATCTTTTTTTTTCTCTCTGTTCTTTATGTTAGATAATTTCTACTGATCTATTTTAACTTTTATTGATTACTTCCTCTATCAATTCCATTTTTCTATTTAGACTAACAGATGAATATTTAATTTCAGATAATGTAACTTTTTAGTGTGATAATTCTCATTTGGTAATTTTATACAGTTTTTAATTCTCTGCTGAGATTGCATATCTTTTCATTCATTGTGAACATTCTTCTTCATATCAATGAGCATAGTTATTAGAGATGCTTTAAAGTACTTGTAAATTAATAACATCTGGGCCATCTTAGGGCTGCTCCTGTTGATTATCTTTCATTCTTGAGAAAGGGTCACATTTTTCTGGCCATTACTATATAGAGTAATTTTGTTTTATATTTGGACATTGTGAATGAAATGCTGTTGATTTTAAAGATTCTGTTATATTCCTTTAAGGGACATTGTTTGTTTAATAGAGAATTAACTTGGATGGATTTAAAATTAGAACTTTGTATCTTGGGCAGCAGCTGAAATCTGTGTTCACTACCTTCATCCATGGTTGAGCTCGTTGCAGTCTGTCCCATCCATGTGATGCTTCGGGCATCAGTCAGTAATTTGGGCAGAGTTTATAAATAGAATGTGAGCATTATCTCCTTACTTTCTTGCTTCCAAAATGCACTCCACACTTTTTTGTGACTTTGGTTGTACTGAAATCTATCCTCTAGTCCTTCAGACAAGAAAGACTGTACGTTTTTATTTCTATCACAGTTGCAAATGCTCTCCATTGAACTAAGTGTGGCTTGCCCTCTGGCTAAAAGTCGTAACAATAGCAAAGTCACTCATGTTGATCTTTTCCAAGTTCACTGTCCTTCAAAATCTACCTCTCTTTGTTCATGCTCCAAAGATTTTGAGATATTTTTAAAAGTAGAATTTAAAGATGAATTCTGCAGAAGAGTCAGTCCACTAGGAGCTGGATGTAGAACTCTTAATGTGTTTTTAAATATCATGTTGCAGATATTTCTCTATGATGGGCCTAGGCTTAGTTTACTTTGTTTTATCTTGCTTGAGACTCAGTGAGCTTTTTTAATCTCTAGATTTTTTTATATTTTCAGTAATCAGGTAGGTTGTGAGCTATAACATTTATATTTTACTAATCAGATAGCTTGCATGTGCATCATATTTTTCTTATTAAAAATTTCCAGTAATGCAACTGATTCCAATGTGGTCTCAGGACTTTGTGGTTTTAAAAGGGTATATTAAAATGATTGGTATCAATGACTAATGAGTTACATAATCTTTATAATATGGAAATAAAATAACAAGTTGAGGTAATTATAGCATGCATCATAATTGTTCTCTTAGAAATGAAGAAATTGAATCAAATAGGTTAAATAATTGTTTCAAGGCCACAAGTTAGTAAAAGTACTAACTTCAAATCAGACAAAGTTTTTTGATTTTATGTCTTTTCTTTCATAATACTGCCAGATTCAAGACTATGTACAAATATCCTTTAATGACTCTTTTAATTGGCTGACGAAACCTAAAACTGGTTGAAATCTCTGTATTAATGCCAAATATTATAGTCTTACTACAGATGTTATTGTGTTTTCAAGGAAGATCCCTTATCTACTCCTTATTATACTTACAGTCTTAAATTATTCTATAGTCTTGATTCACCAGATATGAATTTAAAATATTATACATCTTCCCTAAAATTATAGATTAGAAACAAGCTCTGATAAGTATAGGGATCAATGTGATCAAATGCTTTCGTGAACTCATATAATATTATCTATCATATAAAAGAAAAGGTAGATTTGTTCTCCCAGAAAGATGGAGCAGACATAATTTTCCTTATCCCTCCCACTAAGTACAAATAACAATCCAGAGCATTATACATAAAACAAAACTTAAGAAGACTGTGAAAAATGGAGAGAAGAAGGGAGAATGGTTAGGTATTTTAGGAACTGAGGATTGACATGGTGTTGATTTCCCTGGGCTTTCTTTTTACCTCAGATATCCTAGACTTAGAACTGAAGAACATGGCAACCCCAAACTGCTAATGGGCACAGACAAGAATAAGGCCCAAAAAAGCCCTGCACTGTCTGGCCAAAGTACAAGAAAAGGGTCAGCATAGAAGACAGAAAACTTTTAGACTATAATTGCTCTTTTCTAGAAAATAACAGGGAAAAAAATGTGGCCCCACCCCCATTCACTCCAGCAAAGGCTGAGGGGTGGGCCTAGACTTCTATCCTTATGAGTTTGTAAGAAGCACAATCCAAGGTGGTGTCAGAGAAGTTAGGAGACGGGGTTTTCATTTGCATTGGCTGATTACTCTGTCTCCCATGATGTCAGTGAAAATTGTGTGGCAAGCCTGGAATTCTACCCCCACCCAACAGTAATGGTGTGACCCTTCGACTGGGGAAAAACTACACCCTGAGACAAGGAAGGCTACCGGAGGCCTTAGAACATACTTAAAATAAGTTACATTAAAGTTTAACTAGCATACTTCTAATCCTAGAACTGGGAATGCAACAATTTTTGGGTGCAGAACACATATCCTAACTGCACTAAGGCCACTTGTGCACAATGGCAAAAACATGCAGTGGATTAAACTGCACTGGCTTACAAGACAGAAAAGGGTTTTAGGGAAGATAGGTGCCCATGTAGGCATTGTGGGACAAGCTGAATTCACTTTTTAATGAGTAGAGGCACTCAGGAATAATATATATTTACAAAAATGAGTTAATAGATGGGATTCTCTCCCAGGAGGAAAGCAAAGGAAAGACAATGATGCCTTAGCAAAGTGGTCAGGCAGATTCAAAAAATAGTGCTGGATAATGTATTGAGAAAGGGCTTGTATCCTGATCCAAAAGGGCCTCTGTTTATTTTAATACAGATGGAGGCTGAAATGGCCTTGGGACAATGGTCTTCTCTCCTAGCCACTGGGACTCATGGGACATAACTGTGGGAATTTTATGGACCTCTATACCCATAAAATGTCCTCTGGGGATACTAGTTATTTGTATTGATACACTATGACTGCCCTCATCCCCAGAATAGTTTAAAATAAGACATATCCCTTAGTACAGTTAGCATGGATAGGAACTATTCTGAATCGTGTCCTCCCCATAGAGGAGAGGTGGTTACTGCTATATAAAAAAAACCACACAATGGAAACCAGTGTCAGTATAAGCCTGTGAACTGAAACAGGATAATTGGCTTTATCTCCAATTAACTTGGCATCCAGAAATAACAAAATTATGGCCAACTGTAATGATACCTGTCCATAATAATACCTGGTATATGGGCAAAATTTGATTCTCTCCGGAAGGCAGAGAAAATATCTCTGTAATTCTTACTCATTTGTTCTGTAATGAAAATGAATTTTTCCATGACCATACATTTGATATGGTATTGATAAGACTTGACAACTTATGTAAATAAGTCTTATGATAATACTGATATTGATGATCAAATGTATTGGAAAATTGAATTAAAGCCTTCTGAGGATGTAATACCAATGGAAAATGACTGGCTTGAGGAACAACTGGACCCAGCTGACCATCAGCTGATTTTTATGCTATATAGTTCTGTGCAAGCTTACGGTACAGATGGTGATGGATCAAGGTCGGAGGAGGTAATGAAGTTAGCACAAAATATGAAAATATATAATTGCTTTATAGAGCAAGTGAGTTGCATTTTTAAGTCTATCCCTACCCCACATGGGATCTTCGAAATAGTAGTCATATTCAAGTTGCTATTATTGCTTTATCTGGTATACAAATGCTATTCTAAATGTAGATACTCTGGAAGGTATGATCATTTTGCTGTAAACCAGCAAAACCAGGGGATAGCATTGTATAATAATGGTTTTGGCTTCAGCCAAAAATTTCTGGAGGTAAACCTTAAACCTTTGGAATTTCCATAGTGATTAGAGCATCTGTTATTCGCAGTATGCCCTCTGTCTACACGTGTTAATGCTAACTAGGTGACTCATGGTAGACCCCTGGATAATTTATGCTAATGATATAATTCAGGATAGCTAGAGATTGAGATCATTTAGTAGAATAATATGATTCAATAAGTCATGCCTACATAATATAACCCAGTATAAACTCTGGACACTGAAGGTTGGGTGAATATCCCTAGCTGTCAATAAATAATCTTTGAGTACACTAAGATGCCAGGAAGGTAAAGCATTCCTGAAGACAGTTTAGAACTGTCCCAGACTGTGAACTATGAGTCTCTCCCTTTGGCTTGTTTTAATTTGCCTTCTTTTTTTGCTCCTGACAATTTGGTGTTAAAACTAATCATTAACTATAACATGTTCCTGAGTTCTGTGAGTGGTTCTAGCCAATTATCAAACCTGAGGGTGTCATGGGAGCTCCTGAATTTTTAGCAAATTGGTTAGTATTGGGAGTGGCCTAGGGGATTCCCAAACTTATGGCTAGTATCTCAAGAGAGGACAGTCTTGTAGGGACTGTTTTCTCTGATTATGAAATTAGACCTTAACATCTTGCAAAGAAAATTTGTTACCAGCAGACTAATTCTAAAAGTATGGATAAGTGAAATTATTAAACAGAAAACAACCTTTCAATATCAGGAAGGAAGAAAGAACATGACAAAGGAAAAATATGGGTAAATACAATAGACTTTCCTTCTCCTCTTTATTTTTCTAAATTATGTTTGGCAATTGAAGCAAAAAATTATACCACTGCCTGATGTGGTTCTGAATATATAGAGAAGATATATCTAAGACAACTACACTATAAATGGGAGAGAATAAAAGGACATATAGTAAGATAAATTTTCTATACTTAATTCAAATTGGTAAAATGAAAATAACAGGAGACTGTGATAAGTTAGGTACATATTATGTAATACCCAATGCTACCACTACAAAAGTGTATAAAAGATATTCTTGAAAACACTATAGATAAATCAATATAGAATTCCTAAAAAAATGTTCATGCAACCCAAAATAAGGCAGGGAAAAGGGAAAAAATGAAAATCAGAGAGAACAGTTTTCTTGTGTTTTTATTCCCTTTAAATAAAATATTCCTTAATTACCCTTTTAATCTGTTTTGACCCATGGATCATCTAGTGTGAGGTTCATTTTCAAAATATTTGGAGGTTTTCCAGATAACTTTAAATAATTGATTTCTATTTAAATGTAAGAGATGGTCACCAATATGCTTTGTGTGACTTCAATCCTCTCAAAGTTTTTGAGAATTGTTTTATTACCCATAATAAAATCCATCTTGGTAAAGGATTCATGTATAGTTGAAAAGGATATGCATTTTGCTATTTTGGGTGAATGTTCTATATATCTTAATTATGTCGAGTTGTTGATTGTGTTATTTAAATCTTTCTGAATTTATCTGTATTTTTTTGTAATTATTGAGAAAGTTGGAATCTCTCACCATAAATGTGGATGCCAATTCTATCCAAACTGATCTACAAATTTAATGCAATCCTGATAAAAATTCCAATATAATTCTTTGTAAAATTGGAAAAGCCAATTATCAAATTTATCTGGAAGGGTAAGGGCCTCTGAGTAGCCAAAAATATTTAAAAAATAAGAATGAAGTTGGAGGACCTCCACTTCCAGACTTTAAAGCATACTATCTAGCTATAGTGGTAAAAACAGCATGGCACTGGCATAAAGATAGACAGATTGACTAATGGAATTGAATTGAGAGTTTGGAAATATATCCTCACGTTATGATCAAGTGATTTTTGACAAAGCTGTACTTGGAAAACTGGATATCCACAACCTAAAAGAATGAAAGAGGACCCTTATCTCATACCTTATACAAAAATTAATTCAAAATGGATCAAGGACTTAAATATAAAAACTACAACCATAAAAATCCTAGAAGAAAATGTAGGGAAACATCTTCAAGATCTTGTGGTTGGTAGTGGTTTATTACACCCAAAGCATGAGCAACAAGAGAAAAAAAATAGATAAATGTGACTGCCTTAAAATTAAACACTTTGGTGTTTCAAATGACTTTGTTAAGAAGGTGAAAAGACAACCAACTCAATGGGAAAAAATCTTCAGAAACCATAAATCTGATAAGGGATTGATCTCCATATTATATAAAGAGATCACACAACTTAATAACAAGCAACTCAATTAAAATATGGGCAAAATAATTGAATAGACATTTTTCCAAAGTGGAAATACAAAAGACACATGAAAAGTTGTTCACCATCATTAGGTATTAGGGAAATGCAGATCAAAATTACAATGAGATATCATCTCCCACTATATAGATGGCCATTATTAAAAATATCAGAAAACTACAAGTGCTAGAGACAATGTGGAGAAATAGGAACATCCTTCACTGTTGGTGGGAGTGTAAAATAGAGCAGTCTCTATGGAAGATGATTTGGTGGTTCCTCAGAAAACTAAATATAGAACTGCCATATGATCCAGCAATCCTGCTACTAGGAATATATTCAGAGACACTGAAAGCAAGGACATGAACAGATATTTGCACATTGATGTTCATAGCAGCATTATTCATAATTGTTAAAAGATAGAAACAACCCAAGTTCCTGTCAACCAATAAGTAGATAAATAAGATGTGATATATTCATATGAAAGAATATTATTCAGATGTAAGAAGAAATCATGTGGAGAAGCACATGACAACATGAATGAAACTTGAGGATATTATGTTGAGTGAAATAAGCCAGACACAAAAAGGCTAATATTGTATTGTCTCACTGACATGAACTAAATACAATGTGTAGACCTATGGAGTTGGACTATGAAGTGTAGGTTGGTGGAAGATGGAATTTGGGATGAGACAGGAGAGACAATGCTGGATGTATGTAGAATGTTTAATAAGGTCAAATGTAAATATGTGGTAATGGTTGGACTTGGTGGTAACACATTATTATGAATGTAACAAACACTTGATTTGATTTGTGGATGTGATTGTGGCTGAATTTAGTAGTCTAGAGAGATTAATGTTATTTGAAGGACAGCTGGAGGATAATCTAGGGAATATATAACAATGATTTTTTGCAGTAGATGAGGATTGTGGTTAATAATATAAATACAGGAATATTCTCCTACTACAAGGTGTTAAGAATGTGGTGATACATGGGAAAAATATGACTAATATAATTTATAAACTATAGTTAAAAACAACATTGTAATGTTTTTGTAGCAAAAGCAAAATTGGTACTATAGTAATGCTAAAGGTAAAAAACAAAAAGATTATGGAGGTTGGTTTTGTGAGATATTAGTATGATTACATATTCTTTTCTCTTCTTCATTCTTTTTTTATTAATAAGGAGAACTTGCCTTTGCCATGTAAATGTGTGTTCATCTGTGTATGTTTCTGAACACTAGAGGAACAATTGAGTTAGTAGTTGGAATTAGATAAAAGTGCCTTGACAGAACTTTTTAAGAGTAATGCTTCGACATAGGGTGAGGAAAGAGCTGATATGTGAACATGTCTTAAATGGGTTGCTGTATTTTAGAATTATAAACATTTTTCATTATTGGAAAGTGAAATGGAGGCCACCTGCATAACTGTTTAGAACCAAAACCATGACACAGTTTTTATAGTGTCTGTATACTTGTGATGTAATGGTCTTGTAAAAGTTTTTACTGAAAAACTCCCATTAGCCAGTCTTTCTTACTGAAAATAAATTATTAATAAAATTTAAAAAAAATAAAAAAATAAAGAGTAATGCTTCCATAACTTATTGAGCTGCCTTTTTCTATTTTATTTTATTTTTTTGAATTTGAAATAAAGTTACTTAATTTTAAAAATGACCTTCTTTACTACTAGTTATAATCTTTGCACTGAAATTCTTTTGTCTAATATCAAAAACATACTCTGGCTTTCTTTGGATTAGTGGAAGTATGGTATATCTTTTCCATTCATTCACTTTTAACCTTTTTGTTTCTTTACCTTTAAAGTGGCTTTTATCTTGATAGTACACAATGATTCTTGCTTTTTATTTCAAACTATTAATCTTTGCCTTTAAATATGTGATGTTTAGATCATTTGCATTATTAATGCAGTTGGATACAGTATCTTATTTGCTTGTGTGTGTGTGTGTGTGTGTGTGTACTGGGGCCTGGGATTGAACCCCAGACCTCATATATGGGAAGCAGGCACTCAACCACTGAGCCACATTGTCTCCCTTTATTTGCTTTTTAATTGCCCAAACTTTTTTTCTTTCAGAGTAATTGAGTATTTTAAAGTCTCTGTTTTATGTCCTCTCTTGGATTACTAGCTGTAACTATTCTGTTACTTTAGTGATTGTTTGGGGTTTGTGTTGTATAGCTTAAATTATAAGGTTATGAATTTAAATGACCTTACCCTGCACAAATATAAGTACCCTCAAATCGTATACTGCCATTTCTGCATTCTTGCCCTTTGTGCTACTATTGGAAAAATTTTTACTTCTACCTATAGTATAACCTCCAAAACACACAGTTATCAATAATAAATTAATTTAAATAAGTAAAAGGAAATCTTCTTATTTAGCTGTGTTGTATTTATCATTTCCAGTGTTCTTTAATCCTGTGTAAGAATAATGAATTCCATCTGGTATCATTTTTCTTCTGCTTGAAGAACTTCTTTTAACATGTCATATAGTGTAGGATGATTAACTCCTTCAGTTTTGGTGTGTCTGAAAAAATCTTCATTTCTTTTTAGGCAGTACTGGGGATTGAACTCGGGACCTCATAAGTGAGAAGCAGGAGCTTAACCACTGAGTTACACCACACTCCATTTACCTTTGCTTTTGAAAGATATTTTACATGGGTGTAGAATTCTCTTTTGTACATATTTTTCTTTTAGTTCTTTAAAGATGTTACACTGTCTTCTAACTTGCATTATTTTTGACAAGAAATATGTTGTCATTCTTAGCTTTGCTTCATTGTATATGACATATCTATTTTCTTTGGCTGCTTTTAAGATTTTCTCTTTATCATAGGTTTTGAGCAATTTGGTTATGCTGCCTATTATGTAGTTGGAGGCTGTGTGGTTTTTGTGTGATTTGTGTTACTTTTTATCTTTTCAGATATGTGCCTTTATAGATTTGGAAAATTTTGGCAATTTTTTTTTTTCAGAGGCAGATGCCCTTTAATGGGATGGCACAGGACAGCAGAGCCTCAGGCACAGGGCCTGACAGCCAGCATAACATGGCAGGATTTTACAGTAAGTATAAATTCAGGAGACAGGCACAGGTGAAGGAAGGCTTGACATCCAGCCATGCAGTCCAAGCAAGCTCTCTGCCATCTCCCTGCCAACATTTGGTACAGACTGGGTGGGGCGTGCAGACTGAGCCAAAGTCCAGAGTCAGGAGCCCATGGAGCAGCTTAGGTGACTCAGGTGAGGCTGTCAATGAGGGAGTCACACATGCTGGCACTAGGCTGGGTTTCATTCAGCTCAAGATGTTCTCCACCACTTATAGCTTTGTGCTGGCTATGTCCAGATCACAGAAGGCACACCAGTCATTCACCACCATCCAACGGCAATCATCTCGCTGCCTCCGTTCACAGAGCCTGCCACAAGGGGGACCTGATGGAGAGAAGATAGCTCATCCTAGTCTTCACCTGAAGTCAAGATGCATCAGGTTCTCCCTGACTGCTGAAGACAGAGTAGCTTCCTACTAACACTGTATGAAGAATTCCACCTTGAGCACAGCAGCCAGGATTTCTTCTGTCTCCCTGTCCAGCTCTGGGTGGACCAAGGCCTCATAGTCATTGTAGGTGGTGACTTTGGCCAGGGCCGAGAGCTGCTCTTCCACCCACAAGATCTGCACTGAATCTAGGAGGCAGTTGTGAATGTGTTGTAGCTCCTGATCAAGGGTGTTGTTGGGCACCAGGAGACCATGCCTGTTTCCCACACACATGTGCCCGATGATGCAGCAGCTGGTGGTTGATGCATGCACCACAGGAATGGTATTGTATCTGTAAGCTCGCCCTTGAACACATTGTAGAGGTTCTCTGATCCTCCGATGACCACCAGGTAGTAGGTGTTGGTGAGCTTGGCAAAGAAGCCTCTCTCATAGTTGTTCTCAAATGACACTTGGGCTGCCATGAGGCCTGGAATCTGTGGGACCGGGAGTAGAAGGGCAGCCAATCCTTCCCTGGTCCTGGAAATCCTAGCCTCAGCCTCTCAGACATGCTGTGACCCTCCCCTCTTGGCTTCAGAACCCCCCCAAACTCAGCCTCTCAGAACTCTGGCTCAATCCCATGGGACCCTCTAGACTATCTGGCCCTGAGTCTTCCAGTCCCTACCCATCACAGCCTGGGTATCCAGAGCTTACCCTTTGGCCTTCTTTCACACCAGCTCACCAATGCAATCTTTTTTTAAAAAAATATTTTTGTACCTCCATTTGCTTCTATAAATTAGGGATTTCTATTAGAAGTATATTTCTTCACTTGAAGTTGTCCCAAACTGATAATCTGTTCATTTTTTAAAAGATATTTTGTCTCATTTCATTTTGGATAATTTCTTTAGGTATATCTTCAACTTTGCTATTCTTTTCTTCAGCAATGTCTAATCTGCCATTAAGCCTATCCAGTGTAATTTTCATCTCACACATTAGGTTTTTAACTCTAAAGAATTACTTTTTGGCCTTTTTTGTATCTTGCATGTGTCTAATAACATTTTCAGTCTTACATCTTTGGACATATAGGAGCTAGTCATAATAACTGTTTTAATGTTTGAATCTACTAAATGTATCAACTGTGTAATTCATGTGTCAATTGTTATTGAATGAATTTTCTCCTCATTATGTATTTTTTTCTTGGTTGTTTGCATGCCTGCTTTTTTTTTTTTTTAATTGGATTCCAGGCATTGTGTGTTTTATTTTGGGGGGAAATGGATTTTTTTTTAATTTATTTCTATAGTCTTGTGCTTTGTTGGAGGACATGGATAGTAACTTGGAAACAATTTGATATTTGAGTTTTTTTTATTTTAAGCTTTACTAGGGGAAAGCAGATATGCATTTAGCCTAGGGTTAATTTTTTCCCCATTACTGAGGCAAGACCGTTTTTAGTCCTCTTACTGATACCCCTGAATTATGAGTTTTTTACACTTGATTGTTAGAAAGTGTCACTAATGTTCATCCTTTTTGTGTCCCAAGCAAAGTTCTTTATAATTCTGTCATGTGGTTCTTTTCTGCCTTGGGTAATTTATTCACACTCATGTGTTATTTAGTATCCAACTAAATGCCAAAAGGACCCTCTACAGATCTCTGGAGTTGTTGCTGTTTTCAGTTCTTTCTTCTTTGGAACACTGTTCTTTGAACTCTTGCCATCTTGTTTTCCCTGGGATGACAGCTCAATCTCCTCTAAGAAAGGAGGATGACAATCCTCCATGACTTAGAATCTTTCTCCAGGCAGTAAACTAGGGAAATTATAAGCTCACCTAATTTGTTTACCATCGCTCAGGAATAATCCTCCTGCTGTTCAACTTCTTGAGTACCATCATTTTATGTATTTTGTTCAGTTGTTCAGAAGGGAAACAAATCCATTCCCTGTTACTCCATCTACATTGGAAGCTAACACTCTCCTTTTAATCCACCTCTGTTTATATATTTTTAGCTAGTTTTTTATAGATAATCTAAAAGATATCTTGATTTTTATCCTATCTCACAACCTGTGCCTTGAATTATAGTGATTAGATCATTAATATTTAATGTAATAATCCATAATATTTAAGTTTAAATTTACTAACATATTATTTGTTTTCCTTTTTCCCACATGCTCTTTGTTTTTTTCCCATCACTTTACAGTCTTCTGTTGGATTGAGTTTTATTTGTATGGTTTTATTTTACCTTCACTACTGGCTTAATAACTGTATTATTCAGCAAAGGGGTGCTGATACAAAATGCCAGAAATCTGTTGGCTTTTATAAAGGGTGTTTATTTGGGGTAGAAGCTTATAGTTACCAAGCCATAATGTGTAAGTTACTTCCCTTACCAAAATCTGTTGTCATGTGTTGGAGTGAGATGGATTCTGACAACTGCAAGGGTCCAGCCTTCCTCTTCCTCTTAAGACTCTGTGCTCTCAACATCTTCCAATATCAGCTGTAGGCTGGGATAGGTCTTGTCTCTCTCCTGGGGCTAGTTTCTCTCTAGGCTCAGCTGTTCAGTACTTTTCACAAGGTTAGCTGTAGACTATCAGGTGTGTGTCTTCCCAAGGCCTCTGCTGTGTCTATGGAGCGGATTCTATTCCTCTGTGTTCTTCTCCTGCATGTTTATTTCCCAGCGCTCCAGCCCAAAACTTTAACTTTCTCTTCTGCCATGTGGTTTTCTCTGTGAGTCCCTACCCACCAAAGGAGCAGGGACTCACTGTTCTACTGATGTGACCCAATCAAAGCCTTTATCATAATTTAATCAACAAAGAATGAAACCTCTGAAACCAATACAATCTAATGTACCCAGAGTAAAAGACCAATTTACAAACATAATCCAATATCTATTTTTGGAATTAATAAGCAATATCAAACTGCTACAATAACTATATCTTTTTTATTTTTAGAGGTATTTTAACATTTTAATATAAGTATTTAACTTATCAAAGTCTACTTTCAAATAATATTATACTACTTCATGTATAATGAAATAATCTTACAGTGGTATACTTTTCAATTCCCTTACATCCTTTGTGCTATTGCTGTCATGAAACTTCCACCTATGTTATAAACCCCATGATATATTATTTTTATATAGGATTCAAACAGTTCTATACCTTTTAAAGAGTGTAAAAAATTAGGAAAATATGTTACCCATATATTTTCCATCATCAGTGATGTTGAAGTCTTTAGTCCAAGTCTGTATGGGAGGGCAGGAAGGAATGGAGCTTGTAGACTAGAGAAAGAATTCCTTCTGATTCTTGAAACCCTCAGTTCTCATTTTTAAGACCTCCACCTGATTGTATGAAGAGATTACCCATATTGCTGAGGGCAATCTCCTTTGTTGAGTTTAGATGCAATCAACTATTTGTGGATGAAATTCTATTTGAAATACCTTTACAGTAACAAATAGTCTGGTGACTGACCAAAGAACTGGACACCACACCCTAGCCAAGTTGACACATGAAATTAACCATGACACTTATCATAAAATTTTTAGGACCCAGAGACCTCTTTTAAATTTGAACTGTATCTGTCTATTTTAATCCTTTACAAATTCTGAGGGTTTCACAAAAATACTATAATCTCTTCATTCAGACAAAAATCATAAATACAACTCATTTCAAGAGATAGATCTTTCTCTAGACTTATGCAGAACTATTTTTGGATTAGACTTGTGTGGGACCAGGCCCTTGAGATTCTTAAAAACCCCTTTATCTACTTGATGTGATCTTGTTACCTCCTAAAGATTTCAGGTCTTTATAAATGATCTTATT
>JAKSZT010038599.1:34119783-34467143 GCA_026826555.1 Tolypeutes matacus
TCTAATGTATTGTTGAGTGCCTTCGTTTCTTTATTGATTCTCTGCCTAGATGTTCTGTCTAATGATGATAGTGGTGTGTTGAAGTCCCCTGCTATAATTGTAGAGGAATTTATTTCTCCTCTTAGTTTTTCCAGAGTTTGCCGCACGTATTTTGAGGCACCTCGATTAGGTGCGTAAATGTTGATGATTGTTCTCTCTTCTTGAGAGATTACTCCTTTTACTAATATGTAGTGTCCATCTTTGTCTCTTACAATAGTTTTGCATTTAAAGTCTATTTTGTCTGATATTAGAATAGCTACTCCTGCCCTTTTTTGGCTGTTGTTAGCTTGTAAAATGGTTTTCCAGCCATTCACTTTCAGCCTCCTTGAATCCCTGGGCCGAAGGTGGGTTTCTTGTAGACAGCATATAGATGGATCATATTTTCTTATCCATTCTGCCAATCTGTGTCTTTTGATTGGTGAATTTAATCCATTAACATTCAGTGTTATTACTCGTAACGAATTTCTTACTTCAGTCATTTTTTCTTTGGGTTAATGTATGTCATATGTTGTTTTGTTTCTCTTTTTGAGTTTTCAGTTGTTTTTAAACTCTCCTCCAACTCTCTCTCCTTTGTTTTTTCCTTTCAATTTGTAGAGATCCCTTTAGTATTTCTTGAAGTGCTGGTTTCTTCTTGACATACTCTCTTAATTGCTGTTTATCTGTGAATATTTTGAACTCTCCATCATTTTTGAATGCCAATTTTGCTGGATAGAGAATTCGTGGCTGGAAGTTTTTTTTCTTTTAGTGTTTTGACTATGTCATACCACTGTCTTCTTGCCTCCATGGTTTCAGCTGAGAAATCAGCACTTAATCTTATTGTGCTTCCCTTGTATGTGATGGTTCTCTTTTCTCTTGCTGCCTTGAGTATTTTCTCTTTGTCTTGAGCATTGGACAGTTTGACAAGTATATGTCTTGGAGTTGGCCTGTTGGGATTTATACTATTTGGGGTGTGCTGTGCTTCCTGGATCTGCACATCCATCTCTCTCAATAGAGTTGGGAAGTTTTCAGCCATAACTTCCTTCAACACTCCTGTTCCCTTTCCCTTCTCTTCTCCTTCTGGGATGCCCATAATGCGTATGTTTGTGCGTCTTGCATTATCGGTTAATTCCCTGAGACCATACTGGATTTTTTCTATCTTTTTGTCTACCTTTTCTACAATCTCTTTGATTTCAACTGTATTGTCTTCCATATCATTAATTCTTTCCTCTGCCTGTTCAATTCTGCTGCCATGTGAGTCCAGTGTCTTTTTCATTTCTTGACTTGTGTCTTTGTTCGCCATCATATCCATTACCTTTTTAGGTGTGTTAGCTATTTCTTCAGTATGTTCTCCCAGTGTCTTCTTTATATCCTTAATCTCTTCCTTCAGTCCTTTAAGTTGGTCCATGATATTTGTTTGGATAGCTTTGATTAGTTGTTCGATGTACTGCATTGCTTCCTGGTTTTTATTTTGTGCACTGGACTGGTCCGTGTTTTCCAGTTTTTCAGAGTCATTTGTATTTTTCTGTTGCCCTCTGGTCATCATATTATCTTGATGGTTTGTTGAGTTGATTAGCTTTTCTCTATGCTCTAGAATTTTATTTAGCTGTTGGTTCTGTGTGTGAGGTAAGTTTTCTCTTTGGCAGTTTTTCTTCTTATTTTATTTCCTTTCTTCTTTCTATGTTCCCTTGAAGGCAAAAGGTTAAGGCCAGAGGAATCAAAAGATGTAAGGAAGGCAGAAGGATAATAGAAATATTGATAAAACTTAGAAGAGGGGCAAAATGAGACTTAATGAGATGAATATTTAACTTGTGTAGGCATTGTAGAGTACTAGGAAAAAATATGGAGTTCCTATAATGGACTGGGAAAACAAATGGAGGAATATATATATATAGTGATTTAGAAGGCTAGAATTATGAGGAGGTAGAGAAATAGTAGAGAAAGGTCTGAAAGGAAAAAGTTAATACTAATAAAAAAAAAAAAGAAAAAAGAAGAAGAAAACAAAATAGATGGGATAGAAATTGACACCCTTAAGTTGTGGGCCTATGAAAAAATGTTGTCTCTAAGAGCCACAAGAGAAAACAGAAGGCAGAAACATGCAGGAAGGATAAGCGATAGTTTGTAATACAGAATCAATATATACAGCGAGTGGGAAATTACTGAATAAGAAGCCCAGCAAATAAGCTACCAGCTGGCAGCACCTATTTAAAAAAAAAATAGAAGGAAAAAGGAAGGGGGGAGGAAAATGGGAATAATAGCAATAGACCAGAAACTAACAGAGAGAAACCAAAGATCTACACAGGCAAGCAGTCAAACAGAGCTAAGGGGGGTCAATGATTCCCCTAGGGTCCACGTGGATCCTTCCTGCCTACTTGTGTTTATCAATGAATTTCCCCACAGGGTTCTATATGCAGGTCCTGAAGCAGCTTTTAGCTATTAAACTAAATTAAAAAGAATTTATTTTTCATTTGTTGAGGTGACCTCACTTTTTTTTTTTTTTTAGCCAAATGCAGGACCCAAAATAATTCCTCTTCTAGACCAACCCCCTTACAGAAGGGACCCTATCTGGGCCCGTGGAAATTAATCAAGCACATCCCACTTTCCGGACTCCCCAGGTTAGCTGAAGCTCTGATGTTAGTCAGTGAGGAGTGCTAAAGATGGCGGATTCCGCCCCTTCTGGCGCCGAGCTCCAGCGTCACCGGGCTGCTCAGTAAATCAGTTTGAGTGCAGATTCGCGTCTGCTCTCAGCCTGGTGCTGCTTCAGTTCGTCTTATCTGCTCCCCAAAGCTATGGGGCGTTGCAGGCAGCCAGATCGATGTCTAAAAATATAAAATACCCTTCCCTGTCTTCCAACCGAACCCTCCCTTCTTTGGGAAGTGTCCCTTCCTCCTGGCTCCGCAGCGGCCTGGGTCTTATCCCTGGGTGGCCAGGGAAATCAGCTGCGTTCCCCGACCAAAATCCCCCCTCCGGTTCACCGGGTGCTGACTAGCTCGTTTGCTCTGTTCACACAAGGTCCAAGGGGCGCCAGGCAGCCAGCTCCCCAGAAAATAAAACTTTTTCGCCCCGCCCGCGGCTCCAAATGGCCTTTTTATTTTTTATTTTTCCATAACCGCGGGGCTCAGCCGCCTGTGCCAACCTCCACCGGCAGCCTCAAAACTCACGAATCTCCACAGTTCGGTCCACGCCGCCGATCCGCGCAGATAGATGTCCAAAGCTTCTCACTCCATGCGTGCACAGCACAGACCCCTGGGCAGGACCCCGTCCCCAATCCGCCTTGCTCTGGGAGCTTGCAGTGTGCGCCCTCCTACACCAACGCCATCTTGCCCATCGCCATTCTTTCTTAATATAGAATAATGGTTAAGAGTATATAAATGATCTTATAGCCACAGTCTTGATTTGTTCTTTATGTTGAGGTGACTTCCTACTTGGAAAATCTTTTTCCACTGGAGAGACTAAAGATGTAAAGCAGTTTATTTTCTAATAGAAGTCCTGGTTTCTCTATATTTCCTCCAAATCTTCTTTGCAAAATGAATACTTCTTTCCTTAGCATTTCTCTTTCTTCATATACTTTGCCCTCCTCAGTGAAAAGAATTGACACTTTAGACATTCTGCCTAAAAATTGCCCTATCCATGTCCAAAAAAGCACATAATGGCCATTAGATTTATTTTCTATCTTCCAAGTTACTAGGGTGGTAACTTTGTCTTTTTTTTTTTTTTTTTTTTGACACCACATTTGCAGCCTCCACAAATTATTTGTAAATCATTTTTCCAGGCTTTGTTAATAGTTTCTTTGCTATTTTCTGTCCCTGTATGCTGTCTAGTACCAAAGTAAATGCCACATCTTTTGTACTTCTTAGAACAGCAATTCACTTCAAGGTATCAATTTCTGTATCAGTTTTCTGTTGTTTCAGTACAAACTCCCCAAGACTGTGGTTAAGCATAACAATCATTTTATTTAGCTCACAATTCTGTTGGGTCAGTAATTATGGCTTGGCTCAGCTGGGAAGTTTTCTGCTGGTCCCACCTGAGGTCTTCATGGGGCTCCGGTCATCCCCAGTTCTCTCAGGGTTCGTGTGTTGGTTTGAGTCTTTTGTAGACCCCCCAAAATTATATTCTTACAATTAGTCCATTTCTGTGGGTGTGGGACACTTTTGATTGGACTGGATTCAGTTGGGGGCTTTTGATTAGATTGCTTCAGTGAGGCATAACGCAGATTGTGTCTTGACCCTTTTGCTGGAGTCCTTTATAAACAGAAGACTGAAAGCAGAGGCAAAGAGAAAAGTGGCAGAGATACAGAAACCCCGAGAGCTGGAATCAGAGCATTGAGGCATGGAAAGAGGCCCCCTGGGAGGCTGAAAGAGATGAGGCTTGGAGGAGAAGGGAGAGATGAACCATATGCCTGATTGCCCACAGCTGAGCTCCAAAGACCAGCAGAGCCACCATTATACCCTGCCATGTCCCTGATTGCCCACATCTGAGCTTGGGGAGAAAGTGAGCCTGGAGGATAAAGCAAGGACTTCAGCAGAAGTTGGCTGCCATTGTGCCCTGCCACATGGCAGGAGTCCAGGATCACCAGCAGTCAACCTTTGGTGAGACAGCATCTCTGATGCTGCCTTGGTTTGGATATTTTCACAGCCTCAGAATTGTAAGCTTTTAACTTAATAAACTCTCATTATAAAGACAATCCATTTCTGGCATTTAGCTTTGGCAGCCTTTAGCAAATTAAGATATTTAGTAAGCCTAACAAGATATCTTAGTTTCCTAGGGCTGCTATAACCAAGTACCACAAGCTGGATGTCTTAACATAACAGAAACTTATTGTCTCACACTTTTGGAGGCTAAAAGCCCTAAATCAAAGTGTTGTCAGAGCATGCTTCCTTTAAAGTCTGTAGGAAAGAATTGTTTCATGCTTTTCTCCTGGCTTCTGTCAGTGGCTTCCTGATAATCTGTGAATTTCTCTCCCTCAGTCAACACATAGTGTTCTCCCCTGTGTCTGACTGTGTCCAAAATTTCCTTTTCTTATAAATACACTAGTTATATTAGATTAAGGGTACACCCTACTTCAGTATAATATTTTAACTTTCCTAAATCTATCTATAACTATCTTATTTCCATACAAGTTCATATTTTGAGGTAATGGGGGTTAGAACTTTAGAACTTCAATGTATCTTGTTAGGGGACATAATTCAGTCTTTAATGTTAAGCCCCCATCCCAAAACACAGAGTATCTACAACTGCAAGCAAAACAGTTCTTTCCATCTGCTCCATAATATCTAAGACTCTCGCAATCTGAACCAGCGCAGACATCACCATCCCCAAATCCTCAAGACTGAGGATTGAGCAAACATAAGGGTGGAATGCAACCATGGACCAAAATAGACTTATTATTGTAATGGAAGAACTTGTAACATTGAAATAAATACAGTGCTTACCATAGGTTCTAAGGGGAGGGGGAGGGAAGAATAGGTGGAACATAGGTCATTTTTAGGGCATTTGAATTGTTCTGCATGATATCACAATGATGAATACAGGCTATTTTACATTTTGTCAGATTCTATAAAACTGTACAGGTTGAAGGGTAAACCATAATGTACACTTTAGATCTTGGTTAGTAACAAAGCTTAAATATTTGCTCATCAATTGTTACAAATGTGACACAATAATGTAAAATGTTATTACATTATGTTATTAATAGGGGAACGTGGGAAAGGGAGAATGTGAGTATATGGGAATCCCCCATACTTTCCATGTAGCTTTCATGCAATCAATATCTTCTTTATAAATAAAGTTTATTATATGAAAGAAAAAAAAAAGATCACAATTCTGAGGCCATGAAATGTATAAATCAAAGCACCATCAGAGATGCTTTAGCACCAAAGTCAGCTATTAGTGATTCTGGCATGCTACCACATGGTGAAGCAAGATGGCAAGCAATCTCTGCTGAAGTCTTTGCCTTCACCTCCAGAACCTACCATCTTCCAGAACTCATCTGTGGGCAACCAGGCATAGGGCCTGCCACTTTCCGGGCTACCTCTATCAGTCTCTTAGAGCTTGTCTGCCTTTCTACAGCTCTAGGTGAATCTGGAGTTCTCTCTCACATGGCCAGATCAAATATGGCTGCTTTCTCTCTCTCTCTCTCTCTCTCTTTCTCTCCTTCTCTCTCTCTCCCTATTTATATAAGACTCAGCAAGAGGGCAGAGACACAACCTGAGTCATGCCTTACTGACATAGTCCTATCAAAAGTGTCCCACATCTATAAGCATGGATTAGTTCAAAAACAATGTTTTTTTTTTTTTTAGGGATTCATAAAAGAACTTAGTGTCACACTCCCATTATCAGAATCTTTAGCAATCTTTTATTGTTCAGTTCTCAGCTTTCTTTCCTCATTCTATACATTTTCCAGAACATTGCACTCATTCCCATAGGTCTAAATTTTATTACTTATAGAACAGCCCAAATTTTGTGTATGACTCAGGCTTTGAATGATTATATTAGACTTAAATATTTGAGGCTGATTTCAGAGTAAGTTTAAGCATAAGGCATATCTTAGATTTCTTTGCCATGAAATGGGGGAAAGAGGATATCTGCAGAGTACATTTAAACCTTGGTACAAGAATAATGCATATGACATTTGAGAATGGTTGTCAGAAAGATGGCTATTACTTTGGATAAGAAAACGTTTGAGGGAATATGATAGCAGCTTTCAAACATTTTAAGGCAGGATTCTAAGGGATAGAGAATAAATCACCCATTCTTCTTAAAAGTGTCTTTAAAATTTTCAGTAGGAAATATCTTCAAATTGATGATTTTTGTTTTATTAACTTGTGAAATTTAACACGTTAGTAAAATGAATCCCAAGATTTTTTGTTGTTGTTCATGTAAAGTGGGCAAAGATTTAAAGAATTTGAGATATATTCTACTACATGTCATTGGTAGAATGTAGAAGACTGAGTCTTTCGTGGAGCCCAGAAAATTATGTTCTAAAGTTGGTACACTCCTGTGGGTATGGGGCTCTTTGATTGGATTGGATTCAGTTGAGGGCCATTTGACTGGATTGTTTCAGTGGGGCATAGCCCCGGGTGGGTCTTGGTCTTCTGGAGTCCTTTATAAATGGGAAAGAGGACACAGCAGAAACAAAGAGAAACACCCAAAAGCTGAGAGAGAAAGCCCCGGGAGCCAGAAGCTGAAATCAACAGAACACAGAAGCTGAGAGGAGCCACTGGCACCAGAAGCTGAAAGCAACGAGGCCCAGAGGAGAGGGAAGAGATGAGTAGATGCTGCCATGTGCCTGACTGCACACAGCTGCAGCTTTGGAGAAAGCATCTTCTGATGATGCCTTGATTTGAACATTTTCACAGCCTTGGAACTGTAAGCTTATAAGTTAATAAATTCCCATTTTAAAAGCCAACCGACTCTGTTATATTGCTTTGGCAGCCTTTAGCAAACTCAACAGAAATTGACACCAGGAAAATGGATTGCTACTATGCAAATAGGAAAAATGTTTAAACGTCTTTTAAAATGGGTAAGGGGAAATAAAAATTTAAAAAAATAAAATAAAACAAACCAACAAAAAATGAGAAAGGAGTAGATTTGGGAAGAATTGTGAGATGCTTGATAAAAAAAGGCCTAGATTGCTTTGAAGAGCTGTTAGGCTTCCAATGAGCCCTTAGACAGAGATGATGACCCTGTCACTGCAAACCGGAAGGAAGGTGATTCTTGTTTTAAAGTGACAGCAACTTGATAAAATTGAGTTCTGATGTTAGATGGAAGGCAGAATTTTAAAGTAATGAACTTGGATATTTAGCTGAGGACATCTCCAAACTAAATCTGGAAAGTGCGGCCAGGCTTCTCCTGGCAGGTTATAGCAAAATGTGAGAGGAAAGGGATAAGCTGAGAACTGAGCTCCTGGGCACAAAGAAACCAGAAATTGATGGTTTAGGAAATTCTGAGCTTCTGGAAAATGAGTCCCTAGAGACTAGTGCCCAATGTGAGGATTTACCTGAACATGGAATCAGCCAGTCATTTCTGTACTGTAGGTCAGGATAGATAATGCAATTATCCAGAAGGATCTGTGGAAAGTCTTACTGTCTCACAGCTTGGCGCCCTGTTTCCTGCATGCCAAACCAACAAGTCTTTTGCAAGATCTGTATGAACAAATCACTGCCAGCCTGATCTAAAAGGGACAGAAAATGGAGAGACTGAAGGATGAATCCATATTATTCAGTGACATGCAAGAACTATTTATTCCATGTTAAAAAAAGGAAATCAAAATAAGTTCCTTGATTTTCCCATAGTTAACAACTTTATTTGATTTTATTTATTTTATTATATTAATTTAATTTTTTATTTTTTATGAGTTTTTTCTTGACTAATAATGGCAAGATATCATGGATTTATCTAGCTGAGCAGCTTTTTAAAAAGAAACTTTCTTACACTGACAGAACCTTAGATTCAAAAGCAACCTTAGAGACTTAATTTTCCAGGTAGGGAAGATGAGTGCTCTATGTCCCACAGGAATGAAGTCCTAGCCTGGGTGTGGACATTGCTCCTTGGACTCAAAGCTCTGTTATTATCACTGCATCCGTGACACTAATTTGCTACATTAGTACTTGTGACTGCTTTTTACTAAAGAAACATTCACTTGATAACGCAGCATAACACTAATCCCCCATCCCCCTCCCCATTTTAGAGATGGACAAATTGAGATTTAAAGAAAAGAAGCTACAAATCAAGGAAGCTATTAAAATAAAATAGAAATAAAAACGCATAAGGATTGCTTTCGTTTTCTAGAGTATTTTTTCATGGAAAAAATGGTTTTAATTATATACCAGTGAATTCAAAAGAATGGAAAAATTTACATGATGCACTTTTTTACACCTGCTAATAGGTGCTAAAATCTGTTTGAATTCTCTGAATGGAGGTTTCTGTAGCCAGCATCTCATTATCATAAAACCCAAGATCAAAGAGACTATGAAATATTGAAGCTGATTTAGTTTTCAAATGCAAAGCAGCAGCTGGATTAAAGCACAGGCTATTGGAAAAACCTGGAGAGAAATAACTGGCATCTTTAGTCATAGGGTGTGCTCTCAGACAATGAACAGACTGATTGGACATACAGAAATAGGAAAATTCATCTTTTTATTCTGATAAGTTTCATTTCAGGAAACTGATGTGTGACAAGAAGGAGCAGGCCATTCTTTTTTTCAGCAAAGGAAAAATAAAGGTGATTTGTACTGAGAGTACCTAAGTAGAAACAAAATTGCTTTTGCTAAGATTATATTTACTTTTTAAATAGTATCATTTTTAAAAGTTTTCAGTCCAATAAAAGTTTTTTTACAACATATATGTGTGTATGTGTATGTGTGTATGTATATATGTGTATGTATGTTTACATATATAAATGTATAATCGAGTATGTATATAAAAAAGCATGTGTGTTTATAGGGAGAAGGAAGGAAAGAATGACTAAAATTCAGATAAAGCCAGTCTCAAGATAATATTACCATGATAATCTCACTAATATGACTTTCTACTTAATATGTATTTTCCTGTAGAGAATGATAAATACAAAAGGAAGCCTAATTTACACATGCAAAAATATGTGTAAATTTAGGGGAGGGAGTAAAGAAAACTTTGTGAGAAATAGTTCTGAAAACTTAAGACACCAAGTAATTCAAACAAGGAATGACTTCAAATAATTGAGATTGCTATATTCTTGGCTTTGATAAAAGTCCGATACAAGAAAGAAGAATTACAGGAAAGTTTCATTGTATGGCAAAAGACTTTTTTATTTTTTTTTATTTTTTATATATATATTTTAAAAGATGCTTATATTACGTAAATGTTACACAAAAATTACAGGGATTCCCATGATCTCCATGACATAGTTATTAACAAACATCAATTATTTTCTTCTTGGTAATAGTTGGCATTTTAGGCATCATGACTAGGCTATTATTAAACTTCTTATTACATATCAGATTACAAAAGATTACTTTCAAAAGACTTAGCCATGGGAAGCGGCTGTGGCTCAATCAGTAGGGCTCCCGTTTACCATATGGGAGGCCCCGGGTTCGGTTCCCGGGGCCTCCTGGTGAAGGCAGGCCCGCCCGCGTGGCGTGGTTAGCTGACCCAGCGAGCACGGGCAGCAAGGGGGGGATGGATGAATAAATAAATAAAATCTTTAAAAAAAAAAAAAAAAAAAAGACTTAGCCAATAACACTATAAAGACAAAAAGCCCTCTGATTCCTGTGACTTTATCTGTGTATGTCCAAGCCCAGTAATAATTTCACTGTCTGTCTGAAGTACTAACAGTACTAAATCCAATGCTCGGTGCCACGCCTCAATCTTTGGGGTAACAAGGTCATAAACTCTTGGAATGTGCTCTGGTGTATTTGAAATGACTGAATTAAAAACTCCACTATTCAGTTTTCTATATTCACTCATGATATAAGATATTGGAGAGCCAGAGTTTGTGGCATTTTGTAGATGATGCTGAATGAATGTGCTGGCTTCAAGTTCTAATGAGTAATTGGTAGTGTTATACATGAGAGTTGAAAGGTATTTGTGCCACCCATTTGCCAGGCATTTAAGCACAGTTGGTCTGTATAGTGCCAGACTTTTTAAAATACATTGTCTGTTGTGCAAACTAATGGCCCTTATCACCATTGGATTTACTGCTAGGATTCTTTTTCTTTCTAATCAAGAGTAATTCTATCAAGGTATGGGATGTCTTGGGAACAAACTATGCATGGCTATTTAAAAAAATATTAAAGCTGCTCTATGCAATTGCAGAGTCCAGTTACATTTCTGGTCTTTGCTTTTATTTTTTAAAATGAGAGAAAGAAAGCATGGTCAGTGTAACTCTAAGGCAGAAGTACAATTTAAGTACATGATAGACATTATCATATGATTTTAAAGCAAAGAGGAAGAAGATGGGTCTCAGAAAATAGCAAAATATTTACAGGTAGCTATGTTGGGAGGATAAAGGGCATTTTTGGCTGAATTAGTATAGAATGTGGGCACAGGAGTGCACACACATACACGCTGCAAGGAGGATCGTCGAAGTCTATCCTGTAATAGAGTACGTGTGAGGTGTAAGAGAGGACTTGATGCTCCAAATGTTTTGTGGGGTCAGATCAGAAAGGACATGGGATTGAAGCCCCCTCTCAATTAGAGGTGGAGTGGGCATCACCATCTCAGAATCCTCAGTATTGGGGAATGAACCATGGACTAGCGTGGACTTACTGGTATTCTACTATAGACTTACTGTGATTCTATCAATGGAAAAACTTTTATCATTGATGTGGAGGCAGTGGCCTCTGGAGGTTCTGAGGAGAGGGAAAGGGAAAAACAGGTATAATACGGGAGCATTTTTCAGGACTTGGGAATTGTCTTGAATGACATTGCAAAAACAGATATAGGCCATTATATATCTTGTCATAACTTACATAATTGTGTGGGAGAGAGTCTAAACTACAATGTAAACTGAGTGGCAATGCTCCAAAATGTGTTTATCAATTGTAATAAATGTACCACACTAATGAAGGATGCTGTTAATGTGGGAAAATGTGGGAGGGGTAGGGAGTGGGGTATATGGGAATATCCTATATTTTTTATGTTACTTATGTCACCTAAGTATCTTTAAAAAAAAATAAAAAAGTATAAATAGATAGACATATAAAGAAAGGACATGAATGCAGGCTTGAGTTTGGAATACCTTTTGCTTCTTTAAATGTTGATAAATCAGAACAATTAAAAGGATTGAACAACAGATATAGGCCATTTTATATCATCACATAACATGCAGAATTGTGTGGGAGAGAGTGTAGACTACATGCTTAATGGCAAAGCCCCAGGATGCATTTATCAATTGTAATGAATGATAAATCAATGATATGCCACACTGATGAAGGATATTTATGTGGGAGGGTGTGGGAGGTGTAGAGATTGAGGCATATGGGAATCCCCATATTTTTTGTGTAACATTTATGTAATCTAAGTATCTTTTAAAAAACAAAAAAAGTTATTATTTAAAAAAAGGGCTTTATATTATAATAGTAGCATGATCATATTTGTGCTTCAGGAAAATTATTTTTTCAAACTTGTTTATGAAATATGGCATATTAGGCATCTGGAAGGTACAGAGATTATCAATATAAACTTTGGAATCACAGTGGCCTGGGTTTGAGTTCCAATTCCTATAAGTTCTGACTGTGTGGTTTTGGTCAAGTTATTTAACATCTCTTGGCCACAGATTCTCCATGTATAAAATATATGTAATAATAGCAACTTCCTCAAATCAGTTCTGTAGCAATTAAGTTAGATGATATATATAAGGCATTTAGCATAGAGTCTGGACAGACCAAGAGTTCCGTAAGTATTACTTATTATTAGCTTTAATTGAAAAAAATCTGGAGACTAAAATAAAGAAGATTAGTTTGAAAGCTATTCCTTTGTTTTATAGGCATATGATTGTTTTTTCTTCTTTAGCTATTGTCTTTATGCACCTAATACCATTTAACAATTGCTTTTTAAAAATATGTTTTTCTAAACATAAAACAGTTATTCTCACTTTTTCCTGGTAAGCAATGATTCCAATTTCATATATTGATTTATCTTCCCTCACAACTTAAAGGACCATTTTTATCATAACCTAATTAAATATACATAAAAATATTTCCATTATATAATTTGATTTCATTATTCTAATTGTTTATTCTTATGCCAGCTATACTACTATACTTATTGAAAATTTAGAAACTGTTTTCTTATTAACCTATAAATGCTTTCCTTTCTTCTTCCATTTCAATATTTCCTAGGCTGGTCTCATAAATTCATCTTCCATATAAACTTTAGAATGCTTTTATCAAGTTTCAAAATAAAATTCATAAGTATTCCTCTTTTTTTTCTTTCTCTCTGATAAAATACATTCTCCTCTTGATTCTCCTTATCCCTGTTGTACCAACTATGAGTAGGTCATTATTGCATCCATTCACCCACTGTTCATTTCCTCTCCAGCTTTATCAATTAGAAAGAGCACTCTCCCACACCCCCACCCCCCGCATGCCCAAGTTTCTTTGTGGGTCTCAGCAGAAAATGAATGCACAGAGAAAATGAGTAAGCAAAGATTCAATGTAGAATTTTAAATCAGGCATCTTTAGGACTCAGGAAGACATTGTATCATGTGGAAAGAAGATTGGACTAGGGGTCAGAAGGCTAGAGCTCTGACCCAGAGCCACCACCACCTCTGCAGAGTAACTTTGCTTCCATTTATCTTGACTCAATGCCCTCTTTTATTAGCAAAGCATACTGCAAAGTGAATTCTAAAATAAAGTTATAGCTATGCAGGTAATAATATTTAGTGCTTATTATGTAGCAGCAATAATTTAAACATTTTACAGCATTATTTTATTTAACTTTTATAGCAACCCTATGAAATAGGTCTCATAATATTAACAATTTATTCTAAATTCTCATTTATTCCCAATGAGAAAACAGAAGTACAGAGGTTAAGTAACTTGCTTAAGTTCACAAAGTGGGGGAACCAAAAATTTAACCTAGACATTTTCTCTTCAGAGGCCAAACTCTTAACCACTATACTCTGGAAAATATACTATAGAAGTGTCCAATTATGGAAGAAATTTCCTGCCTCTTTTATGAAAACGAAAACCCATATAATGCTATATTTACATGAAAATTTTATATTTAGTCAAGGCCCAAGGTTAATATTTCCAGTTCCAACATCACCTCAATCACTCTCTAGATTCTATTTTAAATCCATTTCATTTTCCCTATGTTTTAGAGGTAAGAGCAATTTACTAGTGATGATAAAATGTGACTTTTACATTTTACTTTTGGTTTGCAATTCAAATCAAATTTAATTTCTTCCTTTTCAGTTATATTCATTTGTATTAGTCAGCCAAAGGGGTGCTTATGCAAAGTACCAGAAATCTGCTAGGTTTAATAAAAAGTATTTATTTGGGGTAGAAACGTACAGTTACCAGGCCATAAAGCATAAGTTACTGCCTTCACCAAAGTCTGTTGCCATATGTTGACACAAGATGGAGGGCAATGTCTTCCTCCTCTTCCCAGGGTTTCATGGTCTCATATTCTTCTAATCTCAGCCACAGGGTAGGATAAATCTTATATCTCTCCCAGGGCTCATTTCTCTCCTGGCTTAGCTGCTCTGCTCTCTCCACAAGATTAGCTGTAAACTGTCAGGAGAATGGCTTGTCTCTCTTCCCAGGGCTTCTGCTGTGTCTAATGGAACCTTCTCTCTTTCCTCACATATCTGCTTCTCTGTGTATTTACTTCCTAGGGTTCTAGCATTAAAACTTCAAACTCTGTTCTCTGCCATGTCTTTTCTCTGTGAGTCCTCACCCACATGGGGGGCAGGGACACAGCATCCTACTGAAGTTGCCCAATCAAAGCCTTAATCATTATTTAATCAAGTAAGAGTAAAACCTCTGAATCCAAAATAATCTAAAATGCCCAGAGGAACAGACCAGTTTATAAACATAGTCCAATATCTATTTTTGGAATTGATAAACAATATCAAACTACCACATCATTCCTTTCTTTATCAAGAAAAAAAGAGATTATTTATGTGTGCCATGCTAAAAACTATTCTAAGAGTAGGAGTAGAGCAAAGTGGTTAGGGGCATGGACCCTAGAATCAGAATTCCTGAGTGCAAGTTCTGTCTCTACTATATATAAGCTCCATCATTTTTGTCAAGTTACTTATTCAATTTCTGTCTCTACTTCCTGAATTGTAAAGTGATGCTAAAAATAACACTTTATTGCAAGGTGCTGGATATTAAATGCAAAATCCTTTAGAGCAGTACCTGTCCTTAAATAGCACTGATAAAATAATGAATATTTTAAAGAAATTTTCTGATTATGATCTAGTTATTTGTTCTAGAATAGGGCCACCCAGTAGAAATACACCTTGAGTCACAAATATGAGCCACATATATAATTTTAAATTATCTATGTTAAATTATCTATGCTAAAAAATAAAATGAAACAGATGACAAGTATAAAATATATTTTATTGAAACATAAACAAATATCCACAGCATCATTTTAAAATCTAATGAATATAAAAATTGAATTATTTTACATTTCTTTTATACCAAATATTTAAATTTTGGTGTGTATTTTATACTTACTTATAATCCTAATATAGAATAGCCACAAGTTAACTGCTTAGTAGCCACATATGGCTAATGGCTACCATATTGGGCAGATACTTATCTTACAGATATAAGCACTGATGATAAAGTAGAATATGAAACAGATGGAGGCCCTCTCTTCAAAGAGGGTGACACAGATAATAAACAAAAAATACAAAAAAAAAAAAAAAAAATGAAGTAGGATATATGATGCATAGTTACCAAAGAAGTAAAGACACTTTTTTAGCTTGGGCAAGGAGTTTCTGATGGGTAGCATTTAAAATGAGAATTGAAAAATGAAAAAAGTATCCATAAAAACAAACAAAAAGATTAAATACAAATCTAGGACAATGTGTTAATAAAAGAAGACATTTAGTACTTTTGAGAAACAGAAGCAAAAAAAAAAAAAAAAAAGTCAGTGAGGCTGAAATGGAAAGTGGAGGAGGTAAGGAAAGGCAGTAGAGGCAAGGTCTATAGGACAGAGGTCATGGTGAGGTTTGGATTTTATTCTGTTTCAGTGAAAAAACACCAGAGAGATGTAATGATGACATGATCTGCTTTTTTAATTTAGAAAATTCATCTGGCTTCTGAGTAACTAATGGACTACAATGTAGGGTGAGGGAGAGTAGAACTAGGTGGAGAATAGAGGCAGATAAACCAGTTAATGGTTTAGAATGCAGAAGATGGATGATAGAAGCTTGGACTTTGTTGTAAGCACTGGAACTGGTGAGAAATGGTTGGATTCATTATATAAGTCAGCGGTTGAATCCATTTAACTTCCAAATGGCTTAGGTTTAAGTTGTTAGAGAAAATAAGACTTTAGGATGACTTCCAAGGTTAGAATGCGTGCTGATGCCATTTACTGCGACAGGGAAACTTGTTGGGAAGCAAATTCAGGTAAATCAAGTTGTTTAGTCTTATAGATATCTAGTTGGAGATGTCTTGGCTAGGAATTTTTAGTTAGCAGTTACTGACCTAAATATGGTATTTAAATAGAAGAAATGTGGTGAGTTGTGATGAAGAAAGTATAAGTTAAGAAAGAAGGTATTTCAAGACCAAACCCTGTTGTAGAGATCAAGCAATAGAAGAAGAAGGAATCAAAGAACAATGAGTGAGGGAGAAGAAAAACAAGCTTAGTATAGTTTCACCAAAGCCTAGAGAAGAACATGTTACAAGAGTAAGGAGTTGTAAATCCTAAACTGCTGAGTAGTCAAGTATGCTAAGATCCAAAACTAGTCATTGACTTTAGCAAGATGCAGGTGTCTGGCGACCTTGATTATAATTGTTCAGGAGGGTGTGTTGGGAAGTTAATGAAAAGGGAAGAAGCAGATTAAGTGTGATAATTTTGTTGATATGTTTTCTGTGAAAGAAAGAGAAGAATTTGAGCTGCAGGTTAGTGGAGGATGAAAGATCAAAGTTTTTGTTTTGTTCCTTTATTTGTTTAAGATTGATGATCCCAGAATATATTTATGAACTGTGAAAGATAGAGAGGGAGAAATGAATGATGTAGGAGAGAGAAAAGTGATTTAAAAAGTAGTGTTCTTCAAGAGCCAAGAGTACATGGGATCTAGGCCTTAGAAAGTCACAGTAGTGAAGAATATGAACTTAAGTCGGTATAATTCGTGGTCTGAAAATAGTTTGTTTAGGAAGCATATAGCAAATACATCAGCTAAGACTAACTGTAGAAGAAATGTTTTGGAAATTTGATAGATAATAAAAGGTGTAGGCCAAACTGTTATCTGAGAAGTGAATCAGTATTCCATGACAAAAAGTGTGACATAGTTAAATAAATTTTAGGAATGACAAGTACAGCACTTGAACACTAAGAGGTTCACAACAGAACAGGAAACAATAAATCAGAGTAAGTTACCTTGCTTGATCAGTCATGGTTGAGAGCTATACTGAAACCAAAGCTTACATTCTTTTCTTGAAATTCAGTCTTCTTTAAAACCTAGGTTCCTGCAAGCTACCAGAGATTACTGCATTATTCCATACTCTTCCTCATAGTACTTAACTTTGCAACCCTTCCAATTTGTTTTTAGTTCTTCAGAACATATGGTACATATCCCCTCTTCAAGATTATAAGGTCTTGAGGATGTGATTTGAGTCTTGTATGTCTTTACATCCATTATTGTAAGAAATATTCATTGTAAAATGAATGCAGGTAAAAATATTGGCAAATGATCTGTGTCTTCTTATTCACTCTTGCATTGTAATGAGCCTGACTCATCATAACTCATACATGGGATAAATATACTCAACAAGTGCATATGGAGTAGTTTTGAGCTTCTGATTTTAAAGATATAGGCTTGACATAAACAATAAAGACAGTGGAGACAGTGGCACCGCTACATTTATGGGGCCCAACCTGAGCTCCTGTATTAGCAAACGCCAAGCTTTTGTTCAAAGATTTCTTCAGTAGACAAAATTATTAGGCCCTACAAATTTAATTATCTCAACGTAAAAAAAAAAAAAACAGAAAAATCGAGGCAACTGTTATTAGCAAATGAAGATGCATCCAGAGACAACATGTAGGACCAAAAGATACAAGAGGCTTGGAAGAGAAATCTCTCCACAGTGATCCTGACACAGCAAACTCATCCTGCTCTTTGACCTGCAGCTTACCTGCCTGTCACGGGGCCTGGGGTTTTTTTCTTTACTACTGCTAGCAAAAGGGATCAAGTTCATGATTTTATCTCAGTTTTTCTTGCACACCTACACTGCAGCATTTACCACCATCAGTGGAAACGCAAGTTATAGTCATCTTCCACAAGAAAGTATATTACTACAGACAGGAGTAATTGCCTCTTCAACCTTTTTTGAGTAATCTCTCATTTGGAAGTTTTCATTGGACAGCTATGGTGCTCGCCTTTTAAACAGAAAAGACTTACCTATCATCTTCCTCGCTCAAGTCAGTGTCCTGAATGTCATGGCATCCGGGAGTTTGGAGCCTTTGCAAAGGATTAAGGTCATGGACAAGGAAGGCAATGTTATAGGCCACTGCAGAAGAGCTGGGGAAAAGACCATTGGAAAAACAGCAATGTCCAGAACAGTGCTATTTGGGATCTCAGCTTGTATTACAGAAGTCTTAGCATACCTTTTAGGAAGGACCCGGTTTCTACTACAACACCCGTGGTCATTATGGACTGATGTGTACTATCAACACCATCCTGGTCATGGGACTGATGGTGCCAGCTTCTTTTAGTATGTTCCCACAAAGGGGACGATGTGGCAGTTTGATGTTATTTATGAATTCCAAAGGGAGATATTATGTTTATAAACTAGTCTGTTCCTCCTGGTGTGATAGCTCTTTAATTGTATTAAATTCAGAGGTTACACTTTACTTTATTAAATCAAGATTAGGGCTTTGATTTGACCACATCATTAGGGTGTACAGGGTTGAGTCCCCACCCTCTTGGTGGGCTATGTAAACAGACAATCAATCAAGAACAGAGAAGTGGATGCACAGAGAAGATACACAGAGGAAGAGAGACAGCTCCACAGACACTGCAGAGGCCCTGGGAAGAGAGATGAGACTGATAGTCTACAGCTGAGATTGGAAGAAGCTGGGCCCACAGAGCCTTAAGAGGAAAAGGAAGGCTGAGCCCTTGCAGACTTCATCTGCCATCTTGCTTCAACACATGGTAGCAGAGTTTGGTGAGGAAGTAACTTTGAGTTGGACTCTTCAGAGCCTTGTAACTGTAAGCTTTTACCCCAAATAAATACCCTTTATAAAAGCCAACAGATTTCTGGTACTTTGCCTCAGTACCCTTTTTGGATGACTAATACAGATACAGTACAGTAACTTGAAGAGGAAATTCGATTTGCAACAGAAGAAACTGAACTCTTCTATAGCAGAGGGGTATGGGGCAAGGTTTAGGTAATTTGTCTGGTTCCTACTCGAAAATCTTCCTGTTCACAAGGTTTCAGTTTGGAGAACTCTGTCAAAGGTGTTCAGGAAGCCCCAGCATGTCTGCACCAACAAGATGGCTTAATTCACATACCCAGACCATGTCCAGGCTCCACATGTCTGGAGTTCTTGAACTTGGATGGAAAAGAAACAGGAGGGTGTCCTGTATGTCCCCAGGGTTTCTGAGGAGATGGGTGAAGGAATAATCAGATTTCTGTTTGTTCATAGGCCTATAAAAAGATACTGTAAAATTACTAAAAGTTGCGTAAAGTTAAGTATTTGAAAAAAAAAATGGTAAGGAAAGTTCTTACCTTATTTTTTAATATAATGGAAAGGAGGAGCAGGTTGTGATGGAAATAGTTGACAATTACTGAATTAAATATATAAATACCTGACTGAATTAGAGCATGGGGTTGAAAGTCAACTGAGAATAATTTATTATTGGCTCAACTACTGAACCCTTGACTGTTGACACATAGGTGAAATGAAAGAACAGTTATCAGGGTAATTAAAGCTAAGGAAGACCTATTTATTTAAAGTGATGCTTGGAGTGGGAGTTAAGCACATCAGAAATAGAATTGATAGATGTATGTATGTGCTAAATGAGGCATTTAGTCTTTCATTCAAAGTATTTAATGAGAGAATTCTGTGGGTTAGACACTGGAGATAGAGCAGGAACAAAATAAAGATAGGAATTTTGCCCTTATAGAATTTATATTTGATTGGGAGTTGCAGACAAATTAATAAATAAGAAAATTGAAAGTATTAATTGTTATGAAAGAAATAAACGAGTTGATTATATAAAAGCTTATTTGGTGAGAGATACTCTAGACAGGATTCAGAACTTTCTGAAAAGGTAATATTTACTTGATCTCAAGAATCAAAATTAAGTGAGCCTCATAAAAATTTGAAGAAAAGAATTGATCAAACAATTATGTAGAGATTGCCTCTATATTACTGTAAATCAGATGTGCTCCATATGGAGAAACAAAATTGTCTCTGTTAAACATGACCACAGTAATGCAGTACAACAAACAACGACAAAATCTCAGCAGCATGCAAAATGAGGCATGTATTTATCTCAGAACTCCGTGACAGCTGGGAGTCAGCAGATATAGTCTGGACTTGGCTAGAACAGGTACGTTCTGCTCCATGTATCTCTCTGGGACCAGGAGGCTAGGCTGGGCATGTTCTTATGGTGATCATGACAGAGGAGCAAGTGAGCAAATGGAAATTCAGAAGCACATTTCCAGTTCATTCCCTATTGTGTCTGCTGACATCCTCCATCCAAAGGCAGTTGCACAGTTGTGCCCAGCATCCAGGGTAAGTAGGATCCTCTCATGAAGGTGAGGGGACAGCTTGAATGTTTCTGAACAATAATCTAATCCACCACACTAATGAGAACAAAAAACAGAATATTAGGACATTCTTTGGCACTCAGGGGTGGTTAATATGTACCTTTCTTCCTGCCTCTACTATTTTTACTGTTATTTTACTAAACAATGTAAATGCATGCAGATACTGTCCTCAAGAGAAACATGGAGCAGGACATGAAGCCACAGGCACTTTTGTGGCTACAGGGATTGGACCCACATGGATAAGCCATCGTTCACAGTCTTGAACTAACTGCCAGACCCCACAGGATTTCTCTCCAGCAATGAGTTCAGGCAAATTAGTCTTTCTAGCTCTCTCAAAATTTAAAATTTATAACAAGGTTTAAGTTGATGTGAAGAAATTCCCTAACCACTTATTCTGCCTTGTTTACCATCAGTGTTTCATTCAATGATAAGAAACTGACTCTTGTTTGCCAAATATTCTTAAGTATCAATGGATTTGAACAGAGAAATAGCTGAATTTAAGTGATATTTTCACATTATATAAAATCTGAAATTAAATTTGTAACATTCAGAAAAGTTAATACCAGTTGAAATAAGTGATAATATTAAATTGTTTTTGCTTGTTTTGTATTTGTATGGCCGCAAGTCTGACACATAAATTGTAAAGTTGTATGCAAAATACATTTATGGCTTTAAAATTTAAGAGTTAATTAAGGATATAATATAATTTGTTTGTTAGGGATCATTTTTACAACTCCAAATATGAAATGTTCCATTTGCGTATTTAAGGCGACAATTTGAAAGGAATTGTTTGTAAATCCAATGTTACTCAACACCCAGGATTCAGGCTCAATATCTTTAAAAGAAAGCTATGTTTGTAGATGCTTTATAACATTATTCTTAAGATTATTTTGTGCTCTAAATTCTACTTATTTAAAATTCCATGGTCGGGATCCAGACTTGAAAAAGGTAGAAGGCTGTAGTGCCGCATTATGCCACAAGAGGGTAGTCTTCCCAAAGGAATACTTTGTTATTTTTTAAATGTTATCAGCAATGTACTCTTAAAATTAAAATTTTCGGGCATTATAGCAATTGATATTAGCATTTGTGACCTACAACTTTTATAATCACAAACCTTTAAAGCAGATTTGCTATGGGCTAATATAGGCAATAGAAAATAAGTGGAAGTCAACTATTTTAAGAAATGTACTAGTAATCTTATACTATTTTAGTAGTTAAGGCCTCTTGTGTAAAAAAGTAACACTTTTCAAGTAAAAATATTTTGCAGAGTATTAAATATTTGTGAAATCTGTGATGAAAATTAGAGAATCTTGATTCATATGCAGATTCTGCTATATTGGGTACATTATCCTCTTCTCTCTCTAAAATAAACCTACAGATTTTCTTTTACTTTTCCACTAATTTACTGAAAGATTGCTTTTGTCCTTTATTTTACTAGAGGTCTTGGTTGAAAATAGTTATCAAGATCTAATAAGAGATAATTTTTATTCTTCTGTTGTCTTAAAAGTTGGATAATCTGGTGTATGAAAACACTGTTATAATATCAAATAGGAGACCTGAATTCTCATCCAAGATCTTTTACTAATTAACCAATCAATATAATTTATGGAAACTAACGTATGCTCACTGACCCCCTCAGTTGTTTCTTCTATGAAATGAAAAGCTTGAATATCTATAGTTGGAGGGGTTTTCTTTACTATTTCCCCACTCTTTCAAATGTGTTTCGTCTTTGCACACTATGAAGAAAATCATAGAGATCAAGAGTTAATTCATCCTGCACATGATTAAGTCCTATTCTAGCACTGCTTTGATAAGGATATTGTTTCTCTGTGGAGTGGATTGAAAAGCCAACTGATTTCAAATGAAGAGTGTTTTAAAGCCCCTTGATATAACTTATTTTTTCTCTGATCCTTAAATTTCCCACTCAGACTGTGAAAGTGCACAGGATTCAGGACATTTCAATCCAAGGTAAAATGAAGGATTAAGAACTGCTTTATTCTTGGTCCCCAAACCCATCCCAAGAATTGTAACAAGCAGAGAGGAGCAAACTACAGTATAATCTATAAGGCCAGCCCCAAACTTACTCAAATTCTACAGATAGCACTAAGCAATGAATTTCTCTTTATGAAAAAATTAGGTCAGAAACTACATGTGGGGATTATCTGTCTGTGACATTCAATACCACATATTTGCAGGGGTCAATGCAACTATTTCTATGGCTGCCCCTTTTTGTACCTAATTTCAGGTGAGATATCAATAAAAGAATGAGAAGATAACCTTCCCAATTCTAGCAACATGGTTCTTCAGTCAGGGATGTGCAAATAGCTGTGCTCCCCGACTAGAGATTCAAAACTGTATTTCAAACTCAATTCTAATTAGCTATAAAAGAGCTATTTACCTGACAATTATGTTGTTACACAGGTGTGTTGCTGCTGAAAGAGCCATTCCATCGCTCAGCTTGACAATATGCATATGTTCATCTTGTTTGACTTGGTTTATGATTATATATAGTAGTTCTGCCAGATAAATTGTTTTCAAAATGTTAACTTTCTTTTGCAGAGGAATGGCTTACTATATCTTTAGTATATGGCTTTGTGTCATTCATTAGATAATTTCTGTCCTCTAAAGCTTCTGCCACACATAACTGAAGGGAATTCCAATCCCTCACTTCCAGTGAATCTAAATAAGCATAAAAATGGTGAGAGTAGACCTTTCTTCAAGAGACAGAAATTTAGCTTGCATGTTGTCCTCATCCCTCTCATTGCTTAAGGCTAAGGAGACAGAAAAGGAAGTTAACAGAAGGCACATCAGGCAGGTGGTTAAAGCAATTCTTAGATATTCTATAGATTCACAGAACTAAAAATAGATGCTAATGGCCAGGAATTTGCATAGCTTTGCTTCACTGACAGTAACAATACAGAGTAAGGAAATTATTGCAACAGCTTTCAGCTATTTCCCTCAGCATCTAAACAAAGGACTAAATAAAGCATACAGAGAAGGGAACTGTTATTAGTCCTGACTATGTGCCAGGTGTTTAGTAGTGCCTCAAAACAACCCTGAAAGGTTGATACAATTATCTCCATTGTTCAAATGATGAAAACAGATCTAGAAAACTAAGTACTTTGTCAAAGCTCACATTATCTCCTTAATGCCAGGGCATGGATTTCAACCCAAGTTTGTATTATGCAAAGGCCAAGTATCAGACATATTTCAAGAACTCTAAGTTGCTTCTCCAAAATAAAGAAACAGCTAAATTCCACTATGTATTTTGATCTTTTGCCTACCACGTTTCTTTGTCTAGAAGCGGTTTTTCCTTTTTGCCTAAGAAGATAGAAAATTCTGTCAGTCAAGTCCATTTTTGAAAATTCCCCATCTCAGTTTCAAAGCCATCTCTTCTTGAATAACATACCTGACCCCCCTTTTTTTTCCTAGCCAGGGAAAGTAAAAATGCTTCATGAATATTAAAAAAGAAGAATGTTCTCATAGCTATTATCACTCACCTACAAGACAATATTGAATTAAAATAAGGACTTATAACATTCTGAAAATAACCCAAGCTGTGGAACTGAAATTCAAAAAATACCTAATACATTGAACTGGTATTTGAATTCTTGAAGGCATTTGGCTCAATTCCCATAGGTTTATAATATCATTTTTCAAATCATTATTGTTTAAAATTCTGTGAAATAGAAAATATGTATTTTAAAAAATAAAAAAAAATGTATTTGAATGACATGGACTTTAAAGGAAATTCTTGACAAACAAGCAAAAATCTGATATTTGCTATATCTGTTTGATAGCATCCCCTTCTCAAATCAATAGAGAATAATGATAATAGACATAAAAGTGAAGCCATTCATAAGATCTAATACAATAACTAAACTAACCTATGTCAGAAAAAATGAGAATGAACAGCAGCAAATCCTGATCTCTTCATTTTGCCTAAGGGCATCAGGGGGATATTACCGTGCAATGACCATTTATATTGACTTGAGCATTTGCAAGAATGTGCTGTTTACATTTTAAGAAAGTGGAATTAAAACATTTGTATTTTAATAAAAAACAAGTATCTTATATATAGATTAGGGAAATAGTTTCCAATTCTAAGCTAAATAATTTAGAACTCAAACATTAAAACATCTGCAATGATTCTCCAAAAAAGTTTGGAAGTAATGTTTCATTACCTATTTGCCAATTAACAATTACTGCCACTCTAGCTCCACCTTTTGAGAAAGGTTGATTCAAAAATTAGCTTTGATCTCATTTTTCTAAATATATCATTAAATTATGGGGTGTCATTAAAGTGCTTACACATATATGAAACAAGCTAGTAAATAGGGAATCAGTAGACAGGTCTGGAACCTGGCAAGAAGTCCATGTGGATATGGATACCCCTAAGATGGCTGATGGACCCTCACAAGAATCCCATCTGGAACAAGATTTCCTCAAGAACCCAGGAGAAGCCCCGGGGACATTCTCCAGGGATATCATTGGGCTCTTCCAGGGGAATAATGGGTGAGGTAATCAATCAAAACAGCAAACAGCTGGAACTCCTCCCATGCCATTAGCAAAGGGGCAGAATAATTAATGGTTTAGAAAGCAAGCACAAAGGCTGAACTCTCTCTCCCTCTCTTGCTTTCTGGGCCCTACTCCCACCGTGTCCCCCTCACATGGATCAACACACAAGTAAAACCTGGGCATTTATAATCTATAATGGGAAATGTAGTCTGTAAATTGGTCCTCTTTATCACTCTTCAGCCTCTTCCTCTCTACCTGGGACCCATGATCTGTTATTTCCTCCATTTCTCTTCCCTTCCTACCTTAATAAATTACTGGTCTAATCAACGTGGTGTGCTCTTGAAATTCATTTCTGCAGCATAGTTAAGAACCTAGACAAAATCTGGTAACATATTCACACATACATAAATAAATATACCCACACATATACATACATACATACACATTTCAAGCTGTAGTTCAACCTGCCTTTTACCTGAGTAAGTGGGTTTTGTAATCAGAGAAAAACACTATTTTCTGTTGAAAGAAATATTAGGCAGATGTTTCAGAAAAAAAAATCCCTCATTCAATATCTCTCAACCTTGTCTCCTCCATTCAACAACTGGGGAGCTTTGGGGAGCTTTTTAAAATACTGATTCCCAAGTCCCATCCTAGAGATTCTTATATAATTTGCCTGTGGTTATATCTTGGGCATCAGGATTTTTAAAATCTCCTCAGGTGATCCTTAGATGCAGAGAACATTGAGGCCACCGCTGAAACCTTCTGTTCTCTGAGAATCAAGACTTCCCGTTTTGTCCCATCACCCTTGTCCCTATCCATGGCAGCTGGAACCATTTCAAGCCTTTCCCTAAACTCCAGGCTGTAGGGTGGTTATCATACCTCTTCACAACTATTACCAAATGGTGAAGCAATTTTGTCTCATACTTGGACTCATTAACAAACAAGTAACTAAATTTCTTTGAATTGGATGTTTTTAGTCTTGTAAAAACCATGAGAAAGATACAAAATCTGTATGCCCTCTGCTTCTGTCCCAGCATCTCTCATCCTTTAAATTTCCCACCTCTGCCTTTAATTAGTTATGTCATAAAATTCACCAAAACTTAACAATTGTTTTTTTTTTATTTGTTTGTTAATTTGATTGTGTTTTTCTCACTCACACTACAATGTAATCCTTAAGAATAAGAACCATTTTCTTTCTATTCCTAGTGCCTTAACATGTTACCAAGGCCTTTGCTAAGTATATTTTGTTTGCATAAAAGAGCAGATGATTAAATGAAAGAGCTGTAAAACATAAGTTAAGAGGTAGATAGGTGGTCTCCCCTGAAGAGCAAGAGCTTCTGGTTTCCTTTTCATGGGTGCACTCCTGAAATAAAACTGTGCAGCAGTGGCAAAAAGAGTTCTTGAGAAGACCCAGATATCTACTGCTTCTGTAGCTGACACTGACCTTATTCTACACTAAGGCTTTGTGAGAACCATGTTTTAGATCTTATGTATTTCCATTTACATAGAAATGATAAATGAACACTTAGTCAAGTGACAGGTGGTCACGCTATTACTTTTGCTTTAGGAAAATTCATGAGGAGGAAGTCAAATGTGTCATCTAGGATCAAGACATAATCTTTGAGCATCTGACCCAAGCTATAGTCAAACAGGCTTAGAGATTTCAATAGACATTGAAGGATCAAACTCTGATGGCTATAATGTAACACAATTATAGACATGTTTTTCTGGGGCTTTTAAGTTACAAGAATTTCTACAGGTAGAGCTATTCTTCTTGAATATGCCAAACATAATATACAGAGTTTTATTTAAAAAAATAAATATTATCTAGCAGTGAGAGGTGAGGATCTATTTGCATGAATGTGTATTGGTGTGTGGGGTTGTATGTGTGTGTGTATATATATATATATATATGTATGTATGTATATTATTAACTATATACACATATATACCAGGATCTGATATATCTGGCATGTTCACATATATGTTTATTCATATTATACTGTCTAAAGACAAATTGGAATCAAGGTTGCAGATTACAGCATTTCATGCAGGACCCCAAAGATCTGCTGCAGCAAGGAAGCCAAATCACTTGCCAAAACAGAAGCAGCTTGGGATCCTAGGGATAGCAAATGATTTTCATAAACATAAAGTTAGCTTGATTCCTATTGATTGGATGAGGGTTTGTCCATCTTATACGGGGTGGGTTTAGGGCAAGTAATCTTTATTTTGTATTGGATCAAACATAATGTACTAAAGGCTTAATTCACTCTCTGGGTCAGCTGCCTTGGTGGGGATTTCAAATTTCAAGACATCAAGAGGATATTCCAGAGGATGTTCAAAGAGGAAGTAGGGCACAGGATTTTCTTGGCTCTGAAGGAAAGGTCCTCGAAGATTTCCTTATATAATTTTACCAAAACAAATGAGGAAATTGAGCATAAGAATACATAAATCTGTTGTCTAATATGTTTACCTAACAAGAGGAGTCAGAATAATTGTTCAGAGTTCCAACTATATTCTTATTAGAATATCTCATAATTCCTTTGAAGATTTATAAAGATGCATTACCCAAAATATACTCTATCAAAACATAGGTCAAACTTTTCATTGACAGGCAATTGAGAAATATAAAATACTATTATATACCAGTCACTGTAGCATAATTTCCAGGAAAAATTTCAGATATATATATACAGAATGTTAGAATTAATAATCTTATTGTTATAAAAGAATATTCACAAGAAATAAAAATAGTTAAAATTCTCATAAAATATTCATTATATGTCATCTCTGTTGTATTAGTTTGAATTTTGTTCATAAAGTAGAATATATAAACTAAATAAGCCAGAGATTCTTTTCCTCCAAAGAAAAATTTTTATTACTATATTAATGATCCCTGTCATTTGTAAATCATATATATATAGTTAAATGACTTCCTAGAAAGTGTGAAGGAGTTATTACCCAACACTTAAATATTTCTAATAATTCTAGAACATCTTTTTGGATAACATATTATTTTATGAGGAAGGAAAATGATGTGTGATATCAGTGTTTTAGAAATTGTAGTTTGTTTCCTTAAAAATAACAGAAATACAAATAAATGCATATAATGGCAATGGACTGAATAGCTGGTGTACATTTGTACTTCAAGTTACTTAGAAGTGGATGCCTTTACAGAAAGTATATTCTTCAAATAAATATGTCAGTTTGGAAAAAATACCATAATGGTAGCATCCTTAGGAAAACCTATATATTATACCATACCCATAACTTTCGTTCTTTGCCTCATCATTTGAATGTTTGATATATAATATGATGTAAAATATAAACTATATATATCCAAAATACAGCACAGAGTAACTAAATGTCTTAGGATGCTTTTCTTACTTTATAATTGCCTTCTTTATAAATCCCTGTGACATATTCTTCACTTAGCAATTCTAAATGGGAATCAATGGTAGAACCCATCAGACAAGATGTGTCTGTAGGCTAGAGAGTAATTAGTTCATGCTTAGATGGCTAACTTCATTAGTGCAGATAGACAAACTATCTTCTCCAAATCCACACAGACTAAGCCTCAAATATTGTGCATCAAAGTTTGTGTGGAAAAGTGATTTTTAAAATTTTCTTTTTGAATAAACTTAGTAAGCTTTGCTGACCTTGTTTATCAAAATACTAAGATTTTGTCACAATTCTATACAATATCATGTAATCTTATTTTTATTCCATGATTACTGTTAACTTAGGTATCATATGGTAATACAAACTCTACAATGCATTTGATTCAGTCAAATTTGATATATACATTCATATACATGCATTTGCTTGATATGAAAAGTCTTATGATTAAATGTCTTTACATACTGGAGTATTGGTGGTGGAGTCAGATCACTGTATATTCTTTAGTCATAATGAATAACAATATGTTATTGTTGTTTGCTTGTCTTTCTAACATAGCCTGTTATTTTTCGAAAAGAGATAAGTCACAATAACTTAAGGAAAATAGGGTCACAATAACATTTTACATGAAGAAAATCGATCAATCAATCATAGGAATAAGAGGTTTCATAGCACCTATTAGGTCATTCTGTCAAATCCTAAGGGCAGGCGTGGGATTGTCATTGCAATCTCCTTTCTTGATCTTTATCAAAAATGGTACCAGTAAGTGTCAATCCGAAGAATATTTCTACTTGTGTATTAATGCTCAATGCCCAGAGTAAACACTATTAATATTCATTGCAGCATAACTTTCATTGTTATCACAGTCAGAGATCATTTGAAAATGTTTTCCTATGATTGCTAATAAAGAAATCAGTAGTTCTAAATGCATTTATTAGTTGGACAAAAATGTCTCCATTTCAAAATCATAAGGATTGGTAAGAATACATGCTCTTATTTTTTACTTGTTTGTTTCATTTGTTTGTTTGCTTTTAAGGAAAATGCACAAAATAATAGCCCATTTCGGATACCGTGGGGCTTCATTCTATAGAAGTCTGAAGAAAAAAAAGCATTAATCACAAATATTCAATTTAAAATTATGAAAATGAAGAGTCCAACATTGAAAATCTGGGGACAGAACAATAAAACTCTGAAGGCCAAACCATGTCAGAAAAAAAGGGGGAAAAAATAACAAAGACCAACGTTCTAGTGCTTTTAAGTAAATAATTTTTGAATTAGACTTAAATGAGACTATCATGCAGTGATGCCAGACAGAAGCCATTTGTTGGTTCAGATAGGAAACTTTTGTTGCATGACTCTTTCTTCCACAGGATATGTTACTCTCATTTTCCCATTTCCACATCATTAAGCATTATATGGTTCCTGATTACTACTATGATTCACTTTTAGACCTCTCAGCTTTTCTTCTTCTAAAACCTCCCATTCTACTATATGTCATATTTAAGACAAGATAATTTCATCTTAATTTCAAATATCTGTTTCATGTTAATATAACCTCTGTAATTTTACTGATTTTTAAAAACCACATAATTTCCATATTCTTCTGAATTTTCTTAACTGGTGATATACTCTAATTAGTGCAAATGTTCTTTCAAAGTAATATCAGAATAAAATATGATTGCGTCTGTAGTTCATCATATCGTAAAGTTTAATTAGTTTGTCACAAAGTAATATGGTCATGAATATCAATTGATTATCTTTTTAAATAGGTGACCCCCCATTAAAAAATAATAATGAAAATTGAGTTTAAAATAGTCAGTATTCAGTTTCAGATGTTTTGTAAAACATCAACCCTGAAGTAGGCTCAGTTTTGCAGAAGAATTTGATCAAGGAGCTATGTAACTTCAGGGACCTATGTAACTTCAGTACACTCTTCATACAGGTGGTAGCGTAGTAGTAGACCATTGTGTGCTGATATGGCTTCTGCCCAAACTAATGACATACAAGATAGGTTACCCATAGCTGTAGGCTTTTCTGCCTGGTGCAATTTTCCCTCCACATGGGCCATATGAACAATGAAACTAAAATCATACTTTTTAAAGGAACCAGGGAATCCTTGAAAAGCTGCTACCACTCATTTTAAGTGTATATTTATCTCATACCAATAATCTAAACACAGTTTAATTTCTATATGTTCTAAAATAATTTTCCAAAATTGCGTACCTCCTTGGACAGTTTTAAGTTGACATAATTTCTTTTTTCTTTAAGTTTAAGTTGTTGCAGACATAGAACCCATTTTGTGGGGCCTAGAGCTTATGCAATTTTGTGAACTCTCTTTAAGAAAAAGAATACAAAATTATAAATACAAAATTTAGTATGAAAGAGAATATTTGTGTAGAATAAGAAAACAAATCACAACAGATTACAAATTTAAAGAGCTGATAAGTAACACTAACAGCGAAATATCCAGACAAACAGCACAATTAATTTTACTAATTTATCATCTGAAAAACATCTATAATTTTTTTCTAATCCCAATGTGGTTGGGTATATTACAGTATGACCTCTGGTCTTGTTGCTTTATGTAAAGATAATGGGAGAGATGTCATAGCAGGTGGTTAGAATATACATGGAAGACATGTTTACACTATGACAGCAAGCAATAACAACTAAATATGGAAGTGACTTTGAATTATATGTAAAATATAAAACTAAATGTAACACCAAATCAATTTCTCCTATAGATCTCAAAATTTCCAAGGTCATATTAAAACCACATACAGAAGGGATGTCTTTAAGATACTACATTTATATTTTTGTTTTTCTCCTTAAACTACTTTCTTTCTTTTTCTATCAGAGAATTTTGTCCTAAGTAAATATATTTAATGGTTGCTATTATTTCATGGAATGGTTCATAACACTAAAAATGCTTTTACACAAAAAAAATTTATGTATTTAAGTTTTTATTCATTTTTAATATTCTGTTACCATAAGTTCTTTGATATTAATCTTTAATATTAAATATTTTTCCTAAATAAATTATTAGTTATTTTAAACAATTGATTATAACAACAAATATATTACATATTCTAACAAATACTTAAGTTTTATAAATGCATCTTTTACTGAGATAGAAATTATTTTCAAGTATCAGTGAATGAAAATTACATATTATAAGAAGAAGTCATAATTTATCTTTCATTCTTTTTCTTGTTTTTCTTTCTATAAATCTAAGCACTAGGAAAGCTTCACGATGAAGTAAAATGAGACTAGGATTTGGTTATAGCCATACTAAATTTTGAATTTTTCTGTTATATGCTTAATACCACCCAGTGATATGTCATCTAATTACTTTACATGTTTCAACTCATTTAGGTTCTACTGTAATTTAATTATGCATCCCTGAAAAAGGATTTGTTTTCCAGTCATTCAATCCATGTACCTTCTCAGTTGCTACTAAGTAGACCAAAAAAAAAAAAAAAAAAAAAAAAAAAAAGCTTTCTCAATATTTTCAAATTTTTATTGTTTATTATTTAAGTAATATTCTATTACTTAAAGGTACCTTTTATGGAACTAAAATTATCAACACAACTCCCTCAGAATTAGAAATGGGCTGTTTTAGGAATTTTAGTAAACCTTCTTTTACAATAATTTAGGGATTAAATAAAGATTGGGTTATTAAATCAAAACTGTCATCACTCTTGAAACTTCATTCCATAATACATCTGAACTGAAAGATCCAAATGTATCACATTTCAATTACTATGTTTTCCTTTACAGAAGTGCATACAAGACATATAAGAATAGAAAAGACATTAAACTGTACAGCCAATTTTGTGTATCTTCATTATAGTGGACTTCTCAGATGTCCAATTATATATTATAATTTATTTGATGCGCTTGACATTTTTGCACCCAAGGTATAAGATTTGAAGTAGTTGAGTGTTGAGGGGAGTGTCCTTATGTTAAAAATGCAAGAAAAGAAAAGAAAAAAGAAAAATTGCAATTGTAAAAAGTTACCTGGGAAAGAACTGGAATGAATCCAAATTGTAATAATCTCAAGCAGAACAATTTTAGGGAAGAGTACATACCAAAATTGCACTCTTCTTGGAAGTTCCTTCTCAATCATTTTGAATGTTTATATCTTATATCCTTATAACTGCTAACCTGAGTGATAAGCTGAAGCAAAAGAAACTGAACTCTGAGCCATGTCTCTCCCAAATCTTCAAGTCCAGACAAATTACTTGGCTTTGGATTAACTAAATATATATGTATGAATATTAATCATGCTAACTCATATCATTACTGGTGGGAAAAAAATCTCTGAGTACAAGAGAATTATTTTAGTATTTATTTTCAATGATTATTGCAAAACTATTGGTAAATATATGCCCATTTATTCAAACAAAATACATTCTAGAAGAATTCTTCTCAAACTTTAATATGCAGACAAATTACCTAGGGATATTGGTAAAATTCAGATTGTGATTCCATAATTCTGTGGTGATACCTGAGATTCTGCACTTCTTACAAGGACCCAGGTGATCCTGATGTGCCACTGGTCCACGGACTAACTACACCTAGGAAGCCAGCACCAGATTACAAACATTGCCTAATGTATATATATGGTGATGCTGCAAGAGTTTCTGGGTCCATGTATGTGTTAAGTCTATTTATTGTAAAATAAAGTGTCCTATTATATTATTCTATATCACTCTGCTACCTACCATTTGCAGAGGGACTAATGTAATATCATGAAGGTAATTTTTATAGATTATGAAACTGGTTCTCAATCCTATCAGGTCCAACATCATCATTTTATAATAAATATATTATAATGTTCCTTTACCTATCTTGATATAAAATTCATAGATAACGAAGCTAGGCATAATAGAAAATAAATATAATACCCTAAAATAAATTTTAAAAAGAAAATGAAAGTAAATTATTTTTAAAATATGTATAATTTCAACATATAAATGCTTGAACATGTTGACACTAGAAGTTGTAATGAAGTAGACATCTATTTGCATCTATAAATATGATCAAATCCGAAAAAGGAACAGCTACAAATACATGAAATTCTACTCTATTAACAGATCAAATAAATGGAGAAGCACATTGCTATTAGTGATAAGGTTTTCTGAAAAGTGTATAGTTCTTGATTTCCCAAATTAAATAATAAATGATCTTTATCATAATTTATATGTGAGTAACATTTCTGGAAAAATTAATTTATCCTTAAACTATAAATTAAAAATAAACATTTTAGTTAAATATGAAACACTATTGGGGTCTTGGTGCATATAATTATAAATAGATTGATTTACCTACTTGAATGTATGCGGCGCATTTGAAAGTATATTCAATTCAGGACTATTCTTCCTTACTCATTTAAAGATATTGAGTATCTCTGATCTCTAACCAACAAATGACAGTCTTGCCTGCTATTTTTGTGACAACTAAGACAAAAAACGTCCCACCATTTTTCTGAGGCAGTTTTGGGGAGTGTTATCACCCCATTGAGAACCACTGCATTAGAATAATATTTTTGTAAGAATTGCAATGAGACTGCAAACACATGGGCATATATGATATTTTATTTAGTTTTTTAATTACCTCCATTTTCCCTCACTCAGCAATGTGGTTTCAACATTGAATTGTGTTTTGTTGTTGTTATTTGTTTTGCTGCATAACAAAACTACCACAAATATAGCAGTTTAAAATAACACAAATTGGTAAGCTCACATTTCTGTAGGTCAAAAGTATAGCATCTGGGTGGGTTGTCTGCTCAGGATTTTACAAGGCTGAAATCAAGTTGCTGGCCAGTTCTGTTCTCATTTGGAGGCTTGACTACCAAATAATTCACTTCCAAGCCCATTCTTGAGGCTACAGGACTGAAGTCCCTGTTAGCCAGGGGCCACACTGAGCTGTTAAAGGTGGCCTGCACACGCTCCATATACAAAACCAACAACAACACAACAGAGTCTTTAAATCCAAATCCCCACCTTTCCTTCTGAGACGAGCTAGAGAAAATGCTCTGTTTTTAATGGGCTCACATGTTTAGGTCAGGCCCACCCAGATAATCTTCATTTCTTAAAGTCCACTCTGATTATAACATGACCTAATGTCGTAAGCATTAGTTAGACATCTTAGAATCATGCACATCATCTACATTCCTGAATTCACTGAAACTGTGTACACTAATGTCATCAAAGACCTTTCTATTTCTAAATTCTAAGTTCCTTTCCTTGAACACTTGAGTAACAAGCTTGACATCATCCTTATTGTTGAATCTTTTTTCCTCTTTTAATTTCTACAACCTCTCTCTTTTCTGGTTCTTCTTATTTCATTTCAGTCTCAGTCTTTCTCTTTCACTAAAACTTTATTCTCTATTCATATGTTTCGTAAGGTTTGTTTTCCCTAGTAAATTCAGCCTTCCTTTATCTCTCTCACTCTTTCTCTCACACACACTCTCTCTCCCTCCCTACCCTTCCCTCTTTCAGTCTAATTCATTTCCAGGTCTTTGACACTCAATAAGACAATTCTTAATGGTACATTACCATTTCCAGTGCTAACTCAACATCTCAACTGGATGGTCCATTGTTACCTCACAATTAGCACAAACAAAACTCCTTGGGAACTGAACTATATTATGTTGAAGATTCAGTAATATATACAGTTTAAAAAGCTAAGACTTTAAAGCCATATTTTCTGAGTTTATATATGTATATAAACCGCCTCAAAACATTCACTCCATTCTCACTAATACCTCAAATAAGTCTCCATGTTCTGTTGCCCTACTGTTCCAAAATCATTCCTAAATGTTCTTATCTTTTTGTTATTCTTTCTCCAAACCATTCTTCAGATCACAATTAAATTTATACAGTTCCTTTGTTTGCTTGTTGTTTGCTTGAAGTGCAAATGAGGTCATATTGTTTGTTTACAACTTTTCATAGATCATCGTCACCTAAAAAAGTTGTCACATTTTGTAAAGCCACATTTCGTAATAAAAACAAAATTTTCAGAGTTTAAATAGAGATTTTACAATGATTCTGAATTTCCATTTCTTCTGAGAAGTAAAGATCTATCAATATGACATTGAAAACTTCGTGATACTAATCCACTAGAATCGTGTGGCTGAAGCTCACCTTGTGGTACGTACTCTATGGTTTGACAAAGTTCTCGCTGAACCCCCTTTCTGCTTGGGGGTTATCAAACTGCCCATGAGGTATTAGAGTTTTGACTCCAAGCATACCATAAAAATGCAAAGGCATGACAATCAATTACTTTACAATTTGGCCATAACCACCTTTCTCATCTTATTGCCTGCTATTTCTTACTACCTCCAACACACAAACTCACCAGTGGTACTGGATTTCATTCCCTGGATGAAGGTATTTTAAAGCCACATGAGTTTTGCCTCAGTCAGTATTCTCAACCTGAAATTTCTTTTTTCGCTTGAATTGCTTTCTTTACCTACTAAATTTCTTAGGTTCTGTTGAAATGGGATCTACTCTATGGAGACAAAATTCCCTCCTTTACGTGTCCACACAGTTTGTATATTTCTATTTCATAACACATTTATTATTTTATAGCTAGTTGCATGGATATCTATGTTTCTAGACAAAATATTATTTTATTCAAATAAATATTATTATTTTTTCCAATAGAATACAAGAATAGTGTCTGAAATATAGTAGACTTTATAATGTAGTGAATGACCTTGTAATTTTTAAAATAGCAACATAATTTCAGAGGCTTTAGAGGATAGAAATGAATGATCTATGTTTTTCTAGTGTTTGGGAGATGGAAGAGTAATTGGTCAGAGGACTATCTGAAGTAGGCAGGAGATTCTTGTAAATTCTACCTGCCTATATTGTCCACAAATTGGAAATTGAAATACTAATATTTCTTAATACAAATAAACACAGGAAGGAAAGGTTTGCAAATTATTTTTAATTATTCTAATTGGGTATTGGGTCTTTTTTTTTAAACATTGTTATGTATTTATTTAATAAAAGGGCATATTTATTTATGTTTGCAAACAAGTTTCAAAAACAAAAGGAAAACATGTTTGTGTCTACTTATTAACCTTTTTCAAAATGCCAACAGCCCTCATGCTGTATGAAACTTTCTAAGGATTTATTAGAAATATCAACATAGTTCACTCACAGTTCACCAAGACATCACTGAACTAACATGTTTAGACAAAAACAAAAAGGACTAAGGTTCTCTTGTAGCTTGATAGTTGATTTAATTTGACTTGCCTGAAATAATAAAAGCATTTCAAGCATCTTTCATCATGTAGTTGATGTCCTGCATTAAACAATCTACTAAATTTTGAAGGTTTCTAATTGGGTTTTTAGGTGACTTTGCTTTGTTTACTTGAGCAAATAAAAATTGCTGAAGGTTGAAAAGAAGCAGGAAAAAAGGAAAGGAAAATGAAAAGAAAAATATTCTCTATTGTGAATTCTTGGGAAGAACTTAGGCAAAATTGCTAAGGTGTAGAATAAAGTTATTTGAAGACTATTGAGATGCCAGGTTTCTGCTCCTTTCAATCTCTCACACCTTGAATGCATTAGACAACCAGAAAAGATTTATCATTGAATAATTTGATGTTTTGAAAGAGAGTTAGAAGACTTTAAAATGCATACACCTCTGGTATGATTTTTCTTTTTAAATTTATACCTTCTGGAATTGAAACTTTAAAATTATCAGCACATTTGTTATCTGCAAAGGCAAGTCAATTTTATATGAAAGCATTGTGTAGCTCAATTATAAATATTATCTTTTCTGTTAAAGAAATCTATTAACAAGGTTTTCTGAGTCTTTCATTTTGAGAAGTACCCTGCAGTGGAAAGTGGCAATTCCAACTATTTGTTCCTAAAATATGTCACAAAGTGATACTGTAAAAAGCTTTTCAGAACTCATATAAAAATATGATTGCAAAGTTAGATCACATTTCAAAGGATAACTAAACTAGAGGCATATTTTAATTACTCACTACATATATCAGAAAAAATAATCAAAGAACAATTTTGTTGTATGAACTGAACAACATCCTTAAAAAGGAACAAGTCTTCAATTTTCAGTCACATGTTGCATAGAACCAAAAAATTAAAAAGCACTCTCTTTTTCTGTAGTCCATGGTAGTAATATTTTTCAAGATAAATTTTAAATTTTATCTATTCTTTTGTTACCAATTTTAATTCAGATAAAAGGAAATATCTCAAGTTTAGTCTATCTAAATATTTAACATAAAGACAGTAGCATTCAATGAAGTAAGTCAAAACATGTTTGGGTAGTCATTCTAGCATACAAGATTTTCAGCTATAAGTTTCATAATTAGAGTGATGGTACTTAAATTTAAAAATTGGAAATATAATGTTATAAGCACATATATGGAAAAACTGACAATTTCAAATTTGGACTCTCCCGGAAAATTCTTAGTACATGGTTGTCACATCTTCAACAGTACTTTTTAGTGGATAGTATAACAAAGGGGAAAAATAATTCATCATGAAACTTGAAAACTTTCTAATTCTATATTATTGTCTTAGCAAGTTATTTGTATGGTTTACAAAAATAAACCTATACCAATCATGCTTGATTTCAGATTGTTTATACTATGTTAATTTATACAACTAATTTAGAAAACAAAAATCTTGTTCCTCCCTACCCTCCCTTAAGTCCATAAGGTTTACCTGAAGGCTCATTGCCATTTGTGTCTGTGCCCTTGAAATCTACCTCTCAGACTGCCTCATGTAGTCACTACAGCTTAGGGTTCCCAGAAACCCTAAGCTGAATTTACATTAGCCTACCAGGGCTTAATTTATGAAATATTTCTAACACCACAGATTAGTTCTGAGCCATTTTACAGCTCTGGAAAGTCTATACCATAAAGAATGCTCCTTTTCATTCCAAATCCATTTGCATTTTATTTGTGCTTCAAAGAAGGAACAATCTAAACTGATTAGAATCTGCAGACACTGTGCATAATGAAAAATTAATTGCATCAATCTTTTCAGTGTAGTGGTCTTAACAACTCATTTTCAACTGGTCATTTTTCCACCTGCTCACCAGGGCTTAGGCAGCTGAGACAAGCATATCTCTGACATTTGCAGAATACCAATGAAGCTAAGGTCACCAGTACATCATGCAAGTGGGAGCTGAGGATTCTGAAAGAGATGTAAGCTGTTTGGATGAGCTAGAACTATTATGTGACCGGGGAGGGCAAATACATGCTATGACAACTCATGCAGGCACAGTTTGAATTAACCGAATAGAGAGGAGAAGAAAAAGTTGAAAACACCAACAGCAAAGGCTCTCTCAATGAAGGGTGAGCAGACTGTACTGCTGACAATGGTGGTAAATCAACAATTGCGTGTGCTAATATCCTTGCAGGCAATGTGATATGGCAGGTGGGGACTGCCATCCAATGCATATGCATCAAATGGAGGTTTTGCTTTTGAAATAGGGATAATTCACTGTAATTCACTATATTTCATAAAATAGACATTTCAGTCTTATTCTTTGACAACATGCTTCATGTTCTTATTGATAAAGATATACATCAAATCCCTCAGTCACCGTCTAAGGTTTTATTCTTTTTTTAAAGCAAACCCTTACAAAGAACAGGTTTTCAATAATTTTCCAGCAAGTTTCTGGGCCTTAATGCCAAAATAAACACAGAGGTTTCTGGGTTTTCTTGGCTTTATCCTCCAAATAAAGATAAGGCAAACAAACAAGAAAAGTCAAGGCAACAGCCAGAATTAGGTTAATTTCAGATGTTCACTACAGTTTTATAGGACTTTGCTATTCAAAATAAGGCTCACAGAACAATCACCCAGGGAGCTAGTTGGAAATGAAGAATCTCAGAAGGCCGACCTCAGATTTACTGAATTACAATTTACATTTTAGCAGTGCTTCTCAAACTTTTGTATGATAATTCATAACCGGAGGGCCTGCTAAAACCCAGATTGCTGGGCTCACTTCTAGATCTGGTAGGTGTTGGGTAGTGCCCCAAAATTTGCATATCTTACTAGCGTCTTCCCTACTGTGATTGCTGGTCTATGGACATGCTGCCTTAAGAAAAGTTACACATAAAAAAAAAAATGAAAGTCTCACTTTGTTTTTTTCCCTTCACTGTATAGACTATGTCAGTAATCTTTAAAGTGGTAGTAAGTGTCTAGCTAATGAGGAAAAACATCAGCAAAGGAATATATATCCAATTGATACAGAAGACAATTTATAATGTTTAAAGAATCATTACTCAGAAAATGAACATTTATTATTGCTCTATTTACAACTTATTTTGCGTCTCTGGGCTATTTCTGTTCTCCCTCATACATTCTTTTTGAAGACTTTTTCAGATCTTTAGTCAAAATCTATTTTATCTGAAAGACAAAACTCCACTGTATGTGAATAATTAATCTAGTGCACTAAAAGAACTAAATCACTCCACTACATGCAAATCTTCCAAGGTATTCTTTGTTTATATAGTCATCTTTATTATTGTTGGTAGGGTTTACAATGACCCCAGGATTTCCTGCACTATTTGCAAGAATGACTGGTACAATATTCATTGTGGTACAGAACATGAACACTTACTTTCACAACCATAAAACTGAATTTTACTCATATATTACTTACCAATTATTGATATATTATCAGAACATGTATACACCTGAGAAGATACAATAAAGATTTTATATTCTTGAACATTTTTCATTTGCATGCTGTTAAATCATGATAGTAATACCAATAAAGATTTTCTTTAGCTCATTAATTAGTGAGGAAAACAACAAGATATTAAAACTGATTCAAAGGAGACTCTGTAAGACATACATATATAGGGACAATGAGGAATGCTGATACAAATTTGCTAACAGTTATAAAACTGATTAAAATCTATAGTCAATAAAATATAGTATTTGGAATCATCTTTTCACAGGGCTAAAATAAATTTCCTCCCTAGTGGAGAAAGTCCATTTTCATTTTTAAGGACACGCATCTTTTACATACCTATCAGTAACACAGCTGTGACAGTCTGAAATTCTTTTATGAATCCCCAAAAGATTATGTTCTTAAACTAATCTATTCCTATGGGTGTGAGATTCTTCGACTGGTCTTTGTTGGTGGGGCCTGACTCAGATTGAGTCTCATCTTACTGGGTCTGATATTATCGGAGGCATACAGGAAAAGGGAGCCCTGCCGTATGCAGGGAGGGAAGTCCCCAAGAGGCTCAAAAATCTGAAGCCCAAGGAGAGATAAGCTGCACGCTATCAGGATTACAGTTTATGGGAAATCAGGAAGAAAGCAGAGCAGCTGAGACTGATAGAGGAGGCCAGGAAAGAGACAAGCTCTATGCCTGGTTGTCCAAAGCTGAGCTCCGGGAGATAGTAGATTCTGGAGGGGAAGGAGACCTCAGCAGAGATTGGTGGCCATCTTGCTTTACCACATGACTGGACAACAGGAAGAACAGTAGCTGATTTTGGTGAGAAAGCACTTCTGATGGTGCTTGATTTAGATATTTCATGACATTGAAACAGTAAGCTTTTACTGCAAATAAATCCCCATTATAAAAGCCAACCCATTTCTGGTACATTGCATCAACAGTCCTTTGTCAATCTAAAACAACAGTGTTACAAAAGAGCTTAGTCAAAACAATAAAAAATACACATCCTTATGGAATTAGATAACCTAAGAGAGTTTTCTAGACAACTTCCAATAAACCATTGAAAAATCATCCAGTAATCTCATTTGCCCATTTCAAAGTCTTTCACATTTCCCAAAATTGCTAAAAAGAAAAGAAAAATAGTTGTTTTTTCCTAAATGATCGAATTTCAACAAGAATTATAGACCCAAAACTATACGGAGTAGAATCCAAGGAAAGGGAAAAAAATCTTTTAAAAAATAAACACTTTAGATGTGACCCTCTATTATAAAAATAAATTTAATATATAATGGTCCTTCATTCATAGAAAGTTTTTGTAACCAGAGTCAGCTTTCCTCTGGGGAAAGTATTGACTTTCCCTTTATAGCCAGGAATTAAACTCCTTGATGATGCTTAATATGTACAGATAATAGATATTTTTTTAAAAAACTTAGAATTTATCAAGTTGGAATATGCTCATAGGTGTTGCATAAATTATTGAGAAAAATAATTTAAGTACCAATTTACAAAAGAAAAAATATCCTGTTGTCATTTATTTCTTTTATGAGGTATCAAATATGGATTTTTACTTTGTGACATAGGACTTGGCATAGGCTATGATGTATAATCTCCAAGAAAACAAGAAGGGATGGAATTTGAGCCCAAGTAAAGGAATGAACTTAGACATAAAATAATATATCTTCTTTTGTAATAGGAAAACAGGTGGGGAAGGATGATGCACCTACATTTTTCTAAGTTTGCTAACAGAAAGCCTAGAGAATTCTCACTTGATAGCTCTTCTCTAGGAAGTGGGAAACATCCTTGTTTAAAACAAAAGGGATATGAGTAACTTAGGGGTAAAACAAGGGTGGCAATAGCAATTCCGGTCCCCTTCCTCCAATCCTGCTAGGGACATGCTTCCCTGGGTTCTACTTCATATCACTACACATTTCCTCACATTACCCTTCAAATGTCCACTTCCTAAAGACATTGATTTAGGCTATTCAGAAGTAGACAAAGATGTCTCAATGTACACTAAAAATATTTGGACAGCCATTTTTGACAATTATGTGTCAAAGATTGGAGGATTCCTGATTTTATACTCAACTAGAAACCTTCCATACTTACCCCTGTATTTCATGATCATCAGTATTCTATGCATAATGTGGATGTAAATTAAAACAAAACCCAACAAAACAAACACAAAATCTCCTTTGTCAAGTAATTTGTGAGAGACACTAAATTGATGTGTTTAGTTACAGTTCAACTCATTTTCACGCTTTTAACTAAATAATAATTAGTCATTTGGCAGAAAAAGTCTTTTAATATTCCTTATGCTATTCCCCCACAAAACTTTGAAGTTTCAAACAGGGCCAAAATCTCAGGATTTAGGTATATGAAGACCTTGAAAAAGTCCCACAAATGATGCAATTTTATCCCTCTTCCTTGCTCACTGTGGTTTTATTATTAAGGAATTTAAAGGGCACATGTATTTCCAGATCTTCTTCTTTTGTTGTGTTACTGTTACTGTTGTTAGGCATACATAATTAGTTTCTTGAGAAATTTCATGAAGACCTTGAAATGTATACACCCTACTCCTTGTAGTTATATAGTTTAGTTTATCAAAATACATATACCTAAAATATACATTAATGGTTACAAAAGAACCATAAAATCAATTGACTAAAAAATCCACCTTCTATGTGTGTTATCACACTGCCTAACTATGGAAACTGTTGATGAAACACAGATGTGTCTGATGGCACAAATTATGGATTATGTGACCATTACCAATTTTAAGCTATTAGAATTGTAGTTATCAATGTTTCTAAAAGCCAAAAAAAAAAAAAAAAAACACCTGTCTTAATTCTCATTGATGTTTTGGATGCATCTTGAATGATATGTTTAATTCTATACATCATATTTTAAGAGCATGTTAGAATGTGATTGTGCCCAACCAATGATGATTAGGGTGGTGGTGAATGTTCTAAAACCACATACTAAGAAATAGTTCAAGAAACTGTGAAAACTAATCCTATGAAAGAGAAAGCTTGAAACCATGTCATGAGAAAGGAAGTAGACAAACTTAGAATAGCTTTAAAATGCAACCTGTGGGTGAAAATTAATTGGAAGTATTTTCTTTTTTAACTTCAGCATAATGAATGGATGCCTTTCCCCAATTTGAATTTTCAGAAATAGAGTCATTAAGCACTGTCACTTTAAGTGGTCAAGCATCATTAATGGTGAATCTGTTTTGCCTGCCTAACTACTGCCAATCTTCTAGACTGAACATGGACATTGTCCTGTCCAAAAAGTCTTACATGATCTCCTGCTCTGGTTTGGATGGTCCTTCTAAGTGATGTGCCATTAATATTATTCCATACCCTTTAATATATTGTCTGTTTACTTACATGCTTCTCCCACTAGTCCAAAGTTCCTTAAATATAGGGACTTGACTCCTAGCACTAGCATAAAAATATATATGAAGAAATGCTCCCTGGGAGGTTTCCTACTTTGTAATCTTTAAAAATCATGTAAAGCAATTATTGAGTACTTACAATAAACCTTTTGCTGTGTCAGCTGGGAACAGCCTCTTTTCTTCTCTTGTCTTCTCTTTCCTTAGTTTCCCTTTTCTTTTGGATCTCATATGGAATTTGTTGGTCAATGTGTTGATCTTGATGGTTGATCTCACATGGTACCACCTTGCAGTGGGTGACTCTGATGCAGAGATTGGCCCATATAATAAGAGAAGAAAGTTCTAGTCTCCACAAATCCATTGCTATAGTCCCAACAAAATGATAGATCTTTAAAATGTTGTCAAATAAATACTGATCCCTTTCAAATATCTGAAGTCTTTTGAAAAGCCTTCTGAAATATTCTAACTTTTTCCAGATAATTTTAACCTCCTCTTCCCCAAACATCACATGATAACCCTCAAACAAACATTTAAATTGTAAGCATAATAAATGACAACTTATAAATTTGAAGCATGGAGGAGACTGGCATGTGTTCAACTCATACAGCCTCTGGATGTTGAAAATTCTCCTCCATTTTTCTGAAGTTCAGTTTTTATTCAATGAAAAAATTTTGTTATAAATATTGTATCTATGTGTAATAGGGGGTAGTGTACAGGTTACACAATAATTCCCAATTGTTCTCTAAATCTCTTTTAGCTTTTTATTTCCTGGCTCTACTTCTCACTACAATTCTTGATTTTTTGATGTAGCTGTCAACTGACATATTCAATAAACTATAAAATCAATTCTCAAAATTATTCCTCTTCAACCTTCCCATCTTAGTAAAGACCATCACTCCTAGATGTCTTTCTTGATTTTCCACTTGTTTCTATCTCTTTTATTTGATCTGCTAAGTTCTGTCACTCTGGCTCCACATGCCTTGAGTGCATCCTCTTTTCTCTTTGTCACTGCCATTGCAGACTAAGTCACCATCATCTCTTACTTGTAATACACCCATAGCTTTCACACTGATTTTTCATTCTTATTTTTATCCTTTTTTCTAGCCAGCTTCAGTTTGATCCCTTTGATCATTTCTCATCAAAATTTAAAATAAAAATCTATATTTTTTGACTTTAAAAAATGAAGCATGCATGACAGGCTTCCTGTCTTAGTTTGCCACAGGGCTGCCAATGCTAAGTACCAGAAATGGGTAGGATTTTATAATGGGAATTTTATTTAGGGTAAACGCTTACAGTTCTGAGTCCATGAAGTGTTCAAATCAAGTCATCAGCAGAGATGTTTTCTCACCAAAATCAGCTTCTGGTCATCCTGGGGTCCTGCCACGTGGTGAAGAAAGATGATCTGCAGATCTCAGCTGAGGTCCCTTCTTTCCTCTCCAGAATCTCCCGTCTCCCAGAGCTCAGTTGTGGGCAACCAGGCATAGGACTTGTCTATTTCTGGGTCTTCTCTCTCAGTCTCTGTTGCTCTGCTTTCTTCTTGAAGGCTGTCAGGTATAAGGCTCATCTCTTCAGCCTTGAGCTGCTCCATAGGCCTAGCACCTTAGGGGCTTCTTGCTTAAGCTTTGCCTGCTAGTGATCCTCAAGTCTTCTCTCACATGGCAGGATCAAAAGTGGCAGAGCTCCCTTTTCCTGACCCTCTCTCTCTGTTTATGTAAGACCTAGCCATAGGGTGGAGACTCAACCTGAGTCATGCTTCACTGAGTAGCCCAATCAAAAGGTAATCACATCCACAGAAATGGATTAGTTCAAAACACACTCTTTTTTGTGGGGGATTTATAAAAGAAATCCAAACTGTCACATTTCCTGACTATTTATACAACTATACTTCATATTGCTTCAAATTAAGAAAATGTATGATTCAAGGCCTTGCAATTGCAAAAGCCACCTGCGCTTAATTTTATAATTTATTATTATTATTTTAAAAGGGGCTCCCAGAATTGTTAAGCTCTTAGTCCCACCAAGCATTCCCTAGTCACGCTACTTCTTATCATTTAGTCAAAGCTCAACGAGGAAACTTTTGATCTCTCTGTAGATATAAAGTTTTCCAGTGTATTTTTCATTTCATATATTCTCCTCACATCATCTCACATATTCATATAACTAAATCATCTATAATTTATTGATTTGTTAACTGTTATTGGATTCCTGGCTCCTAAAACCAATACCATAAAATAAGTTGGGTTTGATAACAGGAATTTATTGGTTCGCGGTTTCAGAAATTAGAAGGTTTGCTTTCTCCCAGGATCAGTATCTTCTAGCTGACCAGCAATTTTGGGGAATTCTTGGCTTTTCCATCTTATGACAAGGCATATGGTGGTATTTTCTCCTTTCTCTTCCAAGTTCCATAGACTTCCAGTTTCTGTCTGCTCTCTGTTGCTTCTCCTTCCATGTCTAATTTTCTTTGCTTAAAAGGACTTTAGTCATATTGGATTAAGGCCCATCCTCATTCAGTTTGAGAACACCTTAACTAATTCCATCTTCAAAAGTCCTATTTCCAAATGGACTCACACCCACAAGACCAGGGGTTGGTACTTGAACATGCCTTTTTGTGGACATAATTCAATCTCCAACATTACCTTATTTATATACTGTTTTTTGCTCATTAAGTTACAAGCTTTGTGATGACTGCTCCTTATCCATTACTCTTGCTCCTTTGTGCAGAATACTATAATCTATAAATTTGGCTAAATAAATAAATGAAGGAGATAAATATATGTAGGATTTTGTATGTAAGATCTGTTACTTATAATCAATGTTCTTCACCCTTTTATCCTTCTGGATCTTTAAGAAGGTAAAAAAATAACTTAAAAATATTATTTTACCACATTTCAAATGACTTTGCTCCTCTATATGCAAATAATGTAAGCAAAGAACCCATTTGCCTAACTTCTTATCTTCTAATAATTGTATAATTCAATGTTCTTAAAACATGGTTGCTTAGAGTTTAACTGAGTGGTCAAAATATCATCTTAAATTGTGTGAGAAAAACTTAACATGCGGTTGGAGAAAACAATCAAAACACCAGAATTGGACTGTAAAAGGCATATATTTCACTCCTCAAAATAAGCTGTGGAAAAACTGTAAAATTATTGTCTCTGTAATTGAACATAGTTTCAACTTTGAGCCTTGAATTTACCCTTAAGGAAAACTTAATTCAAATTATTTCTCCTTTTCTCTGAAGTTATAGTTAATGACAAGATATTTATGTATTTGATGGCTATCTGGTGATCTGTTTATGTTGGAATCCATGGAGAAGAATTCCAGCCTATTAAGTCCACTAGGCATGCCCCTCATCAGAGACCACAAGTCTTTCTCTCCTTACAAATCCTCAAATCTTTTTGGGCTTCTTTTGCAAATGGCTCAGTTGAGGCAATTGTTGCTTTCCTCTGCTTCCCCCTTCCACAAGTCCAGGAAATTTTTAATAGAATTTAGATGAGGTATTATTTATTTACTGACCACATATTCTCTCTATCATCTGGGAACTTATTTTTAAAGCCCAGAGTATGGGGACGATAAATATTCAAAAATATTTTAATGTGTACCTCTGCTAAGAGTTTCAAGAATTTACTTGAAATGCAAAAAACAATATTTATCTCTGTTCTACAGTTCTGCATTTATTCTGAAGCTTCCTTACTCTGAGGCAGGAAAACATTTCTAATTATCCAAGTAAGTGTAGCAGAGTACCAAGAAATACCAAAATGACTCACCTCTTTAGGAAAAAAATACTAATCGAATTGCTTATTTTTAAGCCTTGTCTTAACAGTATAAAGGATCCCCTCTTTCTTTCTTGATCTCTCCCTCTCATCATCTCTAACACTGCACAACTTAGTCAACAAGTCCTTCAATGTAAATGAATCATTATTTTCTTTTAAAAAGCCTTAAAAGTCATTTGATCACCAGGAATCTGAAAAGATGCAGTTTTTGTTCTCCGGTTTACACGTTTAAATTCTATTTTATTTTTTAAATAATATATTTTATTCTAGAACATTTTAAGTCTTAGATGTATGGCCTATTCTAATTGGCAAACTGGAATGGATATTGTACTATAAAAAGCCACTAATAAGAAACAATTTAAAGTTTCATGTACATCAACATGTGGAAACAGAACAGACTGGCATAAAGAAATATATTGATTTCTTGAGTTGCACATTCACCCACAAGTTAGAATATTGCTTCTCTCAGCTATGTTGACTGTTTTGTTTCCAAGAATCCCTGACTGTCCAAATTCTCAGTCCTTTACATTGTCACCCTCATGTGTAAATAATTTCTCACATTTACTTGGATTGAATGAACTCAATATTTCCAATTTGAAAACCTCTTTTATAATTTTTAAAGAAGATGCTGCACATTCATGTCAAGTTCTAGAAGTGAGTCAAAGACACAGAATGAAAGAAGAGATATGCCAACTTTGGAAAATGGTAAGTTGCAACCATGCACCAGATGTCTATCTGCAATAAGATAATTGTATGCCATAAGAGAATAAGAAAGAAAAGTTCTGGCTATATTGCATGACATATCTGAAAGAGTGAAAATCACCTTGTCTGAATGGAAAAACCATTCAAGAAACTGGGCCAACATTGATTGGAATCAGAGAATTAATTTGTCATGATCTTATGGTGGCCTAATTCAATTGAATTTTTAAGCCGACATCCAAATACTTGGAAACATAAAGATATCAGTACTAGAAATATAGTTCTCTAGGGGTCTATGGATTTAAATGTTGCATTTTATGATCTATAATTTCAAAATTCATTATCAATTGTTCTCAAATGGATGACGTATATATGGACTTTGCAAAAACAGAGATTTAATTAAAGTAATATAGAATTTTGATAGTTTTTCCTGTCAATTATATTTGAAAAATATGTTAAATAAGAATACCTTAATAATATTAGTTTATTGTCCAATATCAGCTTTCCAAAAATAAAAAATTTAAAACATGTACCTTAAACCAAATTTTTGGTCACTCTCATATTTAAAATAAGATTTTTGAAAAGAAAAAGAAGAAAATAAGAAGTGGGTAAAGAAACTCTAATGGTAAATTATTATCTGCCTGATTATATCTTTTTTTGTCAGAGAATGCCTTTCAACCAACTTCTTCACAGAGACTATTTCTATTTATACCTCCCCAGTCCACCTGCCTACTACTAATAAATTTAGAAATATTTAACAGTGGACACTTAAATGAGGAATTTTGAAATATTTTATAGATATAGGTATCAAAAGAAAAGATTAGAAATGGCATCAATTTATTCTTATGAATAATGAAAGAGTTGCAAAATGTGGTTAGTTAAGATTCAAAATATTGAAAAAAGACTTTCTTTAGCACCCATAATATATATATTTTAAATTTTCATAAAATTATTTTATAATTATAGCAATTGCAACCAAAATTATTCATTACATAAATATAAATGTAAGTAAAATGACAGGTCCCAAACTTATTAAGATAGCAGAGTGAGAAGCTTCAGGATTCCATCCCACCATAGAAGCTTTGAACAACCAGCAAGAACTAGCAAAAACAGCTTTTTCAAAGTTCCAGGAAACAGTTAAAGGATTGCAGTAAAAGGGCAAGCTTGGAATAAAAAAACAACTTAAACCAGTGAGATCTCATGGTGCCCTTGTTGGGTCCCCGATTTCCTCACTGGCTTAATGTAGAGCAAGCCTTTGTTCCCAGTTTAGGTCCCTGGTGTGGTTCTAGAAAAAGCAGAGTAACCCTTTTGTATATAGTGGAAGCATGTAAGTCTGACCCAATCTGCCTGATGGCAGCCTTAGGGACTGAACCAGGACACGTGTTACAGGCTCACCACCCCAGAACTTGCCCTTTATGTAAAAGGTAGCTCAAAGTACTCTCCTACAGATTGTGGTGGGAGAGTAGTCAAGTCGTGGTTGCCTGGGACAAGGGATTGCTTGTTGTAGGATATGAATGAGGAGATATGAATGAGTGGTTTGGAACTGCATGTACCCCAGTAAAACATGTTAAACTTAATCTATTCCTGTGAGTATGAACCCATTGCAAGTAGGAAATTTTGATGAGATTACTTCAGTTAAGGTATGGCCCACCTCAATCAGGATGGTTCTTAGTCCTATTACTGGAGTCCTTTGTAAGTGGAATCAAATTCAGATAGAAAAAGAAAATGTCCCAGGAAGTAAGGAACTGAAATTTAATGGAATCCGGAAAAGAACTGAGAGGATAGGAGAGGCTGCCATGCCTTGCTAGTAACAGAGAAGCCCAGGATGAAGGATTATTGGCAACCAAATATAGAGTTCCAGTCTTCAGGGAGGAAACATTGCCTTGATGATATCTTGATTTGGACATTTTCCTATCCTCAAAACGGTTAAATAAATTACCTTTGTTTAAGCTAACCCATTGCATGGTATTTGTTTAAACAGCAAAGGAAACTAAAACATCCTGTAACAGGAGAATTCCTAGGGCCACATGTGCATTCCTGAGGAAGGACACATATGGAAAGGATCCTATGCTTTGGCCTTGAGTTATTCTTTAAACCCATTGTTTGAGTAAGCTCTGAAGGAGAGCACTCACACAAGTCAATCTATAAAGACGAGGAAAGGTTGTTTTTTTTTTTGTTTTGTTTTGTTTTTTTCCTTTGTTAACTCCTATAATTCAAGGAAAGCTCTGTCTTAATAATAGCTGGAGAGCTAAAGGAAAAAAAATCTCTGAGTCTAAATTCTAGCAATAATATTTTATTTAAATATCAAAATATACAGGTTTCAACAAGAGATTTCAAAACATACAAAGAAATAGAAAATGATGGCCCAGGCAAAAGAGAAATTTAAAGCATTGAGAGCCGTCAATGAGGAGGAAAATACCTGGGAAATACCAGACAAATATTTTAATAAAGTGGTCCCAAATATTCTCAAAGAGCTAAAGGAAAACACAAAGAACTAAGTGAGTAAAACAATGAATAAATACAAAGAGAATATCAATAGAGAAATGTATATAATGAAAAGGAACCCAACAGAGATGAAGGCTACAGTAACCAAAATTAAAAATTCCCTAGGGGGATGACGTTCAAAGCAGATTGGAACTGGCAGAAGAAAGAATCAGTGAGCTTGAAGATAAGACAATTGAAACCACCTAGTCTGAATAGCAGAAAGAAGAAAGAATGAAGAACTTTGAACCGAGTTGGGCACCATCAAGCATACCAATGTATATATTTTTGGAGTCCCAGGAGGAGAAGATAGAAAGGTACAGAGAGAATATTTAAAGAAATAATGGCTGAAAAATTACTGAAAGGCATGGATATACGCACCCAAGATGTTCAACAAACTCCAAATAAGATAAACCCAAGAGACCAACATTATGATATATTATAATCAAATTATAAAAAGCCAAAGATAGAGATATAAGCAGCAGATTGAAAGGAAATATTTGCTATATTAAAGATAATGGATGAATAACTCAAACATATTAAAAGTCCCCATGGCAGTTTGCTATAATTTATGAATTCCAAAAGAGATATAGATTGTTTGTAAACTGGTGTGTTCCTCTGGGCATGATAACCCTTTGATTATATTAGATTCAGCTGAGATGTCTGATTAAATTATATTAAGATTATGGCTTTGATTCAACCACATCATTAGGGTAACTTGGTTTGAGTCCCTGCCCCGCCCCCCCCCTTTGTGGATTATATATACGGACACTCACTCCGGGAGAAGATGGAAGTAAATACACAGAAAAAGACACAGCAGGGGAGAGAACCTGGTTTTGATGCTGCAGCCCTGGGAAGAGTTGAACCATTTGCCTGAAAGTTTACAGCTGACCTTCTGAAGAGAACAGAGCAGCTGAGCCTGGAAAGATACAAGCCCTGGGAAAAGAGACAAGCCTTTTGCCAGCCTACAGCTAAGATAGGAAGAGGCTGGATCCATGGAGACTTAAGAGGAAAGAGGAAGGCTGAACGGTCTCAGATGTAACTTGCCATCTTGCATATACATGTGGCAACAGACTTTGGGTGAGAAAGTACCTCTTAAGGTACCTTGAGTTGGACTTTTTAGGGCCTTGGAAAACTGTAAGCTTCTACCTCAAATAAATTCCCTTTATAAAAGCCAACAGACTTCTGGTACTTTGCATCAGCACCTCTGTTGGCTGACTAATACAGTCCTTATTATGAAAAATGCTACAAATCATGTAAAATTCAGTAACATTTAATCAAATAATTATGAAAGAGGAAATATAGATGACTAATAAATATACAAAGAACATTTAAATCAAGAAAGTGCAAATTAAGAAAAAGTACCAATTTTTCCTATCAAATTGACATTGTTTTATCTGAATATATAAAGTGGTGCAAGGGTATGTGGAAATGAGGTTTTTTTTTGTGTATTTCTTATGAAAACAAAACATGTGTAGCACTTTGGAAGGAAATTTTGCATTATATTTTAAAATGTAGAACTGTAGAAATTTGAATGCAGTAATTATAATTCTCAATTTTTACCTTAAAAATAGGTATAACATACTCAGTTTGAGTATAAATATGTTTATTGTGGCATTATTTGTTACAATGTAAAAATTAGAAACAATCCAAATGTATAACAACAGATGAATTACTAAACATGATATATCTATATTTTGAAATATATGAAATACATATAAGAAGTCCTGAATAAATACAAAAACACCATGTTCATGGAAAAGATAATATAAAAATATAATGTAAAGATGTCGATTTTCCCTAAATTAGTCTCTACTGCTTCTGCAATTTAAATTAAAACCCTAACTAGATTTTATTTTTGGAATGTGCAAAGTGATTCTAAACTGTATAAAGAAAAGTAAAGATTCTTAAGTACCCAGGATAATAGTTAAAAGAGACAAGTGAATACTCCTATAGAGATATTAGGATATATTACTTTGTTTATCTGAGGCTTTTAGGGACCCCAGCAAATATCATGTCCTTGGAGCTAATTCATTCCTGTGAGTGTAAACCTATTGTAGGTGGAGCATTCCTTTTAATCAGATTACTTCAGTAGGGCATGACTCAGGGTGAGTCTCAATCCTCTTCCTGGAGTCCTTTATAAATGGGATGAATATGGAGAGAAGAATCCACAGAAGCTAAGAGAGGAAACCACAGCAACCAGGAAGCTGAAAGTGACCCAGAGGAGAAGGGAATTGCTGCCATGTGCCTTCTCATTTGAGAGAGGAGTCCAGGATGGCCAGCAGCTGGTCTTCCTGGAGAGAGCATAGCCTGATGCACTGATTTGGACATTTTTCATGGCCTTGGAACTATAAATTTATAAATTAATAAATCCCCATTTAAAAAGCCAACCCATTTCTGGTATATTGCTTTTGGCAGCTTTTAGCAAACTACAACAATTATAAATTCATTATCATTAAAACAGTGTGCTATTAGTGAAAGTGGATTAATTTTTTTTAAAACGGGACATAATAGACAATGTAGAAAGATACTTAGGAATAGACAACTGTTATTTGATTGAAATGTTTATCAAGGGTGGTGAAATTATGGATTTTTACCACAATGGTGTAAAAACTAGCATGGTATATGGATAAAAATAAAATTAAAGACTTAATTCACTAATATATAAATTCCATAAGTGTTAATGACGTAACCAAGAAAAACTATTAACAGAGAAAGAAAATTTTGACATTAGATTTGGGAAGGATTTCTAATAGAAGATATGCAGAACAAAATGATAAAGAATCATATATAAAAATCAATGATATCTCTTTAATGGATAATGTATTTATTGTATATTATGTGTGTTAATTCATAGGAAAATATTTGGAAGGCTCAGTAACAGTGTGCATATGGTACTATTGTGGAGGTATTAAAGGGATATTGAAATTTTTTTTTAGTTCAGATATTCGCATGCAATTATGTCACATGGTGTTTTTAAATCTCATCATTGGACTTCCTGCAGGTTATAAAAAGTAAGATGTGATCAATATTCATATTCAGTTTGAAATCTCTATGTGTAATTTATAAATCAGTTTTCACATTTTTAAAAATATAGTCTTATTACAGAAGTTGTGAATTTACAAAACAATCATGCACATGTGTAGAATTCTCATACAATACCCTTTCACCAACATACCACACCATGGTGGAAGATTTGTTACAGATTATGAGATAATAATATCAGACTATTACCATCAACCAAGGTCCATAGCATGCATTTGGCACACATTTTCCATACCCCCCCCATTATCAACACAGTACATCTTTGGCATTGATAAAAGAATATTACAACATCACTGTTAACCACAGTCCATAGGTCACACCAGTTGTGTATTCCCCATGCTTTTCCACATTCCCACTGCAATAGTCATGTACATCCACTCTAGCTCACAGAAAGACACTCTTGTATCTGTACCATAAACCACAATTCCCATCCATCTCTGGGTTCACTATATTATTCAGCTTGGATTGTGCTTTAGCTTTCTTTCAATTGACATTTACATCTCTTGACTACCCTTTTCAGCCACAATCCCTTTTATAAACCAGTTGCTACTCACTATTATGTGTTACCATAAACTCTATTTCCACACTTTTACAGTTAACTTAATTCTCCAAGATTTAATGTAATGATGTGCATGAGTTACGTAACATTACAGTTAGAATGGAATTTAATGATCATCTGACCCAATTTGTTCATTTTATAGAAAAAATAAGGTTCAGGGACGAATCTCTGCTCAAGGGCATAGAATTAGGGAGTGAAGAGACTTTTGAGTAAAGAATGTTTTTCACTTCAGTCATTGTATTTCCCTTTTCCATATTGATTGCTATTTCTAGAAATGCAGGGTCTAAACTTTTGCAACTGTTGGCTATTTCGCAAATTATTTGAAACTCAAGGAGGAAGAAAAGACATGATTAACATATCCACCATTGAAGAAGATGTTGTTTCTCAGGACAATATTGATTTGCAATCTTTTCAAACAATGGGAAACAAGAACTGTTATGGTATGTAGACCAGTAAGTGAAAGACTGCTGACAAAATGATTTAATACAGCCTGTGTAAAGTGGCAATTATTAAATGTTTCATACCCAGTGATAAGGACAAAACGAGCTATCATCACTTCAGTGACACATTAGAAAATATGCTCAGCAGAGATGAGGCACCTGAATTGTCAAGTTAGAAATGACCTCATTAGAGGTGTAAGAATCATGGGAAAAGAAAGAAACAAAACACTGCCATGCTTTATTTTGAATGACAGTATGAGAGGTTATCCTAGTTGTACCTGACAGATTTAGAATAAACACAGGGACCATTTTGTAGCAGAATGTGAGCACCTGTAAGGTTATTTCTCTGAGACTATTTTTTTTTTTTGCCAGTGTACTTAATGGTGATTTTGAATAGTATTTAAACTAAGACTGTGATTTTCAAATTAGAAATGAAAATAGACAACATATAAATATATAAACAAAATCGAATCTCAGTAGTTCATATAATTCAATAATCCAAAACGATTCAACTCTATAATGGATAATCTTGTCTCTTTTCAGTGCCTTTAATAATTCAGTTCCTATAACCTACTTATACACTTTTAAGTTATTTAAGAGTGCGAAGTTTAAGAGTATGGTAGGTCTCTAGAGTTAATTTTATTAGATTACATATGTGTTTCTTTCATGAAAAAACTTTGCATATTTTTATGATCTAGGACAGTTTTTCTAGAACTCTATTGTACATGCAAGCCACCCCGGAATCTTGTTAAAATCCAGATTTGGATCATAGATTGGCTGGGACTGACCTTCTGCGTTTCTAACAGTCGTGCAGGGGATGCTGATGCCGCTGTTCAGCAGATGATACTTTGAGTAGCAAGTTGAGAAAGGATGTCCAGACCAGCAGAAGCAAAAGCACCTGGGAGCTTGTTAGAAAGGCAAAATGATGCTCTGCACACGTAACTACTGCATCTTAGTCTCCAAGGGTGGGCCAAGGAAATACCCAGAACCACTGTCAGATGCTACTCACTCATGCACTTTTCTTCCTTTTGTGTGTTTTAATTCCTTTTTAAAAAATGTTTGCATTGCAAATAAGATTTATCCCAAGAAATGTATGTATCCAACATGCTAAATTTACTTGGTACTCTGCTGAAAATTCTGTGCAGTCTTAGTTTAGTCACGGATTTTCCTCTTTGTAACCAATGGGTATGGACTCAATTTAAAAATAAAGTTCAAAAGCTTGAAAATATAGAGATTTTAAAAAATTGATAAAACTTAGTCATTAGCAGAGATTTAGCCTTCCTCTTTTTCTAGTAAAATCCCCCTTATAAAGAACAAAGCATATCAATGGTATGAAATTTTACTACAAACCAGTATTATATTTATATTTTATTAGGTATTCACTGTGGCTTAATAAATCTTCCTTGTTTCCACAAAATTGTACCAAGTTCAATATCTTTTTTCCTTCATTTTACATTCCTTTGAGTAGCTAATGTTTCTCTCTGCAATTAAATTGAATCCTTACTGCATTGAAGATATATTAATATCCTGAATTGGCTTACTGTACCTTTGTGAACAGTGCATGATAAAAACGACATTTCTGATGTGTCTACATATATGTCAGGATGGAACATGTTATATATCAAGCATTGAGTAATTTAGCTGCACCTATTTCTCTAGAACCTGATTAATTTGTTCCAATATCTGAAGGAGAAAAAAAGGAGAAGTTAGTTTATAGGTCACAATAAAATAAAATACTGAACACTCTAAAATTTCTTCAAATTTGATTAGCATGTATGCTGGGCACTGAAAAGCAAACATTCTTCCCAGTTCTCAAATACAGATTTTATAGCAATTACATGAATGTGTACATTTCTGGCAAAGAATGTTTTATAAGTACCACAAAGGACAATCTAGGCACTATCACTTTGAGGGCTTAAATACACATTATATAAAATATATGAAAATTTATCAATATTTCATTTTAAATATGATTTTTCTTTTTATATTTTGAAAAGATCCTTTTCTTATTTTGCTTTTAATATTATTTAGTTAAAAGTAACTCATTTGATTTTAAATGCACATGTTTTATATGACAACTGAAATGCATTCCATGAATTATTGTGAACCAAGAAAACTAACTTTCAATCTTTTGAAAATATAATGGAAACTTTAGGAATACAAAATTTTATAATGAATGAAGTTAAAATGCTATTTCCGTAGTTTTTAATAAACCTTCTACTGACATTTAAAGTACATATGGAAAAATATACATGTCATGATATGCATGTTGTAATATTTTTATGACATGAACACATTTTGCAGTTTCAGATATAAAGAATACACATCTTTAACTTTATTTCACTAGTTTAGGGGTCTCTTTTCCCATTCTTGCTGCTCAGCTCCTTTGGGAAAGAAATTATTTAGTATTCATCTCTTAATTTTCTAGGGCCTGCATTTAACAGATCTATCATTAGCAATTCTTGAAAATAAGTGAATGAACAAACATGAAGTAAACAATGTATTAGTTATGACAATCTCTTATTAATTCGACCATTGTCCTAAATAAGCTAATATTTGCTGTTTATAAATCTTTACAATAGAATATCAGAGGTAAAATAAGGGGAAAAAGTGATATATCAAGAAATATCTTGTCATTGGCATTATTTAGAATTACCAGTATGGTGATTATGAAAAGCAGAATAACCTTTATTTGTTGTTGCTATTATTTTTTAATTCTCTACAGATAATGCACCCCCTATTGCCTGAATGAGAGGAGGACCGCTTTCATTGCCCCCATATCCTTGTTATGACATTGGAGAATACCTACCATTTTTTATTGTATATATATAATTACATATATACAATACATACATAATAAATTGTTAATACATATAATGTAATATATGTAATCATTATACATTAAAACCTATGAATTAAAGCCTTCTTCATGGAAAGTCAACTTCAATGTAAGTTTAGAAAAAATTGAAAAATTATAATTAACATTCTATCAGAATGAATTAAATGTATTGACTGTTGTCACAGTAGTTTGGCAAGTCTTCAGGGAAAGGTATACATCTGTCTAGCTTTCTATCTAACTAGCTAGCAAGCTATTAAAAAATTTATAGACTTTTTTTTTTAAGAATAAGCCTGTTACCAAGCAAGTGGGCTCATTGCCTGATGCACATAAGAGTCAATGCTGACACCAGGATTTTGAGAAAGACAGAATTTATTGCAAGGCAGTCAGGCAAGGAGATAGGAGGCAAAGCTCAAATACGTCTCCCTGAGCTGAAAATATACAGAATTTTTATATGATTTGGAAGGGGTTGGTTTAGGGAGGTGGAATAAAATGATGTAGGATGGGATGAGATGATGTAGGTCTGAGGCAGGGCTGATTGGAGCATGTGCATTGGAAGCTCATGACTTTTTATAAACACATGATAAAAAATTGCAGTCTTAGCATGATGAGGGGTGGAGATCTTAGTAGTGTAATTAAGGACTGGTTATTTTGGGTCAGAATTTTGTTGCTTTGTGCATGTGCGGATAGGGGTATCAAGAATTTTCTGATTTTGTCCAGTTTGAACCTACTGATAAGGTAGAAGTATAAAAACAGGAAGTAGGCAGTACCGGGTATTACTAAGGAATGGGGTGACTGCTGTTGGCACTATCAGGTTGTGGCCAGGATAAGCAAGGGGAATGGTTTAGGAGGCAAGACAAGTGGGCTTAGCCTGGGCTTGACCAAAACATACAATATTTTACCACTTAAGAAATACATGCTTTCCAGTATGGGTTTATGAGATCAATAAAGATCAGTGACAACAGTTATCCACAACTTTATTGCTATATTCTGTGTCCATTTATATTAAACTATAATATACAATCTTTACTATATTTTATTGCGGGATGAAATTTGAAGAAAAAAATTGACCAAGGGACATATTTCTAGGAAATCTAGTTGAAGCTGCTTCATATGATAATGTTCTTTGTTTTCTATTAGCATCTTTTTCCTCTTAAGAGTTGTATGTGACCCTAATGGCTGAAGCACTACACATTGGAAATACTGCCTTAAATGTCACCCCAACACCTTTAATCAATCAATATTTTTAAATATATTTTTTATTTTTTAAAACGTACTTAGATTACATAGATGTTACATAAAAAGTATAAGGGATTCCCATATGCCCCACTCCTTACCCCTCCCACACTTTCCCACATTAACAACATCCTTCATTAGTGTGGAACATTTGTTACAAATGATGAACACATATTGGAGCATTGCCACTAAGTGTGGATTATAGTTTATGTTATGGTTTAAACTCTCTCCCACACATTTTTGTAAGTTATGACAAGATATATAATGGCCTGTATCCATCACTGCAACATCATTCAGGACAATTCCAATGCCCCAAAAATGCCACAAAATTACACCTTTTTTTTTTTTTTTTTTTAAAGATACTTAGGTTACATAAATGTTACATAAAAAACATAGGGAATTCCCATATGCCCTGCTCCCCACAAGTCCCACATTTTCCCACATTAACAACTTCTTTCATTAGTGTGGTACATTCATTGCAATTGATGAACACATTTTGGAGCATTGCCACTAAGCGTGGATTAAAGTTTACATTGTAGTTTATACTCTCTCCCACCCGATTCTGTAGGGTACGGCAAGATATATAATGGCCTGTATCTGTCATTGCAATATCATTCAGGACAATTCCCAAGTCCCGAAGATGCCCCCGCATTACACCTATTTTTCTGTCTCCCATTTTGTTCTTTGTAGATTTATAAAACTCAGAGCCATGGTCCTCTATTCTTTCTATGGAGAGCCTAAAAGACTCAATATACATTCAGTATATTATACTAAAATAGTGGCTAAAAGTAACCAAAGTAATGGGATATAGCTGGGTTTCCCTTATTAACTGGTAGTTTGGAAAGTTACCTAATCTCTGTGTGCCTTGATTTGTGAAATTCTGCAAAATGGAGACAATCTTAGAATGCACTTCAGAATTGTTATGAGAATTAAGTAAGTTGGTGTTTGTATGGTGCATATTATAATGCTTAGAATATAAAAATCAATCTTGATTGTTGTTGGTTATATACTTTTTATACATGGTGCTAGGAAAGAAGCCCATTAGCTAACTCAGGGAGTACAAAAGGGAAATGCCTGAAAATTATGCCTGACTGTCCCCGATATTTCAGCCAGCACTATGAAGGGACACAATGAGGAAGTCATGGACATGCTCAGCAGTTGTCTTCCAGCATTCACCTGTATCCCCACCCCTCTTTTCTACTGTTTGCATTTCAGTATGTTTCCATTGGCAGCCCTGGGGAAATGTTAGGTCTAATGGAGAGGCCTGACTATACCTGAAATTGGAAAACAGCAGTTCTAGCTGTTTGCTTATCAGGGTGAGAACTCTCAGTGGCAGGGCCCCTCTCCTGGGGTATATAAATACGCCACCCTCAGGCAGCACAGGTTTGTCTCTCCAAAGCAAAGTGAGGCAACAGAACTGCTATCCAAAGACTCTGATCCGAGCAGTTTGGTCTTCCTGGAAGACCAACCACAATGACATCTCTTCCCTTGCTCTTTTGAATGCTTTGTGCTGTGTAAGTAATACAGCAGTCATTTGCTGAAAGTTTCTTCTGTTGAGCCTGAACCTGTGTTCCTTTTATAGCAACTCCTTCCACAGGGCATGCCAAATGCTGCTATACCTAACCAATGTCTATGTCCATCATCAAATAATTGATCCAGATAAAACAAATGGAGGTCTAAGACTTATAAAATGGTCCCTACAAGTTATATTTGAGGACAAATATAACAGTAAGTCTTTTACTTTTTCTTACAAAGTCTAGCAAAGTTAAATTAATATTTACTTCATTTTTTATTTTTGCCTCTATAAAAAAAGATTTGCAGAGATAAGATTGAAAACTATTTTCTTTTCTGTCCATTGGCTAAGCACAGTCTCATGATTCAGTGACAATTTAAATAAATTAGGTACTAGAAATTGGATGAGGATGATATTCCTTTCAACTACCAATAGCATTTTTTTTTCTTACCATGCTTTTCACCCCATGCTTGAAGCTTTTCTTTTCTTTTTTTAAGTGCTTTCAACTTGGGAGAAGAAATGACTTAACAAGACATGTTGGAAGTGAAAAATGCCTGTCTAGAGAGTACAGTGAAACATGAGCACTTTCAATGTAACCTAGGTAAGCGTTAATCAGTACCTCAGCACTGCCTGAAGTGACTTTTTGTGATAATAAAAAAGGAATTTTTCCTCTAAATGTATGTCAAAAATGTGTGTTGCAAGTATTTCTCTGGAAAGAAACAGGTTTTGATGAAAGCATTTTCTTTTTATATGAAATGAAACATTTTCAATTTTGACACACAGCATGTCAGTTTTGGGGTGGTTAGGAATATATACCACTTATAACTCAAAAAATGAGTACTGATCGTAAATTATATAAAATCCCATTACACAAAGAGAATGTTCCTCAAAGCTAGGTAATACTATATATATATATACACACATACACACATATATGGGTTATCAAAAACCCATTAAATTTGACCCTTTTAAGTTTTCCAGCCAAGATTAATTTCCCAACATAGCATCCCCCTTATACAGAAAATCTTCTTTTCTCAGAAACTCTTATTCTCATGAGACTTTTCCACCATTTCCCTAATAGCCAGGGGCTAACCAGCAATCCTTCATGATCTTGTAAGGCATTTCATTTAAATTTATATTGAGAAATTTACAGTCTTATTAAGTTGTCTTCCCCTGAGATTCATTTTGCCTTGTTTCATTGGTATGTCAATTTAAATAGGTGCCATTTAAAAGCTTGCTCCATATTTTTGTGGGCCACAGTACAATAAAATGAGGTTAAATCAAGACTTGAATGTTTCCAGGTGATAGCCAAGAAGAGATTTTCCAATACTTTGGGTTTATGTAACTTACTCAAATGTGCTTCTTGAAGGTTCTAGGATCATTCAATCTATTTTAGTAGAAATCTTATAAGATAATGATTATAAATGATTAATGAATATGACCTTATAAAAAAACAAGTCAATGACTTAATAATTTAATATTTTAACACGGTTCTTTTTTTTTTCCATTTCATGACGTTTATTTCATCATTGAAATGTTATTTCCTGACCCTGGTAATTAGTTAAGGCGTTTCTTTCCGCTTTTGCAAAGCCAGATGCCTTCATTGGAGATCTGCTGACCCAGCAAAACTCCCGTGCTCACCTCAGCTCCCATACTGAGTTTTGAAGCCTCAAAACTTAAAGTTCTCTGCACAAATTCTCTTTTCTTTATATTCTGGTGAAAAAGATCAAACTATTTTGGAGCAAGTGGGATTCTGAAATCTGACGTGCTGGTTTCCACCTATGGAAGCTTCTGATGTAGTTCAAATAACATCAATTTTCAGCAGGGACCTTTGCAATAATTCTCAGCAGCAAAACCTCTCAGAGAAGCATAATGATAGTGACCACGACTATAATAACAATAATAATAATAATATTGCTACACATATACACTTGCATTTGTGAATCCATGTAATCATTATCTCTAATCCTTATAAATACTTTGCAAAATTTGTATTATGATTCCATTTTACCTGTGGAGAAATGGAGACTGAGAGAGGTAAAGTGACTGTACTGTCAGTGAGTATCTGAACAAGGATTTAAACCTAGATTTGTATGTATCTGTTTTAGTTTGCAAAATGCTGCCAAGCCAATATAACAAAAATGAGTTGACTTTTACAATGGGGACCTATTAATTTAAAAGCTTACAGTTCCGAGGCCATGAAAATGTCCAAATCAAGATATCAGGCTATTCCAGGTCTTGATGCTTTCAGCTTCCTGGTTTCTGCAGCTTCCTCTCTCAGCTTCCAGGGACCTTTCTCTGTGCCTCTGTACCCTGCCAATTCCCAGACTCTGGCCTCTGGGACATTCTCTCTCAGCCTTTGGGGATTTCTCCCTGAGCTCCTGTGTGTCTCTTGGGCCCCCTCTCTTCATGTTCATCCGTTTATAAAGGACTCCAGTAACAAGATTAAGATACCCCCAGGTCACACCTTACTAAAGTGATCTAATCAAAAGGTTCCATGTTCAATAAGTTCACATCCACAGAAATGGAGAAATTTAGGAACATAATTTTCTGGGGTCCACAAAAGTCTCAAACTACCACAGTATCCATCTTGTTCTATATTTACTTTGTTACCAGAATAATATGAAGGGTTTATTCCACTAGCAGAAATGCCCTGGGGTAGCTGTTTTTCCACGTTGTAATCAGATGGTCTTTTCAGCAGTACCCTCAAGTATTGGCAGCCTCTTGAAACTTTTGCAGCAACCAGAGGCAGAAACCCCATGATTTTCAAGAAAGGAAAGTCTCATTCCAGTAATAGAAATTATCAGAGGTGATACTTTTGGTATCACAGCAATTATCACCCTATCACTGAGTTTTCTTATTTATAAAATAAATAGATTATTCAATCATAAGAGATATAAAACATGTACACTTCTAGAAGAAATACGAAGGAGAGGTCAAATGTCAGCCAAAAAATACATATTTTTAAATTGCTACTAAATTTCTAGTAATGTTATTAATCCCATTTAATACATATCATATATATGTCTTTAAGTGATTATCTATTCTATTTTTTTTTTTGTATTTTTTTTTTTTTGAGTTTTCACTTTTTTTATTTTTTTTTTATTATTATTATTTTTTATTATGGGTAAAAATCAAAATTCTCACAATACATACAAACATTTGCAAAATGATATATAAATATATATGCATATATGTGTATTTGCTTACAAAAATGTTATTTATATATATATATATACACACATATATTTTAAGAGGTGCTTAGATTACCTAAAATATTACACGGAACCCACTGGGATTCCCATGTTGCCCACCTCCCACTGCATAAACTTATTTAGTCTTTCCATAGATGCTTAAGTGGTATGTTATTATTACCAAGTTATAGGGTGAAACCGAGGTTCAAAAGGTTAGTAACAACAAAATTTGATGCTAACTACAGTTATGGTATATCCGAATCCAGAGCTAATGCTATTTCTTCAATATGATGTTTTCATCACAGACAACAGTCAAAATGTTGAGGATAATGGAAATACGTATGAACAATTTTTTGGCCCTTAAGCCATTTTAATGCCCTTTGTGAAAATTATATAGGCACAAAAGTTACTATCTTTCACTTTTCTCTATACTATATTGCTACCATCCTAAACTATGCCATCATTCCCACCACATGAACTGCTATAATAAGCTATGACGCAGTTTTTTAAAATCAATCTTATTGACCTACAATTCACTTTTTACAAAACAATAGTGATACATTTTTAAAAATTTTGAATCTGATCACTCTAGTTCCTTACTTAAAAATCCTGTAATAATGGCTCAATGCTGTTAGAGTAAACCCTACATGATATTATCCTGGTCGCCCACTCTACCCTTGCTCACACTGCTTAAACTACATGAATTCTGAGATTACAGCTTTCACACACATATCTTCATCTGGAAAGCTCATTGCAAATAATGTCTATCTATCTTCCAGGATCTGCTTAAATGACATTTGTGCAGAATAAGTTTTATAATTCTTGGTTAATTTTGTATTTAATATATATTTCCCTCCTTAAATAGTAAGGTGCATGAGTTGTATCTATTTTGTTTTTTTGCAGTACTCTTTATATTTATCACTGCACTTGAAATAGAGTTGGTGTTCATTCATTCGTGTAGTTAATGCAGCAGTATTTGTTGAGTGCCTACTCTGTGTCAGCCATGATTTTAGGTATTTAGAACATATTGCTATAAATAATAAACAAAAACTACTGTATTCACAAAGCTTTCATTATAGTGCAGAGAAGATATTAAACAACAAACAATAATTATCTAAATGTAAGATATTTTAGAAGTTGATGAATGCTATGAAAATTGAGTATAATGGGAATCATGTATATAAGGGAAAGTTTGCAATATTATGTGATTGATAGGGTATGTCTCATTGAGAAGGAGTGAGACATTTAGTAAATATTTGTCAAAAGAATGCATGGATTTTAAGAAAAGACAGAATTTAATAGATGTCTCCATAATACATCAATAACATGATGAGAATTTAAGGGAAAACAAATTTATCATTAGGAGAAATATTAGGAATAGTTTCTTTTAAAGGAAGTGACTTGAACTAGATTTTAGAATGTATAGGGTTAAGAAATTGAGTTTAAATATGAATTATTAGGACAGATATAAGAAAGCATAGAAATACTAAGAGAGTCATAATTTTGACTGCTGTCTGAGTGAGTACAGGAAAATACTCATAGGTTTTTGGTTGAAAAGCCTATTAATATTTGATTGCAGAAGCTTAAAGATTATGAAAAGAGTGATTTTTATATTGCAAACAGTGATAACGATTAGGCTATTATTTGGTAATGTTTATTTGTATGCTATGTCTTTAAGTTTGGTTCTTATATGATTTAAGACATTGTTGAAATGACCCCAAAAAATGTATTATACTTAGTCTAAAGTAATGACAATTTAATAGAAATTTAAATTTACAAGTTTAGGCAAACTACTATGATATGTGAAGTGACAAACTTTTTAAAGTAAGATATAGGTTCTAAATACTAATGTTGATCAATGTTATAAGGAAAATGTCAGTAATTATAACAGAGTAGCTAGAAGAAAGTGCTTATTTGGGGGAAATGATGAATTTTGATATGATTAAAATAAATGTGACATGCTATTTTACATTTGGTTCATTATCTTCCTCACTCTATGGAATCCACTTCTAGAACATGAGGAAAGGATTGTGATATATAGATTTTTTCACTACCTTCAACTATTATTGCTATGAAACCAAGGGACTGATGAAGTAGCTCAGGGAAGAAATATAAAGAGAATAATAACAAAATCCCAGAAAGCATAGATTGGGTGAGGGAAAGAATGCTTTGTCAATGAGGAAGAAGAGTCAAGAAGAAAAAAAAAAAGGCCCAAGAAATAAAAACTGGAAGAATGTAGACTATTAAAGCCAAGTAATGAAATAAGATTATAAGTAGAAGTAGATCATTCGAGAAAAATATAAAAGTATAAAAACCAAAAATTGGCAATTGATGATCTAGAAATAATGAAGATATTTATTGCTTTAAAAGAGAAGTCTTTTTTGATTTTTTATTGGGGTAGTGAGAAGTCATTTGTGTTGTATTAAGGACAAAATGGATACATATTTGAGAAGAAAGTAGAAATAAAGACTACAGACTGTACTTTCCAGAAATTTGCCAATAACATAAACACAATAGCTAATTAAGTAGTTCATAGTAGGTAATTGAATTCAGAGAAAGTAATTTTCAATTTAGTTTAGGAAGTGGGTATAGTTGTATTTATAGGGAAGAAGTGAACAAAGGAAAGGGAAAGAAAGAAGAGGGGAAAGTAATTTTCTAGGGAAGCTAAGAAAGAATGGGCACCTGTTGAGAGGTTAAAAGATTAACCTTTAAGACGTGTGAAGTCCCATTGGAGAGAAAAAGAAGAGGAAAAGAGAAGAATTGAGGAGAAGTTTAAAGATGAAAGTTAGATAAAGCATTACAATAGAAAGTTAGGAAGAAATGAAAAATTAATTGCCTTTTCTCATAACCTGAGATAGCATTGACTACAGAGTAGTCTGTCGAGGAATCAAAGGACACTGAAGACCAGATGACACCCAAGGAGCAAGGGAGACAATAAAGGGTCAGGAAGAAACTGAACCAAGTAATGATAAGACAATGTAAGTGTTTATTTGGTACTGTATAGGTTTGGCAAGAGATAACGAAGACCTAATAATAGAAACTAAAGTTCATGGCATTATAGAGTCCATGGAACAATGGAAGAGGATAAACAGGACTCTAGTCCTAGGGAACATGTAGCTTCCAAACAGAACCCTTAAACATTATGAACATAATAGGGTTGCACTTTCAAAACTGAGCAGAGGAGTGGGTAGCTCAGTGGTTGATCACCTACTCTCCATATATGAGATCCTGGGTTCAATCCCTGGTACCTCCTTGAAAAAAATGAACAAATAAACAAAAACCTCAACAGGACTAGAATAGATTTACTGGAAATCCCAAACTATAATACAAGAGGCAGCAATTATCATTTGCTTTTTAGACTCCTTATATTTGAGTCTTTTCTTATTTTCCTAGTGTGTTAATAGTATTTTCTATCAGGTCCGAGATAGGATCTATAACTATAACTTCAAACTGTGATAAGATACTTCCATATGTAGAAATAGGTGATACTCAAAATAAGGGGATTAATAGGTTTACTGTGTCAAATAACAGTGCAAACTTGATTGATTTCAAACCTAAAGTATGTATTTTGTTAAACTTTGAAGCAATAATCAGAAGCTTGACAATAGAAACAGAGAAATCAGATAGTAATAATTCCTCAAGTGTGAATGTTACCAAGGGCATATGATGGAAGTTGACGTGGAAATGTAGTACTAATTCGTTGAAGATAACACCTTTGAAAAGGCTAAACATGTAGAGTTTTCTTGGTATGCATATCAAAGAGACCAGAAGAAATGGTGAACTGGTATAATAGAGTTCATCCATTGATGGACTGGAAATGTTGAAATTTAAGAGCAGGCAAAAGTATTAAGACTGAAAGGAAAAAATTGGAAAATAGAAAAGGGTGAAATAGGCAGTAAGTTAGAGTGGGGATTTTCAGAATCTAAGATCTTGGTGGTAGAAAATCTCTCAGAAATTGTTTCCAATGTCATTCATTCATTCAATCATTCAAAAAATCTATATTTGCCCCTGCTATTAAACACTATTCACTCTTCTATATTCTGAGTGAAGACTCATATCCCAAAACATAAAAGGTCCCTGAACTCATGGAGACTACATTATAATGTAGAAAGACAATGAAAAAGAAACAAATATATATGTCAGCTAAGGAGAAAAATACTGTAGACCAAGACATAAAGAATGGGAAATTGTACATTCATGTTGATGAATTTTCTGATATGTTGATTATTTGGATAATCATGAAAAGAGTGAAGAGTAAACCATTCTGAGAAAGAAGTGTTTCAGGAAGAGGGAAGAACAGATTAAATGGCCTTGACACAGGGAAAGGTGTGAGACTTCAGTGAGCAGAGGGCCAGATCATGTGATGCCTTTTCCGCCACTGCAAGTCTTATGTTGCTTCTTCCAGTAGAATCTATTCACATTTGAGAAGAGGACTGGAATAATCTGACTTATATTCTAAACTCACTGATGCTTCTGTGGGGAAGGACAAAAGTGGCTGTGAAGGGAAATCAGCTGAAGAACTATCGTAATAATCTAGTTGAGAGGATTGTGCTTTGAATCATGATGGATATGGTATATGTTGTTAGAAGTCAGACATATTTTGAAGTTTGAGCTAAGAATATTTGCTAATAGATTTTATGTGGGGTTTCAGAGAAAGAGTAGTTAAGCATAATTCCAAGGTTTTGGGGTGAATCTTTGAAGGAGTAAAATCTACTTTATACTGAATGTTTCAAAATTAAACTAATCCTAGATTTAATTTTGAAGGTCCATGTAGATTAATAACTTTCATATTTAAATTACCATCATTTTAGTTAAATTTCAGTAGGGAGTAGGAACGAATAACCGTATTCAGTCTTTCCTGTTTAATGAAGCTCCATTAGTGCACTTTCTACAAACTATCTAATTTGGGATATATGTAGAATTTATTCAGTTTATTCAATTAAAGCAAACAACAAAATGAATGATGTAAAATTTCCCAAGGTACAAATTAATATTGGGCTTTACTGAAGTTATTTTATTTATCCCCATCTAAATGTAACATATTAATAAAGTAATTTTTCATGTCATTTTTACAAAAATAGTTTCCAGGTTTATTTTGCTTAATTTTGGTCTGTAAAGTAAGCTGGGAGGAGATTAGAGAAGGAGGAATGAACAATTGAGAAAATAAACAAGATAAGTATCAAGAAGAATTAAGGACACAGTTTTGAGCTTATGCATATAAGTGAATATATGGAGATGGACTACTATAGATAGGGTTACTTTTTATATAAAATAAAATAATATAAGAACACTGCAGTTCAAACTATGTCCTACAATGATAGATGACTATGTTTGTTCCAGTACTGCAGGGATAGATTAAGCTATTGAAAAACCGCTCAGCATTGGCTAAAGAACAGTAATATATATGAAATTCTACAGTTAATACATCATTATATAACTTGCTGCAACTGATTTATAGGTGCAATATAGTACACTGTGTCAAATAGTGCAGTATAATAAATGGTATAAAAAAATATACTCCCCCAGTTTTTGTTCTAATAAGTCTTTTGAGTTTTAACTTAGCATTTATCTGAGTAATGGAGGCATCCTATTTTTCCCTTGACAATATTCACAGTCTAATGGCTTTTGGCTATTAGCCTACATTTGCTGAAACCTGTGGTCTCTAGAAAATTATACGTTTTACAAATAAAGGACTGAGAGAAGTGTCCAGTTCCTTTGATGGCAATCACAACTGGTAGACTTTTCCTACATAGGGCAGAAAAACCATTAATTTTTGTCACAGGAACACTAAATTCTATAGCAACATATATTTAACTTGCACATTTTTATTGTTTACCTCACAATTAGTTTTTGCTGTTATAACAAACGACCTAAATCATTATGACTTAACAAAGTAGCCACATATTTAACTCACAATTCTGTGGTCTGGCAGTTTGGACTGAGGTCCCCTGGGCAATGTTTCTATTCACAATGTACCTCTGTTTTGAGAGGTGGGGTGATTTTTGGCTAGGGAAATAAGGCTGGTGGGGATGGAGTAGTTGTCAACCCCCTGTCTCTCATCAGTTATCCCCGTGTGGTTCACAGGAAGGTGCTCCCAGAGTTTCCAAGAGCAGCAATAAGGACAAGCCCATAAATAAGAATTTTCAAGCCTCTGTTTGTGTCATGTTTGTTAATATACCTAACTAGCCAAATCAAGCCATGGAAGGCACATGAGGGAACCTCATTACAGGGAGCTATATTGCAAGCAACTGCTTATGGTAATCCCAAACCTCTGGCCCCAAAATATCCCTCTAAACTGTCTTTAATAGCAAAATATTTTCAATATTAGAGAATAAATTTTACAGGGTTTATCAACCTCAGCATTATTGACATTTAAGACCACATAATTCTTTGTTGCAGGAGCTGTCCTGTGTACTATAGGATGTTTAGCAGCATCCCTGGCCTCTATCCACTGGATACCAGTAGCATACACTCCCCAGTTGAGACAAACAAAAGTATCTCTAAACATTGACAAATGTTCCCAAGGAGGTAAAAGCCAGAGTGGAGAACCACTGGGTTAAAAAATAAATCTTAAGTGAGGGAATAGTCTAATTTTTAGATTGGTTTTTAAATTAATGGACGGAATTAGACACAAAACTTTAGTGTCTGCTACTATACATTTCTGAAAACAAATTGATTCATCAGATTTTATATTTTCTACCTTAGAGAATAGAATCATATGATCATGAGACTTAAAACATGTACATTTTGAACAAGAAAATAGGTACTAGCTAAGATGTAGGTTAGAGTGTCACAATGAAATTTCCTTAGGACAGTGATTCCTAAAGAAAGATCATCTTCAATATCTTAGGATTTTGTTTTTTATGCATTCAGAAAAATAAGAACTAAAGCTCTCAGTGAAACATTGAGGTCTGAGTAATTTTTAAAGACAAAGTAAATCAAAACAAAAAATAACACATTTGACAAGTGTAAATGAGTTGACCTTCTAGGAAAAGGAAAATACTTTCATTTAATGTAATAAAATGAATGTAATGAATATGAGGCACACAATAAAACAACTATATCTATATTGCATAGAGGATGAGCAAAAATATATCATCCAAATACAAGCAAAAATAGAGGAGGCTACACTAATCTCAAGCAGAATCGACTCAAACTAAAAATTAGTTGATTATATATGGAGAGTGATTTTGCATAAAATGCAAATAAAAATAAAAACAGATTTTCATAAACATTTTTATGAAAAATTATATGTCTTCAATATATGCAAGTCAATCACTGAAGAAAATGACAAAACTAAAGTTTAGCTAATATGAGCTATTATATCACTCAGAGTCAATGACACATAAAATAGATGGACATTTATCAAATATAGTGTTTGGATACCATATTGAAGGCGATTGAATTGTGTCTGTGTATATAAACCAAAGTTACAGATACATATTTTAGTTTGATAAAATTTTGAATCCTAAAATTAAAATACTATCAATTTAAATGCCTATAAAACATCACCAATAGAGCAAAATGACCTGAGATGTAGTCTATGACTCCAATTTAATAGATTTGGAAACTTATCACTAAAAATTAAAAAATAAACAAATAAACAATAATATCAGTCTCTTGAAGACTAGGTGAGAAGCAAAAAAAAACAATGAAAAATGTGTGCAATATCTCTGAAGACTAACAAAAATCTAACTCCCTCCCTGCAATTAAAAAAAAATCTGGGAAAAATCTGAGCTACTCACAGTATAAGTGTCATGGAAAGGGAAACACACTTTACCCGTGACCTTGCCAAGTATAATTCTTCAAAAAGTTGTATCAGTTTTCACTTCCACTATCAATATATTAGAGAACCTTTGCCCTGCACCTTTTGTTTCCACCTGTCATTATTCCTTTGATACTTTCCTTGATTTCTTACTCTTTTCTATGTACATTTGACCATAAATTAACTATTTTCTGTGTTGCATTCTAATAGTTTGTGATGGCAAAATATTTTAGTTTAGAAACCATGATATTATCCTCAGTCCAGTGTTCATCAAATGCCTTCACTTGGGCATTGAAGGTTTCCCTACTCCTATTTCCCAGTTCAAATCGCCAGAAATTATTCTAACACTGCTCTGGGAGAAAAGGGCAATTATAAAAGAGGAAAAATTAAAAATTTATTGATGATTAAAATAAAAAAAATATGCATCTAAGCACTGGACTTAAGGATTTGTATGCAGAGTTGAATAGCAATTCTATTTCCATTCTTTTCAGACCCCACTTAGGGTATGAAAGAAAAGACCACACACATAGAGGAAAATGTGTTCCAGAGATCGCTAGACTTCTCATGAGTAAACACAGTCTTTTGCCAGCACCAGAGGATGCCTGAAACTTGAGACATCACCCAGTCGTCTTCTCTATTAATGACCACTGTCAACATTGGACATTCTGTTAACCTGATAATTTGCTTTTTTCTGTGCTTTTTATTAGAGAAGTTGTGGCTTTACAGAACAGTCATGCGTTAAATGCAGGACTCCTACATACCATTTTATTATTAACACCTTGAGTTGGTGTGGAACATTTGTTACAATAGAAGATAGTACATTTTTGTGATTGTGCTATTAACTATAGTCCATGGTTTAAATCAGGGTTCACTGCTTGTATAGTATAGTTCCAGGGATTTTTTAAAAATTTTATTCTGTTACCATATGTACATTTCCCCTATTAATCATATTCAGATATATATTTCAGTGCTGTTAATTATGTTCACAGTGTTGTGTTATCTCATCACCATCCATTACCAAAGCATTTCCATCATTCCAAATAGGGACTCTGCACCTTCTCATTTGCTTTTAAGGTGTCACTTTGGATAGATTGTCCAAGACATTGAAAAACATCTGAGAATTAAAATTTGGCATCTATTAACCTAGAGAGGAGAGACTGTGGTGGCTTGGAAAGAAAGACTTCTTCAACAAAAGCTGGTATTTAATTGGAGAAGTTTGAGAATAATTCTAAATTTTTGGTCCCAGAATGGGTTTGACTACCCCAATGTAATTATAACAACAGACAATGTAAATCACAAGTTCCTACAGCATCCCAAATATTTGTTGTGAAGCTGAAAAGAATTGAGCTATGAAGTGCCTAGAACGCTGTCTAACATGTCCTAGTAAGAGCAACTACTATGTCAATTCTAATTAGCATGAAATAACTATTTTAAATGCAATGATGTTGAATATCAACTAACAATGCTATGACTTTTTAAGGCTTACGCTGAAATAGAGGATAAGAAAGTAATAGTGGCCTGAATATGAAAACCAAAAATCACTAGCAAAATGAAAATAGTATTCCTTCTAGGTAGCAGTCAGTCTGGAACTCAGATTTCCCATAGAAGTACTTTTGGATTTTTAGGGGCACACAGAACAATCCTCAGCTTCCACAGACATTAGGTGTGTTCACCTGTCTTTCATTGGAAGCAGACTGAAATTAGAGTGCTGTCCCCAACTTTTGTTAAAGGAGAATTTTGGGGAAATTTCCCCATTTAGAATGCAACTCCTTTTAGGAATTTAGACAATTTTGTGGTATGGTAATTTAAATCTCTATATTCCTTTTTATAAAAAGTCTGCTCTCAAAAGTTAGCCTCTTTTCTCCTCCAGGTTCGCAGACATCTAATGATTTTATGCCCAAACCATACTAATAACCTGCTAATAACTCTTTCCTTCACAAAATATACTAAAGAACTTATGTCCTTATTTAAAGAACACTTAAATTTTAAAAGACAAACATCTTGAAGGTTTGGCACAGGATATGAACAAGTACAACCATTAAAATAACTATAACTATATTCATATTGCATTTAATTTTTCATAATTGGAGAAATACACATTTAATGATAAAATATGACACCTTTTTATAAGATTGAAAAAAATTAAGAAAGGCCAAATATTCAGGCTCAGAGAGTATGGGGGAAAAAAACGCTCACACACCTAAGATAGGATTTTTATTTTTGATAGAGCAATTTGACCATTTCTATCAAAGGAATATAATATTTGATGCAATTCCAATTCTTAGAAATTCATGTCCTTTGAATAATTTCCGAATTAACAGACACATACTGTGATATGGTTTGCATCGTGTATGCAGAGAAAAGTAAGAGTTAACATAAATGATGCCAAAAAGAGGCAGATGAAATAATATTATAGCTGCAAAATGAATTAGTATAAGGCATTTAAAAATGAGGTAGACTTATTTATATTGATATGGGAATATATTCAAAATATGTTTTTAAATGATAAAAGATTATCAGTACGTAAATCTTGATTATGTTATATAAAGTGGTTAACACAATAATAGAGCAAGTAGTGAGAGTAAATGTTAGGACCCTTTTCTAATACATACTTCCTTTATTTTTAAAATAGCTATTATAACAGGTATTGCTTGTCTAATAAGAATAAAAATGTTAATGTAATGATCCCATTGATGTTGATAAATAACGTATTAGGCTATCACTTAAGACTCCAGAAATCTGAAAACAATATTTGAAAAGCTTTTATGAATCGATGTACTTGATTAGGTATCATAATCTTAGAAACATATATTTGGCAATATGATCTAGATATCATAGAAAGTATACCTGTCACTGAGGAAATACAGTTTTATTTTTACATAATAGCATGGAAGGTTAGACAAAGTACAAGGAATTCTAAAGGTCGAGTTTTGAAACACAAGTTTTATCATTTCCAAACACTGTGTCTTTAAGCTTTAGATTTCTGATTTGTTAAATGAGGTGTTAAGTACATTCAATTATGAGAGTACTTTTGATTCTGATGTTATATAATTTCATATGTCCAAGGCTTAAGTTTGTTATCTTGGAAATTCTTCAAGTATATTTTATAATAATTTCAACAGTTAAAGATTTTGTAAAAAACAAATACGTTCAAAATTTTATTATTTTATTTCTCTAAGGCCACATAATGTTGCAAAGCTCTAGTGAACCTCTATCATGAAATACTGATGGAAAACTTTACTGGAGGCATATTTAAAACATTGTTTTAGGCATTCAATGACTGGGATACCAAATGGCCATTGTAAGGACCCGCTATTAAATTTCTTCAAAGAAGACAGTTCCCAAAGATTTTGAGAAAGTTCAGATTTTTTTTTTTTTAAGATCAGATATTTTAATATTGGCTGGTGTAGGCCAGTTGAAGGGAGTATTAGCTTTATAAGTTTCCCTACATCTCCCATAAGAAATAATTATTACATAAAAACCTGACCTTAAGCCAAGTTTTCTCTTTCCTTGTTTTTATTAATGATGAATTTACAGATAGATGCTTAAAGTTAAGCAATTGTATATGAAAATAGGAAATTATTAATTTAAATATCAGAATGTCAAAAGACTTCATTAAGGGATTTTTATGAAAAGCAAAATAGGATAGGGAGAGGGAGAGAGAGAAGATTTGGATGATAAGAGCTTTTTCATATAGAACTTCAATTCCTTTCTCCTCTTTTTTAAAAATGAGATATAATTAAATACCATGAAATGCTCAGATCATAAGCATACTGTTGGGTCAGTTTGGGTAAACATATATTCATATATGTAACCCATATCCCTATCAAGAAGCACCATTTCCATCACCCCAGGAAGTTCCTTCTTTTCTCTTCTAGTAATCACTCTCTCCCCTCAACTACTACTAACCATGTTATTTTAATCTATTCTAGGATTTCATATAATTGAAATCATACAATAAGCATGAAGTTTGTGGATTTAATTTTTAATATGCATCTATCGCTAATTTGTTCCTTTTAACTGTTGAGTAGTAGTCAATGGTCCTAATATACCATGCATTTTTTTATACATTCTCTTGTTACTGGACATCCATGTTGTTTCCAGTTTGGGGATATTATAAATAAAGTTACTCTGATCATATTTGCACAGGAAGACTTTTTAAATATTCATATGATTTCTAGTGCCAGAGATAAAATACTCATTTCAAATGAAACATAATTACATTGAAAGGCAACAAAATTTCTTGTAAAATGCAATATTATTGGTGAGTTTATTGCTTATAATATTCTTAGTTGTGATATAATTGAGATTTCTGATTTTTTGTTCATAATCATAGAATTATTTGATTTTATGATGGACAGAGTACTATGTATAAACATATTTAATATGGATGTCATGATTACATCGTTGGTTTGGCAAGATATTTAAGTATGCATTTAAATATTCTTCTTTTATATTAGACTCAGTAGTTTCATCATTTATTGTTTCTTTATTTCCCTAAATAATTCTCTGTGATTTTGTTATACACTGATCAGTGTATAAATCATGTCTAAGAATCAACAATAACTGATAAAAGGAATCCCCTAACTGCTTCTTCATATAATTACCTTTTTGGAAATGCTTTCCATATTCTTTTTGTTGCTAGATGCTCATGCATTATCTAGCTTTGGGATCATGGGACTATTAAGCATTTAGTCTTAAAATTAATTGAAGGAATTTATTTTTGCCAACATAAAAGCTTTTGGTCCAATTTACCCATTTTGCATAATTTTATTGAAAAACTGCTCTCCAATTCTGCCAATCTCAATCACATTTGTTTAAAGCATCTGGTGTAACAGCTGTCAAAGTCTGTTTTTTTCTTTCCCCTCCTTTTTCTCCTTGCTCCCTATATTTATATCAACTCCTTTACTCATCATGTCTAAATATCTTTGTCTTTTAACCTAAAATGACTCTCCCCAAACAGTCTCAAGCATTATTACTTGAATTAGATTGATGTTATTGTTTTCAAGAAGTTTATCAGGATTCAGAGATCAACATTAAACAAGTTATAGACTATCACTTAAAATGAATGTTTATAAATATATAATGGCACATATGTAATATATGTATTTTAAACATGGAAGTATACTATATACTTTTTTTTTCATTTTAAAAATTTTATTGAAGTATATCTTTCATACATGAACATAAGTAAACAATAAGTGTGGAGTAAAAGTTGTGAACTTACAAAACAAACATGCATAACATCATACAGGGCTTTCATACATCACCCCACCACCCATACCTTGCATTAAAGAGCATCATCAAAGTATTGCTACTAACTATAGTCCATATCTTACATTTGGTGTATTTCTCCCCGCAACTCGCCCTATTATTTTTTGTTGTTCATAAACCATACAATTTATAGTGTGCAATCAATGGCATTTGGTATAATCACAGAGTTGTGCATTCATCACTTTAATCAATATTAGAGAATTTGCATTATTCCAAAAAAAGCAATAAAAAACAAATCATTATTATACCTATAAGTTAACATTACTAATTAAAAGTCTTATGATGTACTTTCACCATTTCTATTTATTTCCAAATATTTACAAACAACTTTTTACCAATTCTGCACTCATGAAACCTCAGTTTTCCATTTTCTAATCATATTCTATTATCTTATGACTTATATTTTAGCTATTAACCCCATGAGTTTCCTCATTATATTTGGTTCATAATAGCAAAATCATACAATAGTTGCCTTTTTGTGCCTGGTTTGCTTCACTCAACATAATATCCCCCAGTTCCCTCCATGTTGTCATATGCTTAATGACTTCATTTCTTCTTACAGCTGAATAATATTCTGTCATGTGTATATCATCAGTTGATGGACACCTGGGTTGTTTCCATCTTTTGGCAATCGTAAATAATGTTGCTATGAACATCAGTGTAAGATGTCTGCTTGTGTATCTGCTCTCAGATCTTCTGGGTATATACCTAGTAGTGGTATTGCCGGGTCACATGGCAGATCTAAATAATTTCCTTAGGAACCACCTAAAAGACTTCCACAGTGGCAGTACCATTCTACATCCCACTAACAGTGAATAAACGTTCCTATCTCTCTACATCCTCTCCAACACTTGTAGTTTTCTGTTTTTCTTTAATAGTTGCCATTCTAGTAGGTGTGAAATAATATCTCATCGTAGCTTTGATTTGCATTTCCCTAATAGCCAGTGATGTTGAACATTTTTTCATCTGTTTTTTTCACGATTTGTACGTCTCTTTTAGAAGAATGGCTATTCAAGTCTTTTGGCCATTTTTTAATTGGGTCATTTGTCTTTTCATTGTTGAGTTGCAGAATCTCTTTATATATCATGGACTTTAGACCCTTGTCAGATGTGTGATTTCCAAATAGTTTCTCTCATTGAGTAGACTGCCTTTTCACCCTCTTCACAAAGTCCTTTGAGGTGCAGAAGTTTTTAATTTTGAAGAGGTACCATTTATCGATTTTTTCTTTTGTTCTCATATGTTGGGTGTAAGGTTTAAGAAACCCTGGCCTACTATAAGACCCACACTACCTTCTAGGGGTTTATGGTCCTGGCTTTTATGTTTAGGTCTTTGATCCATTTTGAGTTGATTCTTGTTTGGAGAGTGAAATAGGGGTCCTCTTTCATTCTTTTGTTTATGGATATCCATTTTTCCCAACACCATTTGCTGAAGATACTGTTTTGTCCCAGAAAAAATGAATTCAGTTGACCACAGAGGTGTGGGTCTATTTCTGAACTCTCATTTCAATTCACTTGATCAATGTGTCTATCTTTATGCAAATTCAATGCTGTTTTGATTACTGTAGCTTTATAATACACTTCAAAGTCAGGAAATGTGATTCCTTAGACTTATACCTTCTTTTTAAAGATTTTTTTTGGCTATTCTGGACCCCTCCCTTCCAAATAAATTTGGTAATTGACTTTTCTATTTCTGTAAAGTAGGCTGTTGGAATTTTGATTGGGATTGCATTGAATTTATAAGTCAGTTTGGATAGAATTTATATCTTCATGATGTTTAGTCTTCCAGTCCATGAACACCAAATGTCATTCCATTTGTTTAGGTCTTTGATTTCTTTTAGCAGTGTTTTGTAGCTTTCTGAATACATTCCTGGTTAAATTGATTCCTAGATGTTTGAGGGGTTTTTTGTTGATATTGTAAATGGAATTTTTTTTCTTGGTTTCCTCCTCAGCTTGCTCATTGCTGGTGTGTAGAAACACTACCGATTTTTGCATGTTGATCTTCTATCCTGTCACATTGCTAAACTCATTTATTATCTTTGTTGTAGATATTTCAGAATTTTCTAATAGAATTTTCTAAATCATGTCATCTGTGAATAATGAGAGTTTTACTTCCTCTTTTCCAATTTGTATGCCTTTTTTTTTTTGCCTAAGTGTTCTAGTTAGAACTTCTAGCTCATTGTTGAATAACAGTGGTTTAAGTGGGCATCAATGTCTTTTTCCTGTTCTTACATGGAAAAAAAACATCAATCTCTCCCCATTTATATGATGTTTGTTATGGGATTTTCATATATGCCCTTTATTATGTTGAAGAACTTTTCTTCTATACCTATCTTTTGAAGTGTTTTTATCAAGAAAGGAAGCTGGATTTTTTCAAATGTCTTTTCTGCATCAATCAAGATGTTCATGTAATTTTTTTCCTTAGATTTATTAATGTGGAGTATTGTGTTAATTGACTTTCTTATGTTCTCAATTTCATTTATTTCTGCTCTAATCTTTGTTATTTCTTCTTTTTGTTTGCTTTGGAATTGGTTTGCTGATCATTTTTTAGTTTCTCCAGGTGTTCAGTTAAGTCTTTGATTGTAGCGCATTCTTCTTTTTTAATGTAGGCATTTAGTTCTATAAATTCCCTTCTCAGCACTGCCTTCACTGTATTCCATAAGTTTTGATAATATGTGTTCTCATTGTCATTCTACTGTAGATATCCACTAATTTCTCTTGCAGTTTCTTATTTTACCCACTGATTGTTTAGGACTGTGTTTTTTAGCCTCCGTATATTTAAGAATTTTTCCCTTTCTTGCCTATTATTGATATTTAGCCTCATTCCATTTTTATCAGAGAAGGTTCTTTATATAATTTCAGTCTTCTTAACTTTATTGAGAGCTGTTTTGTAGACCAACATGTGATCTATCCTGAAGAGAGATCCATGAACACTTAAGAAGAATGTAAAACCTGCTGATTTGGGTGCAATGCTGATTTTGGAGGCAATGTCCTGTATATGCCTGTCAGGTTCATCTCATTTATCATATTGTTCAAGTTCTCTATTTCCTTGCTGATCTTCTAACTGTTCTATCTCTAGATGTGAGTCATGTGATGACATCTCCAAATATTATTGTAGAGTTGTCTATTTCTCCTTTCAGTTTTGCCAGTTGCCTCATGTATTTTGGAGTACCCTGATTACATGCATAGATATTTGTGATTGTTATGCCTTTCTGGTGTATTATGCCTTCTGCAGCTCATCACTTTTTTGCATTTAAAGTCTGTATGTTCCGTGTAATATTTTAGGTAATCTAAGCACCTCTTAAAATATATGTATATATATATATATAAATAACATTTTTGTAAGCAAATACACATATATGCATATATATTTATATATCATTTTACAAATGTTTGTATGTATTGTGAGAATTTTGATTTTTACCCATAATAAAAAAATAAATAAATAAAATAAAATAAAATATTTATTGCCTTAAACTAAAAAAAAAAATAAATAAATAAAATAAAATAAAATCTGTATGTCCAATACCAGTATAGCTAGTCCTGCTCTCTTTTGGTTACTGTTTGTGTGAAATGTCTTTTTCAAACCTTTCCCTTTCAGTCTGTTTGCATCCTTGGGTCTAAGATGAGTCTTTTGCAGAAAGCATATGGATGGCTCATTCTGACAGCCTATGTCTTATGATTGAAGAGTATTTTGTTTGCCAAATGGCTGCCGATGCAAAGTACTAGAAATGGGTTAGCTTTTATAAAGGGGATTTATTTGGGGTAAAATCTTGCAGTTCCAAGGCTATGCAAAGTCTAAATGGAAGCATCATAAGAGGTGCTTTCTCACCACAGTCAGCTGCAATGTGTTGAAGAAAGATGGCCATTGATCATTGCTAAGATTTCAGCCTTCCACTGTGGGTTCACTTGACCTGCTCTGTGGACCCAGCCTTTTTGGGCTTCATGCTTAAGCTATCCTCTAGTCCTCTCTCTTACAAAGCAGGACCAAGCATGGTGGTTTTCTTTCCCTGTGTCTTTGTAGGTGTATCTCTCTGTGTGTCTCAATTTTTTTTCTTTGAGGTACCAGGACTGGGGATTGAATCTGGGAACTCATATGTGGGAAGCCAGTGCTCAACCACTGAGCTACATTGGCTCCCCCAAGTTGGTTATTTTCATTTGTTTGTTTGTTGTTTGTTTTGTTTTTAGGAGGTACCAGAGATCAAACCCGGGACCTTGAATGTGGGCAGTGAATGCTCAATTGCTTGAGCTACATCTGCTCTTGTGTCTCTGTCTTTATCAGATCCAGAAAGAGGGCAGAGACTCATGAGTCACTAATGTAGTCCAATTTAAAAGTTCCAAAGCAATTTTATCAAGTAATTTAATCAAAGGACCCTCAACAGAAATTAATGCAATCAAAGGGCATCACACCCACATAATCTTTCTTTTCTGGAGATTCATAAAATAATGTCAGACTACCACAGGGAGTTTAATACATTAATATTCAATGTTATTACTGTAAAAGCACGTCTTACTTCAACCATTTTATCCTTTGGCTTTCATACATCATATCTCATTTTTTCTGTCTTTTTATCCTTTTGGTTACCCTTTTTGATGGTGTTCACTTCTACACTCTCCTCAAAGCCTCTCTTTCTTGTCCTTTCTTTTATGGCTACAGAACTCTCTTTAGTGTTTCCTGAAGAGCTGGAATGTTATTTATGAACTCTCTTAGTTTCCATTTGTTTTTGAATATTTTAAACTCACTGTCATATTTGAAGAACAGTTTTGCAAGATACAAAATTCTTGGCTGGTAGTTTTTCTCTTTCAGTTACTTAATTATATCATACCACTGCTTTCTCACCTCCATGATTTCTGAAGAGAAATCTACACTAAGTTTTACTGGGTGTCCCTTGTATGTGATGTTTTGCTTCTCCCTTGCTGCTTTCAGAATTTTATTTTTATCTTTGGCATGTGTCATTCTGAATAGTATGTGTCTTGGAGTAGATTTATTTAGATTTATTCTAATTTGGAGCACACTGTGCTTCCTGGACATGTATATTCATATCTTTCTTGAGAGTTGGGAAATTTTTGGTCATTATTTCCTCAAATATACTTTATGCCCCATTTCTCTTCTCTTCTCTCACTGAAACTACCGTAACATGTATGTTAGTGCACTTCATTCTATCATTCAACTCCCTAAGCCCCTCATTTTTTTCCATTCTTTTCTGTTCTTCTCTCTTTTCAGTTTCAGCTTGTCTCACCTCTAAGTCTCTGATTCTTCCATGTTTCAAATCAGTTATTTTATGCCTCTATTGTATTTCTAATCTCACTTAATGTGTATTTCATTTTCATAAACTCTGTTATTTTTCTATCCAAGATTTCAAATTTTTCCTTGTGCTTGTCCAATGTCTTCTTAATATCTTTTATTTCTTTAGCTATGTTGTCCTTCAACTCCATGATTTGATTTAGGAGATTTGTATGAACATCATTGATTAGTTGTTTCAACTCCTGTTTCTAATCTGGAGGTTTATTTGTTCCTTTTCATGAGTCATTTCTTCCTTTTACTTAGTATGGCTCATAATTTTTTACTGATGTCTAAACATTTGGTTATGATCCTGAGTTTATTCCAGTGTTCAGTTTCTTTCTCCTGCCTAAAGTTAAGTAGCTGTGTGCTACCAATCTTCTTTGATTCTTGGTTCAACTTGTTCTAGATATTTAGGATTGCCTCTGTTTAACTGCTAAAACCAAGGTTAAGAACCCAGTAATGTGGTGCTTGTTAGTTTCTCATGGCCTTGGAGAGGTGGGCAGTAAAGGCTCCAGACTGCCTCTTTCATTTATTTCTTACTATTTGTCCCTTCTTTGCATGTCCTTTCCTGGTCTTCCAGCAGATTGTGCTCTTTGGATGAACTTTCTGCTTAGGCCCCAATTACTATGGGGTTGGGGGGTGGGAATGCAGTCACTGCCCAGGCAGACAATGCAGAAGCAATGTCCTCAGGGCTGGCCAAGCCTCCCAAACAAACTTTCTTAGAAGCTGCTTTCCTTCCTTGGACAGCAGCACTTTCCCTCCCTCTGAGTCCTCAGCAACCAGCCCAGTGCAATAGGGATGGTGTTTGAGAAGGTAAATTTTCTTTAGCTTCCTGGTAGCTCTCAGAACAAACAATGTTGCAGCCTCACCCAGCCCAAAAGTTTGTGCCCCCTCCAAAGCAACAGACTAAGTTCATTGGTCAAAATCTGAATTTGCCATTGGCTGTGTCCTTCCCTCACCCTGCAACTCCCTCAGTCCATAGCTGAGTGCTAGGGTTCAGGAAACCCAGGGCTGTTTGCTCTCAGTGTGAGGGAATAGGTGCCAGCAGCAACTGCAACTTTACTGACAGGATTTTTCCAGCCAGCCAAGACTCCTTTCCTTCACCTTTCTCTCTTCTGGGTGATAACTGGCCTTCCCCTGATGTCCTAAGCGCTAGAACAGTTTTCCAGTTTCTCCCTGTCCTCCAGCTATTTTTCTGGGTGAGAAGTGAGCCCTCTACTTCTTTAATCCTCCATCTTCCCAGAAGTCATAGGTAATATATTTTGTACAAATGTATATAATAAAAATATAAAATCAAAGGCATGTAAATCAATTGCTATGTCACCCAATATTTTAGAAATATGTCACGGAGTTTTGACTGTTCCTAGAAATTTTTAAGGCCTGTCTTAGTTTCCTAGGGATGCCATAACCATGTGCCACAAACTTGGAGGCTTACAAGAACAGAAGTTTATCTCAGAGTTCTGGAACTAGAAGTCTGAAATCAAAGAGTTACCTCTGAAATCAGTAGGGAAGAATCTGTTCCATGTCTCTCTCTCAGCTTCTGGTGGTAGCCAGCAATTCTGGTGTTCCTTAATTTGTGGGAGCATGACTCCAAGCTCTTCTTCTGCCTTCAAATGGCCATCTTCTCTCTCTCTGCCTTTCATTCTGTCTATCTGTGTTCAAATGTCCCTCTTATTATTACACCAGTTATACTGGATTAAGGCTCATTCTAATATACTCTGGGCTTATCATCTCATCACATCTTCAAGGACCTTATTCCCAAATTAGGTTAATTCTAACTTGGAGTAAGAATTGTAACCTGGGGGATACAATCCAAACCATAACAAATACCATATTCTTTCTTCATTATCCTTAACTCCCCATTTTTCAATTTAATATTAAAAATGCTTACAAGAGTTACTTAAGTTAGATATAATAGGTATTTCCTCTATTCCAAGGACTTTCATGACTATTGAGGAATATATGTATTCCCCAAAAATAAATATAAATAATTGGAATCTTGCTTTTCTACACATACTGCTTGAGTTGGATTGTTATCACTTTACTCACCTTATAGGCTTCTGGCATTTAAAGAAATACTATTTATTTAAATGTAGTACCTCCTAGAGAGAAATGCTTTGATTTTTATCTTCTAGACATCATTTCTTTATCAGTTAGGTGATTTTTATCAGTCCATGCCATCTCTTGCCTACAAACATTCAATAAATATTTAGGTATTTGCCAGTGGTAAAAATATGACAATTAAATCAGTGCCTTTAATGCTGAATATATTTGATTCCTTTCTATGGCTCCTCCTTCACCTGTCAGGTCAATAATTTGGACAAAAACTGGGTCTTCTTTCTTTGGTTAACGGTTAAGTATTGGGAATTCAAATAATTTATAAGCTATATGAAAAAGAATAGTAAAAATACAGCAAAGTATTTTACATACAGTTATGTCAAGTGATGTGTTTGGTGCAGCAGGAAGTATGTATGTGTTTAATTTGGCAGAGGAAAAATTTCTTTCTGACACTGTAGGACTGATATTTATTAGTTCTTCTAATTATCTGGAGAAAATGTTACAGACACCATATACCAAGGGTAGCACTTCTCATAAGCATGTGAAAATGAAGGCATGCCTGGGTTACAACATACAACAAATACATCTTGGCAAGAAATGCTAGAATGCTGAAAGTCAGCTGAAAACATGTTAATGCCTCAAAAAATATACTAGTCTTAACAAAGGTGCTGCCTGCAAATATGGCAGATAATTAACAGCAACTTTTCAAAAGGCAGAAGCCAGGCAGCAGGGCTTTTGAGCACACAAGCAGACAGTCCATAGGTAGCTCCATTTTATCAGGTTAATTGATGAAATTGTTTCTAATTAAATTAATTAAAGATGGGTTGTAATCCTCCTAAGATGTCTCTGTAAAAAGATTGAATATGCTGTTGAAAGCAATTGCTTGAACTTATGCTCATGTTTAGTGGAGATAGATTCCAGTTTTCAATAGTTGGATTTGGAAGGAAAACAAATCAGGAAGTGTTTTTTGGTGTTTATTTGTGTGGTTTTCTTTTTTATAAACATCTATTTCAGTCCATTCTAGAACTATGATACGTGCCCAGATAAAGCTGAAAATTAAAATTTGTATATTATCACATATGAATGTTACATAACCAAAGTGAAATAAGTTCACAGCAATTGCTGGTTTGAAGTTTATGTATTGGAGTACCCATGAGCAGTCCAGAAGGACCATGACATGTTTTTTATATTTGTAATATTGCAGAAGCAATTACTTAAATTAGACAGCTAGATAATGTATAGAGCCAAATAAATCACCCAGGATTCATTCATTCTGTTTACTAGATGCAGGAAGAATGTGATACGCAACAGGTAAAATCATAGGAAAAATAGTTGTCAGTCCCTACTTTCAGAACTTCACTGCCTAGAGGACACTATCCTCATTTCATCTCTGTCATTGTCTTGAATGCATCATCACTAAATAAAATTGACTTAGAAAGATACATGTTAGTTATAGCAATGAAAATGAAGGGAGGATGCTCAAGAAAATCATGAAGGTTTGGAATGCATTCTTTTTTTTTTTTTTTTAAAGATTTTATTTATTTATCCCCCCCTTGCTGCTTGTGCTCACTGGGTCAGCTAACCACGCCGCGCGGGCGGGCTTGCCTTCACCAGGAGGCCCCGGGAACCGAACCCAGGGCCTCCCATATGGTAAACGGGAGCCCTACTGATTGAGCCACAGCCGCTTCCCTGGAATGCATTCTTGAAACTATTAGTGCTGGGACCTATTACTATTGTTACACTCAATTATCATTTATTAGTGTGTTGGCAGTTTGAATTTTTTGTGGATCCCAGAAAATCCTGTTCATAAAGCTAATCAGTTCCTGTGCATATAACCTATTGTAGATGGACCTTTGGATTAGACTCAGTTAAGGGAACTTCCTTTTGATTAATCACTTCAGTAGGGTATAACCAAAGGTAAGTCTTAATCCGTTACTGGAGCCCTTTATAAACAGAGGAATGAAAAGCCATAGACAGAGAAACAAGGCCACAGAGACAAAAAGACGCCTCCAGAAGTTGAAGAACACAGGAGAGAGAAAAGCCATAGATGAAGCACCCTGAAGCTGAAGATAATGAGGCCCAGATGAGAAGGGAGAGACAAGTACACTGGCATTGTTCTCTGCTTTGTGCCTGATTGCCTTACAGCTGCAGCTCAGTGAGAAAGCATCTCTGATGATGCCTTGCTTTGGGCACTTTCATGGCCTCAGAACTGTACGCTTTTAACCTAATAAATGCCATTGTAAAAGCTAACTCATTTCTGGTATATTGCTTAGGCAGCATTTAGCAAACTAATACAGTGTGGTTTACAAATATTATACTGTAAAGCCCAGGGGATTGGATTGAAGAAATTGGGCCAATTTGGCACAATTTTTTGTGTTGTATATATTTCTCCTTCTAGAACACAATTTTAATTTTAAGAAAGTACTCTGTGTTTAAGCATTTATTGAAAATCACTGGATGAGCAAATGTTACTTTACTTTATAGCATATATAAAAAGTATTTTTTCCTCCTATTTCCTTTGAGAAATACTCATTCAACATCACTTATGAGTCCCATAATCTTCTAAATGACAGAAGATTAGAGATTTAAAAAAATTGAAACCTGCCCTCAAGAAAGGGAAAAGATTTACTATAGTAGAGGAACCCAATTTTCAAAACAGGTTATCATGGCACTGAAACTTAGAAACCAATCTATAATCCAATACAATAGATATACTCAGATTGGTTTAAGCAGGTATAGAAAGTAAGAAACCTAATATTTCTACCTTTAATTTGTTGTCCCAAGATGTCCACTAAAGCACCAAGCAATTGCAATGGGTAGAGCTCAATAAGTCTAGAGTAGTTGCTACTTCTTGCTCACTAGGCCCAATCAACATGATATTCTCAATAAAATGGATCAGTTTGATGTGTTTTGGGAGGGAGAGATGATGAAGATCTCTGTGGACAAAATTATGACATAAGGCTAGAGAGTTGATACAACACTGAGGTAGGATAGTGAAGGTATATTGCTGGCCTTACCAGTATATAGAAAATGTTTCTGGTGGTCCTTACTAATAGCAATTGAGAAAAAAGCATTTACCAGACCAATAGCTACATATGAGGTATTAGAGTTTGTGTTGATTTGTTCTAGCAATGATCTAGAACAGCAGCTGCAATTGGAGTCACCACCTGGTTAAGCTTATGATAATTCACTATCATCCACCAAGATCCATCTGTTTTCTGCACAGGCCAAGTAGGAGAGTTGAATAGGAATGTATCCTTCAAGTCTGTGATGGTAGCACTAATATATTACTCCAGGAATCTGTTATTACTTTTGATTTACTATTTTGCTAGGTAGGGACAGTTCTAGTAAGTTCCACTGGGCCTTTCCTACCACAAGTCAGGGAACCAATGTGGGCAGTCTGACCGTGCTAAATATGTCTATTCCAATTATGTATTCTGGAACGAGGGAAATAACCACAAAATGTAACTGGTGACACACTGGACCCATTGTGAGATGGACCTGAGCTAAAATTCCATTGATCACCTGACATCCATAAACCTCTACTCTAATAAGTAGACTACAGTGATGTGTTCAGTCTCCTGGAATTAATGTCACTTCTGAGTTAATATCTCATAATCTTTGAAATGTTTGATAATATCCTTTTCTGCAATGCACAGTTACCATGGTAAAAGGTTATATGTCTCATTGAGGAAGGCTCTGAGGAAGATTAACAATATAATTTTTGACAGTGTAACAGCATCCTTCTGCTAGGTGACCTGGCCTTCCCTTCATTCAATGCACTTTGGTTTGTCAACTGTCTTAAGTCTAGGAATTGATTAAGGGCCCATGACCCTCTCTTTCAGTATTTCAAGTTAAACTTTTTTCACTTGATCTATAACTCTTCTGCTTATACAAATCAAGTAGGAATTTAGAAAACTGTCCATCTCTTTTACTTCTAGATATCCCATGATCTATTAGGCAATTCCATAGCCACAGGGCTCTTCAGGGAAGATGTATTCTCACAAATTTATTACTCATAGTACTGGTAATAGGTGTGTCCTCTAGACATTCCTGAGGTGGATGGGCAGGTCTTACTTGATAGATCCACTCAAGTATTCCAATATCTCTAAGTTTTTGGAGCCTCTATTCTAAATTATACCAGGGAAGTTCTGACATTTCAACGTCAGATAATGTCGACCACTTTTTGGTCCATGTTTCAACTAGCCAACAGAATAAACTGTTAGAGCCCTTCCTAATGCCTTTTGCTACATTGAATTCAGAATACCTGCTTAGTGACCCCATATCAATAAATTCAGCCTGATGCAACTTTATATTCCCTCCACCATTATCCCACTACCTTAATATCCATTCCTCCACATATTCTCCTGATTTATGTTTATATAAATTGGAAAACTCATGCAGTTCTTTTGTAGTATACCATACTTCCTTTGAGTCACACTTTGTACCTTACCTTTTGGAGCCTGTTTGGACTTTAGTTCTTGGTCTGGAAGAATTGAGGGGTGGTGGGGTGAGTAACAAGAAGGATTAGTAATTTCTTGCAAGTCAGTCACTGCAAGGCATTCCTTTGAAGTTTCATCTGGTGAAACAGGATTAATATCTTCAGGTGGAGGTTAGATGGCAGATTCCTGTGGGCAGACTCCAGGTCTGGAAGCATTTACCTCAGGGCAGGCTGAAGGTTGGGTGGCTGTTTCCACAGGATAGACCATTGCAGATTCATCTGGCAAAGAATCAGCAGAATCTAAGGTTTCAATGTCCTCACTGCCATCATTATCAACCCATATGTTTTCATTCCAATTTTCAGGATCCTATACCTTTCCAATCAATGTTCTCAATTTAACAGAAGACATCCTGCAAAGTTGAGAGGTGAGTTTCAGTTGTAACTGTGCTACTCACACAATAAGACTCAGGCCTGGTTTACAGAGATATCAAGTCTGTGGCTACATGAAATAAGATATTCTTTCGGGGCACACACAGAAACTTTCACATCCTTCATGTGGTACTTAAGTTGCAAATTTGAAACTTTCAGCTCATTCTTTTCTTTTAGAACTGTATCCAATGTATTTAGAAACAAGCAACCAGCATCATTATACCTTTTAACTCCACAAAACAGTGTTAAGGTGTCAAAAACATTCTTACCCAGAGCCTTGCTCCTATAAGCATGGAAGTAGCCATATCCAGTGGTGATATTTTGCATATCTCTATTGCCACCCCATGGATTATTAGTGACATCTTGATTATTGGATATAGAGTCATTAGTGTCATTGAATCTAATCAAAGTAGAAAGCCAAAAGCAAAACCCCAGAACCAATTTGGAAATCCCATTTTGAAGATTCTGTTTCTCAAGAACCACTCCTGGTACCAAGCTGTATTAAGCAGAGTTCTCTAGGGAAGCAAAACTGACAGGAGCTATCAGTAAATATGATATTTTATAAAATTGTCTCACATGATCGTGCAGATGTACGATTCCAAATTCTGCAGGGCAGGCTACCAGCTAGGAACTCCAAAGAAGGTTATCAGTGAATTCTCCAAAAGAAGTGGGCTGTCTGAAGCAGAAATGAAAATTGTCTCTTCTAACTGTTGAAATCATCACTTCTCCTTTTAACATCTTCAACATATTCGGTGAGACATCTCTCATTTCTGAAGGCAATCTCCTCAGTTGATGGTAGATGTAATCAGCCATTAAAGCAATCACCTTAATGATGATTTAAGTCCACAAAATATCCTTTCAATAACAGGCCAGGGCTTGCTCGACTAAACAACTGGGCACCATTACATAAACAAGTTGACACATGAACCTAACCATCACAGCTGGTTTAGAACAATGCAAAATCTTATAAAACATTAAGAATGTTTCATAATCCATTCACTAATTTAGTTAGGAAATATTTTTTGAGCAATTATCATGTAATATGGGTACATCAGTCAAAGAAAAAGTCCTGTCTTTTGAGGAGACAGTCAATAAACAACAAACAAAAAATAGTAAATTACTTATTGCATGAGGATTATTCAGAGGAACAGAACCAATAGGATATATTTAGGGAATTGGTTCAAAGAATTGTGGTAGTTGGAAAATCTGAAATCTGTAAGGCAGGCTAATATGTTGAAAATCCTGATAAGTGTGCTTTAGCAGTCTTGAGTCCAAAATCTATAGTGGAGTTCAATAGGCTGAAAATTCAGAGAGGCGTAGATAGTGTAGAGACTGGAACAATTGTGAGGTGCTTGATAAAAAAAAGCCTAGATTACTTTGAAAGGACTGTTGTAGAAATATAGATGCTAAATGTACTTCAGATGAGGTCTTAGAAGAAAGTGATGAATGTGTTATTGGAAACTGGAGGCAAGATGATCCTTGTTTTAAAGTGGCAGAGAACTTGCAAAATTCTTATGTTGGATGAAAAGCAGAATTTGAAAGCAATGGAGTTGGATATTTGGCTGAGGCAATTTCTAATTTAAGTGTGGAAAGTGCAGCCTGGTTTCTGCTCACAGCTTATGGTAAAATGTGAGAGGAAAGGGATAAGCTCAGTGAGCTGCTGAACACAAAGAAATTGGAAATTCATAGTTTGGAAAATTCTGAGTTTCTAGAAACTGAATCCACAGAAATAATGCCCCATGTAAAGTTTTAAACTGAACATGGACCCAATCAGCCTTTTAAGTGCAAATAAAGATTGGAGGTACTGTTATCCAGGAAGGATCTGTGGAAAGTCCTACTGTCTGATGGTTTGGATTCCATGTATTATATGCAAAACTGAAAAGTTTTTTGCAAGATCTGTATGAACAGAACTACTGCCAGCCTGAAATAAAATGGACAGAAAAGGGTCAGATTGAATGGAAAATCACTTCAAAGACAGGACTATGGAAGCTGAAGTCTGGACTGAAGACATCTAGAGACAAGGGAGTGGACCCATCCATGTGTGTGGACAGGGTGAGTCAGTCCTCGCAATTGAAGAGGGCAGGCCTTCAACCCTATTGTTCAGGAAGAGTGCTACCATGCCAGTGTTCTCAGAGGTTGGCTCCTGTGCCCCAGGGATTGTGGAGAGTCTGGCCATCAGCCCTGTGCTTGGAGAGGGTGTAGCCTTCATCTCAGGATTCAGGGCAAGCATGGCCTCTCTGTAAGCACTTGGAAAGGGTGGATCTGCTGCTCCATCAGGCCTGGAGGACAAAACATTGTTCCATAGATAAACCTCAGTCCTTGAAATCTAATGGAGCCTTCCCTGCAGAATTTCAGAATGGTTTGGGACCCATGACCCATGTTTTCCTTCCAATTTCTCCCTATGGGATTGGAAATGTTTTTCTTATGCCTGTCCCTTCATTGTATTTTGGAAGCAGATAACTTGTTCTCTTGGTTTCACAGATCCACAGAATGAGGAGAATTGTGCCAAAGCACAGACCACACTTAAAACTGATTTTGATGAGACTTTGTAGTAAGTATTGTTTCTGAAATGATTTAAGACTTTTAGGATATTATGGAGTGAACATATTTTGCATATAGAAAGAACATGTCTTTTTTGGGGTCCAGAGGGTGGACTGTGGTCCATATGTACCGTATGTACTCCAGAAAATAGAATCCATTCCTGTGGGTGTAAATGCATTGTAAGTAGGAACTTTAATGAGGTTTCTTTGGTTAAGATGTGATCCACTTCATTCAGGATAGATCTTAATCCTCCTACTGGAATCCACTATAAATGGAAAGAATATACAGAGAGAAAACCACAGAAGCAAGAAGCTTAAAGCAAGGAAGCCCAGAAGAGAAGAGAGAGACCAATAGATTCCAACATGTGCCTTGCCATGTGAAAGAAGAGACAACAATTGCTCACAGCCAGTCTTTGGGAAGAAAATATCTCCTTGATGATGCCTTGATTTGGATATTTTCACAGACTCTGCCTACAAGTGAATAAATTCCCATTGTTTAAGCTGAAACATTTCATGGTATTTGCTTGGAGCAATCTAGGAAACTAAAACAGATTTGTATCTGTATAAAATAGCAAACTGTCTTAGTTTGCAAGAGTTGCTTTAATAAAGGACCACTGACTATTTGGCTTAAACAACAGGAATTTATTGTCTCACAGTTCTGATGGCAAAATATTTAAAATCAAGGTATTGGCAGGGCCAAGCTTCTTCTCATTTTGGCTGGTTCTGGAGGTGGTTGCCCAGCAGTCTACAACTCAATCTCTGCCTCCATTACATGGCTGTATCTCTGTCTGTCATCTGGCTCTCTGTCCAAGTTTCCTTTGATTACTGTCTACCCTAATTCATTTTTCCTTGTCTTTAATAATATCTTCTAAAGATCCTATTTACAAATAAATTCACATTCACAGGACTGGATGTTAGGTCTTGAGCACGTCTTTTGGGGGATACAATTTAATACATTACAGTATGCTCTCTGGATCCCAAAAAGTCATTTCTTCCTAATCCATTCACCCCATCCCAGCATTGCAAAAGCCTTTAGCCATTTCAGTATCAACTCTAAGTCAAAAATCTCATCTAAGGTCAGTTATGGGAGTGTACCATCTTGGAGCAAGATTCTATCTCATCTGTCAACCTGTGAAACCTTGAAATCAATTCATCTACTTCCAAAATACAATGGTGGCAAAGGTATAGGATAGACATTCCCATTGTATAAGGGAGAAATTGGAAAGATAAAAGAGGTCAGAGTCCCAAAAAAGTCTGAAACCCAGCAAGGCAAATTTCATTAATTTTCCAGTCTTGAGAATAATCTTTGCTTTGATGCTTTGTCCTCTGGGGCTGCTGAAGCAGTAACTCCACCTTCTTTGGTAACTGGAATGGTCCTACCCTTTCCAAACACTGGGGCAGTGACACTCTCTCTTGGCACAAGCATGGACCTTTTATGACCATGGGGTCATTTTTTCTTTCTTTTGTCCCATAGCTATCCCTTTGAGTACAAGCTGGCAGTGTTTCCTTGGGTATATAATTCTTAAAATCTTTTCAGTCTTCCATGCAATTCACAGGGATCCAAGCCATTAGACAAAAGTCTTCCACAGATCTTTCCTGGATAATTGCATCTTCATTCCTGACTTCCTCTTTGATGGTTGATTTTATTCATGATTTAACAAATAGTTGTTCAGCTACACTCTCTTTTGGAGCCCTGTTTTCTAGAAATTCACCCTCCTAAAACATAGGGAGGGCCCTGTTAGGGCCATTCCTGGCCCTAGTCTCAGAGCACAATATCTGGATAGTGTCATTTATTGCTGGTTCCTTTTTGCTTAACAGTTCATTCCTTAATTTATCTCTTTCCTCTCACATATTATTACTAATAGTATGGAGAAACCTGTCCAAACCTTTCACATTTTGCTGAGACATTTCCTTAGCTAAATATATAAGTTCATTGCTTAAAAGTTCTGCCATCTATCTGGCATAAGAAAACAATTTCGCACATTCTCTGCTACTTTATAACAAGAATCACTTTTCCTCTAGTTTCCAATAACACAATTATCATTTCCTTTAAGGCTTAACCAGAATTGCCTTTGACATCATATTTCTACTAACAGTTTATTCAAAGCAATCTAGACTTTTACTGTCAGGAAACTCAAAATTCTTCCAGCCTCTTCCCATTACCCGTTTCCAAAGACACTTCCACATTTTTAGGTATTTGTTGCAATAGCACCCCACATTTCAGTTTCAAAATCTTTATTAGTCAGGATTTTCCAGAGAAACAGAATCAACAGGATATATATGTGTGTATGTGTGTGTGTGTGTGTATGTATATAAACTTTGTATATAAATTATATATATATATATATATATATATATATATATATATATACATATATAATTAGTTTATTAGCTCATGTGATATATTTCCATCTAGCAGGATAGAGACTGGAAATTCAGGGGCAATGATGCTAAAGTCTTTAGTCTGGGTCTGAAGGGGAGGCCAAGGAGAAGTAGAATGTATAGTCTTTCAGGAGAATTCTTGAAACCCTTAGTTCTTTCTTTTAAAAGTTCTGATTGGGTGAGGCCCACCCACATTGCTGAGGATAAGCTCCTTCACTTAAAGGTAACTGACTTTAAGTATTAATCCTATTTATGAAATTCCTTACCTACTAACAATTAGGCTAGTGTTTGACCAAACAACTGGGCACAATAACCTAGACTAGTTAACACATAAAATTAACCATCACTCAAAGAAAAGAAGAATTGGTAAAGTTTTGTTTTCTACAACAAAATTAATGAGTTGTTATGTCTCTGCATAAGTTTTACTATGTAATGTTTGATTTTAGGTTTTGCAGGAGACTTCTAAATGATTCTTCTTATCAATCTATCCCTCATCTATCATCTATCTATCTATCTACATTTTTTTTTAAGCTGGAGGAAACCCAAATACAGCTCCACTTTACAAATGGAGCCTATGCTCCAGTCAGGACAAACCTTTAATTAATACCTAAATCGTCAGCCAATGCATTCATTCGTCTACACAGAAAATTTGTGTTGGTCTAAAGAGCATTCCCAAAATAATATTTTAATAGTGTAAAATAAATTACTTCCACAAGGAAAGTATTAAGATCTCATATCTTATTATAAATTATCTTTTTCCTCCCCTGAAATACTGATAACCCCAGTTTATTGTTTTTCATTTTGTTATCATCTTATACATATAGTCACATTCAGGCACTAAGGCACTAGATTGCCTTATAAATATTAATTTATAGTTAATTAGTCTTTTTATTTGAAAGAGTGCTGCAAATGTCTGGTCTATTAAAGCATGCATACTAATTATAAGTAAATGCACCTTCACTGTCTTCATAAGGAAATGATAGTTTAATCTTAAGACTGTCACTTTTCATTGCAATGGATGATGCCTGGCAGCTCTGTGTCAAAACGAATTGTCAAAGGGGAATACTTCAAAGGCTCTCAGGTTCCTAATTGACAAAACAATAAAACACAGAGACAATCCACAGCTCAATGAATAGCCCCATTTATATGAAATTTTCCACACTTCATTCTTCATTCTTCATTCTTGTATAGAGGAAATACCAAATTAGAGGACAGTGTTTGAGTAAAACTGCATCAGTCCCAAAAGATACAAGTTAATATGACCTTGCTTACCTTTGAATTGTTCTAGTTACCAGGTAGCAAATATGATACTATAATTTATTCACAATGTCTTGTTTCATTCTAGCTGTTCTTGAATTTCAATAGTTTTGTAAAATATTTAGAAAAATATGTAGTAGATAAAAATGGCTCTCGGTTCTTCAAATTTTACTATATACCACTAAGCATAATTGGATATCTCCTTCACTTGAATTATTATTAGAGTCTGAAAATTGTAGGTAGAGCTCTGGAGAACTAAGGAAAAGATTTTTAGCTTCTAAACCAAAAATGTATTTTTGACTTATAAAGCTAACACCAGAATATACTCAGCATTCTAGTAACTGTTTTATGTGTACACAGTCCTCATTCAATCCTCACAGCAATGTTGAAGAATGTACTGTTATTCTATTTATTTTTAGATGATAAATTTGCTGCTTAGAAAGGTTAGATTAAATTGTTCCAAGTCACACAGTATGAAAGTAGAAACATATTTCAGTGTATCTTTGCTTGTGAAAAAGGTCCAGAGTCTTAATCACTCTTCAGTATTGATTTTATTGTCAAATTATGCATTTTTATTTTTACATAATTTCTGAATTTCTATTTAAAAAGCTACTAATTTGTGAATTCTCCAAATGAGAATAAAGCTTTTTATGTGATATAAAAATTACTGAGGATATTTTAAAATTTCATAAAATAATTTGATAGCTACATGCACAAAAGAACCCAACTAAAATTTCAAGCTCACTCTCCTTCATATAAGGTGCCTAACTTCTACTATATCCCCAATTCTTCTACTTCTTCCCCCTCACTCAAATTGCTTGTCACATTGGTCTGCCCATGCTTCCTGGCAAACACCAGGCATATGTTTAACTTAGGATCTTGCCTAGAGAGCCCAAGTTTGCCATACTAGCTCCACTCTATGTGTTTCCACCATCATCTATGTCATATTTATGGTTCCCATGCTCTCTGGCTTCTGGTTGGGTTTAGCCAGATCCCAATGGGGAGGATGAGGAAGGAAAGAGGACTGTCATACCCTGGATCTGTTTATGTAAGAGCACTTCAAGGGGGCTGAGGACCTCAAACAAAGACTTCAGTAGCTCCAGTCAAGCAGTGGCCCTTTCTACACTGTTCCCTTTGACCTCCTTAAACTGCCCTTTCACCCCTTCATACTGCCTCTAGCCTGGGGGCACTACACTGCCTCGTGACTTTCCTATATCCTGATGACATACTTATATATTATCACTTTATTAAGCTCTTCTCACTTTGAGTGTACAATGTCTTTACTGTGAGGACTTTGATTAATACAGGGCCTTTGCTAGTGCTATTCTCTTTGTGAACAACACTATTCTTCCAGATATTCACATGACTAATTATTCACTTCCTTCAAGTTGTTGCTCAAATGTCACTTCCTCAATGAGGCCTATCCTGATATATTTATTTAAAATTGAAACCTCAACCCCTATTCCTGCATTCTGATTCCCTTTACCCAAATCTATTGCTTTACAGCAACTATCAGCTTATAATAATATACATAATTTATTTAATTATTATGTTTATTGGCTTTGCTCACAAATAGCATATAAGCACCAGGAAAGCAAGTAATAATGTCTGTATTGTTAACTGACATAACCAAAGCTCTAGCAGAATGTTTTCACATAGTAGGCAATCAATGAATATTGAATGAATTTTTAAAAATTAATATAATGGAAATGAGTTTGATGAAGGAGGCAACATAAGGTGGTGGAAAGAACACAGTCTTTGGAATCAGACTCATCTTATTTCAATCCACAGCTCAGACATTTACTAGCTGTGTGGAGTTAATTTAATCTCACTGAAGTTTAATTTCCTGTCTACAATATAAAGCTAATAAAATGTTGCAGAACTGCGGTGAGATTATAGTATGGGTTTTCTATAAAATAAATATCACTCTTCCCCTACACCATATTTAGTGATGTTATATTCTCATATTATGCTAAATCTAAAGAGTCACATGATTAAAATGTAAATTGGATGACCAAAAATGTTGTAACTCTTTTCTCTTTCTCACACTATCAATCTTTACTCTTTATCTCAAGCTATGAGCCGTCCACACTGTAAAGAAAATGTTTATCACTTCATGATCTACATTTCAAAAGGGTGAATATTCCAAGTTTCAATTATTGGATTTTTGTCTCAAAAATGGAAAGAATATCTTCTATACATGTAATTCCACAGAAAAGATGTTGAGGTATTATGGACATACTAGTCAACCTCAGTTTTCATGACAATAAAAGAGGGGAGGTATGATGGTTAGGCTAATGTGTGAACTTGGCAAGGTAATTGTGCCCAGTTGTTTGGTCAAACAAGCACTGGGCTAATTGTAATGCAAGGACATTTATGAACTTTATTTCCTAGTGAGTTTACTACATAGATAGCTGATTACATCTATATCAGCCAGAAAGATTGCTTCAGCAATGAGTGATGCTTTATCCAATCAGTTGAACGCCTTATAAGGGGAAGTGATTTCAGCATTCATAGAGAATTTCACAGCTCATCTTAGGACAGCCAACATTTCCCAGAAACTCATCAAGGACCTTCACTGGACTTTCATCGGAGACCCTGATTTGCAGCCTGCCTGCGGAACCTGGACTTGTGCATCCCCACTGTCACATGAGAGACTCTTATAAAATCTCATACTATTTACAGATATCTCCTGTTTATTCTCTTTTCCTAGAGAACACTGACTAATATAGGAGGTCTAAGGGATTAGATTTAAATAGTAAAAAAAACTAATTTATCATGATAAATTCAGATAAAATTTACTGAGGCTGTCAAGCTCAGTAATGTTTTACTGTTTTTGATTGTCTGCTTCTGGGATGCTGTATTAGTCAGGATTCTCTCAGGAAACAGATTCAACAGGAGATATCTATCAATAATATAAGATTTTAAAAGAGTCTCTCACGTGACCCTGGGGATGAACAAATCCAGGTTCCACAGGCAGGCTGCAAACCAGGGGCTCCGATGAAAGTCCAATGAAAGGTCCTTGATGAGTTTCTGGGAGAAGTTGGTTGTCCAATGATGAGCTGGGAAATTCTCTCTGAATGTTGAAATCATTTCCCCTTTTAAGGCATTCAGCTGATTGGATAAAAGTGTCACCTATTGATGATGCAATCTCCCTGATTGATGCAGATGTAATCAGCCATCCATGCAGTAAACTCACCGGTGATCGAAGTCCATAAATGGTCTTGTATTACAATTAGCCCAGTGCTTGCTGGACCAAACACCTGGACACAATTACCTGGCCAAGTTGACACATTAGCCTAACCATCACAGCCCATCCCTTATCAACTCGGCAGTCATACACATTACCCTAAACCATACTTAGTCTCTAAGTAAAAACAATAACAGACAAGCATATTTCTGCCTAACTGCCTTGCGTACAACCAGAAAGGCATTAATTCCCCACAGAATAGGGTGCAAGTCCTTGGGTAATATTCTCTCTTAAACTTGACATCCTTAAATATTATGATGTAGAATTAGTACAACTTTTCCCAGGTTGGGGAAGAAAACAAGAAATTCGTTTTGTGTACATATACAGCCATACTCATAACGAAACAAGGAAGAAGGGTTCATGACTATTACAGTCCTTGTTTCTGTAATTGGTCACATGGTTGAAGTTCATATTTATCACTACCTTCTTCCACTACCCATTCCATGTTTCTGTTACCTTCAGCAAGCACTTCAGCTGGCCATGGTTCTTTACCTGGTGGGGTGATCCAAACTTTCATCCTCGAGGATTCTGGGCCATTGTTAGTCCTGCTTGAATTGCTTTGTTGCAATTTTCCATTGACTTTAATCACAGGGCATGGCAGTACTAGGAGATGCCCTAGAGGATCTCCTGCATTCCAGGCAAACTCTTCTTTACCCCCGTTATGTAGATGTAGATCTATTTCCCCTTGATAGTCAGGATCAATCACCCCAGCCAGTACAGCAATTCCCTTGTCTGTTGATTCACAATAAGAGGAGCTCAAAGTGGCCAGGTGGCAGTCTTAACTTCCAGTTCAATGGAGTCATTGTTATGTTCCCTGGTGGCAGCACTCCTCATTTTGGGAATAAAACCTGTAGACCAGCAAAGCTTAAGGTTGCAGGGACAGGAAGCAAAAAATTTCCTAGTGGGGTAATAGTGAGTGGTGCCACTCCCATTTCCACCCCTTGATTCCTGGACCTATGAATCCTGGTTATGGGAGAAACAGCACCATAGAGAGGACACTGATTCAGAGCATACACAGCCTCCTGGAGAGCATTTCCCCAGCCCTGCAAGGTATTGCCACCTATTTGGTGCTGTAATTGAGTCTTCAAAAGGCCATTCCACCATTCTATTAAACCAGCTGCTTCAGGGTGATGGGGAACATGGTAAAACCAGTGAATTCCATGGGCATGTACCCATTCTCACATATCATTTTCTGTGAAATGGGTTCTTTGATCAGAAGCAGTACTGTGTGGAATGCCATGGTGGTAGATAAGACATTCGCTAAGTCCACGGATGGTAGTTTTGGAAGAAGCATTGCCAGAAATGCAACCCCATAGCCAGAGTATGTGTCTATTCCATTTAAAACAAATCTCTGCACCTTCCATGGTGGATATGGCCCAAATGTAGTTAACCTGCCACCAGGTAGCAGGCTGGTCACCTTGAGGAATGGTGCCATATCAGGGGCTGAGGGTGGGTCTCTACTGCTGGCAGATTGGGCATTCAGCAGCAGCTGTAGCCAAGTCAGCCTTGCTGAGGGAAAGTCCATGTTGCTGAGCCCATGCATAGTATCCACCCCTACCTCGGTGGCCACTTTGTTCATGCGCCCATTGGGCAATGAGAGGAGTGGCTGGGGAAAGAGGCTGAGCATTAGCCACAGAGCGGATCATCTTATCCACTTGATTATTAAACTCTTCCTCTGCTGAAGTCACCCTCTGGTGAGCATTCATGTGGGACACAAATATGTTCATGTTTTTTGCCCACTCAGAAAGATCTACCCACATAGCTCTTCCCCAGACCTCCTTGTCACCAATTTTCCAATCATGTTCCTTCCAAGTCCCTGACCATTCAGCCAAACCATTGGCAACAGCCCATGAAGCAGTGTACAAAAGCACCTCTGGCCATTTCTTCTTCCAAGCAAAATGAACAACTATATGCACTGCTCGAAGCTCTGCCCACTGGAAGGATTTTCCCTCACTGCTATCCTTCAAGGATGTCCCAGAAAAAGGCTGCAGTGCCGCAGCTGTCCACTGTCAGGTGATACCTGCATATTGTGTAGAACCATTTGTAAACCAGGTCCGCATTTTCTCATCCTCAGTCAACTGATTATAAGGGACTCCCCAAGACACCAAAGCTGTCATCTGGGAAAGAGGGTAACATGGCAGGGGTGGTGACTATGGGCATTTGGCTACTTCCTCTTGTAACTTACTTGTGCTTGAGACCTATCTCGTATATATCACTTCCACTTTATTATGGAGTGCTTATGTGCATGCCCAACTTTATGGTTTGGTGGGTCAGACAATACCCAGCTCATGATAGGCAACTCAGGTCCCATGGTAACTTGATGGCCCATGGTTAAGCGTTCAGTCTCTACTAAGGCCCAGTAGCAAGCCAAAAGCTGCTTCTCAAAAGGAGAGTAGTTATCTGCAGAAGATGGCAAGGCTTTGCTCCAAAATCCTAAGGGTCTGCATTGTGACTCCCCTATAGGGGCCTGACAAAGGCTCCAGACAGCATCTCTATTTGCCATGGAAACTTCCAGCACGTTTGGATCTGCTGGCTCATATGGTCAAAGTGGTAGTGCAGCTTGCACAGCAGCCTGGATCTGTCGCAGGACTTCCTCTTGTTCCAGTCCCCAATCAAAATTAGCAGCTTTTCTGGTCACTCGGTAAATGGACAGGAGTAGCACTCCACATTTGGAAATGTGTTGTCTCCAAAATCCAAAGAGGCCAACTAAGCGTTGTGCCTCTTTTTTGGTTGTAGGAGGGGCCAGGTGCAACAGCTTATCCTTTACTTTAGAAGGGATATCTCGACAGGCCCCACACTACTGGACACCTAGAAATTTCACTGAGGTGGAAGGACCCTATATTTTTGTTGGATTTATCTCCCATCCTCTCTCATGCAAATGCCTTACCAATAAATCTAGAGTCTTTGCTACTTCTTGCTCATTAGGTCCTATCAACATGATATCATCAATATAATGGACCAGTGTGATGTCTTGTGGGAGGGAGAGACGATCAAAGTCCCTGCGGACAATATTATGAGATAGGGCTGGAGAGTTGATATATCCCTGAGGCAGGACTGTGAAGGTATACTGCTTGCCGTGCCAGCTGAAAGCAAACTGTTTCTGGTGGTCCTTACTAATGGCAATTGAGAAAAAAGCATTTGCCAGATCAACAGCTGCATACCAGGTACCAGGGAAAGTGTTGATTTCCTCAAGCAATGATACCACATCTAGGACAGCAGCTGCAATTGGAGTCACCACCTGGTTAAGTTTACGATAATCTACTGTCATCCTCCAAGATCCATCTGTTTTCTGCACAGGCCAAATAGGAGCGTTGAATGGGGATGTGGTGGGAATCACCTCCCTGCATCCTTCAAATCCTTGATGATGGCACTAATCTCTGCAATACCTCCAGGAATCTGGTATTGCCTTTGATTTACTATTTTGCTATGCAGTGGCAGTTCTAGAGGCTTCCACTTGGCCTTTCCAACCATAATAGCCCTCACTCCACAAGTCAGGGATCCAATGTGGGGATTCTCCCAGTTACTGAGTATGTCTATTCCAATTATGCATTCTGGAACTGGGAAAATAACCACAGAATGAGTCCAGGGACACACTAGTCCCACTGTGAAACAGACCTGAGCTAAAACTCCATCAATCACCTGACCTCCATAAGCCCCTATTCTGACTGGTGGACCACAGTGACGTTTTGGGTCTCCTGGAATTAATGTCACTTCTGAGCCAGTGTCTAATAACCCCCAAGATGTCTGATCGTTTCCTTTTCCCCAATGCACAGTTACTCTGGCAAAATCCATAGGTCTCCCTGGGGAAAGGTGGGAGGAAGTTTAACAGCATAAATTTTGGGCAGTTTAACAGGATCCTTCCCCAAGGGGACCTGGCCTTCTCCTCATTCAAGGGGCTCTGGGTCTGTAAACTGTCTCAAGTCTGGGAATTGATTAAGCGGCCATGATTCTCTGCATCTGTAATATGAGTTAGGATTTTGTTCACTTGACCTAGAACTCTTCTGCTTATACAGATCCAGAAGAAATTTAGTAGACTGCCGTGTATTTCACTTCTAGGTACCGTACCGTATGATCTATTAGCCAACTCAGTAACTCTGGAACTCAGACTATTCTGTGTGCTGTTTTGAATCTGTCTTTCATTGCAGTAGCCACACCCACTTTGCCTTTGGCGATTAACTGCTGATACTTGACTTTTACCAGACCGAGATCCGGTCATCCCTATAATGTTTAAGGATTCCAATTCCATTACAGCCCCCCCTCCTCCCCAGTAATATCTGGACTGCAGAGAAGAGCAACCACAGAGCTCTTCAGAGAAGATGGAGTTAGTCTTACAAATTTATTCCTCACAGTCCTGGTTAAAAGTGTGCCCTCTGGACATTCTTGGGGTTGGTGGGCAGGTCTCAAATGGTAAATCCATTCTAGAATTCCAATCTCTCTAAGCCTTTTAATCCCCTCATCTACTGTATACCAGGGCAAGTTGGGCATCTCAACCTCATACATACTAGGTCATTGTTTGGTCCATGCTTCAGTCAGCCACCCAAACAAACTTTAGATCCCTTTTTAACCCCTGGAGCTACAGCGTTGAATCCAGAATTTCTGCTTAGTGGGCCCATATCAATAAATTCAGCCTGATCCAACTTTATATTCCTTCCACCATTATCCCATATGCTTGGTATCCATTCCCACACATATTCCCCTGATTTCTGTCTACATAAGTTGGAAAACTCATGCAATTCTTTCAGAGTATAGCGTACTTCCTCATGGGTCACACTTTGTATTTCGCCTTTAGGGGCTTGTTGTGATTTTAGTCTAGGAATAGGTCTTGAAGACAAGAGAGATGGGGGGTGTGGGTAAGGAGAAGGGTTAGAGATGTTTTGCAGGCTACTGACTTCAGGGCATTCCTTTGCATTTCCTTCTGGTGAGACAGGATTAATCTCTTCAGGCAGGGGTTGGAAGGCAGGTTCCTCAGGGCAGACTGGAAGTTGGGCAGTGCATGCTGGAGTTTGGCTGGTACCTGCCTCAGGGCTGGAAGGAAGTCTGGAATTCCTGGGGCAGGCTGGAGGCTGGATGATACAAGGTTGACAAGGTGTGGTCTCCACAGGGCAGGTCATCGCAGGTTTATCTGGTAAAGTCTCAGCAGAATTTAGGATTCCAATGTCCCCACCAATATTATCATCATTGCATATGTCTCCATCCCAATCCTTGGGGTTCCACTCCTTTTCAATGAATGCCTTCACTTTAAATGCAGAAACCCTATGAGGTTGAGATTTTAATTTCCTCTGTAATTCTGCTACTGGTACAATGAGAATCTGGGTTTGATTCTCAGATATCTCAAATCTGTGGCTACAGGAGACAAGAGTTTCTTTCAAGGCACGCGTAGAAACTTTCATATCATTCATATGGCATTTAAGTTTCAAATTTGAAGACTTTAGCTCATCTCTTTCTTTTGTAACTGTATCCTGAGTATCTGGGAGGAGCCAGCCAACATTATTATGCTTTTTTTTTGAATATAAAACTATTTATTGACCACTGTTCACCAGTATTTACAGTAAAGTAAACAATATACAGTTGGATAACTTTCTGATTACTTGAAGTTATTGTTTTTCCTGGCTTCTGCTGAACCAGCTATCCAAATACTGAAGATTGAGCCTACATGTAAGGAATGCATTGGGGGTAAAGAAAAAACATGCAGGTCAATAGTTTAGATCATAAAAGTCTGTTTACCCATTTATGCCAACAGGTCCTAAACCGTAGCATTTAACCATCTGACTAATTTCCATGTGCAAATACAGCACATGGATTTCAACTTTCCATAAAGAAATGGCTCTCTAGAAGCAACCTTTAAATGCTCATTTAACTAAACCTTGCTTGGCTAATGAAAACACAACAGTATTTACCTTGTTTTCTCATCTGGGTTGGGAGATTGTTGGTGGTGGCAGATTTTCCTCTCAGAATTCTGAAAATATTTTGTATTATACAACTATAGATACAGACAATGGGTTTTGATCTGGCTGCTTTAAACTACGTTTTTTTTGTTTGTTTGTTTGTTTGTTTGTTTTGTTTTTTAAGGCTGTACCAGGGATTGAACCTAGGACCTTATACATGGGAAACAGGAGCTCAAACCACTGAGCTACACCCGCTCCCTAAATGATCTGTATTATTTAAATTGTCCAATTAATTAATGAATCAACTATTTGATTTGAAAGTTTATGAATTCAGGAAAATTTTCAGTTTAACTTGAAGGGATTTTTTGGTTTGCTAAGAATGATGGCATCCCAGAAGCAACATGGACTTACCTATGGTTGTGAAATGCCATTTTTATTTTGAATGGTTTTTTGGTGAAGTTAAAAAAAAAATAAAAATAAAAATAAATAAAAATAAAAAATACATATGTATTTATACACACACACACACACACAAACAAAAAATCTCCAGAATGGTCCTTGGGCATATATGGGTTAAACACAAATTCTAATTCAGTAATGACTGGAAAATTTTTCCCACGTTTATAAAAGCTGTTCTCTAATGCAGAGGAAATAATATACCATCAGAAACATTCTTTTCTGATAAATGAAGCAACTACAGAAAGCTTTCATTTGTGCAAAGTAACCAGTGATATTGATGAAAAAAACACAAAAAACAAGAAAAACGACACAACAAAAACCAAAGCCCCCCCAACCCCTAACTCCCCCAATACTTCTACTTCAAAACAAACATATCAAACTTGATTTCCATTAGAATGTAGTTATTTCTCACACTAATAAATCAAAAAAACAAGACCTAGATTTTATATATATATAAATATATATAAAAAGTAACAATGCAAACAATTATTGAGCTTCATCTTCTGGGCAAGAATGCCAAGTTAGTCTCTCTTCATAAAAAGCAATTACAATCTGAGGACACTTCATGTTTGCCTCTTTTGCCAGCACCAAGTCTGCCTCATCTGAATCTTTCCATTTCATAAGAAACACTAGCTCTCCACTGCTGTCTGTGGCACCAATTATGCGTTCAGGATCAAGACCTCTAGCAAAGCCTCTTGGTTTGTCAGCAGCATCTCTTTTCTTCTTTGATTTGCTGTCATCAGATTCACTGTCAGATAAAGATTTTCTTTTTGTACCATCCTTTTCTTTACCAGCTTTTTGAGAATTAAGAAATGCTTCAATTAACTCTGGGCAATCTAAATTTTCTTCAGGCTCCCAAGTATTGCCAGCATCTGTAAATCCCTTCCACTTTAGGAAATACTCCACTTTCCCATTCACTACACGGCGATCCAATACTTTTTCCACCACAAATTCTTCAGGTTCTGCCTCTTCAACTTTTTTACTCTTCCATTCTGCTTCTTTCCCATTTTTTGTAATGTAGTTTTATTGGAGGCCATTTTTTATTGCAGACTTGAAGAGCTATTATTCACCGCCTCCGTGCTGCTCCAGGTCCCGGGTCTGCGGCGTCTCTGGCCTTGCGCGCCTCCAGCTCAAGCCACATCCCTATACTTTTTGACTCCACAAAAATTCTGTTAAGGTGTTGAAAATACTCTCACCCGGATCCTTGCTTCTTTTAAGCTTGGAAGTAGGGAAATCCAGGGTTGCTATTTTGTATCTCTCTATCGCCAGCTCACACCATGGACTGTTAGCAACCTCTTCATTATTGGAAAGGGAGTCATTAGTACCCCTGAGTCCAATTAGAGTAGAGAGCCAATTACAAAACTCCCAGAACCACCTCAGACATCCTATGTTTAAGACTCTGTTCCTCAAGAACCACTCCCAGTACCAAGCTGTATTTGTCAGTGCTCTCTCGGGAAGCAATCAACAGGAGATATCTGTCAATAATATGAGATTTTAAAAGAGTCTATCACATGACCATGGGGATGCACAAGTTCAGGTTCCTCAGGCAGGCTGCAAACCAGGGGCTCCGGTGAAAGTCCGATGAAAGGTCCTTGTTGAGTTCCTGGGAGAAGTTGGCTATCCAACGACTAGCTGGAAAATTCTCTCTGAATGTTGAAATCACTTCCCCTTTTAAGGCATTCAACTGATTGAATAAAAGCATCACCCATTGATGATGCAATCTCCCTGGTTGATGTTGATGTAATCATCCATGCACGTAGTAAACTCACTGGTGATTGAAGTCCATAAATGCTCTTGTATTACAATTAGCCCAGTGCTTGCTGGACCAAACACCTGGACACAATTACCTGGCCTAACCATCACAGATGCAAATTCAAATCCCAGTCATGCCAAATAGATAGGAACTGTATTTTAAATAATATTTCAAATTCCCTATAGATTTCTTCAGTGAAACTTTAGTTTAGAAAGGGAAATTTCATGATTATATTTTTTCCTTATTCAAAAGTTGCCTCAGTCTAAATCTGTCTCTTGTGAATCAGATGAATCTACGATGTCAAATGGATATCTCCATTTTGAGGTCTTATAAGCACCTAAATCTGAAATCATCTATCCCACAAACCTACTCCTCCCCCTCTGTTGCCAAATTGAATTGCTTAATCATTTAGCCAGTTGCTAAAGCCAAAAATCTAAGAGTGTTCTTTGAGTCCTTTTTTCCTAAATCTCACATGTCCATTCATCCTCCTCACAGCAAATATACTTGAACATTCCTAGGCACTGAGAAATAGATGTCCCTGTTCTTATGAAACTTTACCTTCTAGTGAAGTAAAGACTCGTAAACATGTAAAGCAATCAGTAAGCAAAATAATTTCTGATGGTCATAACTTCTAAGAAGAAAATAGAGTGCTATGGTAGAGAGTTATTGGACATTGGGTGAGGAAGTTTATGAGGGAAAATCTCTCTGAGAAGATGAAATATATGATGAAATTATCTTTATGAAGTAGAGTCAGACCTGCACAGATCTGGGAACAGAGACTGTTCTATGAAGAGGAAAGAGCTAATGTACTTGTCTGGACACATGCATGGAACAGAAAAGTTAAAAAAAAATTAGTATGGTTGGATCACCAGGAGTGAGTGAGAAAGCATTAGATGATGTCTGATAAATAGCAGAGACAAGGTGAACTAAAGGTTTTGTAAATTGAGATGAGTTTGTCTTTTATTTCCAGTGTGAAGATTAAAACTTGTAGGAGTCAATGATTTACTAAATTCATGTCGATTTCTTGAACCCATTTTCCTCTTATGCTAGCCTTATGGCAAGATGCTATTTCACTTCAAGCCATGATGAATTCAGTCATCTGAATTGTCCTTTATGTACACACTTCTTGAATCTTGCTGCTTTCAATCTATCTTTCACAGTAAAACCAGATTTATTTATTTTTAAAGCAATTCTCTCATGTCACCTTGCTTAAAAATCTTTGATGATTAAAGAAAAGAAAGAAAGGAGGGAGGGACGCAAGCAAGGAAGGAAAAATGTAAAGAGGGAAAGGGATATATTTTATTTCTTCTATGTTTTCTGAATCCTCATAACTAATTTAGCTTTAAATCTGTATTTGTAATATGTATCTATTGTAGTAAGAAAAAATTCTGCCCCTTCCATGATGGAAGTGGTCCGATGTAATCACCTTGCCACCAGGTAGCAAGTTGATCACCTCAGGGAATGGTGATGTATCAGGGTCTGTGTATGGGTCTCTGCTGCTGGCAGATTGGGCACTTGGCAAGATTGTCCTTGGTGAGTTTAATCTATGTGGCTGATCCCATATGTAACCTCCATCCCTACCACTATGGCAGGGGTTCTTAACCTTTTTGTTCCACAGACCCCTTTGCCAGTAAGGTGAAAACTATGACCCTTTTCTAAGTCCACACTATACTGTGCATTATTTAATAAAGATATCACACCCTCACCAACACGTCCTCAGAAGAATCATGTTTTTTTGAATTTCAATTCAAACTCAGAGAACCCTTGTTAAGAACTCCTGCACTATGGTCACTTTGTTCATGAACCCACTGACAATGACAGGAGTAGCTGGGGAATGAGGCTGACTGGTATCCATGGAATGGGTTGTCCTATCAACTGATTACTAAAATCCTCCCTTGATTAAGTCACCCGCTGGATGAGCATTCACTGGGGACACAAATATCTTCATTTTCTTTTATCATTAAGAAAGGTCTACCCACATAACTCTTCCCTAGACCCCTTTATCACCAATTTTCCAATCATGTTCCTTCCAAGTCCCTAGCAATCCAATGAAAACATTGGCTATAACAACCCACAAATTTCTATACAAATGTGCTTCTGGAAATTTCTCCTTCTAAGCAAAATGAACAAGTAGATGCACTGCTCAAAGATCTGCCCACTGGGAGGATTTCCCTTCACCACTGTCACTCACAGATGTTCCAGAAAGGGGCTGTAGTGTTGCAGCTGTCCATGTCCAGGTGGTAACTGTATGTTGTGTAGAACTGTCTGTAAGCTAGGCCTGAGTTCTCTCTCCCTCAGTCAATTTATCATAGGGAACTTGCCAAGAGGCTGTAACTTCAGGCTAGGAAAGAAAAGGTAATGCAGCAGGAGCAGGGGTCATGAGTATTTGAACCACTTCCTTGAGCAACTTACATATAACTTATAACCTATATACCACTTCCGTTTGGTGGTGGAGTGCTACTGTGCATGTCCAACTTCATGGCTTCAAGGTTCAGTTCATGATTGGAAATTGATGTTTCATGGTAAGACTTGGTGGCCCACAGTTAACTGTTCAGTCTCTGCTAAGGCCCAGTAGCAAGCCAAAAGCTGTTTCTTAAAATGAGAGTAGTTATCTGCATAGGATGACAGGATTTTGCTCCAAATTTCTAAGCATATCCATAGTGAGTCTCCTATAGGAGCCTGTCAATGACTCCAAAGAACATCTCTATTTGCTACTAAAATGGGATCTGCTGGATCTTATGCCCCAAGTGGCAGAACAACTTGCATAGAAGTCTAGACATATTGAAGAATATCCTCTTGTTCTGATCTTCACTCATACTAGCAGCTTTTTGGGTCACTTGGTAAATGGGCTAGAGTAGCACACCCAGTTGAGAAATACCTTGTCTCCAAAATCCAAAGATGTCAGCTAGGCATTGTGCCTTCTTTGTATTTGTAGGAAGGGCCTAATGCAACAGCTTATGTTTTACTCTAGAAAGATATGGTGATTTGAAGCAGTTTGTACCCCAGAAAAAAAAAAAAAACATGTTCTTAAATCTAACCCATTCCTCTAGGTGTGAACCCATTTGTAAGTAAGACTTTTGACCACTCTGAATTTCATTTCCCACTTATAAATGGCTCCACTAATAAGATTAAGATTCATCCTGACTGGGTTGGGTCACACTGTAGCCACTTCCATTATGGAAGGGGTAGTAATCTGTTCATACTAGAATAGATACATATTCCAAATATAGATCTACCATCCCTGCATGTTTCTTCCAAATATTCCACCTGGGGATTTTCAAATACCTTATCTACCATCAATGTATTTCACAGAGCATTGCTTCTGATCAATAAATTCACTTCCACGTGTTCATAGAATTCACTGTTCTTACTGTGCTCCCCATTATCCTGAAGCAAGTGGATTGATAGAACTGTGGACTGGCTTTTTGAAGATTCAAATTACAGTGTCAGCTGGGTGGCAATACTTACAAGGCTAGGGCAATGTTCTCCAGGAGGCTATATGTACTTAAATCAGCATACACTCTATAGTGCTGTTTCTCCCATAGCCAGGATTCATGAGTCCAGGAATCAAATGGTAGAAATGGGAGTGGCACCACCCACTATTACCCCTAGTGATTCACTAGAAAAATTTCTGTTTCCTGCTTCCTGTTCCCATGTACTTATGTTCTGCTGATCTAGAGGTTTTAGTTCTGAAAGAAGGAATATTTCAACCTGAAGACACAATGATTTGATTGAACTGGAAGTTAAGACTGTTATCTAGCCACTTTGGCTTCCAAATGCCTCTGAATCAACAGGCAAAGAAGGGAGTTACTGAACTGGCAGGGGTGATTGATCTTGATTATCAAGGGAAAATTGGATTGCTGCTATACAATGGAGGTAAAGAAGAGTATGTCTGGGATACAGGAGATATCTTAAGTTATCTCTTAGTACCACTAAGCCCATGATTAGAGCCAATAAAAACCTCCAGCAACCCATTCTAGATAAGTCTCCTAATGGCCTATACCCTTCAAGAATGAAGATTTGTATCACACCATCTGGCAAAGGACCATAACCAGCCAAGGTGCTTGTTAAGGGTAAAGGGAATATGGAATGAGTAGTGGAAGAAGGTAGTTATAAATATAAGCTAAAACCATTTGAGCAGTTACAGAAATGAGGACTGTAATGGTTGTATTTCTTCCTTGTTTTGTTATAAATATGTTTGTATAAATATATATAAAGCAAATATCCTTGTTTTCTTCTTTCTCTTATTTCCTTATTATATAAGTTTTATTAACTTTATGCCATAGCATTTAAGTTACAGGATATCAAGTTTGCATATGAAATTACCCAAGGATTTACATCCTTTCCTGGGAAAAGGGTTGTTTCTGGTTCTTCACAGTACAGTTGAATTATGTTAAATGAAAGTATGACTATTTTATTGTCTCTAATAAGAGATTAAATGTCATTAAAGGAGATGTGTATGGGTGCCAAGTTGTCAAGAGGTGGGTTGTGTTGGTTTTGTGTACATATACAATCATACTCACAATGAAACAAGGAAGAAGGGTTCATGACTATTACAGACCTCGTTTCTATAGCTGGCCACATGGTCGAAGTTCATATTTATCACTACCTTCCTCCACTACCTATTCCATGTTCCTGTTACCCTCAGCAAACAATTCAGCTGGCCATGGTTCTTTGCCTGGTGGGGTGACCAGGAACAGGTTAGGGCCTTCATTCCTGAAGATTCTGGGCCATTGTTAGTCCTGCTTGGATTGAATTGTTGCAATTTTCCATTGACTTTAATCACAGGGCATGGCAGTACTAAGAGATGCCCTAGAGGATCTCCTGTATTCCAGGCAAACTCTTCTTTACCCTCGTTATGTAAGATGCAGTCCTATTTCCCCTTGATAGTCAGGATCAATCAGACTAGCAAGTATAGTAATTCCCTTCTTTGCCTGTTGATTCACAGGTAAGAGGATCCCAAAGTGGCCAGGTGGCAGTCTTAAATTCTAATTTAATAGGATCACTGTAGTGTTGCCTGGTGGCAGCACTCCTCCTTTCGGGCCTAAAACCTGTAGACCAGCAGAGCTTAAGTTTGTAAGGACAGGAAGCAAAAATTTTCCTAGTGGGTCACTAGGTGTAATAGTGAGTGTTGCCACTCCCATTTCCACCTCTTGATTCCTGGACCCATGAATCCTGGTTATAGGAGAAACAGCACCATAGAGTGGACACTGGTTTAGAGCATAAACAGCCTCCTGGAGAAGACTGCCACAGCCCCGCAAGGTATTGCCACCTACTTGGTGCCATAACTGAGTCTTCAAAAGGTCATTCCACCATTCTATCAATCCAGCTGCTTCAGGGTGATGGGGAACATGGTAAGACCAGTGAATTCCATGGGCATGTACCCATTTCTGCATGTCATTTGCTGTGAAATGTGTTCCTTGATAGGAAACAATCCTGTGTGGAATGCTATGACAGTAGGTAAGACTGATGGTAAGTCCACTGATGGTAGTTTTTTTTTTTCTACTGGGAGGTCCTGGGGATCAAGCCTGGGTCCCTCCATATGGGAGATGGATGCCCAACCATTTGAGATACATCCATCCCCACACTGATGGTAGTTTTTAAAGAAGCATAGCATGCAGAAAATGCAAACTCATATCCAGAGTATGTGTCTATTCCAGTCAAAACAAATCGCTGCCCCTTCCATGGTGGAAGTGGTCCAATGTAGTCAACCTGTCACCAGGTAGCAGGCTGATCACCTCCGGCAATGGTGCCATATCGGGGTCTGAGTGTGGATCTCTGCTGCCGGCAGATTGGGCACTCAGCAGTGGCTGTGGCCAAGTCAGCCTTGATGAGGGGAAGTCCATGTTGCTGAGTGCATGCATAACCTCCACCACTACCTCCATGGTCACTTTTTTCATGAGCCTATTAGGCAATGACAGGAGTGGCTGAGGAAAGAGGCAGAGCATTAGCCACAGAGCGGGTCATCTTAGGCACTTGATTATTAAACTCTTCCTCTGCTGAAGTGACCCTCTGTTGAGCAGTCACGTGGGACACAAATATTTTCATGTTTTTGCCCATTCAGAGAGATCTATCCACATAGCTCTTTCCCAGACCTCTTTGTCACCAATTTTCCAATCATGTTCTTTCCAGGTCCCTAACCATCCAGCCAAACCATTGGCAACAGCCCATAAATCAGTATACAAACACACCTCTGGCCATTTCTTCTTCCAAGCAAAATGAACAACCAGGTGCACTACTCGAAGTTCTGCCCACTGGGAGGATTTTCCCTCAGCACTATCTTTCAGGGATGTCGTGCTGCAGTGCTGCAGTGCTGCAGCTGTCCAGATTCGAGTTTGCCCCAGCAGTTGGAGAGGGTGGATGTTCCGATTCGATGTTCTGGGAGAGTTTTGTTGTCCCAGGGTACATTCTTCAAGGATTAGGGCAGTTAAGGTCAGCACCCCATAGGTCTGAGAGGGGTGCGCCTGTCCCACATGGGTTAGGGAAAGCCAGGTGGTCAACTCGTTGCTCTGAGAGGGTTGAGCACTCTTTGCCAAAGGTTAGGGGGAATGTTGTCTTCACCTCACTGTGCTAGGGGAGCTAAGACTCTAACCCAAAAATTGGGTAAGGTGTGGCAATCACCCCAATGCTCTTGGAGGGTGAGGTCTAGAGCTTGGACGACACCCAGATGCTTGTTGAGAGTGGAACCAAGAAAATGCCCATTGGGAAAGTTTGTGGAAAGTGTGGGTCCCCATGAGGCCCCAAGGAGAAGAAACCATTGCCTTAAGGATGACTCTCAGACTTTGAAATTGAATGGAGGATGCCCTGAAGTTTTACTGAACTGTAAAGGACCCATGACTCATGTTTCCCTCCCAATTTCTCCTTATGATAGTGAAAATGTTTTTCCTTTGTCTATCCATTTGTGTATTGGAAGCAGATAAATTATTTTGTAAGTTTCAGAGGTCTACAGGAGATGGAACTTGGCCCCAAGACAAACTGTATTTCTTTAAACTTAATATGTTATGATTTTGTACGTGCATTGTTATTGATTTAAGGTTTTTTGAATATTGAAATGTATTTTTGGAATTCAGATGGTGGAGTTTAGCAGTTTGATATAGTTATGAATTCCAAGAATGGATATTGGATTATGCTTGTAAACTGGTCTGTTCCTCTGGGTATGATTGAGTTATGATTGGGGCTTTGATTGGGCAGTTCCAGTGGTTTCCACGTGGTCTTTCCAACCATAATAGCCCTCACTCCACAAGTCAGGGATCCAATGTGGGGATTCTCCCTGTTACTGAGTATGTTTATTCCAATTATGCATTCTGAAACTGGGGAAATAACTACAGAATATGTCTAGGGACCCACTGGACCCACTGTGAGATGGATCTGAGCTAAAACTCCATCAATCACCTGACCTCCATAAGCTCCAACTCTTTCTGGTGGACCAGAGTGACGTTTTGGGCCTCCTGGAATTAATGTCACTTGTGAGCCAGGTTCTAATAATCCCCCAAATCTCTGATCATTTCCTTTTCCTGAATGCACAGCTACTCTGGTCAAAGGCCGTAGATCTCCTTGGGAAACATGGTAAGAAGATTAACAACATAAATTTGTGGCAGTTTAACAGGATCCTTCCCCAAGGGGACCTGGCCTTCTCCTTATTCAAGGGGCTCTGGGTCTGTAAACTATCTCAAATGTGGGAATTGATTAAGGGATCGTGAATCTCTGTGACTGTAATTTCAGTTAGGGTTTTTTTCACTCTTCCTAGAACTCTTCTGCTTATACAGATCCAGAAGAAATTTAACAGTCTTCCCATCTATTTCACTTCTAGGTAACCCATGATCTATTACCCTATATTAGTCAAGCAAAGTGGTGCTGATGCAAAATACCAGAAATCTGTTGGCTTTTATTTGTGGTAGAAGCTTACAGTTACCAGGCCATGAAGCATAATTTACTTCCCTCACCAAAATCTGTTGCCATATGTTAGAGGAAGATGGCTGTCGACATTCAGCCTTCCTCTTCCTCTTAAGGCTCTGTGGTCCCAGCTTCTTCCAATATCACCTTTAGGCCATCAGGCTCTCTAGGCTTTGTCTCTCTCCCCAGGACTCGATACTTTCCAGGTTCAAGCTTTCTACTCTCCACAAGTTCAACTGTAAACTATGAGGCTAACAGCTTGTTTCTCTTCTTGGGGCCTCTGCCATGTCTGTGGAGCTGTCTTTATTCCTCTGTGTTCTTCTCCTGTGTGTTTACTTCCCATGCTCCAGCTCAAAACTTGCAACTCCCTTCTCTGTGGTGCAGTTTTTTATGAGTCTTCGTCCCATTGGTGGACAGGGACCCAATGCCCTTCTGACATGGCCCTATCAAAGCCTTAATCATTATTTAATCAATTAAAAGTGAAATCTCTGAATCCAATATAATCTAATATGCCCAGAGGGAAAGATCAGTTCACAAACATAATCCAATATCTCTTTTTGGAATTCATAAATAATGCCAAACTGCTACCGCAACTCCGACTATTTTACATACTGCTTTAAATCTGCCTTTCATTGAGGTAGTCACACCCACCTTGTCTTTGGCAATTAACCACAGATACTTGACTTTTACTGGCCTGAGATCTGGTCATCTCCATAATGTTTAAGGAATTTAATTCCATTACAACTCTCCCTAGAGTAATATCTGGACTATAGAGAAGAGAAAACACAGAGCTCTTCAGGGAAGGTGGAGTTATTCTTACAAATTTATTGCTCACAGTCCTGGTTAAAGGCATATCCTCTGGAAATTCCTAGGGTGGGTAGGCATATCTCAAATTGTAAATCCATTTTAGCATTCCAATCTATCTGAGCCTTTGAATTCTTTCTTCTACTGTATACCATGGCAAGTCAGGCATCTCAACATCAGAGATTCTAGGCCATCTTTTGGTCCATGTTTTAGTCAGCCACCCAAACAATTAGAGTTCTTTCTAACCCTTCAAGCTAAAACATTGAATCCAGAATTTCTGCTTAGTGGGCCCAAATCAATAAAGTCAGCCTGATCCAAATTTATATTCCTTCCACCATTATCCCATACCCTTAGTATCCATTCCCACACATATTTCCCTGATTTCTGTCTATATAAGTTGGAAAACCCATCTAGTTCTTTCATAGTACAGCATACTTTGTCATGGGTCACACTTTGTATTTCACCTTTGGGGGCTTGTTGTGATTTTAGTCTAGTAACAGGTCTTGAAGAGAAGAGCAGTGTGGGGGGAGGGTGGGGAGGTAAGGAGGAGGATTAGAGATGTCTTGAAAACTACTGACCTCAGGGCATTCCATTGTATTTTCATCTGGTAAGATAGGATTAATTTCTTCAGGCAGGTGTTGGAAAACAGTTTCCTCAGGGCAGGGTGGAGGCTGGACAGTGCATGCTGGAGTTTGGCTGATACCTGCCCCAGGGCTGGAAGGAAGCCCAGGCTCTGTGGAGCAGGCCAGAAGCTGGTAAGTGCAGGCTTCATTTTGGCTGGTACCCACCTCAGGGCTGGAAGGAGGTCCGGACACCCTTGGGCAGACTGGAAGCTGAATGATACAAGGTTGACAAGGTGTGGTCTCCACAGTGCAGGCCATCACAGGTCTATTTGGTAAAGTCTCAGCAAAATTTAGGGTTCCAATGTCCCCACCAATACTATCCAATATTATCATATCCCATATATCTCCCTCTCAAACTTCTGGGTTCCACTCTTTTCTAATCAATGCCTTCATTTTAACCACTGAAACCCTGTGGAGTTGAGATTTTAGTTTCCTTTGTAACTCTGTTACTCATACAATGAGAGTCTGAGTTTGGTTCTCAGATATCTCAAGTCTGTGACTACAGGAGGCAAGATTTTCTTTCAGAGCACACATAGAAACTTTCACATCATTCATGCAGCATTTGAGTTTCAAATTTGAAGCCTTTAGCTCATCTCTTACTTTTGTAACTGTATACAGGGTATCTAGGAGGATCCAGTCAACATCATTATACCTTTTGACTCCACAAAACTCTACTAAGGTGTTCAAAACTCTCTCACACAGATCCTTACTTCTTATAAGGGTGGCAGTAGGGGAATCCAATGATGGTATTTTGTTTATCTCTATTGCCAACTCATGCCATGGACTGTTAGTGGCCTCTTCATTATTGGAAAGGGAGTCATTAGTACCCTTGAGTCCAATTAGAGTAGAGAGCCAATTGTAAAACTCCCAGAACCACCTCAGACATCCCATGTTTATAACTTTTCCTCAAGAACCACTCCCAATACCAAGCTGTATTAGTCAGGGTTCTCTAGGGAAACATAATCAACAGGAGATATCTGTAAATAGTATGAGATTTTATATATGTCTCTCATGTGACCATGGGGATGCACAAGTCCAGGTTCCACAGGCAGGTTGCAAACCAGGGCCTCTGATGAAAGTCCAGTGAAGGTCCTTGATGAGTTTCCGGGAAACATTGGCTGTCCAAAGACGAGCTGGGAAATTCTTTCTGAATGCTGAAATCATTTCCCCTTTTAAAGCATTTAACTGATTGGATAAAGTGTCACTCACTGCTGAGGGCAATCTCCCTGGTTGTTGTAGATGTAATCAGCCATCTATGCAGCAAACTCACTGACGTCTAAAGCCCATAAATGTCCTTTTATTACAATTAGCCCAGGGCTTGCTTGACCAAGCAACTGAGCACAATTACCTGGCCGAGTTGACACATTAGCCTAACTATCACAACTTCCCTTGCCAATATTTTATTATCTCACTCTGACATACCCACTTCTTTCTTACAATCTCCTGAATACATTATTCCTCTAAAGAAACTTCTAGGAAACTTGAATACTGCTTTGTTTAGACTGCTTTTGTTTTATAATTGAACTTAATCCATTAAGAGTAAAAGCTTGTTTGGTGCTTGTATGAAATAAGATGTCCTGTTAGAAATGGAGATAGAGAATATATTTCAGTCAGAAGAGGGAGACATAGAATCAGATGATAGCATACAGTATTAATTTTGAGACCTGATATATGGTTGACTTGAAATCCAACAAGCTGGTTTTAGAGTATAACAAGGGAAATAATAAGAATGGTTTTTGATGAGCAGTGATGACAGAGAAGCAGTAAGAAAATGATTAAAGAATTAAAGCTGGCTTTGGCACTACTTAACTCCTTAAATATGAAGAACTATGAAAAACAGTTTTGCTTCACTCTAGGAGAAGAAACAAAAGTAAATAAAGCCTATACAAGCAAATATTTAGATAAACACAATATTCAAAATGAAATAAGAGATAACTATTCTCTAATTTTATCTCAGGGCTTGTTTTGCTGTTTACATATTGACATTTAGTTTGCTGTCTTTTAGAATCATTGATTTAACTAGTGGATTAATTCAGTTATTGTATTAGTCATCCAAAGGAGTGCTGATGCAAAGTACCAGAAATGGTTAGGTTTTATATAGGATATTTATTTGGGGTAGAAGCTTACAGTTACCAGGCCATAAGGTATAAGCTACTTCCCTCACCAAAATCTGTTACCATGTGTTGGAGCAAGATGGCTGCTGACTCCTGCAAGGGTTCAGGCTTCCTCTTCCTTTCAGGGATCCATGGCCCAAGCTTCTTCCAATATCAGCTGTAGGCTGGGATAAGTCTCGTCTCTATCCTGGGGCTATCAGGTAAAGGGTTCACCTCTCTTCCTGGGGCCTCTGCCATTCTAATGGAGCCTTCACTCTTTCCTCACATATCTTCTTCTCTGTCTATTTACTTCCCAGGGCTCCAGTATTAAAACTCCAAACTCCCTTCTCTGCCATGTAGTTTTCTCTATGAGTCCCCTTCCACCAAGGGGGCAAGGACTCAACGTCCTGCTGATGTGACCCAATCAAAGCCTTAATCATAATTTAATCAAGCAAAAATGAAACCTCTGAATCCAAAACAATGTAATGTACCCATAAGAACAGACCAGTTCATAAATATAATCTAATATCTATTTTTGGAATTCATAAACAATATCAAACTGCCACACTTTTATATAGACTTTTGACTTTAACTTTGTCTTCTAACTCAATGTAATAAATTTAAATATTCTTTTACCTCTTAAATTATAAGTAAATATATCTTGTATATTTCACTCTGATAAGCATAGGTAACCATACTTTAAGTTAATCTATTTTCTGGGTTATCCTATTCTCTAAAGATAGAGCCATCTAGGTGGATTTCTAAAGTTCAAATCTCATTTGTCTTAGAAACCTAGAGGATCTATGTGTCTTCAAAATAAAATTATAAATGCCCACTAGTAGTATTAATAGGAATGTGGAAGTGGTAAGAATTGTTCTGAATTCAAATGCAGATTTCAAGTTTTGGAACTGTTGGTTTAAACAAAGTCAATAGTTTTTTTGTTTGTTTTAAGACTTATGTGAGACCTCCTGTTATTAAGCATTGTGAAATTTTAGGAGAGATGCAGTATATAACTTTCCCCACATTATTTGCCCAAAAAGGAAAATTATTTTCTCAGTTACTAACATCTCCCCAGTGTGGAGAAACTGGTTAATCTAACATTTGCATTTCACTAATGAGGATACTGGCATTAAACACTAATTCATTCATTATCTGCAAGCCGAACACCTGTTCTTGATCAGCTATATGCTCTTTTAGTTGATACAGCAGTAAACCAGACAGGCATGTTACCTGCCTGCATAAAGTTTACTGTGGTCAAGAACCTGAATTTCTACAAATAACTCACTATACCCTGCTTCATCAAATAGATGGCAATTTGGAAGGCAAACACAAGTGTAAGAGTATTGCTTACCGTTTTACCTATACCTGCCCTGAAAATACCATGCTACATTAAAACATGTTTATTTGTGCTGTGATTGAGTATGGACATAAACTCAGAGAAGCTTCAAATGATTCCAACTGGAATTATCTTTATTATAAACAACTTTTTATAGTCCAAATTAGAATTTTTATGTTATTTGTAGGAATAATGCTTTTTTTTACTTTTCTTCTCTTGAAATATGAACTATCACCATCATAATAAAATAAATTAGATGAAAATGTGGGGCCACTTCACAGGTTATAACTACTAAATAAGTGAAGGAATCAGCATAGTTCTATTTGTTGATGTAACAGACAATTACACTATCAACCTTCATAGCATTAACCTAGTTAAAAAACCATACACATTGTTCCTTTATTTCCATTCAGAGGATCACAAGGTTTGACTATATTCTTTGATAAGTATTTCCATTTGCAGACTCAGAAATCAGAATGTATTTCTCTTCTGTTCATTTTCCTCCCCTCCCTAATGCTATTTAGATTAGTAAGATAAACATCATTCTAAATCATTTGTATTCAGCCAAAGTAAAGTACATGGAATGAAATTTTATTCTTTCCATCCAATATAGTCCTCACTGTGAAAGAGAAAAAAAAGAGTAAAATGTAGAAAATAGGGGAAAATATGTATTTTAAGATGCTATTCTAATTCATATTAGAGTCTAATTTTTCTGGAGTTTATTATATAAATAAATCTTTCTAATGTTGTCTTAATGTCCTAAACCCTAAATCTTATTTTGTGAACATCTGAATTCCTTCTCCAAATATGTGAATATCACTTGCAGAAGAATTTTATTTTTAAACATGGGGTTTTACATATTTTTGACTGAGTAGACCATATAATATTTTATTCATTTATGCTTTTAAGTTTTTTCAAGTTTTAGTCTTAGTCTTATAAAAAATGTAGATTACTTTCAATGCAGTAGAATTGTTCTCAACATGTTACATAACCTTTTAGTCATTCCAATTAGCTGTCAAATAGAAACAAAAATTAAAGAATGAAAATATTTATTGCTCATTGATTCTCTTATTGTGGTGTGATTGAATGAGCTGGCCTGCTCAAAATACATTGGGTTTAGTGCAAAAAAAAATGTGTTTGATAACTGACTCTACTATATATTAATTGTGCTCTGTCAAGTTCACTTTTCCTACCCTTAGTTCTAAAATTTATAAAATGACGGTGGATAGTTTTTGTAGGAATGAATGAAACAATGTGTAAAAACTTCGTGGGATAATATACCAGAGTATTAATCTGTGTACTTTCTCTTCTCTTTGGACTTGTGTGTGTGTGTGTGTGTGTGTGTGTGTGAATTACACTGCTGGTACCTGATCTTTTTCTGGACTGCTTTGTTAGATTTGAGCCATCATCTGATACATAGGTAGACACAAAGGCTATGGATACATGTATGTTTTTATTTATCATTTTTTTAAACTTTAAAAAAAATTTTATCCCGCTCCCTCCATTGTCGTTTGCTGTCACTGCCTGCTCTCTGTGTCCATTCACTGTGTGTTCTTTTCCGTGTCTGTTTGTCTTTCTCTTTTAGGAGAAACAGGGTACTGATCTATGGGGCGCAGGCCATCAGCTCTCTGTGGAGCACAAGCTGTCAGCTCTCTGCAGCGCAGGTCAGTTTGCCTTCACCAGGAGGCCCCAGACATCGAAACTGGGGTCTCCCATATAGTCGACAGGAGCCCAATCACTTGAGCCACATCTACTTTCGTATGTATGTTTTTAAAAGGAGTTTCTCAGGCAGCAGATCTTAGCTAAACCCCTTTTTTAAAGGAAGAAATAGAAAAGGAGTAGCAACACCAGTACCTCAGTGTGGCAGTTTGAGATTATTTATGAATCTCAAAAAGAGAAAGATTATGCTTGCAATCTAATCTATTCCTCTGGATGTGATTCCTTTTCATTGTATTAAATTAAAAGAATTCCGTTTTCTTGATAAAATCAATTTAGGGCTTTTGATTGGACCATGTCATTAGGGTGTAACTCAGGTTGAATCCCCAGCCCCTTGGTGGGATGATATAATTGACACTCACTCAAGAAGACACACAGAAGAGAAGAGAACTTTGCCATGTTTGATCCTGGGGCCCTGGGGAGAGATGAGCCATTTTCTTGATAGCTTACAGAGACTGTTGGGAAGAGAGCCAAGACTGATATAGAAAGCCTGGAAAGAAACGAGCCCTATGCCAGGAGAAAGAGGAGGCCCAGCAGGGAGAGACCAGGCAGAGATCAGAGACCATCTTGTTTCAACATGTGGCAACTTACTTTGGTGAGAAAGCAACTCTGAGCTGGATTCTTTACAGGCCTTGTAATGTAAGCTTGTATTCCACATATAAACCCTTTATATAAGCCAACAAATTTCTGGGACTTTGCATCAGAAACCCTGTGGCAGACTGATAGAATCAGAAATTCAGGTTCTCAAGGACTGGAGAAAAAAATGGCATCCTTGCTTTGCTGAACCAGATGAGTGGGAGACCAGACGAAGAATGTTACCTGCAAGTATCAGGAGTCTGTTTGGAAGCTAGCTCAGGACCAACACGCACGTTTTGTTACTGTCCTTTGGCCATCATCCAGTCAATTACTCTGCTTATAATAATGAATATTCATTATGACTTGGAGATTTTGTTCAATGCATTAAAAAGTCAATGACTCCAAAAGCCAGCAGAACAGTCCTTGAGAGGACTTGGATATCCTTTTGTAGACTAAAGGGTGAAAGAAAAACTTAGCCCCAAAATATGGGAAAAAGACAAAGTCCATTGACTCTAATCTAGACTACAGTAGAGTAGACCAGTAAGTTTCAATAGACTTGTAATAAAGGGCTAGTTTAATTTTTCCAATATGTTTTCAACAGATAACTTTGTAAAATACAGTAAAATTATATTAGCAGTCAGGCCATTATGGCCAGAAGTAGAAGCCATTGTCAGTAAGGTTTAAAATATTAAGATATGCATTGCCCAAATGTGGCATTAAAAATGTACATATTAAAAAGAAAACAAGGAAATATTTATATAAAAGATAAAAATATTTGATTATCTGCTATCAAAGGAGAAATCAAACCTATAAAATATGATATTCATTTCTTGGTAGCACTCTCTAGAAATAAATTATAATGTAATTAATTGTCAAAGAACTTCTACAGACAGGCTTATTACATATTATATAAATTTTTGAAAAGGATTGTCATATTTAAGAGACTAGTTGAAAAATACGTAAATTTAATTTTAACCTCAGAGGAAGTACCATAAGGTTTAGAAGTTAGAATTTTCCATTGTAGTAAGAGTTTTGAATGGTGTCTTTTTACTGAAAATTACAAATACATTTTTGCAATGAAAAATGTTCCAATACATAGGCTTCTGGGGAAATAGCTTCCAAATGGACTAGAGGAGCTTAATGTCTGTTGTTGCTGTGTAAAGCAGATTTGTAGGGGCACACAGTCTTTGTCAGATCATGTCATAGGAAGGTGATTCATAACCACAGTGATCCAATGGCATTTTCTTACTTTAGATCAATTTGGAAGAATAGATTTTTAGTTTACTTCAAGGTTATCTTTTGAGTAAAGGAAAACATCTTCCCAGTTTATTCATCCTTCTACTTCATGTGCTTGCCTTGAGAAAAATAATTCCATTCAGTCTGTTCCTTGTTAAATCAGTTGCCTAGCTCGCATGTGAATGAGCTTGTAACTATTCAAAATTCGTGAAGTATCCTTGAATTAAAAGATACCTGTTTTATTGAGGACTGTATTTGTGTATTTTGCTCAGCAAAGGTTTAGAAGTGTTAGGACAAAAGCCATTTTAGCAGCATAGCTGACTGTCAGGTAGCAACAGAATTGTGCCACCAGGAGTTAGAAATCTAGAAGTGCATCAGATGCATTTACTATACAGACTAAGATACGTAATAGAAACATCAAAATTGTTTTGATTGCTATGTCTGACATGCTGAAACATTCTGAGTCTTATTTTTGGTTCTTAGAAGTGCATACATGAAGGTCAGGCAACAGGAGTTATTACCTAATTGTATTAGTCTGCCAAAGGGGTTCTGATGCAAAGTACCAGAAGTCTGTTGGCTTTTATAAAGGGTTTTTATTTAGGGTAAAAGCTTACATTCCCAAGGGAAGTCCAACTCAAGGTACCATAAGAGGTACTTTCTCACTCAAAGTCAGCTGCCTCGTGTTGAAGCAGGATGGCAGGCAATCTCTGCCTGGTATCTCAGTGCTTCCTATATCAGCCCCTGGCAAAGGGCTCGTTTCTTTCTGGGCATTCTCAGTTGCTCTGATGTTCTGTTCTCTTCAGCTGCATACGATCAGGCAAATGATTCATCTTTCTCCGGGACACCAAGATCAAGCATGACAGAACTCTCTCTCTCCTTCTGTGTCTTCTTGAGTGAGTGTCCCTTTATATATCAGCCCATCAAGGGGGCACATGATCAACTTGAGTCACATCCTACTGACCTGATTGAATCAAAAGCCCTAAATTGATTTTTATAAATTAAACTTAAAACCTTTGAAGATAATACAACCAAAGGATATCATACCCAGAGGAATAGATTAATTTACAAACATAATCTTTCTCTTTTGGGGATTCATAAATAATTTAAACTGCCACACTAATCTATACAATTATTTATTCTTGGAAAGCCCTGTGAAAATCTGTTGTTCTTACTGCCATGGCACTCAGTTGCCCAATCCTATGTAAGTATGGCTAGAAACATGCTGAAGAGTTTAAATTTTACCCTCCTGGTAGATCTTATAAATGGGACTAAGTTTATTTCTATATTTGTTACTCTTTAGCTAGGAAGGAGGAGTTAATTATTAGGAGATTCTGATACAGAGCTATAATTCTGTGTGCTTCAGTCTCACTAAGCTTGAATCAAGTACACATTTGCCCTGAGTCCTGTTCTTAGTCTTAAAGCTAATGTGATTTAATGTGATTTTTTTCCCAAGGACCATGCTTCTTTCTAGTAGTGTTAAATCTTTGGGACACTTTTCACTCTTCCCTCTCTCCCTCCCTCCTTCTTTTCCCTTCCTTCCTTCTCTCCTCCTTTCCTTCTTCCCTTCCTCCTTCCATCCCTCCCTTCTAAATATCTTTTCCTTCTTTGCTTCTTTCTCCTTCTCTTTTTCTCCTATACTAAAGGTAACACTATCATACCCATTCTCCATTCCCAGTTCTTTCTTTCATTAGCACCACGAAGAGGGCTTCTGGTATATTGATCATTTCCCGTTTCTTAGTGCTGGTTACCATTGTGAATATTCACGGATTTGTAGAATCATCATTTGTAACTTTTCTTTATGTAAAATGTCAAATATTAAAAAAAATACTGTACATTTAATATTCATTGAATTTCCAAGATTGACCTACTTTTTTGATACCAGTGCTAAAATTCCCTCAACCACTTCTTTATAACACATCTATTGTTTCTAAAGGCCAAGCTCATCATTCTACATTCCGTTCAGGCATTATCAAATGTAAATTCTTCTTATAGCCCCATTATTGTTGTTATATAATCTCTTTATTAACTGATGTTTGAAGTTTATTGACATTTGAAAAAGAAAACAGTTTGTGAAGTTATCTGCAAATTAAAACAAGGTTGTCAAAATGTTCAACTTTTCTGTATGTGAGCAAATGTTGAAATCATCTAAAGTGTAGGTTTTTCTGGGCCAAGGGATTTGTTCAGATGGTTGATGTGCTAGCTTTGTTTTGTTTTATTTTTCTCTTTGTAATCTTGAAATTTAGAGTTTTCTGGGTGTCTGGGAAGATAATTGAAGATGTAGCAATACCAAAGTGAAAGTGGCTGTTTTCTCTGAGTTTCATTTTCTTGGTTTTCCTTATTCTTTTTTATTGATACCTTCTCTACCCATCATTCATAAGGAGAACTTCTGCAGAGTGGTGGTCGGTAACTCTAATACATGTTTTGTCTCATTGGTCAACTTCCTGTACCTTAACCATGATTGACAGCACTCTCCATCACTGCTCAGGGGAGCTTGGTACGTCATGGTCAAGGCTCATAGTGTCTTCACATCTATTAAGGTAAGAAACACCAACCCCTGCAGTAAGGATGATAATATTAGGTTGTTTTCAAGGAATACTCTCTGTCTTCTTTTCCTCACTTTTACTATGCGAGCAGTACTGTTTTAATTCAGTGTAGTTAAATCTGTAATTGTTATGATCTACTGCATATTAACTACTTTCTACTAGACTACCACCTGCAATATTAGCTGTCTTTGAACCTAATCTCCTTCAACAATACCAAATTCCACAATCTCTTCATCTCCTGTACCTCAAAGATTCTACCTTATTTACAGTCTTTATGGTAGTCTGTTGTACAAAAATCTCTCTCATGGTATCATTCAGTTGATTATATCTTACATATTTCTTACAGAGGACTCTACTGATAGACACTGTAGATTTGAAGACGTTGGAGTCACTGCTTCCTCAGCACCTTAACCCTGCTTGTGGTGCTGGGCTTGCTTTACTGAGATTGGGACAGAACCTGTGATGAAGGAGCCCTTCCTCACTGCTCAAAGTCACTAAGATGATGAATGGGACCTCCTGCCACACCAGCACTCCTCTTCATTTTGACATTTATCAGGCCAATGATGATAGATTTGCTTAGAACTCTCTGGGACCCATGCTTCACTTTCAGGGCCAATCAAACAACCTTAGTATCTTATCTGCGAAAATGTGGTAATAATACATACTTCACGGAAGTAGAGAAAATGTATGCAAAGCACATAAAATAAAGCAAGCACACAAAGAACTCATAAATTAAAATAGAGTTTTCAAGAATGTTTATTGAAAGTTTTTATTAATTCAGACAAACAAGGTTGTGACCTTAGATAAATTACTTAAAATACCTAGGGATCATTTTCCTCATCTATAAAATGGTCAAAAAGCAATTCATGCTTAGTAAAGTAAGACCAGTATCAGCACTATCCTTTAATAGTTAAGTTCCTTAGATTTGTGAAGGTAATTTAAATAAAGGCAAAGATGATTATGACTTGCATATTTTGGGAGATTTTATTTTCCTTTAGGAGCCTAGGATTATAAGGAAGAAAGGCATAGTGATTCAACAATTATATTTCAAATGGAATCCAAATTCATATTTCATTCCATAAATTTTTGCTTTTCAAGAGAACTGATTGGAGAACATTATAAAGGGAGATGCAAAGAGTAAGCCAACTTTTCTTCTTGATGTGGAAATGATTGTCCTAGGAGGCATCGTCCTTTCTTCTCATTATTAGCTTTGGTACCATGTGACATGTAACAACTGCCCCATGCACGTAGATGGACAACAAATCTGATGAAAATAGAACCAAGGAGAGAAACATAAATGTAAGTTTATAGATGGATATTGAGAAAGTAGTAAGAATTCTTGTGCTTTATATCTTCTATGTTCTCTGCTGACCTTGAAATTCAAGGTCATCTATGGAGAATGAATTAGTAGAAGGTTTCAGAGATGCTTTTAAGATATTGTATATTCACATTTCGGCACACATAAAGAGGCTATATAAAACAAGTTTGACATGAAACACACTGGAGCTTGCTGTATAATAACTACAGAAGCTGTTGCTGTAGAAATATTTGATAGGTGCAAACACCTCCAACAATTAATTCTAAGCTTCCCCTATAGTAAAGTTTGTTCTGTAGTATTAGGCTCTGGGAAAGTTCCAATGTTTCTGACAAAGGTGAGCTGGAAAATTTAAAATAAATCAAGGTGTCAAGCAACTATGAAAAAAAGTTCATACTTAGGTAGAATTCAATAAGAGAGGTGGTTTTAAAAATTATTAAAAGATGGTTCCATTAAAGGTGTCCATAGCTACCATGATATCCAGTGGGGTGAATGTTCATGTTCCTATGTTCATGTTTCTGCCATCAGAGAAAATATAACTGAGAAAAGTGTCTCTTAAAGCGATCATAGAAAAATATGTTTTTCTTCTTTCAGAAGGACTTTTTGATAATGAATGCTGCTGCTTTCAGTAAAAGCCTCCCACTGTGGTCTTCCAAGCTTTGCTTCTTTAGTTCTCTATGCTACTGTTAGGAGAGCAACAGCACTGGATCCCACTCTTTCCTGCCAAATAAGTTCACAACAGCCACTGAAATTCCTGAGGCCAGTTTTGTACTTAGCACCTTAGATTCCAGAGTGGTTTCTGCTTCCATTTGTTATCTTTTCAAAGTTCAACTTACTGCTAGATGTACCTGATTCTGCCAAGGTATGGTGGTGTTTGTCTTGCCATAAGTGAGATGGAAAAACTTTCTTTTACCTTTACTAGCTTAATTACATTTGATCTCCCCTGTATGATAACATAAGGACTCAAACTTAATCCAAATTTGGCAATCGCTTGTAGTATTTTGGGGAAGGGTAAATTCAGTTGGCAAGAATTTAAGGAAAAGAAAAATGCTCACCTTTTTGCTTATATTGTTGCAATAGCGTTTTAACTGATCTTCATGTTTTCAGAAAAGTCTTCCTTTTATTCTGTCCACTAAAGTAATCTTTGAAGTACGTATATCTGACCATGGTAGCACCCAGCTAAACAAACAGTGTTGTAATGGCTTTCTATTGCCAATGAGTAGAGTTCATAATACTCAGAACCTTTCTCCTACTGTTTCTGCCCTTTTACCTTACCATGCCTTCCAAACAGTATCCTCTGGCATCATAAGCTTAATTGTTGTTCCCAAAGACATTATATACTTAATTAGTTTGTATTATTGTTCATTTGGTCCTGATTTCCAGAAATGTGTTTCTTAGCAGCACTATACACACACACTCACAGATTAGCAAATTATGACTCTCTCCCTGAACCAGGCAGGCATACCTACTCTTTCTATCAGTTATAGTTCTATTTGTTATGATATTTGATTACAATGGGTACTGTATTCATTGTCCCATTAGACTGCATGCTTTTTGAGGGCAGACACACAGTTTATTCCTATCTGGAGAGTTCAGAAATGTGTGTTTTTTTTTTAAAGAAATAGGAAAAATATGGCCCATCTGTCCTTTTTTTTTTACTAAAAGCAAAGTCAGCTAAATGCTTTTTTCTGCCTTTCCATAAGCTTCCAATTGAATTCTATGATAACAGTTTTGGAATAGTGCAGCATATATGACTTTGCATTTTCTCCCCCAACCCTTCCGGCTCTTTCCCCCACTCCAAACAGTAACAGCACTCCTGAATAGTTAAAACTGCAAGCCCCTATAACTCACTATAATTCGTGACTGATAACAGATCTTGTAGTAGAGTGCTGTATTAGCCAAAGGGATGCTGATGCAAAACACCAGAAATCTGTTGGTTTTTATAAAGGGTATTTATTTGGGGTAGAAGCCCACAGTTACCAGGCCAGAAAGCATAAGTTACTTCCCTCACCAAAGTCTATTGCCATGTGTTGGGACAAGATGGCTGCCGAAGACTGCCAGGGTTTGGGTTTCCTGGGTTCCTCTCTCCCAGAGGCTCATTTCTCTCCATTCTCCCAGAGGCTCAGCTGTTCCATTCTTTCCACAAGGCCAGCTGGAGACTGTCAGGTGAATGGCTCGTCTCTCTTCCCAGGGCCTCTGCTATGTCCAATGGAGCCTTCTCTCTTTCCTTATGTATCTGCTTCTCTGTGTGTTTACTTCCTGGGCTCCATGATCAAAACTCCAACCGCCCTACTCTGCAGTGTAGTTTCTCTGTGAGTCCCTGCCTCCTTGGTCCTGACATGGCCCAATCAAAGCCTTAATCATTATTTAATCAAGCAAAAGTGAAACCTCTGAGTCCAATATAATCTAATATGCCCAGAGGAGCATGCCAGTTTACAAACATAATCCAATACCTGTTTTTGGAATTCATAAACAATATCAAACTATGACAAATGCTTAACCTGTTTTCCCCAAACTGCCTAATCATCCTTATATCAATAAACCTTTCCACCAATGCATAACTTCTGCCCTTCTGAAAACATCTGTTTCTTTAGGATCTGTTTCTTTTTAAAAGTCACATCCCTGTGTGCTTTGATAATTATTGTCAAATCATGCCACTGCATTCTTTAGAAGACAGCCTCCCCCCAACCTGCACGTAGACATGCCCCATAAAAAACCCCTCTCCCCTCACGTTAAGTGTGGACATTCGAGTTCAGAAAATGCTGTCTCTCTTGCTGTGGATGAGGACCTCATATAAGCCCCCTAAGTATATGATCACTACTTGCCAAACTGGACTTGTCTGAGTCTTTCTTTGGTCTAATGTATCCCTATCTGTTCAGTGGGAAGCTGTTATTTTACACAGCTCCTTGCCATGCTTGGGACAAATAGACTTCTACAATCATAATGACTTAATTGATAATAGTTTTCTTTTACTTGGGGAAACTTCTTTTCAATTCAGTTTGCCTTCTGAAATGTTTACTTCGAGGAAGTACATAGTCAAATCTTTGTCTCTTTCCTATTTTAAAAGTTATTTTTAGGAACCTGAAACAAGAATATAGAGCCTTTTGTTTATATTTCTCTATTTTTTTATGTAAAAAAGAAGAATAAATCACTCACAGGGAACTGAACAAAAGTTAAATAATTTACTAGAAGTCCAGTATCCCATTTGTCTGAACAGTCTAATTTTACAGACATCCTTGGAAATGGGTTTGTGCCCTATTTTCAACTTTTAGAATTTCCTTGATAAAATAACATACAAATGGGGAGAATGAAGACATGGAAAAATTTCAAGTGGCTAACAAGGGAGCCAAGACTTACTTTCTCCAAACACTAATTATCCCTGGACTTGAAAATAAATCAATGAATCAGGATGATGCATGAGTGAAAAAGAATAATACTGGGACTCCCACCAAAGTTTCTTTTATGAAAGAAAAAGAAAGAAAAAGACTAAACAGCCATGTATAGAAGCACTGACAACATTTGAATTTCCTTCTTTTGTCCCTCTTAAGTATATTTATTGTAGTTTGGTTTGGCTCCAGTCCTCCTCCCCTTGTTTTAAGTTGAATTAGGCTCAAGCTTTTTAGCTCCAGAGAAGCTAGTGGCAGTATTGAAATTGCTCTTTCATTTCAACAGTGCTAATTGCAGCCACAATCACTAGTTCATAAACCATGGAAATTAATGATGGAAAAGATGTGTTAGATCATCTCTTCCATTTGATTCTAACAATGAAGGATTATTTTTTACATTATGTCCCAGAGTATTCTGCCTGGTTACTTTTAAGTGACTGAAAGAATGGGGCTTTCACCATTACCCTAGGGAGAAAATTCTATAGCCTAATAAACTTCAGTTAGGATATCAATCTGAACATCAGCCTAGATTTTCCTTTCCCTTTATTTCATGCCATTACCCCTAGTTATACACCCTTGGGTCACTCTATACAATTTCATTCCCTCTTCCATTTAATCCAACAGAGACCCTGGTTGCCATCCTACAAAGAGCACCAAAGATGGTTTTATTTGCATTTATGGAGAAGGACATAGTCCTGATTGGCGCTGAAGCAAAATGCAGCCATTCAGTATTTTGTGAATCACTCTTTTCCAAAAGGAAGGCAAATGAAGGATTCTTAAAATAATTAATTAAAAATCCTCAAGTATGTGGCTGTTTGCTTTATATATGTGCCATTTTATTCATCACCGTTAAACTTGCATTAAAAATAAAACTCTGTCAAGATTTTCCATCTCCTTTAAATATATCGTTCTATTCAGATTATCCATTCTTTGAAATATTGACATTAAAATTTGATTTGGGACTCAATTTTTCTCCACCATCACAATGTTTGCTTTCTTTCTAAATGTGAATACTCTCTTTTTATCTTTTTTAAATATATAGAACATTTTTGATAAGTATTAGAATAGTTTTTTCATCAAATTATTTAAATTTAAATGAGAATACTTTTAAATTTGTATTATAAAGTGATAAAGTAGTCAATAATTTATCATCTAATTTAGATTTTAGATTGAGGAAAAATATTTGGTTTCTATGAATTATCGATAGTGAAAAGAAAACCTCAGTATCTATAAATGATACACAATAAAAGTAAGATATTATTGCTTCTAGTGCAGATTTATTAACAGAGTTGATAGACTTCTAGGATTTGGAAAATAGCATATTTTAAAACCTTTATAACAAATTATCCTTATATGTATTTTATATGGCACCTTTCAAATGAGCTAGTTACAAACTACTCCCAATGTAATAGGAAATAATAATAATCATTATTTTTGCAATATGAACTTATTTACAGTAATGTAGTCTGTGTAAGCTACACACCTATGTTAAGTTAAATAAATGGTCCTGCTCACCAAAAATGTGCAATATAAGTGACTTATTATAATAATATTTTTCATGGAATTTCAACTGAGTTTCAGTATATATCAATGATAGATGAAAATCTAAAGAAATTTTAAAAGATTAATATGCAAGTCTTATTCCCACATTATGTACCAAAAGGGAAAATTCAATAGTAATGAAATTAAGACAAATCAGTTTCATCTGCAAATAAACTCTCTTCTCCTACTTTTTATTTTCAAATTCAATGAGACATCACTGACTAGATCTAGTGATTTAATAAGTTCAGAGATAAGACAGTCTTTGTGTTTTTCTAATATCCACCCTTTTTGCTTTTTCCTTCTTATTCAATTCTAAGTTGTCTAATTCCATTTGTGTTTTCACAAATTTAATGACTTAATTGGAGATCAAATTAAAACAACTCTATAGGCCTGCTAAAACACACTTTAAAATATTCTATTATGTACAGTTAAGAATTCCCACAATCTCCCTTGCATCCAAATTTGTTTTGAAAAATGTCTGCATTTTTCATGATTGATTTCAACACAATTTCAACTTTGCTTTAGTTATTTTGAAAATATTCCTTATTTATCTCTCTTAAAACATCTCAAGATATACAACTAAATTCTGTAGTATACCCTTAAAGAAGTATGAATTTATTTCACATGGTTAAACTGTAAAAAAAAGTCCATTCACTCTTGTTGATAAGAGCAGGAAATAAAGCACCCTTCCTCCTGAATGCACTGTTTTTGTACTGTTCTCTGAGGGACTCAAGTGCTTTTTTTGATGAATTCAAGGAACTTAATGGACATAAAGAAATTTGTCTTGACAATGTCACTGAATTTCACGTTTGGATAAGAATTTCTGTGCTTCTTTTAATAGAAAGTGAAACACATCTGGAAGACTGTTCAAGAGGCAAATACAAGAAAAAGGGGGAAGAGTTAAGCAATCAGATGTGTAAAAAGAGGAAAGAAATGTGACTAGTGATATGCCATTTCATAAATTGAAAAAGGAATTGACAAAGTCACTGAGTCACAAAGGCATATCTAAATACATATATATTCACTATATATATTATCTCTATACTTTTCTTTAAAATGTACACTGGTCACTCCATTCAAATTTAAGACCATTTTAATTATTTATTCTCTCAAAAGCTTTATTAAACTGTCTCTCTGTTCAAACTTAAATTTGTACAAGTTTGGAGATTTGAGCCATTTTTTTTTTCTTTTTTCTAAGAATCTGATCCCTCCTGAATGTTTTAGTCTCACATTTATGGGTGTGAATGAATGTCTGGGATTCCTGGTCATGTATTAGTTTGCCATGTTGATAGAGTCCATCCTAAAATACCACCTGGAGTCACTGCCTGCATTATTCCTATCCTATGGTAAATAACTGTGCATCTAAAGTATTTCTGAACAATTCACAAGTTATAAAATTTCCAGGAACATTGTGAAGTTAGTATTCTTAAAGTAAAAAAAAAAAACAAAAAACAGTTCCTTTGAAAAACAGTATGAGTAAGTATGTTAAATAAATAAACAGATAACAGGATTAAAACATATTTGAATGATTCTGGACACCGCCCTGAAAAGCCATACTTTAAGACCAAATGATTTGAGTGACTAAATTAGCATATATTACAAGTATTTTTTCCAATTGTTAGTTTTGAATGAGGAGATTAAGAATAGTCATAGAATGCAACCCCAAGCTCTCCTACAGTCCATTCAGGAAAAAAAATAACGTTTGAAAGTGGTTTGTTGAATGCGCCTGAATCTATTTATCTAGCTCTCTTGCTGCACATATACTGACTTCTATTTTTAGGTTCTGTAAGAAATAAGACAAGAAGCAAGGTCTTCAGAGACTCATTAGGACCATTAGAAAAATGCTTCTAGCAGCTTCTATCAAAACAGCAGAAATAAATAACCTTTGTTTCTGCGACGTGGATTCACCCTGTTCCTGCAGCCCCATTTCCGGATGATGTATTACCATCATTATAGTCACCTCTGTAGGACACTCTGTACACAAAATGTGAGAGCCTCACCTCCCACTTCTGGGTATTTCTTGATATATGAACCATTTGTCCTTGTCAGATTGCCCAAGGTAAAAGAATAAAACTTTAAATATGAACTACTTCTAGGCAACATGAATACTGGAAAAGAAAATATTTTGTCTTACTTTTTCTTGCTGCAAAGCCAAAAAAAAAAATGTATATACTGGGAGAGAAAATGGATTAAATGATGAAATGCCTTAAACAGTAATCTGGTTTCATACTTGTAAAGTTACTATTTAACAGAGACATTCCATGAAGTCAAAATGCCAAAATCTCCTATTTGCAGGAAGTTGCATTTCATAACAAAGAAAATTGGTCTAGAGATCTGTAGCAGAAACAACCAAAGAAAATTGGTCTAGAGATCTGTAGAGAAAGTTTATACTCTGCCTCTGTATAAATGGCAGAGAACAAGGAAGGAATATCTTATTTATTACTTTATTAAATGTAATGTTGCCTGAGTGAGTTAAGTGTGCTTCTGAATGTTATAAATCTTTGCTAATGAATAGATATTTTTGAATATTTTTCTGTGTGCTAAACTGAATATGGCACTTTGGATTGCATTTTACTACATATATTCTATTGATTATATTTTATAAACAAATAATGAAATACATTTTATTGTGATTTATTAAATTCAGTCTTCTACTTATCATTGAGGGAAACTGTTAATGTATCAACTTATTTCTATCTGTCCTAGAGCAGTGACCCTAAAGTAATACCTACTTATATTATTTCCAGATTTTTAATTATTATCACAAATCCCTTTTTTTTGTTTGCCATAATTTGTTGGAGCAAATAATATCAATGCAATGAATTTGGCCTTCCAGATTGTCATTTAATTTGTCTATCATCAAAATATTGTGGTAGTTTCAGTCAGGGTCCAGTAAGGAAAGCAAAAGAACATCAGACAACTCAAAAAAGGAATTTAAGAAAAAGATATGCCCAGAAATGCTGAAAGTACAAACAGAGGATAGTGAGGAAATCCAGAGAACAGCAAATGCAAGAAGCTGTTATCATTCTAAGGGCAGGAAGGAGAACAGGAGGAGGTAACACAACAAGGTGCAGGATCTGGGGATACCTGGCAGGAAAAACCATGTTGGGTATGATATTGGGAGCTGAGATGATAGATGAGATATTGCTACCGCATAAGTGGCCACCAATATAGTGAAGGAAGAGTATAGAGCTGACATGCTTTCTCCCCTCCTTCCCCATCACATACCTCTCTTCTCATTACCAGAAACCAATGAACAAGAAAGATGGCAATATATGGTCTCCTGCACCAAATAGGGCAGGAGAAGGAAGAGAAGTAGTCTAAAAGTAAAAAGAAAAATGCCCATGGCAATATCAAACTCTGGGAACTCTTTGTTCACTATCTGGCAGATTAATTTAACTGCCAACAGGAAAATATTACATTTCCAGAGAATTCCCTAAACCAAATCAGAAGATAAGTATACCATTTGATTGAATTCCGATATTGAAGTAAAAATTCATCTTACTGCTGTGAGAAAACAGGTGAGATGTGATTCTATCAAAAGATAGGGACTTAAAACTGGCCTTGCCATCAGACTGATCAATATTAATTAAACACACAGACTCACACATACACACACACACATACAATCCACATTTCTCAATTTAGTCAACCTACCACTGTTTTATAGGACTTTTAAGAAGAAAAATTATATTTACAAAGTATCATTTGGGTTTCCTACATTGAGGAATGTTTACATTTCCCTAGAAAATTACAGGTACTTCTTTTTCCACAAGCATTCAACATGACAGGATTGGCAAAAGAAATCCCTATTTTGGGGAGGTAGTTGGGGCTAAATATTTTTAAGCTTCTTTATATATTTAGGTTTCTTTGAGTGAGAGTATTTACAATAGTGATCATTATGCTGTTCTTCAACATTAAACTTATTTAGTGATTCCAAATTAGAGCCTGTGATGTGTTTGGCAGTGTGTGAATTTAGGAATATAAATCATCACTAGTTGATAACTTGTAGGAATTTTAAGGTAAAATTTTCCATGATCCCTTAACCTTGAACTGATGCAATTTTTAATTCTTGTAATTTTTTTTTTTTTGTCCAACATTGCCGTTTTAGGCCACTATGATCTATTTTTTACCAAAAAACAAACAAAACAAACAAACAAACAAAAAAAACCCACCACATGCTGCCGTCAGCATTTTCTGAGCTAACATTGGAATCTGTTCTTCAGGTTTATTTGTCTAGAACCATTTATAGTCATTCAATTTTTGAGTATGCCTTGAAGTGAGAGGCATAAAATTCAAGAATCAGAAAAGAAGACTGAAAATACACATCTATTTACTATCCCTTAAAATAATTTTGTAGAGTTAATCCAATGTTGTTTGCTACATTTGCCTGTTTGTTCAAAACACTGACCGCTCAAATGCATAGACTTGACAAATAAGCCATACTGGCTTAACTGAATTAATCAATCAATATAATTTAAAATGTTCCACATATATCATGCACCTATACAATCACAACATAATTGATTTTCTCATTTTTGTTAAAAAGATTTTCAGATTATCATATGGCTTACTCTCAATGTAAACTGTATTTCGTCAGTACTAAAAGAATAACAAATAAATGAAAACATGAAGTGGGAATATAAATTACCTTAAAGCTGAATACAGATATAAATAAAACATGTTAAAGCTATATATTGGTTCATATAACATTAGATTCCCATAGATATTCAATTATATATGGAATAATGACTAAAAATAATATTTAATTTTCATGTCTATAATCTTTAAACAAAATTTGGTATGAGTCCAGATTGCTTGATATGCCACATAACAATTTCCTCTTAATCATGTATCACAAATATTTTGCATCTGATATCTATTAGGCAACAAGGGTCATGTTATGTTTTCCATATTTTCCCAGAATTCCAGGAAGCTCAGAACTATATTTGAGATTTGTCTGAAGTAAATATCTTTAGCTTAGTCTGTAGATATAACCCCTGCAGTCTCCTCTACATGGTATATTTTCTAATCCTTATTTTAATGTGTTTGGGTGTATACTTTAAGTATTTAAAATCTTTTTTAGATAACATAGTACAAAAATATAAGCATAGTCATATAAGGGATATAAACAATGTCCCTAAGATGGTAAGTACTGAGCATCTCAAGAAACACTCATATAATATTAATTAGTCCTTTAATAGCTATTTTTAAGTACCTATCACTTCATATGCTGTTTTGTCCATTATTGTAATTATTTGAATAACTCCTCCAGTATTAACATGGTGTTATTTTATCCTCCCTTTTGATTTAAAGAAGGAAGAATTCAGAAGTTATCACTCAGTTAAAATATATATATATGTATATAAATTAAAAGTATAATGAACAAGAAGATACTGATATTCAGGTTAATAATAAAAACAATAATATTAGCACTCATGTAGTTTCCTCTTAGCAGAAATTGTGGTGCTACCCTTCCCTTCACACTAAAGACTATAATGGTGCAAATCAAATTAAAGGAGCTTTTTAGTGTCAAACCTGTCAAAAACAGTGACATGTTTTAATTTGTTGCCATTGTTGTCAGATCAGATTTGAATCTTTGTCTAAGAGTCTAATCTTTGTCTTTTCCAAGATGTGTGACCTCAATCTAACCTAGAACCTACACTCTTCTTTCAATTACCCTTAAATTAAATTCTCTCCAATAGTTCTGTAAGTTCAGAAAAGTTATGGCTTGCATTTTACTTTGAGACAAAATATAACTTTTGAATGAAGAAGACCCTGACATAATCTAATCTGTCCTAATCAAGCTTGCTTTCCTTCCAATAGCACAACAGGAGGCTATTGGAAATAACCCCACCCCATCCCTGTGCAGAATAATTAAGCTGAGATTGGTTTGAAATCTTTTATAATTATCCCTCTCACCATGCTGTTGGGCTTGAGAACTTAATTACAACCATTTTCATGCCTATAATGCAGAAACGATCTCTCTGTTACGTACAGATTTGACAAGTCTTTAGAAGGAAGTTAGATGATGATGCCTGGCTATACATATCTCCTCCCCTTGACAGTTGCTAAGTGTCTATGAAGCATTTTTTAAAATGTTTTAGAAAGTATTTCAATCATTTCTGCATGAGAACAGAGGAGAAACAGGTGAAACTATTCAAAGAACAGAGTTTCATAACAAAGATGTTTTACATAAGGCTGAATTCTTTGCAAATCATCATAGGTGCCATTATTGAATGTATAGTAATGTGTTGTTCCTAAATATGAGTATTTGGTATACTTCAAATGAAGTAAAATTTATTTTAACAACCTTCTTCTTCCTGTAAAGTTGCATTAAAAGGTACTGTAACAAAGTCCAGTTTTAGAAATAAACAAATTCCTGAAAACACCTTGAAATTCCTTACTGAAAAATATAGATGAAAATGATTGAATGGTATTTATAATTATAAATTACATTGTTTTCAGCACATATAAACATAATAATTTTAATATATTTACCTCAAAAGAATCACTAAATTATAATGTGCTAGATGACATTATGTGGGAGCAATGCTTTTAGATTTTGACTATGATCTTTATGTAGCATACTCTATTTTCATGAAAGAATTTATACAATGTATGTATAATGAAAATCAAATAATAGATTAAGCTTGAAATATAGCTCATCAATTAATAAAGTTTTAGGTAGTCATGTTATTGCAATAAAATGTTGAATTTTTGAAGACTTTCATAATCTTCTAAGCCTCTAGAAATTGTATTTCCAACAATGATCTTTCTCTCACCAAGAGTAATATGTAGTCCATCTAGTGTTGTTTTGGAATTCTTATTTTATTCATTTTCTTCTTTTTGAACTATGAAAGTGATTTTATTTATAGATTTCTAACCCCAAAATAATTTTCCTTGAATAAAGGCAAGTTATGTCAACAGGTTGCTTCTAGGAAAATCCTTAACTATATAGAAGCGTCCTTGGAAGAAAATTTCACAATGTTAACTTGTGACAATAGATAGCATAATTATTTTGAAGTGTTCATGATACCAGTTTAATTTTGTTATAAATAAAAACAGGAAAGTCGGTAATCACTATTCAAAATACAATTTCCAATTACCTTGAGGATTGTGTTTAGGCCAAATACTTTCTTTTCACCCAAAAAGTATAACTCCACTTCATTTAAAATTGATTCACTCATCCTTTTTTAATACATGAATGAAATCTCAAAGTCACAAAAGACCTATCACGTGAAACATATTTCCAACGAAATTGTGATGATCATCTTTGAAAATATTTGAACAATGGGTGGAATTATTTGTTAAGTATAACTTAAGAGAATTTGGGTTTTGCATCTAAAAAGACAAATATTTACAAGGAAGACAGTTCTTATATAGTAATAGAAATAGTAGTCATGGTGATGGTTGTGTAATTGCAGTAGTAGTGCAGAAAGAGGAAAACAAAAGCATGTAGGATCATTGCTCCCTAACAATTCTGAGATCCACCCAGGAATGTGTCACCATGTCCCCTGTTTAGGAGCAGGATTTGCACTAGAGTAGGGTAAAGTGCTGCTTTCAAGGATTGATACTCTTCCCCTCTCTGTTCTAACCTCTGGTTCTTGGCTCCATCTTCTGAGACATTTTTCCTTTTCATGAAGAAAGGCCCATGTTTGCAGGTGAACAGCACTCTCAGACTGCTTCCTGCCCATAAAATTTATGAACCCAGAGGTTTATTTATATTTCAACATCTGTTTTACTTTTCTTTCCAAGTTGGTATTACTTTTGATAATACAAAGCTCTTTAAAACATTTAAGGTTTTCCATGGATCTTGTTGGGTTTAATTTCACTGCACAAAATCCACACACAAATGTCTTCAAGACATGCCATTCCATACCATGGGCTGTCAGTCAGCCAGGCTGCTGCAGAAAGAGGCCAATAAGATTTTCAGAAGCAGGGTGATTTAAAAGACAGGTCTAGGAAGCAATTCATAAATATTTTGAGATATTAGTAAAGAGCCTTACAGTGCCACCAAAGATATAATCTTTACTCACAATTTAATTGCCCAGAGGCAACTGCTTATTTGGAGAAATTTTGCCTGCTATGGAAGCTTATAAGAAAAACAGCTTTGTTTTCCAACTCAGAAAGGCCTGGGGTAGAAACATTTCCTCCAAAGTCCCTTTGAGACTATATAGTGCCTTCTTTAATACATTTCTCTATCCTCAACTTTTATTATAGTTAAAGGAGGCATTTTCCTCTTTCCATATTCTGCTAGAAATCTCCATAGTCATGTACACAATTTCATTTGTTGTATTTTTTTTTCCACATTACTGTAGGCAACAGTGATTGCCAAATATTTGGTCACTTTAAACATGTCGCCTTTTCTCAGAATTCAATAACAACTTTCACACTGCCTTCTCAGCCTCCACTAACAGAGTCCTTGCTGCTCTTTCAAGCCTTTGTCACCTTCTAGCCAGAAGCAAATACCAAATATTTTAAGTCTGGTACAGTTTCTAAGTCTGGGCATGATTTTTAATATAACAATAGATATCTGAAACATCACTTTACCCTATGACTTCCATTCACATGCCTCCTTCATGTGCATACAACCGGTAGCAAAAAGAAGTATGTTTCTATTTTTGAAAGATTGCCAATTGCCTTAAATTCCCTAACCAGTAATTTAGTTTTAGCTAAGACTCTCTGGCCTCTGGCCATGTTGGATTTGTTATGCTTTCTATGACTTTTATAAGCAATATTATTTACTTCTCCAGAACATTTTCCAAAACATGTTGTGCAAAAACATAAATATAAACACATGAGGGATATTTTTAGACTACGAACATAAAAAAATATTTTCGATTCCCATATGGACATCCCCATTCTATTGTACTATTGCTTGGATTACAATTATTTGGAAATAAGTCTTATTTAATTGATAATTTAAATCAGAATTCTTTTTTATGTTGATCCTATTCTATATCAAAGCATTAGCTGGAGCAAAAGATTGGCCTGGACATTGCCTGGGGGTCTCCAGCATTAACACAAACTTGTAAGACTCCATGTCTAATCTTCTCCCTTGGGTCCTGAAACTCCTCTCTAATCCCATTACTCCCTGATACATTTTATCCTAACTGAACTATACTATCATAAATTTTGTCTTGATCATGATTAGATACCATAACTAATTATTATTGCATTCTTCCAATTTCCCACAGCTTTCATGTCAAAGTTCATGGGTTCTAACCCAAACTCTAGCCTTGAGACCCATACCAATAATGCCATCATTACCTGCATTTTAGGTGCTATGCCAAATTCAAAAGAGAGAATGAAAATCTTTTTCTAGCAAATGATAGATAGCCTTCATTTTACAGTCTTTGCAAAAGTGACAGTATTTTAGCTATCATTAAGGTATTAGTATTTGGAGATCTCTTTGAATTCTAAGTCTAACTCCTTTTAATTATCAACCCTGCATCCATTAAAGACTTTTCAACTCTTTCAGATAATATTTATTAGCTTTCATTATTATTATTATTATTATTATTATTATTATTATTATAGCAACATATGCTCATGATAAAGAATATATGGGTCACAGAAATACATAATACACATGAAGACATAAGACCCAACTTCCTCAAGCCTAGTATACAGTGATAGTCAATGACAACTCTTTCTGGTATATCCTTTTATAATATTTCTACATATATATGGGAATATATACTTATATGTATATAAGTGTATATATACATAAATTTGTAAAAATATGAATGTACTAAAATAATATTCTGCAATTTGGTCTTTTCAATTAATACATGGTATTCATAGTTTATTTTTGGTACATTTCTAAAAATGAATATAGCATAGTTTAGTCCCTTCCTAACTGATAAATGTGTTAATATTTCCAGTTTTTACTCTATATTAAAATCCTGGAAAGAAAGTTGCATTTGTACACATTTAAAAGTGAATAGACAGTGCCAAATCATCTTCAGAACAGGTGTAATGATTTTACAATTCCAAAACAATGCATGAGAGTACCCAGGTCTACACAAGCTTCCAAAACTGGCTATTATCACATTTTTAACTCTTGACACTTTAATGGGAAAAAAAAGGAGCCTTGATTTGATTTGAATTTCCTAATGGAAAAGGTGAGAATTTTTTCATGTAGTAATTATCCATGAATATTTCTTTTTCTGTAAACCATATGTTCATATTCTCAGTTAAATTTTTTCAATTATATTTTTGGCTGTGTCTTATTGATTTGTAAATTTCATTCCATATTAAGGAAATTAGCTCTTTCTTATAAGTAATCAGAGTATTTTCCAAATTTTTTTTCATTTTTTATCAATTTTATTGATACATATTAAAAGAGCATAAATCCATACAAAGTGTACCATCATGATATTTAATATAATCACAGTTGTGCTTTCATTACTTCTGTCATTTTTAGAGAATTTTTATTATTCCAGTAATAGTAATAGTAAAAAACAAAAACCAACCAAACAAAACTCATCACCCTCAATTTCTCTATTCTTCCCCTCCCATACATAGCTACTATTTTGTTTCCTTCTTTTTAGTTTATTTGTATTTATATTTTGTAAAAAAAGTCATATATGCAATATCACCCATATTTGTATTTTACATGAGGTTTCACTATGATATGTAACATACAGTCCCATGTTACATTTTTTAGCTTTCCTTTTAGTAATAAAAATATCCTTAGACTTTTCCTTTCAACCACTGTCATACCCATGTAATAGCTCTGCTATTCACAAACAGCATGATGTGCTCTCACCATTTCCAAAGACTTAAAAATAACCTTTCAGCCAATTCTGCACAGATTAACCATCAGCTTTCCATTCTCTATCCTTATTCTATTTTCTTGTGACCTATATTCTAATTATTAATTCCATGAGTTTACATAATATTTTTAGTTCATTGTAGCACAATCATAGAGTATTTGATTTCTCCTTTGTGCCTGACTTGCTTCACTCAAAATAATGTCCTCCAGGTTCATCCAAGTTATCACATTTTTCATGACTTTGTTTCTTCTTACCGTTGCATAATACTCCATCATGTGTAAACACCACAATTTGTTTATCCATTCATCAGTTAATGGGTGTAGCAGTTTGGCAGTTTGATGTAATTATGAATTCCAGAAATAGTTATTGGGTTATGCTTGTAAACTGGTCTGTTACTCTGAGCATGATTATGTTATGATTACGGTGTGGACTGGGCCACATCAATAGGGTGTTGAGCTCTACCTACCCTTGGTGGGTGGGGTCTCAAAGATAAAAGACATGGCAAAGGACAGTGTTGGAGCAGTTCTGATGTTGGAGTCTTGAGCTGGAGCCCCAGGAAGTAAGAGAACTTGGCCGTGAGAGAAGGCCCTGGGAAAAGAGAGAAGTCATTTGCCTGAGAGTCTACAGCTGGCCTTGGGTAGAGAGGCAAAGCCTAGAGAGCCTCATAGTCTATAGCTGACCTTGTGGAAGAAACAGAGGAGTTGAGCACTGAAAGAAACAGAGCCCAGGAAGAGAGGAACCCAAGAAACCTGAACCCTGGCAAACGTTGGCAGCTGTCTTGCTCCAACACATGGCAACAGAATTTGGTGAGGGAAGAAATTTATGCTTTATGGCCTGGTAACTGTAAGCTTCTACCCCAAATAAATACCCTTTATAAAAACCAACTGATTTCTGGTATTTTCCATCAGCACCCTTTTGGCTAACTAATACAGAATATGGTACCAAGGAGTGGGGAAGTGCTTTTGCAATTACCAAAATGTTGGAACGGTTTTATAAATGAGTAAGGGGTATTTTTTTTTTTTTGAGAAATTGTGAAATGCTTAATGGAAAAGACCTAGATACTTTGAAGAAACTGTTGATAGTAATATGGACGCTAAAGAGACTTTATGATGTCTTAGAAGTAAATGATGAAACTATTATTGGAAACTGAAGGAAAGGCGATCCATGTTTTAAAGTTGCAGAGAATTTAGCAAGATTAACTCCTGGTGTTATATGGAAGACAGAATTTGAAAATGGTGAACCAGAGCATTTAGCTGAAGAACTGTCCAAGATAAACTCGGAGAATGTGGCTTGGCTTCTCCTTGCAGTTTATAGCAAAACACTAGATGAACGAAATACACTAAGGATGGAACTTCTAGGCACAAAGAAAACAGAAACTGATTCCGGAACTTCCAAGTTTCTGGAAATCAAGTTCCCAGATAAGAGTGCCCCATTTGAAGATTTAGCTAAACCTGGAACTTGTAAATCAGAATTGAAGATGCAGTTATCTTGGAAAGACTTGTGGAAAGTCTTACTGTCTGGTGACTTGGACCCCTGCTTCTTGCATGATAAACCAACAAGGTTTTTGAGAGTGCTGTATGAACAAAACCACAGTTCGCTTGGACTAAAAAGGAAATGGAAAGGAGACATTGAAGAAGAAACACCTTTAAGGAGAAAGCAATGGAAGCTGAGATCAGGAATTAAGAAATCACCTTGGGCAAAGAGAGGAGCCCTACCCATGTGTACAGAGAGTGTGAGTTTGCCCCAGCAGTTGAAGAAGGTGGATGTTCCCACCCAATGTTTGGGGAGAGTTTTGCTGCCCCAGGGTACAGGGAGGGTGGAACACATTCCTCAAAGATTAGGGCAGTTAAGGTCAGCACCCCATAGGTCTGAGAGTGGTGCACCTGTCCCCCACATGGATTAGAGAAGGCCAGGTGGTCAACTCGTTGCTCTGAGAGGGTTGAACCTGTATGACAAAGGTTAGGGGGAATGTTGTCTTCACCTCACTGTGCTAACCCAAAGACTGGGTAAGTTGTGGCAATCACCCCAATGCTCTTGGAAGGTAAGGTCTAGAGCTTAATTGACACCCAGATGCTTGATGAAGGTGGAACCAAGAAAATGCCCATTGGATAAGCCCATGGAAAGGGTGGGTCCCCAAGAAGCCCCAAAGAGAAGAAACCAGCATCTTAAGAAAGACTCTCAGTCTTTGAAATTGAATGGAGGATGCCCTGCAGGTTTACTGAAATGTAGAGGACCCATGGCTCATGTTTCACTTCCCAATTTCTCCTGTGGTAATGAAAATGTTTATTCTTTGTCTTTCCATTTGTGAACTGGGTGCAGTTAAATGGTTTTGTACTTGCATTGTTACTGATTTAAGGTTTTTTTGAAAATTGTAATGTATTTTTGGAATTCAGAGGGTGGGGTGTAGCAGTTTGGCAGTTTGATGTAATTATGAATTCCAAAAATAGTTGTTGGGTTATGATTGTAAACTGGTCTGTTACTCTGGGCATGATTACATTATGATTAGGGCATTGACTGGGCCACATCAATAGGGTGTTGAGCCCCACCCCTTGGTGGGTGGGGTCTCAAAGATAAAAGATATGGCAAAGGACAGTGTTGGAGCAGTTCTGATGTTGGAGTCTTGAGCTGGAGCCCCAGGAAGTAAGAGAGCTTGCAAGAAGGCCCTGGGAAAAGAGATAAGTCATTTGTCTGAGAGTCTACAGCTGGCCTTGTGGAGAGAGGCAAAGCCTAGAGAGCCTCATAGTCTACAGCTGACCTTGTGGAAGAAACAGAGGAGTTGAGCACTGAAAGAAACAGAGCCCAGGAAGAGAGGAACCCAAGAAACCTGAACCCTGGCAAATGTTGGCAGCTGTCTTGCTCCAACACATGGCAACAGACTTTGGTGAGGGAAGAAATTTATGGTTTATGGCCTGGTAACTGTAAGCTTCTACCCCAAATAAATACCCTTTATAATAACCAACTGATTTCTGGTATTTTGCATCAGCACCCCTTTGGCTGACTGATACAATGGGCTTCTGGGTTGTTTCCATCTTTTGGCTATTGTGACTAACGCTGCTATGAACATCGGTGTACAAATTGTTCATGTCACTGCTCTCGGTTCTTCTGGTATATACCTAGCAATGGTATTGCCTGGACACAAAGGAAGTCTATATTCAACTTTCTTAGGAACTGCAAAACAGTCCTCCACAGTGGCTGTATCATTCTATATTCCCACCAACAGTGAATAAGCATTCCTATCTCTTCACATCATCTCCAAAGTTTACAGTTCTCCAACATTTTAACAGTCTAATAGATGTGAAATTATGTCTCATTGTAGTTTTGATTTGTATTTCCCTAATCGCTAATGATATTGAACATTGTTCCATGTGTTTCTCTGGAAATACAAATGGCAAAGAAACACATGAAACAATGTGTTCTTGTCTTTTCAAGTCTTTTGTGCATTTTTAAATAGGATAGTTTGTCTTTTTATTGTTGAGTTATATGATATCTTTAATATATCATGGATTTTAAACCCTTATTGGATATGTCAAATATTTTGTCAAATTATTTTCTCCCATTGAGTCAGTTGGCTTTTCATCCTTTTGACAAAGTCCTGTGAGGTAAAAAAGTGTTTAATTTTGAGGCGGTCCCATTTTTGTAATTTTTCTTTTGTTGCTCATGCTTTGGATGTAAGGTTTAAGAAACTACCACCTACGACAAGATCTTGAAGATGTTTCCTACATTTTTTTCTAGAAGTTTTATGCTTGTTGCTTTTATATTTAGGTCCTTGATCCATTTTGAGTTAATTTTTGTATAAGGTGTGAGAAAGGGTTCTATTTCTTTTTTGGGGGGAGAGGGGGTATGGCTATCCAGTTCTTCCAGAACCATTTATTGAAGACTGTTCTGGCCCACCTGAGTGGGCTTAACAGCCTTGTCAAAAATCACTTGACTGTACACGTGAAAGTCCATTTCTGAGTTCTTGATTTCATTCCATTGGTCAATCTGTCTGTTTTTATGCCAGTATCATGCTCTTTTTACCACAGTAGCTAAGCAATATGGTTTAAAAACAGGAAATAAGAGTCCTCCAACTTCACTCTTCTTTTTAAAGACATTTGGCTATTTGGGGTCCCTTACCCTTCCAAATGAAATTGATTATTGGTTTTCTGATTCCTTCAAAAAAAAAAAAAAAAGCTATTGGAATTTTTATTGGAATTGCATTGAATCTGTAAATCATTTTGGATAGAATTGACACCTTAATCATATTTAGTCTTCCAATCCATCAACACGGAATGCCCTTCCATTTATTCAGTCTTATTCAGTTTCTTTAAGCAATGATTTGTAGTTTTCTGAATAGAGGTCTTTTATGTCCTTGGTTAAGTTTATTCTTAAATATTTGATTGCTTTACTCACTATTATAAATGGAATTTTTTTTTCTGATATCATCCCCAGATTGCACATCATAGAAACACTATAAATTTTGTTTCTTTTTTCCAGAAGGTACTGAGGATTGACTCCAGGGCCTCATACATGGGAAGGAGGAGCTCAACCACTTATCTACATCTGCTCTCCAATGAGAGCTGGTTTTTTGTTTGTTTGTTTGTTTGTTTGTTTTGTTTTGTTTTTAGGAGGTTCTGAGAGTAAAACATGGGACCTTGTACATGAGAAGCAGATGCTAAACCACTTCAGCTACCTCTGCTCCCCTGATTTTTGCACATTAATCTTGTATTCCACCACTTTGCTGAATAAGTCTATTAATTCTAGTAGCTTTTTTTTAGGAATTTTCAGGATTTTCTAGATAAAAGATCAGCTCATCAGTGAATAGTGAAAGTTTTACTTCTTCCTTTCCTATTTGTATTCCTTTTATTTCTTTATCTAGCCTAATTGCTCCAGCTAAAACTTCAAGCACACTATTGAATAATAATGGTGACAGTGGGCATCCTTGTCTTGTTCCTGATCTCAGTGGGAACACTTTCAGTTTTTCACCATGGAGTACACTACTAGCTGTAGGTATTTCATACATGTATTTTACCATATTAAGAAAGCTTCCTTCTATTCCTATCTTTTGGAGTATTTTCAGCAAGAAAGGGTACGGTATTTTGTTGACTTTTTGGCATCAATCAAGAGGATCATGTGACTTTTTCTTCTTCAATTTGTCGGTGTAGTTTATTACACTACTTAATTTCCTTGTGTTGAACCACTCCAGTATACCTGGAATAAAATGCACTTGATCATGGTGAATCATTCTTTTAATGTGCTTTTGGATGTGGTTTGCATGTATTTCATTGAGAATTTTTCCATTCTATATTCATTAGAGATAATGATCTGTAATTTTCTTTTTTCATAGTATCTTTATCTGGTTTTGGTATTAGGATGAGTTTGTTAGCATTCTTTCCTTTTCAATATTTTGGAATAGCTTGAGCAAGATTTCTGTAAGATGGTCATTGAAAGGTTAGTAGAATTCACTGTGAAGCCATCTGGTACTGGGCTTTTTATCTTGGGATATTTTTTGATGACTGTTTCAATCTCTTCACTTGTGATTTGTTTGTTGAGGTCTTCTATTTCTTCTAGGGACAGTGTAGGTGTTTGTGTGTTTCTAGGAATTTGTCCATCTCGTCTACATTGCTAGTTTTTTTCACATACAGCTGTTCATAGTATCCTCTTATGATCACTCTTATTTTGCAGGGTCAGTGATAATATCCTCCCTCTCATTTCTGATTTTATTTATTTGTGTCTTCTCTCTATTTTTCTTTGTCAGTTTAGCTAAGGGTTTATCAATTTTGTTGATGCTCTCTTTTGGTTTTGTTGATTCTCCTTACTGTTTTTTTGTTGTTGTTGTTGTTCTCAATTTCTTGATTTCATTTATTTCTTCTCTGATCATTACTATTTCTTTCCTTTGGGTTTGTTTGGGATTAGTTTGCTCTTCTTTTTCTAGTTCTTCCAGGTGTGCAGTTAGACCTTCAATTTTAGCTTTTTCTTCTTTTTTAATGTAATCACTGAGGGTTATAAATTTCCCTCTCAGCACTGCCTTTGTAGTGTCCCATAGGTTTTGATATATTGTATTCTCATTCTCATTTTCGTTTGTCTCAAGATATTTGCTAGATTCTCCTGCAATTTCTTCTTTGACCCACTGATTATTTAAGTGTGTGTTTAAACTCCATGTTTTAAAGAATTTTCCCTTTTTCTGTACATTATTGACTTCCAGTTTAATTCCATTATGATGAGAGAAAGTATTTTGTATAATTTCAATCTTTTTAAATTTATTGAAACTTGTCTTGTGACCCAACATATGGTCTACCTTGGAGAAAGATCCATGAGCACTTGAAAAGAATGTGTATCCTGCTGTTTTGGGGTACAATGCTCTATAGATATCTGTTAAGTATAGTTCATTTATCATATTATTCAAGCTCTCTGTTTCTTTATCCTCTGTACAGATGTTCTATCTAATACTGAAAGTGGTGTATTGAAGTCTCCAACTATTATTGTAAAGACATCTATTTCTCCCTTCAGTTTTTCCTGTGTGTGCCTCATGTATCTTGGGGCACTAAGGTTATGTGTATATATTTAGTATAGTTATTTCTTCTTGGTGAATTGCCCCTTTTATTAATATATAATAACCTTCTCCATCCCTTATAAGAGTTTTGCATTTAAAATCTATTTCATCCGATATTAGTACCACTACTCCAGCTCTTTTTTGGTACTCTTTGCATGGAATATCTTTTTCCAACCTTTCACTTTTAACCTGGTTGTGTCCTTATATCTTAAGTGAGTCTCTTGTTGACAAAATTTAGATGGCTCCATAGTTTTTATCCATTCTATCAGTCTATGTCTTTTGATTGGGGAGTTCAAGCCTTTAACATTCAATGCTATTATTGTAAAGGCATTACTTACTTCATCCATTTTGCCTTTGGCTTTCTGTTGTCATATCATACTATTGTCTGTCTTTTTACTGTTTAATTTACCCTTCCTTATAATCTTCATTTCTACACTTTTTTCCTAGTCTCTTGCCCTTGTTTTTTTTCCTTTCAGGTGTAGCACTCCCTTTATTATTTCTTGTAATTCTGGCCTTTGGTAACATATTCTGTTTTTTTTTGTCTGTGAAGACTTTGAACTCATCCTCAGTTTTGAAGGACAGTTTTGTCAGAGACAGAATTCTTGGCTGGCAATATTTCTCTTTCAGTACCTTAAATGTATCATACCACTTTTTTCTCTCCTCCATGGTTTCTGATGAGAGGTGGGCACTTAAACTTAGAGGTTCCCTGGTATGTACAATTTTCAGAGTGGCCAGCAGATGGCGTTCATCAGATGCACCTTTCCACAGACAGAAAATGTCCATTTTCCTGTGTTTTGGTCTGGCCAGAACTGACATTCAAAGTGGGCTCTGCTGGCCAATTCACTGAAGAGAAGTCCCCCAGCTTCCCTCCCTTTTCCCTTGTGACAGCTGATAGGGAGGAAGATATCTGTTCCCCACTCAGTCAGCTGTGGTGAGCCAGGGGTTTTACCTTAGCTTAATATCTTGGGGGTTGGGGTGGGAAGGACTTCCCAATTTGGTAACTCATGTTTGGTGTTTCAGTTTCTTCCTCTCTGTGTCCCTCAGTCACCTGGAAGTTGTGAAGCACTGTCCTGGTCTGCTTACCCCCAAAGCAGATCCCTCATATAGCTTTTGGCTCTTTCTCCACTGTTTTTGTGAGACAGTTGAGCCCTGGCTGCCCAATCTGACACCATCTTCCCACAATTTCCACAACATTTTTTAATTTTAAATTTTTCCATGGTCTATTATCTATTTTTCCTTTCCATAATTTCTTTGTGTCATGATAATTATAAAGTTTCTACATAATATTTTCTTTGGCTTTTGTTCAGAGTTGCTATTTTCACTATTTAGATTTTGATTAAATCTGTAATATATTTTAATATAAGGAGAGTGGTGAAGAATCAGCTTCATTTTTTTTTTTTTTGGCCAAAATTGAAAGAAATAGCATCATTTGAGTAATCTATCACTAAACAAATTAAAAACCCTTCATTTTAAACTAAATTTCCATGTGGATGTATTCTATATTTTTATAACTCTAGATCTCTTGCATTACCAAATTTTTATAATTATTATTGCTAAAATGCATTTTGATATTTTCCTTTCATCTTTTATTTCAGAAATTTTCTGGTTATGCTGTAATATTTATTTTTCCAAGTGAATCTTTGTAGCTTTTTCTAAATTTTCTTCCTTCTCATTACCCAGCCCCCAAATCCTATTGGTATTTTGATTCTAATTGCATTGAATTCAGTACTTAAATAGCACAATTAAAATACGAAGTCTTCATCTGCATGAACAAGTCATGGTTTTCTATGTGAGCAACTCCTTCATGACTAAGAATATATATATAAATATGTATATATATATATATATGTATATTTATATATATATAGGCATGTATGAGTGTACATGTGTCTATAAATATTTATAGTCATATATTAGTATATATATGTATAAATATATATAGGCATATATGAGTATATATATCTTCCTATTCTGTAGGAAAAAAATTCTTTTCTGACATGACTTTCTTTGACTTACCCAGATGAATATATTTTTACTTATTCCTTTATCAAATACAGCATTTTATACATCTTTATATTTTATCACTTTTTTCTTATTTTATTTATTCATATGCTTTTTTTTAATACTGAATCTCACTCCCCTATTCCTTAGGTGAAATATTTGGGTCAGAGATATGTACAGTCCATCTCTATAGCCACTATAGCATATCGTCGTACTATTTACTCAAAGCAGAGTTTTTCAATATTTAATGCTGAATAAATTGAGATAATTTTACATTCAAATACCACAGAGTATTAAGTATTCATTATCTTGACTCTCCTTTCTCTCTCTTTCCACCAATGTGTTACTCATCTTCATAGGGGAAGGCTGACCACCACACAGCTTAACAGAACAATTCTGGTTACTCAATGTCTACTCAAGCAATTGCCTCTCTCCTCACTGGCCCCTCTTTCCTGCCTCCCTCCCTCATTTTCATGTAAATTGATTTAATATACAATTCCCTTGCAGAGCACAGATAATTGGTCTTTATTATTGTGTTAGTCAGCCAAAGGGGTGCTGATGCAAAATACCAGAAATCTGTTGGCTTTTATAAAGGGTATTTATTTAAGGTAGAAGCCCACAGTTGCCAGGACATAAAGCATAAGTTACTTCCCCCTCCAAAGTCTTTTGCCACATGTTGGAGCAAGATGACTGCCAACATCTGCGAGGGTTCAGGCTTCCTGGATTCCTCTCTTCCTAAGGCTTGCTTGTCTCAGGCTCAGCTCCTCTGCTATCTCCACAAGGCCAGCTGTAGACTATCAGGCGAATGGCTCTGTTTCCCCAGGCTTCTGCCCTGTCTAAGAGCTGTCTCTATTCCTTTGTGTTCATCTCCTGTGTGTTCAATTCCTGGGCTCCAGCTCAAAACTCAGCATCAGAACTCAGCATCAGAACTCCAAACTCTGTCTTTTGCCATGTCTTTTATCTGTGAGTTGCCACCCACCAAGGGTTGGGGACTCAACACCCTACTGACATGGCCCAATCAAAGTCCTAATCATATTAATTAAGTAAAAGTAAAACCTCTGAATCCAATACACTCTAATATACCCAGAGTAAAAGACCAGTTTACAAACATAATCCAATATTTCATTTTGGAATTCATCAATAATATCGAACTGCTAAAATTATCATCACTAATCTGAACCAAACATTACTTATGTTTATTAATTAACATTGTAATCAGAACAATACTTTCCAATGTCATTTTCCCCTCTGTATGGGTACTTTTTGGTTAAGTCAACACTAATAAATAGGCCCTTACAGTCCTGAGGGATTTTTTTTTTCTTTTCACTTTTTGATCTTGATTCTTCACAAGGATCATATGTATTGATTCTTTTTTTTTCTCCTTATTTTTAAAGAAGCTTTAGATTACATAAATGTTACATCGAAAATATAGGGGGATACCCATATACACTAACCCCTCCCCCTTCTCCACTTTTCCCCATTAACAACATCTTTCATTAGTGTGATACGTTTGTTACAATTGATGAACACATATTGAAGTATTGCTGTTAACCCAGGTCTATAGTTTATTCACAAAATGTATAATGGTTTGTATCTGTCATTGCACAATCATGCAAAAATATTGCAAAGTCCCAAAAATGCCCCATGTTACACCTATTCTTCCCTCCCCTTCCCCTCTGAACCTCTGGTGACCACTGCCTTTATATCAATGCTACAAGTTCTTCCATTTCTAGAATAATAATGTCTACTTTAATGCACAGTTTCATTCCCACCTTATGTTTGCTCATTTCTCAAATTTGAGGGCTTTGGGTTGGTGATGCCCAATCTGCTTCCAATTGAGAGGGTGTTTAGCTCCCATTGGTCAGATGGATGGAACCGTATTGCTTGCAGTTGTAGATATTCTTTGTTTTGGGGGAAAGGGTGTTCTCCATCATCATCCTTTTGTTAGTTGTTTTGAGTTAGTCCGACACACTGGAAAGTAGGTGTTGACTGCAACTCTGCTGCTGAGATTCAGGGCTCAACTGGCATAAGAACAGCTGGAAGATTTGTCTCTGTGGCATATATTTAATGGGTATAGTGCTAATTATAGGTTCAAATAAAAGGAAGAACCATGTGTAGGAAAATTATAAATGAGTCTAATTCTGATACATTGGGGAGATAGGTTATCAAATATTCCAATGCAAGGCCCACCAATGGAATACTGATTTCCTGGGGTTGTCTGCCCTGCCTATAGTGTCTAGATGTCACTAGAGCCCTCAGGAACACCCCTGCTTGAGGCACTGTTTACAATATTTTATTAGTCAATCTAATACTCTCTCAATTAAACAATAATATAACTGCAGTATTTTAGTGCATGGTTTATTTACCTTTGCCTGATTTTTTTAGATAAATATGTAGTCATTTATTTTTAGTAATTTTTCCTTTTTTTTCAGGATATACTGGGAAATGAACCCAGGACCTAGTAGATGGGAAGCAAGCACTCAACCACTAAGCTACATCTGCTCCCCCTTTTTAATAATAAAGCATAGATAATCAAAATTTTCCACCAAATTAAACTTTAGAAGTATCCCAAGTATCCCAAGCATTTTATGGTGAAGTCATTTTTTTTTTTTTTGCTTTCTACATAATTTTTCATTTCTATTTTTATGTCTTCTTTAGAAAGGTTATTAAAGAGAGTATTTCTTAATTTCAAGTTGTTAGCTTAAACTTCTAAGGATTAACCATTCAGATTCCTTTTTGTTGTGTCCTGGTAGATGCTAGCTAAAAAGCAAATATTTTGGACCTTGAGGTTAGGGTCAGCTGCATGGATTTGCAATCTGTGTAGATCTCATATACGGTTTAATGCTCAGCTGTCACTGTCTCGAAATTGGCAATAGTTTTGAACAAGGGTCTTAATTTTTATTTAAGAGTTCAATACCTCAATTTTTATAGAGCTATGCTCATCTGGTTCAATTCCTCCTTTTGTTCTCTGAACTGAGGGGTACCTGTTTCATCTTCAAAGGTAGGTTATAGTGCTAGCACCCAGCTCCTATTCCTTGGATTGTCTCCTTGCAAACAAACATTTACATATCTCACAATCTCAGCATAGAAACATTAATTGACAATTAACTGGCAATTAACTAGATAGCAAAGAAAAATCCATAATCCTTTTTGTTTGTTTTGTTAAAATACAAAATTTTCAAAGGCACGTTTTAGTTGCTCTATAGTCACACTCATATTAATTTCATTGTTTCCAAAATCTTATAATTTCTCTATTCCAATAAATGTATCTAAATTGTTGTTGAGTCTCCAGTATAACTTAACTGACTTATCATTTGACTTAAAATGTTTGACAACTATCAACTTATATATATATGTATTTGTATATATAAGTAATTGGGTTCAATAGAATATTTTATTTTATCAATTAGCTATACTTTAATTTACTTAATGAATCATCTTGGTTTAACAGCAACTTTAATCCAAACCTCTGGCTAATCCCACAAAACCATATAGAGAAAGGAAATGTGATACTTAAATGTATCATTTCACAAATTTTGAAATTAAGAAATGACTGTACATACCATCTTATTTGTTCCTTCTGACAAGTATTGGCCTTTTCAAATAAAATTTATGCAGCAAAGTAAACTAAAAAAAATTAGAAATAGACTCTGCCTGTCCACTATTTAGAGTGCAAACAAACCCTTAAAATAAATAAATTACAATGAGATCTCAAAATTGCAAGTTACATAGTAACTAATCTTTGAATTACTTGGTAATATCAAGTATAATTATCAAGTAATTTGTAGGAACATGTAATTCCCCTGTAATTATAGAGCTATTAGAGAAGCCCTACAAAATAGGACACTACTACAGCCTTACCAATCTAAAATCATTGCCTTCTTTTAACATTCACTGGCTGCAATATTGATGAATGAAACATATGGCTTCTAAGTAGAAGGCTCCAAATACATTATGTACAATAGCTATTCTTTACATCGAATGTATGGTTTATTCTCAGCATATGTGAAAAGACATTCCTACCATTATTGACCATAAAAACATTCTGAATTCTTATTCTGCAAGAATAACTCTTTATATGAACAATCTCAGAAATATACAACAATGGTTTACAATTTTCTCATTTAGTTTTACCTTTCTCAGGCAAACTCTGCTTTGTGTAAACTCTTACAATTATTTCTTTCAAAGAATATTCAGTACTGAGTAATCTCATATTTTTGCAGAAATCTGCAAAACATGAACATATTTTCAGAAAGGACTTACAATAGAAATGGCACTTATGTATTCCAGGTGAAACTGGAAAATCATAGCATTTTAAGTTTAAAAGAAAATTATACACAAGATTTCTTGTCAGTAGGAATTATTTTTTCCATGCTATCTTTTTACTGAGAGTATAGCCTATGATAGTCCCTGACAGTATGTAGAGGTTGCAGCTCTAACCCCTCACTTCAGTTCCATGTGTGGGCATTAAAACTAACAGACTATGGTTATTGAGACTGGAAGTCACCAGCACTCTCAGCTACACACAAGAAATACTATAATGTCCACTCAGGCTCTCATTGATCTGACTTTTGATTCTTTCTCCTTTGGCCAATAGGTATTTCATTTATTTTCCTGTGAGCTCAGCTATAAATTTCAAAGGTGATTCAAGTCATCTAATCTGCCACTCTGCTGGAAATAGAAGCCTTTATATTGATCCTCTCCAAGGAAATGGAAACAAGTACATGGCTTATACTTAAAAAAAAAAAAAATAGCCTCCCTCAGTATGGTCCCCTGACCTATAATCATGAATTATCTAGTCTATTTCTTTAACTTTGCTCAAATATTCATTACCTCATCCTAACATAAGGCATCAAAATGTGTTTTTATTTCTTGCCTATAATCAAATTTCATTTCAGAATTCTATTAGTTTTGAAGAACAGGTTCTAAAAATAAAGCAGAGTGATTGTTTACCAAGAAGAAATAAAGAACAGTTAATAAATGTTACATTTTAGAGGTCTTTAATTAAATTGTAGTGACCTAAATAATCGATTTTCAGTCTATATTCATTTTAATAATAGCAATATCAAGTTCTCTAAGTTATTTTATATCATTTCTTCAATTAACACTGTGCCTTGTTTTCATTATTTTTGTCATTATTTAAAAATTTAGCTTCATATGATGTAAGATCATACTATAAGATCAGATATATTTTATTAAAGTAAAAATCCTGTAAGTACGGAAACTGATGGCATGGATAAAACAATAACAAAGTTGTGTTATTTGTCCTTCTTGTTCACGAGAATGAGGATAGTGAAGACATAGTATGTGACCTTCTTAGTCCCAGTTTATTTATTTTCTCCTATAAAAATCTGCTTCTAATCTTAAATTTGGTATTAAATTAGCTTTTAGATTATTTATACCTATTACTCAAATAGAGTATTTACAAAGGAAGTGGGACAGAAACTCTCTGGGATGATATGTTAACCAGGCTGAAAATGAGTATGTTTTAAAATTTGCCTTGTATTTAGAGTCCACTAAAATTAATTTCAATAGGAAAGTGTCAGATTTTAATTTTTGGGAAATGTAAGATTATATACATCTAATATAGAAAGTTTGGGACAGATATTCTAGTTAATTAATTTTAGGCAAAAAAAAGTTTATGGTAAGAAAGATGGAAGAGAAAAAAGCTTAGAGTTCTGGAAATGTTGGATGTGAAGTATTTGACCTCCATTACTTTGAAGTATTGTTTCCTTTTAATTACACTAGAAATCAAAATGTAAAAATTACATTTAGTGTGATTGCAATTATTTGAAAATAATTCTTTTATTACTTATGTTTTATTTGTTGAATTTTTTTTACAGTTCATACATTTTCACTTAGTTGATATAACTTTAAATATTGTATTTTTAAAAACTAGCAGCTTAAAAAATCAGAAAATGTCTTACACAAAAAATAAAGATACCTGGGTGCTAGCTCTTGTTCTGAAACTAAGTATGATTGTGAATTTAGAGAAGTTATTAAACCTAGTCTTTCTCTCAGTTCTGCAAAACAACTCCCATGCCCACTCCATACCATTTGAAAAATGAGAAAATTGGACTAAATGACCTACAAGGTCCCAGATTTAATGTGCTATGATTTTAATGCATGTGCATGTAATACATTTCTACACAGCAAAGATACATTAGTATTCAGTGTGTTATAAGGTTCCCAATTCTTATTTATAAGATATGGATATAAAGTAATGTACTGTGTCAGGAAATACATAATAAATAAATCAATGAATAATGCTGAGTCCTTGATCCTTAACCCTTGCTAACATCTCTCATTAATTGAGCAGCTAATTTTGAAGTAAGCAACAACTGCAGTATCTGGTTCATTCAATTTAACTTTTAAATGAAAAAGTTCCTACTGTGAACTTAAAATCTAACAATTCACTATGTGAAACAAAGCATTATGTCCATAGCTCTGTAATATTACCCTTTTATTTTAACCTGAACTGAGTTAAGGGATATTCCAATCCATATTTTCATCTCATCCCAATCCAAATCTTTATATATATATATATATATATATATATATTTTTTTTTTAAGAGGTGCTTAGATTACCTAAAATATTACACAGAACCTACCAGGATTCCCATGTTCCCCACCTCCCACACCTTCCACCACATCCCACACAAACATCTCCCACAAGTGTGGCCCATCACCCTCAATGGACTTACACATCCTGGGGCCTTGCCATCAACCATAGACCACAGTTCACATCGTAGACCACACTCTCTCCCACACAGTTCTGAATGGTGTGTGCTGATTTAAAATGGCCTACATCCGTTGCCACAACAGCACTCAGGACAACCTCCAAATCCCGAAAAGGCCCCTGTATTTCAACTGCACATCCTCTCCCTGCCCCGAAAGTGTCCAGTGGCCACTGGCTCCACCTCACTGTTATAATTTCTTCCATTGCTAGAATCACCATATGCGTACAACAGAATACCATCAAGTCCACTCTAGTCCATACTTCTTCCCCCAATCCTGACGGGACTGGGATGGTGATGTCCACTCCACCTCCAAGTGAGAGAGGGCTTATATCCCATGGATATGGTAGGTGGGATGATCTTGCCTGCAGATGCAGGCCCTCTTCATTCTCTGGGATGGTCGCTGCCCATCGTTGTCTCCTTGCCAGGTGACTTGGATGAGTCCATTGAGCTGTAGGGTAGGAGTTGCAGCTCCACCAAGATTCCACGCACACCTGGCACATAGGTAGGCCAGAGGCTCCAGTCTCTGGAAGTATACCTAAAAACTCCAGCATCACATATAGGTTTGAATAGAAGGAACTGATGAACCATGTGCAGGGAGAACTTATTGGAGTCCAATTCTGTCACTCTTAAGAGCACAAATTCCAAAATAGAGCCCACTGATAGGTGTCAGTCTCTGGGGCTATCCCCCCTTATATAGGACCTGGGTGTCTCCAGAGCTCTCAGGAGCCCCTCTGTGTGGGGTGATATGCACTTGGATGTTCTATGAGCTCCTACTGAGGTGTGCATAAGCGTTACCTCTGGGATGACCTCCCGACTCTCTTTGAAGTCTCTTAGCCACTTGAACTCATTTGTCTTTATCTTTTCCCCCTTTTATTCAAGGTCTTTTTCCAGTTGTGTTGCCAGTTGGCACTTGGTATTAATCCTTCATTGCCAGGGAGGCTCATCCCTGGGAGTCATGTCCCATGTTGGGGGGAAGGTAATGCATTCATATGCTGAGTTTAGCTTAGAGAGAGGCCACATTTGAGCAACAAGGAGGCTCTCAGGTGGCAACCATTAGGCACCCCATAACAGTAAGCTAAGTTTCAGTTACAAGAGCAAAGACTCATAAGGGTAGTCATCAATAAAAAGAACTCATCAGTGGGCCATCCTCTTTTGACGGACACTGTCCCTGCACTCAGAGGACTGTTGCTGCTCCCTTGGAGAATGTGGCAGAGCTCTCCAGGCTAGGAATTCAGATTCCCTCATTTATTGTGTGATTGTCCACCCACCATGACCACGCCCCATCCTTTGATCTTTTGAACAATTTTGTATATCTTTCATGTATATTTGGATGAACTTACTCCGATGAATCCCCCCTCCCAGACACACCCCACCAATAATCCCCTGCAGTACCCATTGTAATCCTTCTGTTATCTAAATCTTCCATGAACATGTAGTCCATAAAATAATCAAATACACTTAATAGGAAAAAGAAACAACAATGATAATCTTACATGCAAGAGACAAGCATAAGGAAACTCAGGGAAAAAAAAAACCCAAAAAACAAAAAAACAAACAAAAAATCAAGCAAAAAACAAAACAAAACAAAATATTAGTGGATTGGGACATTCAAAAAATGGTGAAAAAAGCAAAAGAAATGCCTTATATTCTTTTTTTCCTTTTATCACTGTGTTATCTGATGTCCGGTGTGCTGTGACACCTTCCTGCTCTCAACCCCCATTGTCTCTCAAATTTTCACTTAATTTTCAAAGAAGTTTTAGGTCACAGCAAAGTCACACACAGAGTACCAGAGACTCCCAGATACCAAACCACGCCCCCCTTCCCCACCCCATATTAAACCCCCCCTTTTTAATATTTTTTTGGATGTTTGCATTTGTTATAACTGTTATACAGATAGCAAAATATAGGAACTAAACATCAATGATTTACAATATAGTTTACAATTTAGACGATACAGTTTAATAAGTTTTGATGATATTTACCATGTCCTGTGTCCATTACTGTAATACCTATCCCTTTCCATCATTCAAACCATAAAGAATTACAAAAGAGAATGCTTATTAATGAAACATAAAGATCTTCCTAAAGTAGAGTGAGAAAGAAAGGGAAAAAATGTGCATAAATTAAATAGTCTCTGAATTTGGGTAGTTAAGAAACATACTTTTCTTAGATTTAAGGAAATTTAATCAATGAAAAACACTGACAAATGCTTTAATACTTGCTGTTTACAGACTATATAATTTAGTTTCTCAGGTTAGGTAGACTATGCAATTTAAATTCTTAGCCATGCCTGGTGAGTTATGGCTTCACCCTCCAATTCTCCCTCTATTTCATCCACTGAAATATACATTTATAAAGTACATCCACATCATTTCATAGAGAAATTATTCTCAGTGTATTTCAAGGTGATACCACTCTTAGTCTCTGGTTAAATATGAGTCTCTCTTGATGAATTAACACATTCATTAGAGGACAGAGAGTGACTATTTACTTTGGTCTTCCCACTAAAATATTCAGCCAGAAAAAAATTCAGTTGAAACTCTTTCCCTAAAAATCCATTTAAGAAAAAGTTTTCTTCATTATTAATTTTTTTCCTTTTACTGTTGAATTGTGGGAATTTTATATATGTTAAATACAAGTCTTTTCTCAGATACAAATTTTATAAATATTTTCTCACAATCTATGATTTGTCTACTCATTTTCAGTCATCTTTTTTAAATGAACTTTTCATTTTAGAACAGTTTTAGACTTAACAAAATAATTGCAAGACAGAACAAAAGTTCCCATATACCCTGCATCGTTTCCCCTGTTATTAACATCTTGCATTAGTATGGCACTATGAATCAATACTGATGCATTATTATTAACTAAAGTCCATACTTTATTCAAATTTCTTAGTTTTTAATCTAATGTCCTTTTTCTGTTCAGGATCCCAGATCCCTTCTAGAATATCATGCTACATCTTGCTGCCATGTCTCTAAGCTAAGCTCCTCTTGATCATGGCATTTTCTCAGACCTCCCCTGTTTTTGATGACCTTGACAATTATAAGAAACTCTGGTCCCAGGTTTGGTAGGACATCCCTCAATTAGAATTTGCCTGAAGTTTTTCTCTTGATTTGTCTGGTTATGGGTTTGGGGGAAGATGACCATGAAAGTAGAGTGCCTTTCTTATTTCATCATTTCAAGGATTCTTACTATCAATGTAACTTCATGTTGTTTATGTTTATATTGAACACCACACTGAGTTAATGTTTATCAGATTTTTCTACTCTAAAGTTACATCTTTTCACCCTTTTCATACACTTCCGCTTGAAAGGAAATCATATGTGTAGCCCACACTAAAGGTGTGTTGAATTTTCAACTATCTCTTTTTTTTCCTTTATTTTAAAAGAAGTTTTAGATTCCATAAAAGTTACTTCAAATATATAAGGATTCTTATCCACCCCACCCACCCTTCTTTCACATTTTACCCTATTAATAATATCTTTCATTAGTATGGTACCTTTGTTACAATTGATAAGCAATTATTGATACATTTCTACTAAACATGGTCTATAGTTTACCTTATGGTTTACACTTTGCACTGCACAATTTTATAGCTTTGGACAAAATATACAATGGTCTGTATCCATCATTGCAATATCATGCAGGACAATTGCAGGGTCCCCCCAATGCCCCATGTAACACCTATCCTTCCCTCTTCTTCCCTTCAGAACCTCTGGTGGCCACTGTCTTTATATCAATGTTACAAATTCATCCATTACTAGAATAATAATAAACCTATTTTGGTCCATAGTTTCATTCCTCCTTTATGCTTGTTCATCCTATCTTGAGGATTTGGGGATGGTGATGCCCACTCTGCTTCCAATTGAGAGGGGGCTTAGATCCCATGGGGCAGATGGATGGAACTGTTTTGCCTACAGTTGTAGATAATCTCTGTTTTTTGGGGGTGGATGTTGTCTATCATCATCCTTTTGTTAGTTGTCCAGGGCAAGTCCAATGTCAACTATCTCTTGATGGTTGAGTGTCTACATAAATTGTTTAGAATTCTTCTGCGCTGAAGATTTGTCACTTCTTCCCACATTTATTTATTTATTCAATTTTTAAATTTATATCAATGTGGTCTCACAGATATTTATTTCTATACTCTGAGTTATAATCCAACACCTTATTTACTTTTTCCCAAATTGCTTTAGCTTTGGCCATTGAGAGCTTTTCTAGTTGACTTCTTTGTGCCTTTGACATATGGACATCATTAAGTGGTGTTTTATTTTTTATTTTTCAGCACACATCCCTATTTTTTGGCACAATTAATTCTAGTCTCATTATGTATATTTCCTGCCCTATTAGGGAAATGCAAATCAAAACCATTTCACAGTCACTAGAATGGCTATTTGAAAAATGAAAAAGTATAAGTGTCATAGAGGATGGGGAGATATAGGAACACTCTTTCATTTTTGGTGGTAATGAAAAATGGTGCAGCCTCTGTGGAAAAGTTTGGCAATTCCTCAGAAAGTTAAGTTTAGAATTACCATTTAACCTGGTAATCCTGCTATTAAGTATGTACCCAAAAGAATTGAAAGCAAGGACTTGAACAGGCAGTTGAACACTGATGTTCATACAGGCATTATTCACAATTGCCAAAATATAGAAGCAACCCAAGTGCCTATCAACTGAAGAATGGATAAACAGAATGTGATATAGACACACAATGGAATATTATTCAACTTTAAAAAGGAATGAAGTCATGATACATCTGACAACATAAAAGAACCTAAAAGACATCTTGTTGAGTGAAATAAACCAGACTCAAAAGCACAAATATTGTATAATCTCACTGATTTGAAATAATTAGAATAAGCAAACTCATGGAGTCAGAATCTAAAATATGCATTGCCAGGGAAGGAATGGGGATAGGGAATAGGGAGTTAAAGCTTAACATGTACTGAGTTTCTATTTGGGATGATGGAAAAGTTTTGGTAATGAAGGTAGTGGTGGTAGCATAATGTTGTGAACATAATTAACAACATTGAATTATATATTTGAATGTGATTTGAAGAGGAAATGTTAGATTTTATATGATACTAGAGTTGAAATAAAAATAATAACCATGGAACTGCACAACACAGTGAACCCTAAGTTAAACCATGGACTATTGTTAATAGTTTAATTATAAAAATGTGCTTTCATCAATTGTAACAAATATACCCCAACAAGGCAAAGTGTTAATAATATACTAGTGAGATAGTTGAAGCTGGGTGGATCCCAGAAGGCCATGTCCTTAGAGCTAATCCATTCCTGTGCATGTAAACCTATTATAGGTTGGACCGTTGATTAAATTAATTCAGTTAGGGGTCTTTGATTAGATTGTGTGACACAGGGTGGATCTTAATCTTCTTACTGGAATCCTTTAAAAATGGGAGAAACATGCAGAGACACAGAGAAAAACTCCTAGAAACTGAGAGAGGAATCCTGGAAGTCAGAAACTGAAATTAATGGAACCCAGGAGAGATAAAACAACAGGATCAGAGAGAAAGCCAGAGGGAGCCAGAAGCTGAAAACAATTAGAACCTAGAGGAGAGGGTAGAGACCAGCAGATGCAACCATTATGCTCTGCCATTTGCCTGATTGTCCACAGCTGCAGTTTGGGGAGAAAACAACTTTTGATGATTTCTTGATTTGGACATTTTTCTCAGCCTTGGAACTGTAAACTTATAAGTTAGTAAATCTCCATGGTAAATGCCAACCTACTTCTGATATATTGTCTTGATAGGCTTTAACAAACTAAAACAGGTGGTAAATTGCATTACTGTATTTTATGCAAGATTTTCTGTAAACACACAGATTCTCTAATAAAAAAGAAATAGTGATACGATGCCATGAGAAGATGCTTCAGCTAGGAGTTTTTAGGTATAAGAAACTTAAAAGTAACTTAAATTGATTCTATACACAAAGGAATTTGCTTCTTTTCATCATTGAAAATACCTAAAGAAAGCTTGTCTTTAAATCATGGTTTGATCATGGTTCTGCCTCCTTTTCTTGTCATTTACTCACTTCTACTTCCTGTAGTATATCAACTCAATCTTCAGAATGGTTTCTTTTTTGGTAGCAAAGTATCTGTGGCCATTGAGGCCTCATATATTCACACCAAACTGCTCAAAGCAAGAATAAAAGATGTGTTCCCATTGTCCTTTGACCTAAAAAGTCTTGAGATAAATTATAATGAACCAATCATAGCAGTTACTGTGACCCAAATATGGAGATGGCTTTGAATGAATTATGCAAATCAGGAATGATCCCCAAAATTAGGATGGGGTTATTCACATTCAACTCATCAGTAAAACACTTTGTGTGAAGATGTAGTGATGCCAAGTGCAATCACCAAGTCCAATTTAGTACCATGTAAGGGAAATAAATGTAAAGCAATTTGGAAAGACAGAGGAGTACAAATAATTCTGTTTTGGAAACTTTACATTTTCATTTAGAAATGTTTAGGTGATAGCCAATATGTTGATCACAGGATTAAGCCTATGAAATTGAGGAGGAGAAAGGTATTACATAAAGGAAGAAACTTTGAGGTGGTCACTGTTGAACTTTATTATTATTATTATGTGGAAAATAAAATAACATAAAACTTAATAATTTATCCAGGCTTCTGTCTAAATATATATGTGGGAGAAACAATGATAAGATTTAAAAATCCCACCTTAAACATTTTGTTCTATTCTGATTTCTATTCTGGTTTGGTCTGGTTAGTTAAAGATAACTAAGAGAACAATGGGGAATTTTCAAATTTCTTGAGGAAACTTTATTGAGATCAATTCTTTAGTTTCAAAATCACAGTGAAAAAGTATATACTTGTAATAGTCTAGTTATTGAATTTTTCTAATACCTTACTATGAAAACATTCAAATGTATAGCAAAATTGACAGAATTTTACACTAGATACCCATAAACACATTACTTAGTGTGAAGCATCAGTATTTCAGCAGACTTGCTTTGTCCACTTATCTATTCATTTGCCTGTTCCAATTTCTACCCATTACTTATTTCCTCTTTGAGACAATTGAAAGTAAGTTACAGCTATCCATAGAGTTTACCCTAATAATTTAACTAGACTTTATATTTGTTTAAATTTATTTTGTTTTTAAGGTGAAATTTATATACAATAACATGCATAACTCTTAAGTGTACCATTTTTTGAGTTTTGACAAATGAACACATCTGTGTAACTCAAACCCCTATCAAGGTTCAGAATATTACCATCAATCCAGAAATTCCCCTCAAGTTCTTTTCCAATTCAATCATGACCTCCTAACCCCATCACAAGACGCAAAACTTCTTCTGATTTTTCCTACCATATATATTTTGCTTGTTCTATAACTTTCTGTAAATGGAATCATAAATGATGTGCTATTTTATGTGAGCCTTCTTTCACTCGGCAAAATGTTTTTAAGATTCACTCATGTAGAAGTTTGATATTATTTATGAATTCCAAAAGAGAGATATTGATCATGTTTGTAAACTGGTCTGCTCCTCTGGGCATGATACCCTTTGATTGTGTTCAATTCAAAGGTTTTATGTTTACTTGATTAAATTAAGATCAGGGATTTGATTTGACCCTGTCAATAAGTCATTATTCAGGGTTGAGTCCCCTCCCACTTGGTGGGCTGGAAAAGAGACACAGAGGAATAGAGAGAGCTCCATAGACATGGGAGAGAACTTTGATGTTGGGGCCCCAGAGATAGATGAGCCATTAACCCGATAATTTGCAGTGGAAGAGAACAGACCAGCTGAGCCCTACGCCAACCTACAGCTGAGACAGGAAGAAGCTGGGCCCACAGAACTTTAAGAGGAAAGAGGAAGGCTGAATCCTCACAGATATCACCCACCATCTTGCTTCAACAGATGGCAACAGAGTTTGGTGAGGAAGTAACCTTGAGTTGGACTCTTTAGGGCCTTGTAACTGTAAGCTTTGACCCCAAATAAATATCCTTTATATAAAGCCAACAGATTTCTGGTACTTTGCATCAGTACCCCTTTGGCTGACTACTACAACCCATGCTATTACCGATAGAGGATTATTACTTTTTTTGCTAAGTCTTATTTTATTTTATGCCTAGACTTCAGTTTTAGTCCTATTTCCCTACTGATGGATACCTGCAATCTTATAAAGCTACAAGATTAGCATAGTTACAACAGTTTCTCTAACATCCTTGTGTGCTAATTCCAACATTTGAGTCATCTTGGTTAGTCTCTGTTGATTATGTTTTCTCTTAAGAATGTAAAACATAGCTTTTTCTTCATACCTTGAAAAAATTCAGGATACATGCTGGAGATCATGAATGTTATGACTTGAGGATTATGGATCTTGTATGATTCTTATGAAGAGTATTATTTTCTTTCCATTTAGCCTGCAACTTTGTCAGCTGAAATCACACTGCAAAATCTGACTGTGTGGCTGCTCAACTCCTGGTTTAGTTATTTTATCAATAGATTGGATACTTGGAATATGCCCCAGCCAAGTATTGCTCTATTAATTTGGAGAGAGTTATAACTTGCATTTGAGGGTCTTTCCTTCTCTGGTTCTTTCCTGTTCCGTATATACTTTCTCTTACTAGCATAAGTGGCTGTCCCAAACTTTCCCCTGGTCTGTTTTTCAACTCAGAAAGACTTTGCAGTTTCTATTGGAATTTTGGCCACTCTCCATGACACAGTCTTGAATTTCCCTTAATCTAATAGCTAAGAAAATGAGAAACTCAAAGAGTACAACTCTCTTCTTCCAAGTCTGGACTACATCCAAAATCTGCCTATTTTGGCTCATTTTCCAAAGCCTTTGGGTAGACCTTTTTAAATATATATTTTGTCCAGACTTTATATTTATTATCTTCAGAGGATCATTCATATCGAAGTGTACTTGGCCATTTTCAGAATTCCTTTGGAATTTAGGATCACAATTATTGAATAATATGTTTAGAAGACTTACTTTTTCAGTGGAAATCTCTAAAGATGCCTTGAGAATTGTTTCTGTTTGCTAAAGGTTGCCCAGTCAATATACTGGATATGGGTTTGTTTTTCCAGTGTGGATTTATTAATATATAAGCTTCAGTTCTGAGGCTGTAAAAGTGTCCAGATAAAGACATCATCAGGAGATGTTTTCTCCCCAAGCTGTAGCTTTGGGTGATCAAGTACCTGGCTGCATCTGCTGGTCTCTGCCTTCTCCTCTGAGCCTTTTTGCTTTCAGCCTCTGGCTTCCTCACTCCTGGGTTCTGTTGATTTCTTGCTCTTGTGGCATTCTCTCTGCTCCTGTTTTTCTCTCTGTTTCTGCTAGCATCCTCTCTTCATATAACTACTGTTTAAAAAGGACCTCATTAGGAAGATCGAGTCCATCTTGGGTCATGCCTTACTGAAGTGAACTAATCAAAAGGAAGCCTCCCTTAATTGAATCTATTCAAAAGGCTCCATCTACCATAGGAACTTACCACAGGAAGGGATTACCTTAAGAAGATAATTTTCTGGGGCCCACAAGACTCAAACCACCATAAGAGTTACACTGCATAGATTGCTGAAATATTCCACAGTAAATTTCAGCCCAAGATGATTTGATGGTTGTTACATGCAATATTATGTCTCATTCAAACCAAAACTCTACTAAAATGAGAGTAAATTATTAAAGTATTTATATATATGTACAAATACAAAAGGAAAGGAGAAAATAAGAGAGAAGTTTTCAATGAAATTTTGATAAATGGAAAGTAGTTGGCAAAAAGGTGACCGAATTAGAATTGTAAAAAAATTGCCTACAGATGGAGATTTTAATAAAAAAGTGATTTGTACTGAAATACTTCAAAACTTTCAAGCACTGGACACTCCAATTATCTCTATAAATTTGAGACAATGGTGGGACTGAAATGGAAAGGGTTCTTTGATAGCATATATAAAGTGAAGTTAAACAATTCTAAACTCCACCCTCACCCATCCAGCTAGTCAGGTACTTCTTCTCACCACCCCAAAAAAGAGACAAAGGCCTACTTTCTGAGAAAAAAACTGAACTGAAAATTTCCCAAACACCAGGATATCAAGCACAATGGAGGTAAAGAACAGGTGTCATTCTGAAAAAAAATGTTGAATTAAATAAAAGCCTATAGACAAAAGGGGCAGAATTCCAGATTTCTTGTCATTCTTAACTCTTAGAATGCTAGAATGTGAGATTTCATATGGGATAAGATTTTCAAATCAGACTCATACAGATGAAATAATCTACCTAATATAGTATCTCTTAAATAATGAGAATTATACAAGCAATCAAAAGGCTCAGATAAAGCAATGAGATATCAGATATCAAGAGTTGCACACCAATCCCCTCCCATGTTGGGCATGGCACTCAGGTCCAGAATACATGAGGCATCTAAGTGAGATACACAGGATTATCCCACACAATGGGGGCATTAAATTATGAAATATCTTCATATTATACCATATATATGTATGTATAAGATATTCTTTAGGAAACAATGTTTCAAATTTTCTGTTATTTACTATAGATAAACTTTAACTAGGGACATTTTGCTATGGATATTTCATATTTAAGTTACTTTACTCCTAGCAAAAATCATTAGTCTCTTTACTCAGAGGTTAAGTTGACAAGGAAATTAGCCAAGGTCCCCTGTCTTCTTTTCTTTCCTCCAGGGACATCCATTTAGTGAAAGGAAATAAAAGGTGTCAATGGATCACAGACCCTCTCCTTTTATAGTTTCCTCAATTACTTGGCAACTTCCAGCATCCACAGTCAGTTCCAAATTTACAAGCTTAATCTATGCCCACAGAGCTCTTAATCAGTTTCCAACAGGTTTATCTCAAATATAAATGGAGATCTCAAGATCATCAGACATTTGGGAAAAGTGTCCAAAGAAAGACACCAAAACCAAAACAATAAAAAAAACTGAACTGAATATAGACATAGAGAATCAAGACAGCCAGAGAAAAAGAAAAATCTTCAAAAAAAGTCAGAGAAAAAGGGAGAAATTTCAGGTAAGGAACAATAGAACAGTGTAAAAAGAAATATTTGGAGAACAAGAAATATTTCTTAGAATTAAAGACATGATTGCAGTAATTTTAAAAAATCAATAGAAGAGCTAGAAGAGAAGATATAGGAAGTATTTCAAAAAGCAGATCATAAGGGAAAATATTGGCAAATATTACATAAATTCTAGGTGATCAACAATGATAAAATGCCCAGAAATTGAGAATAGGAGAAAAGAAGGAAAATAATAATTTAAAAAACTTTCCAAAAATAAACAAAGCAATTCACCAAGAGGCCAGGAAAATGAATGAAAATTTAGAACTTCAGGGCTGATGAATAAATCTTAAAAGGTCCTCAGAGGGTAAAAATAGTCAACGGCATCAGAAAACAGAATAATATTAACGGCACATAGAAAACCATGGAGCAATTGCTTAAAATTCAAATGGAGGTGTGGGAGGTGGGCAACATGGGAATCCCAGTGGGTTCCGTGTAATATTTTGGGTAATCTAAGCACCTCTTAAAATATATGTGTATATATATATATATATATATATAAATAACATTTTTGTAGGCAAATACACATATATGCATATATATTTATATATCATTTTGCAAATGTTTGTATGTATTGTGAGAATTTTGATTTTTACCCATAATTAAAAAAAAAAAGAATACAGCACTCAATAAAGCATGCATTTTACTCAAAAAAAAATGAAAAAGAATAGCTATATGCACATCAATATCAATCAAATCATTGGACAGAATAATGTTATGTTCAGATACTAAAGTATCAAAAATTTACTTCTTCATAAGAAACTACAATCTAGAAGATGTAGAAAGGAATCAACTAAAAAAAAAAAAAAAAAAAAAGGGAAGACTATAGAGTCCAGAAATTTGGTATCTAATCAGGACAAATATTAAGGAGTTATAAGGATGATGGTGAGGGAAGTCCCAGGTGAGTAGAAAGTCCAGAAATCTATCAGTGCAGACTGGAATAAATAATGGAAGAGTCCAAGGCAGGGAGGGGTGGGAAAAACAGAAAATTACACCATAAAGAGCAGTTGGAGAAGAAATAGTGGTAAATAGCTGGGAAAATTAGGGAAAATAATCAAATTTCAGGTTAAGCAAAATATTTAAAGGAATAAAATGAAAGTACAATACACTATTCATTTATTTTCTGAATTAGAATTAAATAGGCTTACGTTTTACTAAAATAACCATTACTGCTCACAATATTGACCAAACCAAAATTGGTATATAATTTTTTAATTGTAGTATTAGAAGTTGAAAAGTGTTTGTGTGTTTGAGTGGTATATGTGAGGGCATAGGTCTTTGCTGTTTTGAAAGAGCTAATCTTCATCTTCCATAGTAGGAATTAGATATATTGCATCTAAGAGTAAATTAATAGGAAATAGCACGTTAGGATATAGTTAATCAAGATAGGGTAGATGATATTACATTAATGACCTCAAATTTTAATACAACAACACTTTGGTCCTGGTACAAACTTCATGTCCTGAAAGGATCTTTGCTCACTTGATGGCTATTTTTATAGAGGCTCCACAATCTTTTGACACTGCCATCTGTATAACGAGTATTCAGGGTTTGCAGCTACTGGATAAAAGGACAATAGGAATTAACTAACTCTAAAATTCTTTGAGTAGATTTTTTGTTTCTATATGCATTACACAACCAAAGTAGGTCATATGGTCCCTTCATGTGGGTATAGGCCAGGAAGGATGTGACAACCTAAATCATTGTTGAGAACTTTTAGCAAATACCATATAAACATAGGACTCAATGACAATAAAAACATTGCCTTTGGGGAATAGGAGTTAGGGATGTTTTGTTAAATGTCTCATACAATTTGCTTTTTTAAAAATGTTCTTGTATGATTTTGATTAAAGTTAAACATTTTATTATTGAAAAGAGGAATCAAAAGAGTAAATAAGCAAAGAAACAACCACTTATTTACTTATTTACCTAGAGTACAAATAGAATGATAAATTATTCTTTACTGTTTTAAGAATTTTAATTTTAAATCATTGATCAATCCAAATTTCAAAGTTGAGAAAATTCTTCCTCAATACCTACAGTTTGGGTAATTCTCAAGGTCTCTAAAATTACAATATTTAAGAATAAATTCTTTGGATCATAAATTTATGAATTCAATCAAAGTCCCTGCAAATTGCTAGCTGTGTAATTTTTATTGATTTTTGTCACTTCAATGAGATTAATTTTCTCTTCTGTAAAACTGAGTTTATAAGAGCATCTTTATTTTCCGTGCAGAAAATGCACTGCTTAGTACATTTAAATTTGTAACAAATCATACTGCCTTACTTAAAATTATGATACAGCTCTTGAATTTAATAACTATCTCTGGTATAGTAGAAGAGGAAATTAGGCAACAAGCACCTTGTTGTATTTTTCTTCTTTATTCCAACGCCATTGCTTAGACATACCGTCTTCCAAGACAAATTTTATTTTTCTGCATTCTCCTCTCACTTCATGGAAAAATCAATGCAATGTCCCAGCTTTTATATGACTTTGACTAGTGTTACTACTATACAGATATTTTTTGTTTGTATGATGGCTTGAAGTTCTGTACCTCAGGAAGAAAAACAGGTTCTTATACTTAATCAACTCCTGTGGTTGTAAACCTTTCTAAATAGGACCTTTTGATTAGTTTTCTTCAGTAAAAGTGTGGTCTAGCTGAATCAGGATGGGTCTTCATCCTATTACTGAAGACCTTATAGGGAAGACCTTAGAAAGAGAAAGCCAGATGGAACAGCCAGAAGCTGGAAGTCAATGTAACCAGGAAGAGAAAGAGGAAGCATGAAGAGGATACCATGTGTGTGTGTTGCCAGGTGACAGAAAAGCCAAAGACCAATGATCACTGGGAACCAACCTCAGAATGTCACAGTCTTCAGGGAGAAAGCATGGCTTGATGATGTCTTGATTTTGGACTTCTCCTAGCCAATAAATTCCCATTGTTTAAGCCAACACACTGCGTGTTTGTTCCAGCAGCCAAGAAACTAAAACAATGCATGTAAACAGGTATGTTCCTCTTTAAGAAAATGAAGGGTTACAGTTCTATATATTATAAAATATTATTCAAATTTCCTACTAGAAATATGATTTGTGGGACCCTGCAGATGACTATTAGAAACAAACATGTAATTACTTAATACACTAAATGGAATTCTATTTCTAAGAGAATTTGAAAAATGTAGATTAATAAATCTAAGTTTTAAAGGCTAGTGACTGAATTAATGAAATTTTGAAATTGTCATATAAATTAAAAGACTATTTTACAAATATTTTAATCACACATGGCCTTAGCGATACTGCATAAATTATATAGGTGCATCAATAGATAATTACTGTAACATTCAAATATTAATGACCAAGTATATGAATTTAGTTTGTTTAAAGATAATTATTCTGATTTTGGTTGTCATGCTAATATTGCATTAAATTATTTATTGCCTGAATTCTTTCCATTGCCCTGTTCGTACACACTCAAGTTTGATTTAGTTGTTCTTTCAAGAACATATGCTTTTGTCTATCACAGTTTTTTTATCAGCAGTTATTACACCATACTGTAGTTGCATATTTATATTTATATATCTATCCCCCCAGTAACTATAAACCCTTTGAAGGACATACTTTGCAACTATCATTGTATCTTCAGTCTATACCACATTATCTTTCATTTAATGTACCTCAATGGATACTAAAGGTATGTGTGAATATATGAATATATGAATATTATCTAATTGCTTGCCTTTAGATTGTTTTCTAAATGAAAATGGAAGTTTAAAATATCTACAATGAAATATATGTAATTAATATTCACCTCTGAATATAGTAGCATGTTTGTACATACTTAAAAAGAAAAAATGACATCAGCAATAAAAAAATTCTGTATAAAACTGACCTTGGCTTTAAAAAAATAAAATTAAAAATGCTTTTGTAGTATCTTTTAAAAAACTTCAAATAGAGACTTCCCCCCTCCCATACAAAGAGATGGATAGATTGATATATGATAGAGATAGATGATGATAGATAGATAGATAGATAGATAGATAGATAGATAGATAGATAGATAGATAAAGATAGATGGATGATAGAGAAATTTCAGTAAGTTTGAAAGCACATCCCTTCTCAATTTTATTCCATAGCTCTATCTATTGCAATATTTCCACGTCCTGATCTTCACTGAGTCATTTTTACTGGTAAAACGAATTGTTATATTGGAGACAGTTAATGAGCTGTTCAGAAAGACATATTATTAATTTTCTTAAATGAAGCTGCTAAAGCTAATAAAATCAATCATTTTATATAAAGTAACTTTATACTTCCTCTAAGTCATTAAAATTGAATCAAGAAAGAAATATGGGGTGGGCTCAATTAATAAAACTAATACTGTGTAGAAGAAAATTCTATAAAATGAATGTTGTCTGATTTACATATAGACTATTGTCATAAGTTGGAATCTCCCAAAGCAGATGCTGAGGTGGAGTGTGAAAAGCAAAATTTCTTACAGGGATTAAATCCTGTGTAAGGAAGCAGGAGGAAGTATGATTGAGGTGAGGGAAAAGTTTAATTGCAATGCAGATTAGACAAAACCCCAGTCAGGCCCACTGGTGGAGCCCCAAAGTAAGTACTGTTTTTTAGATTTGTCCCTGTTGTGCCCATATGGCCAGACCTTTAAATTTCCGCCACGCTCATTCACCAGATGCAAGCTGTGCTGAGAAGGGTGAAAGAAGAAATATCTCTGTGGAACTGAAGCAGAACCTGAGGAACTGAAACTGAACACTGTGCTGACCTCCATATCGCAGCTGGGCCACAAATCCTTCCATAATGGGAGATGACCAAAGTTACCTTTAAAGGAAAGTCAAAACTTAGGAATCTTTACTCTCACACTTCAAAGAGATAGGTTAAGAAAAAAAAAGTGCCATTTTTATCACCTATTATGCATGCTTTTTACTTTGTAGATATGTTAAACATGGAGTTATAAACATACTTTTTTAAAATTTTTTTAAAACAATTTATTAAAGTATATCATTCATACATGAACATACATAAACCATAATTGTTCAGTAAACATCGTGAACCCATAAAACAAACATGAATAACATCATACAGGGCTCCCACACATCACCTCCCGACAAACATCCTGCATTGTTGTGAAACATTTGTTAACAAATCATGAAAGAGCATCATCAAAGTATCACTACTAACTATAGTTCGAATCTTCCTCCCCTATACATTTTTTAAAGCATTTATTTATTTACTTTTATCCATTTTTACCACCCCCCTCCCCACATTATTGCTGTTTCTGTGTCCATTCGCTGGGCAACATTCTGTGTCCGTTTCCTGCCCTCTCTTCTCATCTTTCTCCCATCTTCACTGGGATTTGATCCTCAGAAACTCCAATGTGGGAAATAAGCATCCTACTACCACCTGCCCCACCTTAGTTCCTGGTTTTTCGGTGCATCTCGTCTTGGCTCTCCCTTGTGTCACTCTCCTGTTACGTCATCATCTTGCTGCATGGCTTGCGGGGCTTGACAGTGCACACACAGGGCCTGGTGCCTTACCTGCACATGGGGCCTGACAGCTCACCCGCAGACAGGGTCTGGTGGCAGACCCATGCACGGGGCCTGGTGGCTCACCTACTCACAGGGCCTGGCAGCTCACCCATGGACGGTGCCTGATGGCTCACCCGCTCACCGCGAGCAGGTGAGCTGTCAGGCCCCATACACATAGCTTTTAAATATATTAAAAAACAAAAATAGAATATTTATAAAGTTTTTTATCAAAATATAAGGTAATCACAAGTATTTATGAATTACAAGTGTTAAATTTAATGAATTATCAACAAGTATTCCAGAAGTCCCTTGAGGCCCTTTTCCAGGAACTACCAGCCCTGAGTTTGTCACATGGCAATGCACTTGGTGGTATCTTCTGGTCCCTCCCTTCTCTTCCAGGTGCCATTGATTTCACCTTCTGGTTGTTTCCTTTGTGACTTTCTCTGTGACTGAATTTCATAGTCTTATAAAGGACTCTAGTAATAGGATTAAGACCCATTCTGATTGAGGTGGGACACTCCTTAACTGAAGCAACTTTATCAAAAGGTTTTACTTAAAATGAGTTCATACTCACAGGAATGGATTAATTTAAGAACATGTTCCACTGGGGTACATACAGATTCAAACCACTACACTCCATCCTCTGGACCCCAAAAAGACATATTTCTTCTATGTACAAAGCACATTCATTCCATCGTATTATACCAAAAGTCTTAAATAATTTCAGAGACAATATGTAGTATCAAGTCTCACCAAAATCTGTAAGATATGTGGTCTATCCTTGGGCACAATTACCCTTTGACTATGGACCTATGAAACCAAGAGAACAAGTTATCTGCTTCCAATATACAATAAAGGGACTGGCAAAAAAAAGAAAGAAAAAACATTTCCGTTCCCATAGGGAGAAATTGGAAGGAAAACAGGAGTCTCAGGTCCCAAACAATTCCAAAACCCAGCTGAGCATACTGCATTAGATTTCAAGGTCTGAGAGTCATCTATGGAACAATGTTTTGCCCTCTAGGCCTGATGGAATGTCAGCTCCACCCATCCCAGGTTCTTGCCCAGTGGCCATGCTCTTCCTGAACACTGTGGTGAAGGCTCTACCTTCTCTAAGCATCCAGGTAACATCCAGTTTCTCTACAAATGTCAGGGCCTAAACCCCACCCTTTGAGAGGACTGGCATGGTGGCTAGAGTCTTCACAATCGCTAGGACACAGACTCCACTATCTCCAAACATTGGGGTGACAGCACTCTTCTTGAAAATAAGACCAGAATACCCACTCTCTCCAAGTGCTGGGGCAAACTCTCCCTTTCCACACACTTGGGTGGTTCTGCTCTCTTAGCCTAAGACAGTGTCTTCAATTCATACCTCAAATTCCATGGTTCTGCCTTAGAAGTGATTTTCCCTTCAATTTGTCCCATCTCTGTTCCCTTTTGTACAGGCTGGCAGTACTTCTGTTCATACAGATTATGCAAAACATTCATTGGCCTTGCATGTACACACAGGAGTCCAAACCATCAGAAGAAAAAGAACTTTCTAAAAATCTTTCCTGGATAATTACATGTCCAATCCTGACTTCACCTGAAATGGTTGACTGGTTCCATGTTCAGTTAAACCCTTAAATGGAGCACTATTCCGTGGGGACTTGCTTTTTGAAAGCTCGGAATTTTCAAAACCATCAATCTAATTTCCTTGTGACCAGAAGTTCAGTTCTCAGCTTTTCCCTTTCCCTTCACATTTTACTATAAGCTGGAAGGAGAAACCAAGCTCTACTTTCCACACCTATCTTAGAAATCGCCTCAGCTAAGTATCCAGGATCATCACTCTCAAGTTCTGCCTTTAATCTGACATCAGAACTCAATTTCACCACATTCTCTGCCATTTTAAAACAAGGATCACCTTTCCTTCAGTTTCCAATAACACATGCACCATTTTCTTCTAAAATTTCATCTGAAGCACCTTTAGCATCCATATTTCTATCCACAATCTCTTCAAAGCAATTTAGGCCTTTTCTATCAAGGACATCATAATTCTTCCACCCTGTAACTAATACCCAATTCCAAAGCTATTTCCACATTTTTGTGTTTGCAATAGCATCACTCCACTCCTGGTACCAAAATCTGTTTTAGTTCCTAGGCTGCTTAAGCAAATACCATGTAACGATTTAGAGTAAAGAATGGGACTTTATTAGCTTATGTTTTTGAGGTGGAAAGAAAGTCTGAAACAAGGCATGCTGAAAGTGATGTTTTCTCCCTAAAGGCTGTGACTTTCTGGGACTGGCTCCTGGAGCTTGTTGGTCATTACCTTGTCACAGGGCAGTGTACATGGTGGGGTTTTCCTGGTCTCTCCTTGCTCTTCCAAATGCTGTTGATTTCACATTCTGGTTGCTTCCTCTGTGGTTTTCTCTCTGTGTGTCTAAATTTCATACTCTTATAAATGACTTTAGTAATAGGTTTAAGACCCATCCTGATCGAGATGGGACATAACTGAAGTAACCTCATCAAACACTCTATGTAAAATGGGTTCATACTCAAAGGAATAGATTAAATTTAAAAATATGTTTTTGGGGTACATGCAGGTTCAAAGCACCATATATGTGAATATCCAGTTTTCACATCATCATTTTTTAACAGACTATTCTTTCCCTATTAATTGATTTAGAAACCTTGAATTGACAATATATGTATGGGTTTATTCTGTACTCTCATATGTCTTTCATTTGTTTATGTATCTATACCATCTATAGCTTTATTAAGCTGTGATTTCACTGTCAGATTTATTACTATGTCTTTGGAGAGGAATGGATAAATAACAAAAATATTATTAGTGATGCTAACTTGAAGTTAAAGCCTGCTACATAATATCTTAAATTAATATATAAAAATATTATATATCATATTGTATATTTAAGTTGTACAATTTTAAAACTTAGTGTATCCCTCTAATATAAGGGCAAAAGCACATTCTTTAATGGAGCAGCAACAGTCTGCCAAGTACAGAGGCAATGACTGACAAAGGAGGATGATCCATTGATGACCTCTTGATATTGATGATTATGCTTATGAGCCTTTGCTCTTGAAATTGATACTTAGCCTAGTGTTGCGGGGTGCCTAAGAATTGCCTCCTGAGAGCCTCCTTATTGCTCAGATGTGGCCTCTTTTCTAAGCTAAACTCAGCATATAAATGCATTACCTTCCCCCCACCCCCCAGCATGGGACATGACTCCTGGGATGAGCCTCCCTGGTACCAAGGGATTACTACTAAGCACCAACTAGCAATGCAACTGGAAAAAGATCCTCAAATAAAAAGGGGAAATGGTAAAGACAAGTGAGTTTATATGGCTAAGAGACTTCAAAGTGAGTCTGAAGGTCATCCCAGAGGTAACGCTTAGGCACATCTCAGCAGGATCTCATAGACTGCCAAAGTGGTTACTACCCCCAAATAGTGGCGCTCCTGAGGACTCTGGAGACACCCAGGTTCTATGGTCAATGCAGATAAGTCTGGAGTATGATGCATTGCCAATAGGCCCTACTTTGGAGTTTGTGCTCCTGAGAGTGACTCAATTATGGCTTCCCTACATGTCTCATTTGTCCCTTCTATTTAAACCTATAGTTGGTGTTGGAGTTTTTAGGTGTACATCCAAGAGACTCAAGTCTTTGGGCTGTCCATGTGCCAGCTGGGCCCAAAACCTCAGTGGAGTTGCAACACCTACTTTCCAGTTAATTGGACTCATTCAGGACTACTAACAAGGAGGTGAGGATTGACAACCACCAAACCAAGGAAACACGAGAGCTGACATCTGCAAGCAAGAGAGTCCCATCCATCGGCTGTATGGGATCAAAACCTCCTCTCAATCAGAGATGGAGTGGACATCACTACCACAGAATCATCAGGATTGGTGAATGAAATATGGACTAGAGTGGACTTACTGGTATTCTACTATAGACCTATTGTGATTCTAGCATTGGAAGCAATTACAATATTGATGTGGAGGCAGTGAGCAATGGAGGCTCTGGGGGAAGGGAGAGGGAAAAATAGTTGTAATAGGAGTCTTTTTCAGGACTTGGGAATCATCCTGAATGACATTGCAATGACAGATATAGGCCATTTTATATCATCACATAACATGCAGAACTGTGTGGAAGAGAGTGTGGACTACAATGTGAACTATGCTCAGTGGCAAAGTCCCAGGATGTGTTTATCAATTGCAGTGAATGTGCCACACTAATGAAGGATGCTTATATGCGAGGGTGTGGGAGGTATGGGGAGTGGGGCACATGGGAATCCCTATATTTTTATGTAACATTTATGTGATCTCAGTATCCTTTAAAAAATAAAAAAATATATATAAGGGCAAAAGGCAGAGGTCCAGGTCCAAATTTGCTCTGGCTCTCATTCCCATATTACAGCCTATGAAGTAAAATATCTTGACCAAGAAATAGTCATACAGCAAAAATACCTTTCAAATATGAAGGTGAGATAAAGATGTTTTTATGTTAAAAATAGCCAATATAATTAATTTTCAGTGGACCTGAACTGAAGAAATATTTGAAAAATTCTTCAGGAAGGAGGAAAATGTCACCAAATCGAAATTGAGATCTACAAAATATTTAAGAATGACATAGACGATAAATATGTGGGTAAATAAAAGAAATATTTTGTTCATATTTTTAATGTTTAAATAAACACTTTAAAAATAAATAACACAATATTATTTGAGGCATATGTAGATTTAATTTGTATGAGTAAGAGCACAAAGCATAGGAGGGAGAAATTGAAAGTATGTACACTGTCATAAGAAAATTAGACTATATGTGGCATGTTAAGAGAGGAAATTTTAGGTTGTATAGTTGCTACTAGAATAAATTTTTTTAAATAACATAGGACTGTACAATGAAACCAGTGACTCCTATTGTAACTATAAAATATAATTAATGTTACAATTATAAAAATATTCTTCCATGAATTGTAACAATTGTATCACACAAATGCAAGTTATTAACAATAAAGTGGCATATGGAACTCTGTATTTTATGCATGAATTTTCTGTAAACCCACAACTTCTCTAATGAAAAAAAAATAAAAAATGAAGGAAACTTTGGTAACACTAATCAAAAGAAAGGTCAAGTGACAATATTAATAACCAAAAGAATACTTAAGAGTTTTGAGAAAAAGAATTGTAGCTGCAGTTAAAGAGAAATATTTCAATGAAAAAGATTCATTCATCAAGATGACAAAACATTCCTATATAAGTGTGCACATAAGAAAACGTCAAAATGCATAAAAGTAGAAAAACAGAAGTGAAAAGAAAAATAGAAAAATCCATAGTTATTGAAAGTGATCCCAAGACTATTTTCCCATAGGTTGATACAAGTTGAAAGAAAATCGTTAAACTTATAGAAGACTTGAGCAACATTATCAATCACATTGACCTATTTAATGTTCATAAAGTGGAGTATTGAACAACAGCAGAATGCACATTCCTGTCAAATTAGCATAGAACATTTACCACAATAGACCATATTTTCTATTATAAAAAAATATTTTATTTAGATTGAAATTATACACAGTAAGTTTTCTGTCCACAGATATTAAACTAAAAATCAATAATAGAAAGAGATCAGGAAAATCTAAATATATTTTGGGAAAAAAAACATAATTCTAAATAGCCTATGGGTCAAAGAGTATGGTGCTGGTATAAGAATGAACCAGAGATCAACAGAACCAAATAGATAGTCCAGAAACATACATATGCAATACAATACATGTTTAATTCATTTCTTGGCAATGATCCCAAGTAACTCAATGAAGAATGGGTAGATTTTTCAGCAAATAGTACTGGAAAAATTTGATGTACATATACAAAATAATAAACTTTGACTATTATCAAATACTATATGCAAATTTAACTTTGTGATTTATAGACCTAACTTCTTGAAGAAAACATGGGAAGAGTATTTGTGAACTTAGTTTATCTAATGATTGCTTAAAACAAAAGAGCTTTAAAAAATGAAAGTTTATAAATTGGAGTCAATTCAAATTAGAAACTTTTAATCTACCAAAGATACTGTTAAAAGGATGAAAATGCAAGCCACAGGCTGTAAAATTGTATTTTCAAAAGAGATATCTAAGAAAGGACTTTTTCCAGAGTAAAAACAAAATGTTAAAACTCAATAGTAAGAAAACAAACAACTTAATTTTAAAAATTCAGCAGAGGCATATTTCACCTGCAACATACCCACATCTATGTCTCAGACTGTGCACTTTTCTGTTTTCTTGTTTCTTAATAAACTCTTTACTCCCTTGCTATCCTATGGCGTTTCCTTAAATTCTTTTATGCCACATAAACCAAGAACCTAGAAGCCCTGAACTCAGAGAATCCACTAGCACATTTTGGTAAGCCAAGGTAGGAGACAAGGAGGCAAGTAATACTCCCCAACTCCCCCCTGAAGACTGGTTGAGTTTTTAATTAAAGTCTTTTGTGCTCTCTTTGTTCTTTTCTCAGCCCCTGGGATGCCCTGAAGCTCTTCTTAATCCATTACCTGTGAGGCCCATGAGGTTGTTTTCTTGTATGCTGCAGAACAGTGTTTGGCTTTTTAACATGCCTCTTAACGTCTGGCTTAACTGCAAACTTGGTCCCTGGCAGTGGTCTCTCTCATGACCAACCTAAGATCTTTGCAATAGTAGGTCAAAAGAAAGGTTTCCAGCAGACTCCCATTGGGCTGTCTTCTCAGGAACTGGGACAACCTGCTTAGTGATGGTCTAAAAAGGAAGAGGCTAATTTTTTCTTGCCACATCATGTGGCTGCAGCACAGCCAAAAGTGGGCTCTGTATGGGATCCTGAATTCCAGTTAAACCTGTGTAAGAGAGAAGGAGAGGACAGACAGATCTGAGGGCCAAAGACCAAGTGGTCATGTCTCCTTAAAGGGATGAGGAAATACACTACCAAACTGGTCAATTTTAAATAAGCTCAGGGAAATTATTCAGAGGCAGAACCTAGAAACCCAGGCTTATTTCCAAGAAAGCTGGTAGAAGCAATAAAAATACTCTAGCCTCAGTTGTGCCTAATAAAGACAGGGAATGGGGAACCAAATCTAGGCTGTTTACTCAACCTCTTCCTTGTAGAATAAGGAACTTCCTCATATGCCATCAATTAAGATTAAAAAGTTCCCAGAAATGGCTTCTGTCAGGTTTTTCCCTATGCTAAATGTGTAAAATTCTCTCTTCTGTTCTAATCTGTGTTTACTTTAATTTTGTCAGTCTGCTCCTGCCTAGGAACTCATAAATCAGCTTTGGAGTTTGCCTGTTACAAAATGGATAATGGTGAAAGGTAACCTAAAATGAGTCTTTAAATTTCAATACAATCTTACAATTGAATTTGATATATAAAAGAAATCACAAGTGGAATTAATTCATCTGCTGGAAAAGCAGAAAAAGTTAGCAGCATTAATGTAACAAAGAAAATAGTTTTAGTTGCTCAACTAATAAACCAAAGTGCCCAATTTGTTTTTAAGTGGAAACTTACTAGAAACTGTAACGAAGAGTTAAGATCATTATATAGATGCTTTTATTATAAAACAGCAAAAGGATAACATCTGAAATTTCTGTAACTGGGTGGATTTGGCCTAGACCTACTACTGTTATGGTAACTCTAAATTAAACTTACCTTTGATTATGGCTATTTGGTGACTAGCTTACTAACTTTGCCCTTAGACTTGAGCTATTGTGAATGTAATCCTAGCCTAATTTACCTTTGTTTATCCTTACTTCATGTCAAGCCTCACCCTCCTGTATGGTTGCTTTTGTGATGGTATTTCTGAACTAAGTTTGCCTTTGCTTATGGTTATTTCAGGACTAACATCACCCTTGGATGTACTTGCTCACCTTTGTAATGGTAACCACCGTGTACTTTTCTCATTTTCTTGTTTCTTAATAAACTCTTTACTCCCTTGCCTACCCTAAGGCATGTCCTTAAATTCTTTTATCCCATATAAGCCAAGAACCTAGAAGCCCAGAACCCAGAGCCTCCCACTAACAATTCCAGATGGAAAGAAAAGAGCAAGGAAGTAGAATGTAATCATTTTTAAAAAGAAGAACTTTTTCCCTGAGCTTAAGGCTTGCCATTAGATTGAGAGTCCATTAGGTACAAAGAAGAAAAAAAAAATTTTCTTTTAAAAAAAGGATACAAGCTAGTGAGACTTCTGAAACCAGCCAGAAAAAGGACAGGGGTTGGCAATTTATACCAAACCCAGAAGGTCTACCACAATCTCTCCCTTGAATTAATCAACAGCATAAAACAACTCAAGGAAGAATGTAGTTTCCCATCAACTTTGGGAGGATGCAGCCTCTAAAGGCACCTGGCTTTTTTCACTCTTGTGGCACAGTGTGTCATGTGTGGCCCCCTTTTGGGGCCTGCCTACCACCATCTTCTTTATCCTTTTAAGCAGGACCATATATCTTAAATTCTAACTATGTTTATTCTTCCAGAATCAACACCTTCCAGAACAAGGTATTAATCATCTGGGGATTTCATCCACAGTGCTGGACCCTTCTTCTCTCAATATCAATAGAATAGCCAGAGGGTTTTTACACTCTGTCAGGCATGGCCTACTCCCCTTAACCAGCAGGAAGCAGTTACAGAAGAACGACCATCACACCTCAGCTCCCCCTGAGAATAAGGGTGTAAACTCTCTGAGGAGGTAGTTGAGGCAGGTTAGTACAGGGAAAAGGAAGACTTGAGTCACAGCTGAATATCTGACAGAAAACATGCCTGGCTGACCACATGGCCATGAGATCCTGCCCAGATACCTCCCAAGGGGAAGGTTGCCACAAGATCCCATTTTGAACTTTTTCTGGAGTTAAGTGGAAGCCCTGGAGACCTTCATATAAAAGGCCTTACCATTGGTGCTCTGAGCACTAACAGGCAGGGCAACCAATCAGAAGAGGAAACAGCTGGGGCTCCTCCCCAACATTATAAAAGGGGAGGAGGAAAGACTTTAAAAAGGCCTGACCTGGGGACTCACATGCATGTCTCATTCAGCAGCATACTTGTGATTCATGCCTCAGAAGTACATCAGATAGAAAGGAGAATAAGAATGTCACAGGACTTCTTGGCACCAATAGATATTTTTTAAAAATGAGCAATGCCCTCAAAGTATCTAAACTTAAAATGTTTTAGCCAATCAATTTGAGAACAATATAAAGGCAATTTTCATCAGGCAAGGCCTCAAAAATTTACATCCAACATACTTTTTCAAATTCAAATGGAAAGCAATCTAAAATACTGAGTAATTTTTAGTTGTGTAGCAGTCAGTGTAAGAAACCATGCTCTCTAGAAAATCAGACAACTTCTTGTCAGATAACTGAGGAGAAAAGTTGAAACTGAACTTGGAACATTTGTAAAAAACTTTTTAAATTAAGAAGTAAGAGTAATAACATTGTTTATATATGATGTATGCAATTTATTTCCTAAAATTAATGAAATTAATTAATTAACATTTTAATTTTTGTTTAGAAATCCAATATAACAAATTGGATGAGATGGTTAACCAATTTTTGCTTCTGGAAAATTAGAATCATTAAGAGAGTTTACGTTAAAAATAATAATCCCAACATATTAATATTTTTCATAATCAATCTTTAAAATTTGGTGGTACATTAAGAACAAAAAAGTCTTGATGTGAATAAACATTTATCTATATTTCAGCATTTCCCTAGCTTCATTCAAATTTTTGCTTATTCATCTGTTAAATTCAAGTCAAATTACATTTAGTAATTTACATAAAATTCTGATTTGCCTGGCTACTGTAGAGTTTCATAAATATCAATTCATTTGCTTTATTTTGTGTTTGGTAACAATTTTGTAGTGAAACACCATTCATCTTATATTTTGATAATTAAACTTCAGATATTACAACTGGAAATGACTAATAAGTATTTAGTGTAATTTCCTAAGCTTGCAGCTGAGCATACTATGGCATAAGGAAAAATATCCTGAATTAGATTATGTTGCTACTCAGTGGGAGAATCACAAATAAGACAAAGTATTTTTAATTCTCAAAGTGTGGTTTATTCTAAAACCTGAATATGTTAGGGAGTTGACCAGTCAGACACTGGTTCCCACTCAAGGTCTGCAATTTGCCTTCTGAATATATATGAGTCATTTTTACACATTGACTCTCAGTTGGAGTGGACAATTTTGATATCTCAAAAGCATGGCCAACACTGTGGAAACAGAGTAGTACGATAAAAAGAGCATGGTTTTTGGTATCAAATAAACATCAGTTTCATCATAACTTTGACACTAATGAGCAGTCAGGCCTTGGGCAATTCCTTAACAGGTTTGAGCCTTGGTTTGCTCTGCAGTAAAGTGGACACATTATGTATCTCAACAGTAGATACAGAGCAATACAGACTAGTGTATCCTCATGAAATGTTTTCACCTCCATCCAATCCTTCCTCCTCTAGTCAAGATCAACTATAGCAATGGGGGAAAATGTCTTTTATCATGCAATTGTTATTTCAGTAGCAAAGAAGGGGGCAAGAATAATCTACTTGGAGTTCTTTACATAAGAAGGTCCACTAAAACATTAAATGATATGTACTGCAATGGTGATTTTCTGCTTAAACAAAAGAGTCCTTGCTTGATCATTTTCATAAATCAGAGTGATATCACTGCTAATGAATGTATAACTACAATTCATTTCATTGAATACAGTAGATTGTTTGCTATTTTTTTTTCTGTAAAAGAAACCATTCTGATACAGTACATTGAGTAGAATAAGGGAGAGTTTGTATTTATTGACATCTTTCTTGTGAAGATGCAACTCTTCAATCTTAGGCCATATTCAGATAGATGGTGATGGGAAGCTCTTATGTTGATGCTGGTCAACATAAAGCCTCTTTTTTTGCAGATGTTGCACATACTTTTCTTTTTTTCCCCCTAGTCATGTTGTATTACATTGTCACAAAACAACTTCTAATTAGTTTTTAGCATAGTAGTGCTCATGTCCTACAAGCTCATCATCAATCTCTAGTTCTAAAAATTGGCTTAATGAAAAAGAATGTCTTTGAGGAAAGTGGATGCTGATTTGCATTAATGATACTCAAAGAGAAGTCTACACTTGAGATAAAAGTTTCAGTTAATACCTGATCAAGTATGTTTTAAGCCTGGTAAGATCAGAGGAAAAAAATGAACAGATCTGAAGACTTTATGCATAATGCGGAAGATAAAGTTAAGAAGATCTTCAGGAAGATAAAGAAGACAGAGATAGCAAAAGAGATGGAAGATATCTTTATATATATTCCAGTATCTGGATATTAGAAGTTCTGAGGTGGATGTGTATAGTGAAAGGAGAAAGATGGCTGAGGTCTGGCAGACAACATGGCCAACAGAAAACATGGCCACCAGACAACATGGCTGTGAGACCCCACCAGGAAACCTCCTGAGGGATCCCATGAAACCCTGGCCATGAGAATAATCCCATTCAGGATCAAGGGAAAGCCCAGAATATCCACAGAAGGCCTCTCCATTGGCCCCGTAAAACTGACAGGTTGGGCAACCAATCATAACAGCAAACAGCTAGAGCCCCTTCCATAATATTATGAAGACAGAGGAGGAAAGACTTTAAAAAGGCTTGATCTGGGGTCCCACCCCAGATCCCACACATCTCACCTGCAGCATGCCCACAAACTATGTCTCAGACTGTGTACTTTTCTAGTATTCTTGTTTTTTAATAAACTCTTTACTCCCTTGCCTACAAAAAAAAAATTCACCAAAGATTCAATGATGATTTATGAATGGCATATACATGAAAATATGATCATTAGTCACTGGGGAAATGTAAATTAAGACCTCATTGTGATACCACTACACACTTGTAAGAATGGCTAAAATTAAAAAGACTGATAGTACCAACTGTTAGTAAGATATGGAGTATCTGGCACACAGACATTTTCAGTGAGCTTATAAAATGGTATGACCATTTTGGAAAACATTTTGACAATACCTTATTAATCTAAACATAAACCTATCATATGACACTGCAATTCCATACCTTGATATTTACCCATGAAAAGTGAAGCCATATTTTCACCCAAAGACTTGTACTCAAATGCTATAGCAACTCTATCCTTATTAGTCTCAAACTGGAAACAATCCAAATGTCCATCAATAGGTGAATGGATAGATAAATGTGGTTGTGGCATTTGAATTAGGTACCCTAGGGAACACATGTTCTTTAATCTTAATCTGCATTCCTGTGGTATAACCCATTGTAAATAGGACTTCCAGAAAGTGTTATTTTTAGTTAAGGTGTGGTGAGTTGAACAAGGCTGGATCTGAGTTCTCTATAAAGAGAACCTGGAAGTAACTGGAACAAAAAAAGAGGAGGACTTCACCATATGATGAGAGGAAGAAATACAAACCAAGATCGTAGGTTCCTAGTTTTCCTCCAAATTCTTTGATAAATGTATTCTTTCCTCTCAGATATTGGGAATTCCTCAATAATTACCTTTAATTTGAATGAAGACCAGGGTAAAAATCTACCAGCCAATGTTCACCTTCCTGTTTTGGAAGGATTTTAAAAGGATATTGTGTTTTGTGGTTAGAAACATAGGAGGAGGATGGTTCGAGATCTGACAATTTAGGACAAAGGGGAGCTGGGAGAGAGAAGGAAGAAGTAGTTTGTGGCAGGGTAGTGAAAGAGGAAAAAGATATTGTAAGATATGGGTGAAGAACAGAGAAACTAGATTTGGTGGATCAAAAGTGAGATGGTTTAAAGTTTTATTTTTCCATTTTAAAATTAGATTTGGTCAAAGAAAACTTTAATGAAACTCTTTTGGATTTGGAATTTCATTTAGGAGCTTCTTCACATTAATTGAAAAGGTAAACAATAGACTATTCGAATTTTGCTGCTTTTCTTCTAAAGCCCTTTTATGATGGACTATTTAGTCATACTGAAAGCTCTTTAAAGTGGCTACTGTAATTCTAAATTCTTTTTCTGGTTGAGAGAAATAGAACAAAGGATGGTCTCTTCTCAGACTGAATTCCCTATTCCTGCTTATCTAACCCTCCCACATTCTTGTATGAGTCTCAGTCACAACAAGTTAATCCCCACATTCTCCCATGTCACCCCATGCATAACTCACTTCCCCAAAATCCACTTCAGTAAAAGGGGATGAACCTGGGTACTGGAGACCTGCTCTCATACTCTCCCTAAAAAGGCAATAAAGCCTTGCTCCATGATTGGGTTAGTTTTCGTGCTTAAGATTGTAAGCCCATGTCCCCAGCCAATGGGAAAATGGGTGAGGTAAGGGAGGGAGGGAAATGGGATATTGCATCAGGGTACCTATATAATCTTTGTTCCCGCACTAACCGCACACACTTACCTGGAGAGGGTGTGTGCCCTTTCTCATGAGAAAGAAATAAATTACTGCTGCCTCTAGTTCAACTCTCTGTCTACAGAACTTTTATTTTGAGTAAGTGGTCACAATCCCACTCAATTGGAGGCTCGCCCGAGTTCAGGGGGATGAGGAGAGACCCTCGAACCCCTTCTCCGACTGGCAGGATGTCCCGCCGAAGTTTTACAGTGGCCTTTGGTGTAGGAGAATCGGAGGTCTCTCTCCGTCGCCAGACCCGAAGGAAGGAAAGATTGGAAAGGTCTGGACCATAGAATCAGAAAAGACTGAAATAAGAGAAATCACGTAAGTCTGAGCACAGACCGAAGTCAGTGACTTTGTGTCTGGGGCCTGTGTGACTTGAAGAGGGAGGACTTTGTTCTGAAAGATCCTATTATATTCAGAGACATTGAGTATAATACAAGACACCTTGGACAAGATACAGGGCGGGAAGTAAGGACTGGGGGCCAGTAACTCCTTGGAAATCTCAGGGAAAATGGGAAAGACAAATTCTAAAAGCAGCTGGCAAGAAACTTTACCAGAGGTACCCGAGAACAGTCTATTAGGGACAAGGTTAGAAAATTGGGATGATCTTCCAAAATGCACAGGAAAAAGTAAGAAAAAAAAACATGATAAAATAGTATTATTTAATCTGGGCTGGAATTCCCCTTAAGGGTGGAGCTGCTCACTGGCCAAAGTTCCACTTTGGAAATTGTAAACAATGCTCTCTTAAAGAAGTTCCCCTACGGTGAGGGGAATTTGAGTTTGTGAATGCTCCCTTGAGTAGTACTGAAATAAGAAGTTTTAAAAAGGAAATGAAAAACCTGTTAGAAGACCCTTCTGGCTTAGCTGATCAATTTAATCAATTTCTTGGCCTGAATGTTTATACTTGGACCAAATTAATGTCCCTTTTAGATCATCTCTTCTCTGGAGAAGAACAGGGGCAAATTAGAAGGGTGGCTATGACAGCCTGGGATGAGAATCACCCAGTATTCCAGGGGGTCCCACAGGGGAGCAAAATTTCCCGCTCCATGACCCTAACTGAGATCATAACACTGCCCATAGGGATAACATGAGAGCTCTAAGAAGTATAATCCAAGGAATTAGAAATGCTGTCGCTAAGAAAATTTAAGTAAAGCTTCAGAAGCAAAACAAGAAAGAGAGGAAACCCCCACAGCTTTCTTGAATAGGCTAAAGGATTTGATAAGAAAATAGTCTGGCTTTGAAATAAATGATCCAGCAGCCCAAAACCTACTTAAAGTATATTTTGTAACTAACTCACAGCCTAATATTATTTTTTAAAATTGCGAAAGGTAGAAGGATGGACAGGCAAGGCACTGGATGATTTATTATTTGCAGCTCAACATGAAAGCATGAAGAAGAGAGAAAAGAACAAACTAAAGTTATGATGCAAGCTCTAAAACAGCAACAAAAAGAGCAGACCAAGTTAATGTTGTCAAGCCCTTGGTCGGCCCAAACTTGTGAATAAAACGCCCTAAATTAAGCCCTAAAGTTATTAAAAGGACAAGAAGGAAACCTTTACACTGACTCCTGATATGCACATGTGTTTGAAAAAATTTGAGAAGAAAGGGGAATGATAACTAGTCAAAGAAAAGAATTAGCACATTCAGACCTGCTAACTCTTGTGTTAAAGAATTTACTCTTACCAGACTCTATCACCATCATACATGTAAATGGACATCAGAAAGGGAGTAATTTTGAGGCTAGAGGGAAGAGACCGGCCGACAAGGAGGCAAAAAGGGCTGGAATAGAAAAACGACTTGAAACCCCAATGATGGTTTTGGTCCTATAGAAGTTGGCAAACCTCGTTTTAGTGACAAAGAATTAGAAGGGGCAAAGGCAACGGGTGGAACTTAGACAGAAAATGGAAAATGTTTTTTGGAGAATGGGAGGAAAATAATAAATAAAGCTATTGCTAGGGGAATCCTAAATCATCTTCACCAGGGCAGCCACTGGGATGTCCAAAATTTTTGCGACACTGTTCTAACTCATTATGCATGTATCAGACTGTACTCTATAGCCCGCACAGTAGTAGATGGATGTATCATCTGTAGAAAGGTAAATAAACAAAGTCTGAGGAACAAACCCCTAGGAGGGTGACCCCAGGCTCAGACCTTTTCAAAGCATCCAGGTGGACTTCACTGCAGTACCACCAAAGGGAAGAATAAATACCTTCGAGTGGTTGTTGACCATCTCACTTCATAGGTGGAAGCCTATCCAGTTCCTCAGGCAACTGCACAACCTGTAATTAAAATACTATTATAATACCTTATCCGTAAGTACGGACTCATTGAAAACATTGATGCAGATAATGGGACCCATTTCACAGCTTGAGTTCTACAAGGGTTAATGAAAGTCTTAGAAATAGACTGGGATTCCCATACTCCCTGGCATCCCCCCTCCTTAAGGAAAGTAGAAAGGATGAACCAGGAGCTTTAAAGACAGCTTACCAAACTGATGCTAGAAACTGGCTTGCCTCAAACTAAATGTCTGCCACTTGCACTGTTAAGAGTTAGAGTAAAACCTAAGAGAGACCTAGGTTTGTCCTTATATGAAATCTTGTTTAGACACCCTTATCCTGCTAAAATAGGATCTCCTTTTCAATGGGAAATCAAAAATAAATTTTCAAGAAAATATGTGCACTCTTGCTTTAACTCTTTCCTCCCTTCAGAAAAAAACTTTGTTCGCCCAGACTCCTCCTCTTGGGGTCCCTCTTTTAAATGGTTAAAGTAAATTCCATTGGTTGCTAATTGTAATCTAAAGTAAATTAATCAGTCTATGTAGTTGTGGTCAATTATAAAGAGTTTACAAAAAGCATCCTCTAAACTGAAGCATTTAAATGTCTAGTTCCAAGAAGCCATTACTAACTAAAAGCCTAAATTGATATTGATGGCAAAAAGTAACTTCAGAGCAGTGAAACCTGTCTGAAACCACCTCAATCTGCATATTTAAGTGGTAGTATCAAAAATAATTTTAATTCCATTGGGAATCTTCAGTTTTCATTTAAAAAAAAAAAAGGAAAATAGTTTTTTTTTCCCTGTTACTGCTAAAGTAAAATGCCTGCTAATTAACATCTTCATGGTAAAAGTGTAGAAATAAAATACATTTCATTGGAAGTGAACGCTTAAGAGTCAATAGAGACATCATATTTAGGGCCTTCATGAGAGAGAACTCATTTTATATTTTTTTAATATCAAAGATATTAGAGTGAAGCAAGACAACCTTAGCCATACAATCTATAAAAACTGCACTCGAAGGGAATTTTCAGCAAATATATGCTTAGAAAGCAAACAAACAAACACTAGGCGCTAAAAACTGGGTAAAAGGAAGTTAACATATGTTAACATTTATGGCAGGAAATTTCATTGAGGCCAATTTGTAAATCTGTCAGGTAATGTAATGATTCAAAGGCTGGGATCTAGGAAGTAAAATGATGGGTTCAAGTTCCAGCTTTACAAGACCCCATTTGTGGCTTTACTAAGTTATTTTGACTCTATACCGTTCTCTCATCTATAATATGGAAATTTTAGTAGCATTTCCTTCAGAGGCTTGCTGTAATTCTCTTACCCACAAACAAAGAAGGTATCCAAATCTTCAATGTGTACCTCACCCAAATCCTAACCCTAAAATAAGAAGCAAATGATTTTGCATAAATGTGTCTGCATAGCTTGCCAGCTAGGTTCTTCCCTGACTTTTATTTCCTTTATTTTCTAGAATCTGACACCTGCAGCTGGTTTGAAGAGATAATACAAGAAGAGTTGGGAAGGGTTTGCCTTTAATGGAGAAAAGAGGGGATATTTCTCCAAGGCTTCAAATGTTAGACGCACACCACCAGCTCCATCATAGCATTCTGGTGGTGACATGAGTGAATAAATGTATGGAAAGCAAAGATCCCCAGGCCAAACTCCAAAGTGAGAAGAAAAAGGCCTTAAATAGATTATCAAAGATGATGAGGGACTATTGTTCTTGTCCTGTGTACAAAATTCTCAATAAAGGAATAGATACTTTAGGAGTTTTAGTTACTTTAGGATACATAGTTAGGAAGACGAAGAATGGGAATATAGCCTCTTAAATAGGGTAAATTAAGCAAATTTAAAAATAAACAAATAATAAAAGCATCCAAAAGCAAAAGACATGAAAATAATTTAAAATTTGAACTTATGAAGAAACACATCAGTTTGATGCATTTCATTCATTCCATGCTATCTATGCATTCATTTGAAAGCATTTTGTTTTGAAATTCATTATCAAAACCATTTTTGTAAAAACCTCATGTACCTAAGCCTTAAAAATCTATTGCTAGTGGAGCAGATGTAGCTCAAGTGGTTGAGTGCCTGCTTCCCATGCATGAGGTCCTGATTCAATCCCTAGTACCTCCTAAAAAAATCTACTGCTAAAAAATGATACATAAATTAAAATTCACTGCTACATAATTCACCAATATAATTTTAGTTATAATTAATAAAACTTAACTTGAGATAGGAGGATAAATAAATTATAAATCTATTTTAAATAGCTGTTTCTTGAGATTCATATCAAAAGTAAAACAGTTTTGCTTCATGCACAAAATGATAAATTCCCTTGAATTTAATAGATACATAGAATTAGAAAAAATCTTCTGAAAAATGCCCTAATTATTTCTGGTAACATAATTAAACTTATTAGTGTACAAAACAGAATCCCAGCTTTTTAATTATGCTAACCTATAATTTACTTCCTACATTATGTAGGTAGTTTTCCTTTAGGACCTAAGGGCTGTGACTTGTTCTCATTAGTACTTAGGAAGTATCACACAAGAGACACCTTTAAACTCATCTTTGCATAAGCTGTATTTTAGTTGGCCTGATTCCTTACATTTTATTTTTCTCTTCCTGAAATCATGTCTTCCTTTGCTCCTGAATTATTTCCAACTGTGTTTTGCAGCTGTTGGTTCAATTCACAATAAACAATTGATTACACAGATCATAGAACAAGTTAATCAGTCTGGGACTTTGCGAATGAAACCTAAAGCTCCAGCAAGTTAATATATCAGTCTTAAGTAGAGAAGATATCTAAAACTAATTAAATACTGGTCCCAGTGACAGTGATTTAAGCTCTAATGCTGAACCCTTTCTTTTCCCTAGAATCACAGCTTTCATAATGGTAGTATCAAATCACAACTTCATCTTTTGAATCAGCGTAATTGAGCACTATGAAATAAACAATACTTTAGAAAAGTAACCTTAAAATCAAAATTTATAAGGCCTACAAAAAAATCATACAAGGGCCTACATTGAGCCAACACCTCCTTTTGTCTTTTTGTAACTGTTTTTTTTTTTTTTTTTTTTTATGTAACTGATTTTTAATCAGTAATTTCTAGAAAATAATCAATCCAGTTAGAGAGGGAAGAAGTCTTATAGTAATTATGCTTTCAACACTGCTTTATAGGTTAGAGGTGGTTTTTTTTTAATACTAAGTGACAAATCATTAGTCAACTCCTCATAGTTTTCAGTGTGCATCTAACATGAGCCATGTAATAACTTAATGGTTAAGTCTGGTATTAATCCAGCATATGAAAGATGTGTAGTATAGTAGTTTAACTTTCTTGTTAGATGAAGGCAACATATAGCACCATTAAGCACTTGCATTGCATTTGTTTAGTATGCAATGGAAGGACAGTCATATCAATGATGATATTCTACAATCTATATTGAAAAGGGAACTCTGGATGTCTGGATTTACAGAACAAGGCTATCAGTAAGCAACCTAATAGAAAATATCATGTAGTACATGTATCAAGGCAGATAAAATGTAAATTTTATAAATTCTGAATTCTTTTATGTCTGTGGTCAAAAATAAAGAACACCTGAGAATATTAGGCTAAGATGGTGTCCATGCTATCCCCAACCTTCCATTAGTGACTTTCCTAACATTTTATATGCTAGATAAATTCCCATTTAGCACTTAGAGAATAAAACATCACAGGACATACCGTATAGTAATTTGTATATTTTAGGGGCTGCCACATTATAGGGGTGCTCTTGGGATGTGACTCAAAAATTCCTAGAGTGTATCCTTTTCAATAACGTGTAATTCCTAAACCTTAAGATCATTAAGAGTCCTCTCTGGCTGTTTATGTTTCCAGGTAAAATTTATCTTATTTCCTAAGAAAAATATAATGAATTGGATACTCTACCATGCTCAATTCTTTGTTCAAATATGCAACTATTCCATTAAAAACCATCATTACCTTAAGAAATCACTATTCTGTACAGATCTTGGATCGAAGTAATTTGCTAAAGGATATTATTTGGAAAATTGTTGATATTTGAATATTGATGTAGATAGTATTTTATGAGCTTAAAATTCTCTAAATTTGATAATTTGTGTTTATGTAAGAAAATATATCTTACTGGGAGATACATTCACACTTATTCTAGAGTGGATTATGATGAGTATGAATTATTCTCCAATGGCTCGGCCAATACACACACACACACACACACATATAAGAGAAAAAAACAAATGAAGCAAAATGTGATGAACGGTGAGCAATTTTATTGGTTGCAGTAGTGCCTCCCCAAAATTCAGTATGTGCATGTCCAACCAGAACCTGTGTCAGTGACCTTATATGGAAGTAAGGTCTTTGCCAATGTAATCAAGTTAAGATGAGGTCATATGGATTATTTTGGACCCTAAATCCATTATGATTTGTATGTCCTTATAAAAAGATAGATATTTCCATACAGACACACACAGAAGGAAGATGATCACATGAAGAAAGTGAAAGAGATTAGAGTTACATTGCCATAAGGCAAGGAATGCCAAGGATTGCCAACAACTGTCAGAAGCCACTTCATGTTATGGAGATGGCATCTTACCTCAAGTTCTAAAACACTGCAATAAAGTAAATCTTGCATTAAAGTGAGTCACACAATTTTTTTGGTTTCCCAGTACATAAGAAAGTTATGTTTACATGTACTCTACTCTATTAAGTGTGCAATAGCATTATATTTAAAAATAATGTACATAACTAAAAAATGCTTTACTGCTAAAAAAAAAAAAAATGCTAACAATCATCCAAGCCTTCAGCAAATTGTAATCTTTTTGCTGGTAGAGGGTCCTGCCTCCATGCTGATGGCTGCTGACTGATCAGGGTGTTGGTTGTCAAAGGTTAGGGTGATTGTGGCAATTTATTAAAATAAGACAATGAAGTTTGCCAAATTGATTGACTCATCTTTTCATAAAAGATTTCTCTAAAACATGCAATACTGTTTGACAGAATTTTACCCACCCACAGTAGAGCGTCTTTCAAAATTAGAGTCAAACTCTGCCACTGCTTTCTCAACTAAGCATATGTAATATTCTAAAACCTTTACGGTCATTTCAACCATGTTTATAGCATCTTCACCAGGAGTAGCTCCCATCTCAAGAAACCACTTTCTTTGCTCATCCATAAGAATCAACTCTTCATCCACTAAAGGTTTATCATGAGTTTGTAGCAATTCAGTCACATCTTCAGATTCCAATACTAAGTCTAGTTCTCTTGCTATTTGCACCACATCTGCAGTTACTTCCTCCACTGAAGTCTTGAAACCCTCAAAGTCATCCATGATGATTGGAATCAACTTCTTCCAAACTCTTGTTAATGTTGGAATTTTGACCTCCTCCCATGAATAACAAAAGATTTAAATGGCATCTAGAATGGTAAATCCTTTCCAGAAGATTTTCAATTAACTTTGCCCAGATCCATGGCAATTCTATGGTAGTTTTATCCCTTCAAAATGTATTTCATAAATAATAAGACTTGAAAGTCTAAATGACTCCTTGATCCATGGACTACAAAATTAATATTGTTTTAACAAGTATGAAAACAACATTCACCTAATTGTACATCACCATCAGAGTTCTTGGGTGAACAGGTACATGGTAATGAGCAGTTATATTTTGAAAGAATTTTTTTTTTCTGAGCAGTAGGTCTCAACAGTGGCTTAAAATATTCAGTAAACCATGTTATAAACAGATGTGCTATAATCCATGTTTTGTTGTCCCATTTATAGAGCACAGTCGATATAGCATAATTCTTAAGGGACCTAAGATTTTCAGAATGGTAAATGAGCATTAGCTTCAACTTAAAATCACTAACTGCATGAACCCCTAACAAGAGATGTCCTTTGAAACTTTGAAGCCAGGCATTCACTTCTCCTCTTTTGCTATGAAAATTCTAGATGGTACCTTCTTCCAAAATAAGGCTATTTCAGCCACATTGAAAATCTGTTGTTTAGTGTACCTATTTTCATCAATTATCTTAGCTAGATCTTCTAAATAATTTGCTGCAGCATCTACATCAGCAATTGCTGCTTCACCTTGCACTTTCACGTTATGGAGATGGCTTCTTACTTCAAACTTCATCAACCATTCTCTGCTAGTTTCAGACTTCTTCTGCAGCTTCCTCACCTCTCTCAGCCTTCATAGAATTGAAGTTAAGGACTTGTTCTGGGTTTGATTTTGGCTTAAGGGAATGTTGTGGCTGGTTTGATCTTCTATCCAGACCACTAAAACGTTCTCCATATCAGCAATAAGGCTGTTTCAACTTCTTATCATTCTTGTGTTCACTGGAATAACACTTTCAACTTCCTTCAAGAACTTTTCCATTGCATTCACAACTTGGCTAAATATTTGGCACAAGATGCCTAGCCTCTGGCCTATCCCAGTTTTTGGCATATGGTCTTAGTTTGCCACAGGGCTGCCAATGCAAAGTACCAGAAATGGGCTAGCTTTTATAATGAGTATTTTATTTAAGGTAAAAACTTAAAGTTCAGAGGCCATGAAATTTGCAAATCAAGGCACCATCAGAGACACTTTCTACCAAAGTCAGCTACTGTTGATCTTAGCATCCTGCCACATGGGAATCAGGCAAGATGGCATGTCTGTCAGTCTCTCTCTACTTGCTCCTTGAACTCATCTATGACTCATCAGTCATCTCTCCCTGTGCCTTGGTTCCTTGAGCCTCTCAGGGTTTCTCTCTTTGAGCTCAGTTGTGGATGAACCTGGAGTCCTTTCTCTCATATGGCCAGATCAAAAAGGTAGCTTCCTTTTTCTCTTATGTGTGTCTGTCTCTCTCTGTCTCTGTTTATGTCAGACCCAGCAAAAGGGATGAGATTTAATCTGAGTCTGCCTCACTCATGTAATCCAGTCAAAAGAGCCTCACACCCATAGGAATAGATTAGTTCAAAACATAATCTTTCTCTTTTGGGAATTCATAAGAGAACTTCAAACTGTCACACATACCTTCCTCACTAAGCTTAATAATTTCTAGAGTTTGATTTAAAGTGAGAGACTGTGACTCTTCCTTTCACTTCAACATCTTGGGGCCATTTCCAGGTTATTGGTTGGCCTAATTTCAATATTATTGTTCTTGGGTAGTGGGGAGGTCTGAGGAGAGGCAGAGAGATGGAAGAAGGCAGGATGATCAAGCAGTCAGAACACACACATTTATCAATCAAGTTTACTATCTTCTATGGGCTGTTTGTGGTGCCCTAAAACAAATACAATCATAACATCAAAGATCACAGATCACACATCACCATAACAGACACAATAATGATGAAAATGTATAAAATATTGTGAGAATTACTAAAATATAGCACAGAGACATGACGTGAGCACACACTGTTTTGGAAAAGGGCCAATAGACTTGCTCAATACAGGGTTGTCACAAATCTTCAATTTGTGAAAAATGAAATATCTGCAAAGTACAATAAAGTGAAACACAATAAAGTGAGGTGTACCTGTATATATTTCTGAATTTACCAGATTCATTTAATCAATAAGCTTGCTTAGCTTGTTACTTAAAAATTTTGCTGAAATCAACCAGATTATTATTGAAATCCCAGATTTTAAAGGGATTACTTTTCTTTAACCACTGCTCAGTAGAAGACTAGTAATTAAAAGTGCAGTTATTCCCAGCTTCATTGTCTTCAAAGACCACGGCTATCACTGTGGCTCACCTTCTAACTCCTGCCAAAGCTTCTATTCAGCATGGGTTTCTATAACCAATACTTTCTATATCATAAAAGTAGTAGACTCATAAGAATTTGTGATGACACCTCAGTTTCATTTTTTGAGTTTCAGCCAGATGCAATGTGATAGTTGATTTTATGTGTCAACTTGGCTAGTTTATAGTATCCAGTTTATTGGTCAAACACTGGACTGTTTTTTACCACAGTGGAGATATTTCATGTTTGGGATTAACATCTATAATCAGTTGACCCTAAGTAAAGGAGATTGATTACCCTCCATCATCTAATCCCTGGAAGATCTTAAGAGAAAGAACTGAGGTTTCTAAGAATTAGAAAGAATTTTGCCTCAAAATTATACTCTCCACTCCATCATGAGTTTTCAACCTAAGGAATTCAGACTCAGGAATTCAAAATGACTCTCACTGGAACTTCCAGGGTCCACAATTCCCTACAAATTCAGATTTGCTATCCCCTATAATCATGGAAGCCAATTCCTTAAAATGAATCACTTTATATAGAGTTGGTTCTGAGTATCTCAAATCCTGACTGATATGAGAACTATGCTTCTTTCCTCCCATTCAAAAGAGCTTGTTTTCCACTTATGTGTGAACTGGTTTAAATGTTCAAAACATTTAGATTTTTCAAAATCTGTGCAAACTGTTTAGTTTGTTTGAGTTGCTGTAAAAAATTATCACAACCTGAATGGTTTAAAACAACAGCTATTTATCTCACAGGTTGGAAGACTAGAAGCCTGAAATCAATGCATCATTAGGGTCATCCTTCCTCTGACATCTATAGGGTTCTGACAGTGGCTTGCCAGCAATCCATGGCATAACTCAATCTCTGCCTCCATTACTTGACCATCTTGTCTCTCTCTAATTGTCGGTGTCCAATTTTCACTCCTTATAATGAAATGAGTCACATTAGATTAAGGCACCTTGTAACCCAATTTGGCTTCATATTAACTAAAACATCTTTAAAGATCCTATTTCTAAATAGTATCACATTCACAGAAGCAGGGGCTGAGTCTTTTTGGATCATTCAATTCAATCTAAAACTCAAAATAAAAAAAATTGTATCTTTTTGGAGAATATAATTTTATCCAAAACACAGCCCCTATCATTTTCTGTTTCTTTCTGAGTGATGAATTGAGAAGTAATAACTTATTTTTAACCTTAATCTCAGCCTAATATCTTACCTAAGAATCTTACCTCTTGAGCCTCACCTTGTATATTTACTACATAAATGACAATACTTAAATGATATATGTTACATTGTTTTCTGCAAGGTAGGGTACTCTACTTCTTAATTTTCACCTGTTAATATATTCAATATATTCATCAATATATCAATATATTCAACCATAATACATAAGGAGTTTGCATGCTTCTAAGCCCCCTAAGTAAAGTTATGGCAATTAACACCAGAATTGACTCTAAGCTGAACCAATACTTGAATGTGTACTACATTTCCTCCCATGTAAATCCACCACCACTACCATCACCCCACAACCCCTTCCCAACCCAAAACAATCCTCACTGTTAGGTACAGAAAGGTCAATTATTACATATGTTTCTCCTCCAGCTCACTGAAAATACTTTGCCTTTGTTTCCATATTAAAAATGGCAAAATCAAAATGGGGAAAAGCTTTAAGTTTGAAGCTCAATCCACCTTTACATGAGTCAAACAGAAACAGTTCATTATACCAAAGTTAGTAAATACTAAGTACCCTTAAATTAACATAAAAAGTCAATGTTTTCTTATTGCTTAGGGAGCCAGAATTGATTTATAGTTACCATAGATCTTGGCTTTGGGGAATCTAGAGTTTCCTAATAGATATGGGCATTCTCAACCTTTGCTTCTTGGAGATATGTCAAGGTATTCCATTCAGTCTTCAATTTAAGTATTGGAGTAACAGCTACATTCCATGTTATAAAATTATTTAGTGATTATCACCTTATTCCCTTTCATCACTGCAACCTATATGCCTACTTACACTATACTCACACACACACACAAACACAGAGGTTATTATAGGTCCTTTATCACAGTCCATGAATGGCTGTGCAGTGTGCCTCAGAATCCATAAATTTTATCTGTGTCATAATCAATTCCCACTCTTGGCTCAGTATGTTTTTCCCTAGAACAAATAACAATAGTTAGTACACTGCAACATTTTTATATTTATTTATTTATATATTAATAAAGATTTTATTTAATATCTGTGGGACTTATAGTCTTCATGCTCCAATCAAATGGTTCTCCTCACATTGTGTATATTAAAACTTAGCCATGTCATACCCTGGGTAGCCAGCAAGTCATATTCATATCAAGATATTATTTATCTTCTGTTGATAACTTTGCCATTTTCCTCACAAATATTTAGCTATAATGGGTTTGGGGACTTTATCTAAATCCCTCTGTTGCCACTAATTTGTATTTCCACCATATTGAAAAATGCATATTGTCAAATTAAACTAGTTTTAATGAGTTCTGGATTAATGTAATGGCCAAACACAAACAAAAATCTAGGTAAAGCAAACAAGGTTTACATATTTAAAACATGTAGAAGGCAGCCAGTGCTGGAAGGTGATACAGCAAAGAAGGTAACAACATTAGGCAATAACAAAGATTTTTGTACAGGTACCCCAGGTACTCAACTGCAGGTTATACTTCTGAGTAGAGGCCATCTAGACCATCTCGAAGCTCACTTGTCTCCCCTCTGGCCCAAGCTAATATCATTAAACTAAAACATAATCTCTCAATTTTGACCCTGCTGACATTTGGACCCGATGATTCATCATTGTGGAGGGCTATTTTGTGCATCATAACATGTTTAATATCATCTCTGGCATCTATCTACTAGATATAAGTAACACACCCTCCCTACTGAGTTCATAATCAATTGAGAAGTCAAACAGTGGAGTCTAAAAGAAGGCATTGAATGCTGGGATTAATATCAATAAATTATAACCTATAAAGACTCAAAGTGAAGTTGGGGATTAGATGCAAGCCATAGCCAGATATTCTTATGATCTCCACAAATGATTAAATAATTGAACTTTGGAACACAAACTAATGGAGACTTTGCACCTAAATAGCATATAGACTCAATGTAGAATCATCATTTCCCATTCTTAAAGACCCATTAATGAGGACAGAGTGAGAAAATAGGTACCCATAATTGTCTCTAGACGGGGACAGAATCTGAGGCTAGATCCCATAGAAGGAGTAACAAAGCAGACCCACTGGTCTTCCAGATAGGAAAGATACAAAGGGATTAAGAGAGAGAAAGATCAAGTGGGGAGGAGCGGAAGAGATTTTTTGATTCTTAATTGCATAAGTCAATCTTCCTTCTTTAAGGCTGAGTGAGTGAAACAATGTGTGTAATATTTCCAACACTTCTGAAAGTCTTAGGCTAGACAATACCAACTTTATTAGAAAAAAATAGTTACCCCTACACTAGAGAAGAGACAATCAGAGAAAGCCAAGTTAAGACATAAGGTCAGTTTAATTCAGTTAAAGGGGAAGAGTCATGCAGAAAGTAAGTGATCAACTTCAGTACTGTACAGTATGCTTTCTGCATAAACTCAACAAATAAGATTCAAGTCAAGGTGTTCTTTTACTCTTATAGCTAAGGTCAGAGATTTTTCTCATGGAAAGTAAATTGCTATTGCACTATGTTGGAAGCAAGAGATTTCTTGGAAGGTGATTAAAGTAATACATGTTTGAAATTAGAAAACTATGGACAAGTGTTTGTGAAACTAGAAAATGAATGGGTAGATTTAAGAAACAGAAGGATGAGATTTTAAAGTAAATACAAAAATATACTAATCTTTCAAACTTTAAATAAAAAATTCCCTATTCATCTATTAAATTCATGGAGAATGTCTTCATAAGAACATTCCTTAATAATAGTTGTTTTTAATTTTTTATTAACTTTTATCATTCTTATATACACATCCCTAAACAATAAGTGTATAGGAAAAGTTGTGAACTTACAAAGCAAACATGCATATCATCATACATGGCTCTCATATATTATCCCACCAGCAATAACTTGCATTGTTGTGAATCAATTGTTACAAACTATGAAAGAACACTGTCAAAACATTACAGCAAACTATAACCAACATCTTACATTTGGTGTCTTTTTCAAAATTTTCTTATTGTTCCAGGAAGTTTTTGAGATAAATTGTCAAATTTCTCAGTACAATTAAAAAACTAGCAATTATATTTAGAATATTAAAACTGAACATTTTAGGAAACAAATTTTAGGACAATGGAGATAATTTAAAAATAGAAGAAAGGAAAGAAACAGTTTTTACTTGGGCAATCATTTGGGCATGAATGAATATTTATTAGAATAAGAACTAGGATCAATCATGTTGCATTCACCTAGTGACTGCCAATCTACATTAAGAATGTTTTCAATATTGTTTGTTATCTTGAATTCTGATTCAGCATTTACATGCAATCCTTATCCCAAATCAATCTGCTAAAGTAGAATTGATTTTGGATTTGCTTTTTATATATAAGAAACATAAGATTAGTTTCAGTGAATTTCCTTGCTTTTCCATATGTCATCTTGTACTAAAGGCAGGCCTCATAAAAACCATGTCAAATCTTAGTATGGTCCATTTTTAGTTTTTAAGAATATACTTTAATTGAACTTGAAAATGTGCTTTATTTTCTTAGTGTTTGTTTGTTTGATTGATAATTTATTGCCAAACTACAACATAGATTAGGTATGAAATTCCTTTTGGGCAAAGATTGGATTCATTTCACCATTTTTACCTTTAACCTCTAATGTATAAATTCTCCATTCAGAATTATGACTGAAGGAATGCAAAAGTAGTTGGAAGCTAAAGAAAGTATGTGTTCAGTCATACCACTTCCAAAGTCCCTCCTGCCTTTAGGACCTCAACTGATGTCATATTAATAGCCATCTGTAACTTCATATAACTAGTGTGGACCTCCAAATGTTCTCTAATTGCATCTTTTGAAATACCTTTAGAATATTTATCTTGAAAATTTTATTTCAGACTTATCATAATCAACTTTTAAAAAACAAAATGATGATACTTGTGGTACTATAAAATGCATATACAAACAAACCAATAAAATTTAATGAAATAAATAAAGAATATGCATATCAATTAATATATACTAAAATATCTCACAGTGTGTGTAAAAGATAGATATCTATAGTGAAACATTTGGCTGATCATTCCTTCTGAAAAAAAGTGAAACCACACTTCACATACTGTTCTGAAATTACAGATAAATTACTTCTTACCTTACAAAAGAGGGCTAAATGGCTGTTCATATGCTGGTTGAGCCCTGAGTCTCAGCAGAGTTGCAGCAAACATCTACTCTCCAGTTCATAGGACTCACCCAAGACAATTAACAAAATGCTCCTGATGGACAATACCCACCATCCAAAACAAAGAGTATCTACAACTGCAAGCAAGACAGTTCCATCCATATGTCCCATGGGATCTAAGCACTCTCTCATATGGAAGCAGATTGGGCATCACCATCCCCAAATCCTCAAGACTGAGGAATGAACAAACATAAAAGGGGGATGCAACTATAGACTAAAGTAGACTTATTATTCTAGTAATGGAAGAACTTGTAACAATATAAAGACAGTGGTCACCAGAGGTTCTGAGAACAGGGAGAGGGAAGAATAGGTATAACCTGGGGCATTTTAGGGACATTGGAATTGTTCTGCATGATATTACAATATGGGATATAGGCCATTATACATTTTTTAAAACCTATAAAATTGGGTGGTGCAAAGTGTAAACCATAATGTGAACTATAGACCATGATTAGTAGCAATGCTTCAATATGTATTCATCAATTGCAACAAATGTACTACACTAATGAAAGATGTTGTTAATGGAGGAAAGTGTGGGAGGAAGAGAGGGTGGGTTTATGGGAATCCCACATATTTTCAATATAATATTTATGTAATCTACAGCTTCTTTAGAAATAAAGAAAAAAAAGGGTAAAATGTTACAGTAAATATTGACAAATGATTATATAATCTAGGATGAAGAAGAATTTTCTCACTTTGAAAACAGAAATATAAATCATAAAATAAGATATTAATACATGTGACTGTACACAAATTTAAAATCAATGCCTGGCAAGAAAAAAAATCCATTAAGTTAGGATATGATAAATTGGAAAAAGCACAGCATGTGAAACAAAGAATAATGACCTTAATATATAAACATAATTTATAAACTAATACAAAAGAATAAATTTACTGATTAAAAATTGGAAAATAAGACTGATAATAACTAGAGAATTAATAATTGCAACAAAATGTATTGAGCTTTTAATATTGGACAGAAATTGTATTAACCTGTTAACTTAAATTATCTCATATAATCCTCAAAATAACAATGGTATTACTACTAGTGTATTATGATTGATATTATCACCATCACCAATACACATTATAGCATAATTCATACAAATGCAAATAGAAAATATACATTTTACAAAAACATTAATCCTCACAAGGAAATAAAAATCCACAAATACTTAAAAATAAGGTTATATTTTTCACACATCCAAGTGAACAAGGCACAAAAATATTAAAACCTCAGTTTAAGGAAAATTCTACATATGAGGAAAAAGTCCATTATATTAACTATTTTGGGATATATATATAAATATTCTGGAGCCCAATTTGAATGAATAGGAAAAGATGATCAGAGAGTTCGCATAGGACACTCAAACAATAGTTGTGAAAGCAAGAAAATTTGGAGGCAAAAATACAAACTCATGAAAATATTTGAGCTTAAATATTTATATATTTCAACACATATAAAATAATGAGAAATGAAAATATGGGACTTGAAATATTCTCCATTTAGTACAATTTGCCCTCTACTTTCCAGGTACTTCAGAGTCTATACAGACAATATTTTATCAATTAAAATATTATAATCCAGAGAAATGTCAAGTGAAGATATGAATGAGTAAAGAATGTATTAGCAATAAAATGCAATTTGAAGTATATTGCTGCCAATTTTATAAAAAATAATACTTAGAACTTTTTTCAGAAAAATACCCATGACATAGCATTAGAGATATGAATATGTCCCAACAATACTTATTTTCTCACATTTTTAATATCCAAGAAATAAAAATGGAGAATTATTATAAAATTTGCTTTCATATATATGGATATATTCTATTATAATTTTAAAAATAATTTTATGTTTTGAAAAACAATTGAAATATATTTTAAATATACCAGAATAGTAAAACAATATTGATAATTAAAATATTTTTGAAAATATCATTCTAATTATTTTTAATGCCCTCTTTCATGCCAAAAGTATCCTGGTTTGGATAATTAATTATATGGTATATTCTTTCACCCAAAACTGTTATATACTTTGGTGGCTGTGGGATGAATTAGACTGCAGGGTTGATGAATGCCATGTGACATGAGGGGTACATAGTGAAAATCTGTAAGATTATATAAATAAATCTGATTGTTCTTTTCCAAATTTGTTTAATAATGCATCTATAGGTAAGTTAGTTACTAGATAGTGCACGTTAAAAATGTTTTGTTCTTTTGGAATCAGTCTATTGTAGGAGAGCATAAAAAGCCTTTTGACCAATGGAAAACATTTATATGTCAGGCATATAAAATTATTATGGATAATCCCTTAACTATATCAAGGTCAGCTATATCATGTAACAATAATAATTTATATCTATAGCGCATTATACTATTAACAAATATTACATAGGCGCTCCTTGGTTTGCGCTCCCCACCCCATAACTCTGTAGAAAGAGGAACACATATGACTCATCTTCATTTTAAAAAAAAGAAATTGAGGTGGAGTTTAAATGATTTGGTCAAGGTCAGCTAGCTGATTAATGATGGATCAGGATTTTAGCTTAAGTCTTTTTCTCCAAATCTATTAGCTCTAACTTTACAGCACACAATTTTTCATAGTTCCCCAGCAGTTAAATAGAGGAAATTTTCAAAATTTCTATCACCTGTTACAATTTTGAACTTGTGATTGATGGTTTCATCATTCAAGCAGTAATTTCCCATTAAAACATGGATGGATTAACAACTACAATTAAGATTTCTTTTTCTGGTATTTTGGGACTCCCTAATATTCTCCTTTTTAAAAATATGTTTACAGCTACTTAAAACACAGCAATAGCATCTTTTGAGAATTTTATGTCATTGAGATTAGCGTGAAGAAAATGTTTTCAAGTGTGATGATAATTATAATTTGATTGATTTGATGGCATCATCATTCTCTGTAAAATTAAATTAATGAGTGGCATGGCTATTGTTATCAAGACTAGATATTGTTTTCTAATGTCTTGTCCTTCATTTATTCTCTGTCCATCTTGGGAAACTTGACCTACACCTGAAACATCACCATCAGTATCCTTATAACTAATTTGATTATCTGCAGAGGAATTAAGCAATACTCAAAATTCCAGGACTTAATTTTTAAAATATTATTTCCAACATCATATATTCTTCCTTCAAGTTTGTCTTCACCTGTGTGCCTTAGGTCTGATAATTTGATATTCACTTCATTTGCCTACTCTGAAGCAATTTTTGGTTGCTGTTGTTATTGATGCTAATTTTTGCCCTTGCTAATCTACCTAATATTTCAGGATTACTTGGTTTTTCAAGTGACCCTACCAAAGGGTTATACTTAAGGTCTAGGATTAATAATATTTTCCTGGTAACAGGAAAAGAGGGCATGTGCCAATATGTGCTTGTGTGAAATATGTAATATGCTCACTGTATTAGTCAGCCAAAGGGGTGCTGATGCAAAATACCAGAAATCTGTTAGCTTTTATAAAGGGTATTTATTTGGGATAGAAGCTTACAGTTACCAGGCCATAAAGCATAAGTTTCTTCCCTCACCAAAGTCTTTTGCCACATGTTGAAGCAAGATGGCTGCTGATGTTCAGCCTTCCTCTTCCTTAAAGCTCTGTGGTCTCAGCTTCTTCCAATATCAGCTATAGGCTGGGATAAGTCTCATCTCTCTCCTTGGGCTCATTTCTTTCCAGGTTCAGCTGCTGTGCTCTCTCTACAAGGTCAGCTGGAAACTATCATCTCTCTTCCCAGGGCTGCTGCCATGTCTAATGGATCCTTCTTTCTCTCCTCACATATCTGCTTCTATGTGTATTTACTTCCCAGGGCTCCAGCATTAAAACTCCAACTAAATCCTTTGCCTTATCATTTTCTCTGTGAGTCCCCACCCACCAAGAGGGTGGGGACTCAACATCCTACTAAGGTGGCCAAATCAAAACCTTAAACATAATTTAATCAACCAACAGCGAAACCTCTGAAACCAATACAATATAGTATGCCCAGAGGAACACCAGTTTACAAACATAATCCAATGTCTATTTTTGGAATTCATACACAATATCAAACAGCTACACTCACCATTCAAATGATGAAGATAATGGCATATGTATAAATTTCAATGACAGCAGTAGAAATTGTTTATCTTACTTGCTCTCTATCTTTACTTTTTTATTCATATAATAAATTTTATTTTTAAAGAAGTTTTAGATATCAGAAAAGTTACATCAAAAGTATTGAGGATTCCCATTATCTCACCCCCCCTCCCAAATTTTCCCCTATTAATAACATTTTACATTAGTGTGTTACATTTGTTATAATTTATGAACAGATATTGAAGGAGTGCTACTAACCAATTATGATTAAATTATGGTTTACACTTTGCACTGTACAGTTTTATAGATTTCTTTAAATACACTTTTTTATATATTTTTTAAAAAAGAAACATATTACATAAATGTTACATAAAAAATATAGGGGATTCCCATATGCCCCGCTCCTTACCCCTCCCACATTTTCCCACATTAACAACATCCTTCATTAGTTTGGCACATTTGTTACAATTGATGAACACAGTTTGGAGCATTGCCACTAAGTGTAGATTATAGTTTACATTGTAGCTTACACTCTCTCCCACACATTTTTGTAAGTTATTACGAGATATATAATGGCCTGTATCTGTTGCAATGTCATTCAGGCCAGTTTCATAGTTCTGAAGATGGACCCAAATTACACTTATTTTCCCCTCCCCCTCCATTTAGAACCTCCAGTGGCCACTACCTCCACATCAATAATAAAATTTCTTCCATTGCTACAATAACATTAAGTCTATATTAGAATACCAGTAAGTCTACTCTAGCCTCAATCTTGAGGATTTTGGGATGGTGATGCCACTCTTTTTCAGATAAGGATGTCATTGGAATGACACCTTCATTATCAAACATAATTTCATTGGAGAGGGTTGTGTTCTTGTTTTCACATTCCCAATCAATTTTGAGAGTCATTCCCCTATGTTTTTGAAAAATTTCTTTATAAAATATATATGAAAGCTTGCTAAACATAGTTTTATCTTCCTTTGATGGCTAAGGATAAATAATATTAATATCTGATATTATCCCATGCTTCTAGACTGTAAAGTCTTCTAAGGATATTGAGTTGCTCTGGGATCAGATTTTCTTTTCATTCAAGCCTTAGGGCATTTGATTACCTTAAATAGAGATTTCTCCTCTACAATCATTGAGACCTCTAGTCTCCTTTGCCACATCTATACATTAAGGAGGAGTATATTCTTCAAGAAGCCCAACTATTCTAATCAGCATCCTCCTTTACCTTTTCTTCTCTCTTGTATTTTTTCTTTTCTCTTTAATTTTCTAGCCTCTCTTACCAATCTTGTATTTGATGGGTGAATTTTGAGTTTGTGCCTCTAACTCAATATTTAATTAAATAAGAAATAGATAAGCATATTCTGAAAAACTCTGGAGTTGTGAGCCTGGTAAAATTATCAGGTCAACTGATTTTACTGCTTATTTTGCTGCATGTAGCTCCTCATCTCTCTTTCTCTTCTCATCTTACTAAAGACAACATTTGAAACAGTTGGCCACTGCCTCCATTTGGAAACTTTCATGTTTTTGCATCCATGATTCTAAACCACTGGTTTTGCTCTTTCAAGTATTGGAACAGCATGATGTTAGTAGTTAGGTCCATAAACTCTGCAGCAAATCTTCTTTAATTTGAAGCCTGATTTTGCCATTCATAATGTGACTTCAGAAAAATTTACTTTGTCTCAGTTTCCCAAATGTGTAAACTGGGCATGATGATGAGAATGAGGTTAACTAGCTTATACTATTGCCAGGTTAAATAAGTCAATCATGGTAAGGAATTAGAAGAGTGATTGGCCTAATAAGGGTTATCTAAGTATTAGCTATTATTGTTAGTTCTATACTCACACCTCAGTTTCCTTTGCTGCATATTCTCTGTCCGTCTTCTAAATTTTCATAGTGTTACAGGTTATATTGTGGATAATTTCTCTTATTTATCTATAAACTCTACATTGGAACTCCATTAAGTCCCCTGAGTTTAAATACCAGCTATGTATTCATGACTACCAGTATTAGTTTTAATGCATTGTACTACTGTTTATAGGAGATTATTATCTTTTATCTGGTCACGTATCCTCTTCTTTTTCCATTCTATTCCCCTCCTCCAAATTAGAGAAATATTCAATTGTGCATAATATACATTTTGTTTTACAAAATGTTTTATAGGGAAGCGGCTGTGGCTCAATCAGTAGGGCTCCCGTTTAACATATGGGAGGCCCCGGGTTCGGTTCCCGGGGCCTCCTGGTGAAGGCAAGCCCGCCCGCATGGCGTGTTTAGCTGACCCAGTGAACACAAGCAGCAAGGGGGGGATAAATGAATAAATAAATAAAATCTTAAAAAAAAAATAAATAAACCCAAAATGTTTTATATGCATGAAAGTCTAAGTAAACTGTATTGTATTATACATTTCATTATCTATCCTTTTTGTTTCTTTTCCTTTTTTCCAAGTACTATGCTTCATGAGCTATCTTTATTGCTTTCTGTACATATGGTTTGTTTCTTCTATTTGCTCCAATGTATGTATCTACCATGTTTTACCCACTTCCTCTCTCAGTGATGAACGTGATATTACATCCTACTTGCTGACCTCATGAGTAAAGCTTCAATAAATATGCATATGCATGTCTCTTTATGGATCTCTTAAGTAATTTATGTGGGCTATTTGGGAAAAGAATTGTTGAGACATTACTCCCCAAATATGGCTACACCAATTACATTCCCAAGATCAATGCATATTATAGACAGTTTCAATAGGACAATGCTTCAATATAAAGATGGCTTTGAACTTCAGCACTAAACATTTAATAATACCTTGGTTTATAAATGGCCTAATACTTGCAAAATATTCTGCAAGTCTATCATTCTCCAGAAGCACTCACACAAAGACCCTATAGTCACAGGTCCCAGCTATCAAGGGGAACATGATTATTTTCAGTGAAGGTTGATCCATATTTAACTTCTGTTTCCCTTCTTCCCCTATAGTTCAAAAGTACATATCTAGCAGGGCATATTCCATCCAACTCAGTTAAATAATATCTCTATCATCTATTGAAAAACATAATTCATTTTGAAGTATTTTTTTTCCATTTCTGCAAAAAGAGCAGGAAATTCTAAACACCAAAATCTTTTTTCACATAGAAATATTTTATGGTTTATAAAAAAGGAAAATAATAAAAGATGCTATGATCTGAAGGAGACAAAGTACTTGAGGGATTCATTTAAGTACAAGTGAGTAAGTAGAAAATGTTGGTCCTATTTTTTTCTCTTCCCACCTGTTCTGCAAAAATTTGTATTTCATTTTTTCCCAAGTTCTCTTTTTCAGCTCTCTGGAATAGTTCCCATTCTGTGCCATAGGCTTAGAAATAAGAGGGATATGTGAAATAAAATTCATCTTAGTTATAGATTTTTTTCTTGGAAAGTTGTAAGTTTACAGAATAATAATGTAGGAAATAGAAAATCCCCACACACTCACCTCCAATATTAACAGTTTGCATTAGTTTAGTACTTTTGTTAAAATTGATGAAAGAATATTATTATAATTGCATTATTAACAATGGTATATAGTTTACATTATGGTTCACTGTTTGGGCTGTAAAGTCTTATCACTGCTTTAAATTTTTTTTTTTCTAGTAACAAATACACAACCTAAAACTTCCTCATTTAACCATATGCAAATATGTAATTCAGTGGCAATAATTATGTCCACAATATTGTGCAACCATCACCACCATCCATTACCAAACATTTTCCACCAACCCAACCAGAAATTCTGCATCAATTAAGTATTAACTCCCCATTCACTACACCCAACCTGGCCCCTATTCTCCTGTATTCCACTTTCTGACTCTATGAATCTGCTTATTCCAATTAGTTCATATCAGTGAGATCATACAATATTTGTCCTTTTGTGTCCAGCATATTTCATTCAACATGATGTTTTGAGGGTCATTCATGTTGCCATATGTATTAGTACTTCTTCTTTTTATGGGTAATTAATATTCCATTGTGTGTATATATACCACATTTTGTTTATCCAGTCATTGGTTGAAGGACACTTGATTTGCTTCGATCTTTTATCAATTGTTAATAATGCCATTAAGAACATTTCTGTGCAAACATATGTTCAAGACCCTGCTTCTAATTCTTCTGTCTATATAACTATAAGTGGGACTACCAGGTCATATGGTATTTCTGTACTTACCTTTATGAAAAACAACTGAACTGTTTTCAATCCAAACAACAATGAATGAGTTATCCTATTTTTCCACATCTTTTCCAACATTTTTAAATAGTAGCCAAACTAGGGGGTGTGAAATAGCATCTAATTGTGGTTTTGATTTGCATTTGCCTAATATCTAATGATGTTGAGCATTGTATATGTTATTTGGAAAAACACTTCTTAAATACTTTGCCAATTTTTAATTGGGTACACTTTTTGTTGTTGAGTTTTAGGGTTTCTTTATATATTCTTTATATATTCTGGATATTAAACCCTTGTAAGATATACGGTTTCCAAATATTCTCTCCATTCTGTAGATTGTCTTTTTCTAACATGATGAAGTCCTTTTGTGGACAAAATTTTTTAATTTTGATGAAGTCCCATTCATCTCTTTTCCTTTATTGCTCAAGCTTTTGGTGTGAAGTCTAAGAAACCATTGCCTAAAAAAAGGTCCTGAAGATACTTCTTTGTGTTTTCATCTAAGAGTTTTATAATCTTGGTTCTTATATTTAGGTCTTTGAAGAATTTTGAATTAGTTTTTGAATATGGAATGAAATCGGGGGCGTCCTTCATTCTTTTGCATATGAATACCCAGTTTTCCCAGCACCATTTGTTGGAAATACTGGTCTTTTCCAATTTAGTATATTTGAAAGCCTTTCTAAAAATCAATTGAGCATATACTTGAGGATCTATTTCTGAACTGTCAATTTGATTCTTTTGATCTATATGTCTATCACTGTGTCAGTATAACATTTTTCTATTTTGATTATATTTTAATAAAATTTATTGAGGTATATCATTCATACATGAACATACATAAACAATAAGTATAGAACAAATGTTGTGAACTTACAAAACAACATGCATATAATCATAAAAGGCTCCCATGCATCACCACCACTACCTTGCATTGTTGTGAAATAATTGTTACTAACTATGAAATAGCATTGTCAAAATATTGCTCCTAACTATAGCCTATATCTTACATTTGGTGTATTTCACCCCAACCAACCCAATTAATAACACCCTGTATTAGTTTTATACATGTTTTATTGTTCATGAGAGAATTCTTTCACATTTATCCTGTTAACCACAGTCCATCTTCCAACACTAGATTCCCTGTGTTATACAGCCCCATATTTTGTATAATCCATTCAAAGATTTATTGCAATTCTAACAATGGAAAAAATTTTATCATTGATATGGAGGTAGTGGCCACTGGAGGTTCTGAAGGGAGGGAGAGGGAAAAATAGGTGTAAATTGGGGCATTTTTTGGACTTGGGAATTGTCTTGAATGACATTGCCATAATACATATTTTGTAATAACTTACAACAATGTGTGTGAAAGTGTGTAAACTTCAAAGTAAACTATAATCCATGCTGAGTGGCAATGCTCCCAAATGTGTTTATCAATTGTAACAAATGTGCCAAACTAATGAGAGATGTTGTTGATGTGGGAAAATGTGGGAGAGGTAGGGTGTGGGGCATATGAAAATCCCCTAATTTTTTATGTATCATTTATTTAATTTATGTATCTCTAAAAAATTAGTAAGTATGTTAAACAGCCATAAATATATATATATATCACTGTTAACTATCATCCATAAGTTACATTAATTGTAATTTTCCCATTATCTCCATATTAATACTTCGTGAAAGAACATTCTTAAATTTATACTATCAACCAGAATCTTCACCCACCACCTAAATCACTATGTTATACATACCCTACATTATTTTCTAGTTTCCTTTCAATTGATATCTACATCCACAGACTACCCCTTTCAGCAACAATCTCATTAATAAATCAGCAGTGCTAGTTATACTCATTATATGTTAACATGAACTCTACTCATTTCCACACTTTTACAATAAACCATATTACAAATTCTACATACATTGAACATCAGTTCCCATTCTCAGTCCACATTCTATTTCCTAGTAACCTGTACTCTAGAGTTTACCTCCCTGAGTTAATTCATCATATTTAGTTCATATTAGTGAGATCATATAATATTTTCTCTTTTGTATCTGGCTAATTTTGCTCAACATATTATCCTCAAAGTTCCTCCATGTTGTCATGTGCTCTCCAATTTGTTTCTTGTTATAGGTCATATTCCACTGTTTTTATATACCATATTTGTTTAGTCATTTATCAGTTGATGGGCACTAGGCCAAGCTCCATATTTTAGCAATTGTAAATAATGGTCATCTGTGTGCAAATATCAGTTCTCTTCCTTGCTTTCAGTTTTTCTCAATATATTAATAAATGCCAAGATTGCTCAATGAAATGACAGTTTTATATTAAGCTTTTTGATGTACTGCCAAACTGTCTTCCATAGAGGCTGAACAATTATACATTCCCACCAACAGTGAAGGAGTGTTCCTCTTTGTACGCATCTTCTGCAGCACTTGCAATTTCTGTTTTTTTGATGATGGCCATTGTGTAAGGTGTGAAATGTTATCTGAATGTAGTTTTGATCTGCAGTTCCCTAATAGCTAGTGATTTTGAGTATTTCTTCATGTGCCTTTTAGCTATTTGTATTTCCTCTTTGGATAAAAGTTTATTCAAGTCATGCCCATTTTTTATTGTGTTGCTGTCATATGATCTCTTTATGAAACATTGATTTCAAACCATTGTCAGATATGTGGTTTACAAATATTTTCTCTTAATGAGTAGGGTAAACTTTTTTACTTTCTGGGCAGTCTTTTGAAGAATAAAAGTGTTTAATTTTGAGACTACCATTTATCTATTTTTCTTTCGATGCTCGTGCTTTGGGTCTAAGGTTTAGGAAACTATTGCCTACCAAAAGATCTTGAAGATGTTTTCCTACATTTTCTACTAGGAATTTTATGGTTGTCACTTTTAATTTAGGTTCTTGATCCATTTCGAGTTAATTTTTGTATAAGGTGTGAGATACAGGTCTTCTGTCTTTCTTTTGGATATGGATATCTGGTTCTCCCAGCACCATTTGTTGAATAGACTGTTCTGGCCCAGATGAGAGGGCTTGACCGCCTTGTCAAAACTCACTTCACTGTAAATGTGAGGGTCTGTTTCTGAGTTCTCAATTCATTTCCACTGGTCAGTGTGTCTTTCTTTATGCCAGTATCATAGTACAATGCTGTTTTTATCACTGTAGCTAAGTAATATGATTTAAAGTCCGAGAATGAGAGTACCCCAACTTCGTTCTTCATTTTTAAGAACTTTTTGCCTATTCAGGGCCCCTTACCCTTCAAAATAAATTTGATAACTGGCTTTTCCATTTCTGTAAAAAAGGCAGTTGGGGTTTCTATTGGGATTGTGTTGATTCTGAAAATCAGTTTGGGTAGAGTTGGCATCTTCATTATATTTAGTTTTCCAATCCATGAGCATAGAATGTCTTTCCATTTATTTAGGTCTTCTTAGGTTTCTATTAGTAATGTTTTGTAGTTTTCTGATTACAGTTCCTTTATGTCCTTGGTATATATTTCTAAATCTTTTATTCTTTTAGTCACTATTATAATTTTTTTTTCTGACATCCTCCTCTAATTGATCATCAGTAATGTAGACAAACACTTCTGATTTTTGCATATTAATTTGTATCCTGCCACTTTGCTGAACTTGTCTATTAGTTCTAGTTGTTTTGTTTCAGATTTTTCAGGATTTTCTAGACATAGCATAATTTCATCAGTGAATAGTGAGTTTTATTTCTTCCTTTCCTATAGTGGTGCCTATTATATCTTTATCTTACTTACCTACTCTGGCTGGGACAAAATCCACTTGACTATGGTGTATAAGTTTTTAATGTGCTTTGGATTCAGTTTGCAAATATTTTGTTGAGGATTTTTGCATCTATATTAATTAGAGAAATTGGTCTGTAATTTTCTTTTCTGTAGTATCTTTATCTGGTTTTGGTATTAGGATGACGTTGCCTTCAGAGAATGAGTTTGGTAGTGTTCCTTCCTTTTCAATTTTTTGGAAGAGTTTGAACAAAATTGGTATTAGATCATTTCTGAATGATTGGTAGAATTCACCTGTGAAGCCATCTGGTCCCAGGCTTTTCATCTTTGGGAGGTTTGTAATGACTGTTTCAATCTCTTTTACTTGTGATTGGTTTGTTGAGGTCTTCTATTTCTTCTAGGGTCAGTGAATGTTGATTGTGTGCTTCTAGGAATTTTTCTATTTTGTCTACACTGTCTAATTTGTTGGCAAACAGTTGTTGATAGTATCCTCTTGTATTAGTCAGCCAAAGGGGTGCTAATGCAAAATACTAGAAATCAGTTGGTTTTTATAAAGGGTATTTGGAGTAGAAGGCCCTAAAGAGTCCATCTCAAGGCACAATAAGAGGTATTTTCTAACCCAGAGTCTGCTGCCACATGTTGACGCAAGATGGTGGGTGATGTCTGTGAGAGTTTAGTCTTCTTCCTCCTCACAAAACTCTGTGGTCGCAGGTTCTTCCAATCTCAGCAGCAGGCTGGCACATGTCTTGTCTCTCTCCTGGGGCTCATTTCTCTCTGAATTCAGCTGCTCTGCTCTCTCCACAAGGCCAACTGTGAACTCTCAGGTTCTCTAGGCTTTATCTCTCTCCCTGGGGCCTCTGCCATGTCTAATGGAGGCTTCTCTCTTTCCTCGTGTATCTGCTTCTCTGTGTGCTTACTTCCCGGCTCCAGGATCAAAACTCTAACTTTCTCCTCTGCCATGTCATTTTCTTTGTGCGTCCTCACTCACCAAGGGACTGGGACTCATTGTCACACTGATGTGGCCCAATCAAAGAGTTGGTCATTATTTAATCAAGTACAAATGAAACCTCTGAATCCAATAAATCTAATATACAAACAAGCCAGTTTAAAAACATAATCCAATATCTATTTTTGGAATTCATAAATACCAAACTGCTACATCTCTTATGATCTCTCTTATTTCTGTGAGGTCAATGAAAATGCACTCCTCTCATTTCTGATTTTATTTATTTGTGTCTTATCTTCTTATCTCTTTTTTTTTCCATTGTAAGTCTAGATAAGAGTTTGTCAATTTTGTTGCTCTTGAAGAACCAACTTTTGGTTTTGTTGTTTCTATTTTTTTGGTATCAATTTCATTTATTTCTGCTCTGATCTTTATTATTTCTTTCCTGCATCTTGGTTTGGGATCAGGTATTTAATTTAACTTTCTTGTTTTTAAATGTAAGCAATGAGGGCTATAAATTTTCTTCTCAGCACTGCCTTTGCTGTTTCCCATAGATTTCAATATGTTGTTTTTTTTTCATTTTCATTCATCTCAAGATATTTACTAATTTCTCTTGCAATTTCTTCTTTCACCCACTGATTATTAAAAGAATGTTGCTTAATCTCCATATATTTGTGAATTTTCCGTTTTTCTGCCCATTACTGATTTCCAGCTTAATTCCACTATGATCAGAGAAAGTGTTTTGTGTAATTTCTATCTTTTTACATTTATTGAGACCTGTCTTGTGAACCAACATATGGTCTATCCTGGAGGAGGATCCATGAGCACTTGCAAAGAATGTATATCCTACTATTTTGGGGTGTAATACTCCATAAGTGTCTGTTAGGTCTAGTTCATTTATCATATTATTCAATCTCTCTATTTCCTTATTTATTCTCTGTCCATATGTTCTATCCATATTGTATTGAATTCTCCAATTATTATTGTAGAGATATCTATTTCTCCCTTCAGTTTTGTCAGTATGTGCCTCATGTATCTTAGGGCACTCAGGTAAGCTGCACAAATATTTAATATAGTTATTTCTTCTTGATGAATGGCCCCTTTTTAAATAAAATACCTTTTATTAATAAATGACCCTCTTCATTTATTATAATAATTTTGTATTTAATATCTACTTTGACCAATATTGGTATAGCTGCTCCAGATCTTTTTTGATTATTATTTGTGTGAAATTTCTTTTACTACCTTTCACTTTTAACCTGCTTGTGTCTTTAAGATTGAGGTGAGTCTCCTGTAAACAGCATAAAGATGGCTTGTATTTTTTTATCCATTCTATGTCTTTTGATTGGGGAATTCAATTCATTAATGTTCTATGTTATTACTGTAAAGGCATTACTTATTTTATCTTTTGGCTTTCTGTTGTAATATCTTAATATTTTCTTTCTTTTTACCCTTTAAGTTACCCTTACTAATAATCTTCATTTATACACTCTTTTCTAAGTCTCTCATGCTTGTTTTTTCCTTTCAGATTGTAGCACTCCCTTTAGTATCTCTGGCAAATTTGGTCTTTTGGTAACAAACTTTCGGTTTTTGTTTGTCTGTGAAGATGTTAAATTCACCCTCATTTTTGAAAGACAGTTTTCCTAGATACAGAATTCTTGACTGGTAGTTTTACTCTTTCAGTATCTTAAATGCATCATATCGTTGAATATTCTTTCTGCCCCTTTTCCATTCTCATCCCCTCCTGGGACACCGATAATGCATGTTTTTCCATTTCATGTCACCATACAATTCCCTAAGACCCTTTGCATTTGTTCTATTCCTTTCTCTTTCTGTTCTCTTCTTTTCAAATTCACATGTTCTGTTCTTGATTTCATTATGACTGTCCTTCATAAATTCATATCTTCCTTTTTATGCATCTAATATATTTTTAATCTCATCCATTGTGTCTTTCATTCTTATAAACTCTGTTACTTTCCATTGAAGGCTTTCAAATTGTTATTTATGTTCACCCAGTGTAATCTTAATATTCTTTAGGTCTTTAGTCATATTTTCCTTCCACTCCTTGAATTGATTTAGGAGATTTGTGTGATTACCATTAATTAGTTGTCAAATCTTACGTTTCATCAGGATTTCTGGTTTTTTACTTTGGCTGGGACATATCTTCCTATTTCATACTATGGCTTGTAATTTTTTGCTGATGTCTAAATACCTGAATATGTTGATGAGTTTGCTCTGTCAGTCAATTCCTCTCTCCTGGCTAGTTGTTTTGTTTCAGGGGTCTTCTTTGGTTTTTGGTTCAACTTACTCTAAGTATTTAACACTGCCCAGCTAAAGTTATCAATATAGGGCCAGTCCTCCCTGATGACATGTAGACCAGATCAAGGGGACAACAGACATCTAAAAGCAGTTTTTCAGGGGGCAGATGTGGCTTTCAAATGGTTGGGCATCTGTCTCCCATATGGAGGGACCTGGGTTTGATCCCCGGTATCTCCTGGTAAAATAAAGAAAATACAGAAGGTGCGTGGGCTGTCAGGACCTGCGAGTATATGCGTCACCAGACCCTGTGTGTGGGTGAGCTCCCAGGCCCTGAGTGCAGGTGTGCCAGGCCTTGCTGAGCCACACAGCAAGATGATGACGTAACAGGAGAGTGACACAAGGGACAGCCAAGATAAGACGCATGGAAAAAAACAAGAACTAGTGTGGCACATGTTGTAGGATGCCACTCTCCCACATTGGAGTTTCCTAGGATCGAATCCCAGTGAAGACCAGAGGAGAAGGATAAGAAGAGAGGACAGTAAACAGACACAGAAAATTTCCCAGCAAATGGACACAAAAATAACAAAAACGGGGCCTGGGGAAGGTTAAAAATGAATAAAAGTAAATAAATAAAAAATAAACAAATCTTTAGAAAAATGAATAAAAGCAGTTTTTCTCCTTGTAGCTTCCCAGCCATCCAGCAAATGGTGCTTGTTGGTAAATTTTTCCATGGAAGTGACTTTTTCAACCTCCACTTGCAACAACTCAGGAAAAACAGGTTTTCCTCTTAGGCTCCTAGGCCTAATGCCAGGGCTCATTAATCAATCATCTTGCAGTCTGACCTCTGCAGGTGGAGGTACCCAGTTATAAGGTGCTGAATGGGAGTCTGATAATCCAGTGGATCATTCTCTGGATCCCTTCTCTTAGGAGCTACCAGGAATTGAACCAGGGACTTCATATATGCAAGGCAGAAGTTCCTACACTTAGGTACAATAGCTCCACAGTAGACTTCTGAAACCTTATCTGGCTCTTCCCTCCCTTGTTGCCTCAGGTGACTTAAGCGTCTAACAGTTTGCCTGTGCCAGGCTGGTTAGGTGCTGGTTTCTGCCCCCTTCCAGACCTAGTTTCTCTCTCTCCGGGTGGCTGTGTGTGGCAACTTACCTGAGCAAATCTTCCCCTCCCCTCTCCCTGGCACTATTTCAGTGCTGGCTGTGGTCTTTTTTGAGATTCAAAGGGGCCTCAGCTAGCTACACTCACTGAAAAGAAATCACTCTCAACCTTCTGCCAGACCCTTCTTCCTTCCAGGGAAAATTCTTTCTCACTCAGTTGGCTGCAGTGAGCCAGGGGTTTTACTAAGGTTATTTTCTGTGAGGGTGGGTTATATGTGCCATTCCCAGCCACAGGGGTGAGTAACTGAAGTTTTTCTTTAGCCTCTTTGTCTCTGTCCCACTCCCTCCTGAATGATATGCAGTACTTTCCTGTCCTGCAGATTCCTAAAGCAGGTCCCTCCAGTAGCTTTTTGCCTTTTCTTGGTTGTTCTTTGTGAGTTGAGCTCTGCCTACCCACTTTGATACCATCTTCCCAGAAGTCCCTCTCATTTTTTGTTTTGTAATATTTTATTGCACATTGTAAATTTTAATATTTTAAAGTGTTAATTCTGGGATTTAGTCCCTGAACTGTATGTTCCTTGTTTTTATCAATTTAGTGATATGATAGAGATTTCCTTGAGTGCCAAGAGCTAACCAAAATAAACAAACCAAAGCAACAGTCATCTTTCAGAGTCTTTTCAAATAGATTGAGCATTGACTGGTGTTCTCACTCAGACTTTAACCCTCATATCAAGAAGATCAGCCAAGATTAATGTGAAATGAAGGGTCCTCTCTATCTTCTGTGAGCCTGTGTCTTGTCTTGGGTTTGCAATTGATCATTGACTTAGGAATTCCCACATCTACAGGAATTTGATTGCCCCCTCTACTCACATGAAACAGAGTAAGCTTCTAAGCTTTTCTAAGCTTCCCAGATGCTTTATTATATGACTTGAAACAGGTTATCCTTTGTCTCAAAGAACTTAGACTTGTTTCTTTTCCTTCTTGAGCTGCCAGCAATTTGCTTTTGCCTACAGGGTAAGTTTTTAAAGTGCAAGCCAGAGATGAATTTCTTAGTTTAGTCTTGTAATTGATTGACACCAACACACAGGCACACCAGTGTACCCATAAGGATTACTCTGCTCCCACTGAAGCCAAGGACCCATAATGGGAGCTCAAGCTGATTCCATGCTGTGCAAGGGTTAGGGGATGGTGAGGGTCAACAAGGACACCATGAGCTGTGTTTTCTTCACTCAGCCCTTGCACAGTTACTGAAAACCATTTATTGTTTACTGAAAACCTTTAATTGTTTACTGCAGTTTTGAGAAAGATAACTGCCCATTTTTGGTAGTCATTCAAAGATCCTGTGGAGGAACAATAATTTGGAACATCTTACACAATCATCTTAGTTTATACTATCTTTCTTGAACTTAACCAAGAGATGTCCAAAATCAAGGTATCAGCAAAGCAGTGCATTCTACCTCAGGACTGGCATTCTAAGGCTGGCTGCCAATGATCTTTGGTCTTTGGCTTTTCTACCACATGGCAACTTTCTGCTTTAGTTTCCAAGTTAAACTCAAATGTATAAACAAATAAATTTGTTTCTTAAAATGTTTACTTTTTATCATTTTATAACACAGTGTTGACCTAACTTACAGAATAAGCAACATTTCTTCTTTTGTCTTTCAATTTCTGTGCCCAATTGATTGCATTAAAGTATCATGACTATATGTTATCTATATGCTGAATATTCTTAAATTTATGTCTCCAACCCAAAAGGGGTTCCTATACCATCAGTTTCATACATCCAAATGCTAATTCCATATACTCACTTTCATACATAATAGAATTCTAAAATATAAAATGTAGAAAACAGATATTTTTGTTTTCAAATTCAGTGTTTTGGGAATTGGCATTATCATCACGTTTGCTCAGGCAAAAATTCCTGGAATCACCCTTGACTTTTCTCTTTCCTCACCTTCTTTATCCTTTGTGATAGATTGAATTATGCTTCCCAATTTAGACATGTTCTTAATCTTAAACCACATTCCTATGGATGTAAACCCATTGTAAATAAGACCTAATGAAGATGCTAATTTTAGTTAAGGTGTGGCCTGACAGAATAAAGATAGCTCTTTATCCATATTAATGGAGCCCTTATAAAGAGAAGAAACCAGAAGTCAGAGTCAGAAAAAGATACAGGAAGAAGCAGGAAGTCAATGGAAACTGGAAGAACAGACTTAAGAACTGGGCATTGCCATGTGACCGGAGGCAGAAATACAAGCCAAGGAACCCCAAAGATTGCTAATAGCCAGCAACAGAACACTACAGACTTTGGAGAGAAAGAATCTCTTGTCAAAATCTTGATTTTGGACTTCTTCTAATCTCAAATCCAAGAACCAATAAATTCCTGTTGTTTGAGCCAAACCATTTTGTGATATTTTTAATAGTTACTTTGGAAAACTAAGACATACTACCTTCTGGGAGATTACAGTCCAGTGGTGAATGAATTGAGGGAAAGATTCAGGGGAGAGTATCCTAGTAAGTGTGAACAGCATGTGCAGATATAAGGATTTATTTTCTGTTTGGATTATTACTGTTTACCAGCATCTAGAGTAGTACTGTTACATAGTACACAAATAATATACAATTCTTGAATAAATGTGTTAGTCAATCTATCGAACACAATGATAAAATGCAGTTTTCTTAGCTCATTTCAAACTAAGCATTTGAAGTCTGTGTTGCTTTTGTTGACTAAAACATCTTCAAAATATTTTTAAGTAAATTTGGTGATTAGTTTATTCCCCATATAGTACAAGTTAATCTTCCTTGGATGCATTCTCCAAATGTATACAGGCTTCTTCATGATAGGGGCAATATGTCTATCATTATTCTCCTCTATACTGAGGAGGGAATCTCTCTCTTTAATGCAGTAGGTACTCAAAAGGTATTTGTTAAATACAAAAATGGATCAATGAATTACACTTTCACTTATTTAAAGACTTTTTTCACAATGATAATTTATATGTAACTATTTGGAGAAATAATTACATATAGAATCATGGAATTATAAAATAGGAAAGGATCTTACAACTATATAATTTAACTTCCTTACATTAGGGATGAGAAAACAAATTTCTTAGAGCTTCTTTCTTTTCCAAGGCAACATATTTAGTTTTTAGAACAGAAAGAAAATTCATATCTCTTAATTTCTAGATGAGAGTTCATGCCAATATTTTGCCAAATATTAATTTTTTCCAAGTTAAAAAAAGACATGAATATTCAGGAATTGCTTCTGAATATTTGAAAATAAACACCAGTGGTGACATATAAACTGTGGTGGTGGGGTGATTTGTTTGAAGCTGCTAAGAGATGCTAATTGTCTGAGATTATTATTGCCCATATTCATTATATTGAAAATGAATGCATGAGATAAAAATGGATATCAAATTGAGCATCTGGGAGGATAATAATGAATGTTAGACAGCTGAAAATAAATGAGTACTTCATTGACCAAACTGATTAATTTTCATAGAGAGTACTAAAAAATATGATGTTAACAATTAAAGAACATGGTGTGAACAACATATATCAGGAGAGTTAAATGGTTTAATTGTGTGGAAGCAGTTAGAACGTAGGAAGCAGTTTTTGAAACTAATCATTGTTTTTCATGACTACAGCTCTATGTTCAGAGAGCAGGAAGAAGCCATAAAAGGGGACCATAATGCATACAAAAACGTAGTCTACCTATCAGCTTTCTGCCTAAAGTTATTCCTTCCAATAATGCATCTATTTTTTTCCTCTCAAAATAATGATGTCAACCCCCCTGGCGCTGAGTAGAATCAAGATAATTCCCTGCAGTGCAATAGTTGGAGGGGCTCCCACCCTCATTGTAGGAAAGCACTGCCACTTCTTTTGTAAAGATGGGTCTTGCATAGCAAATGGTGCCACACCCTACCTACCCGCATCCTGTCCCCGCCTGCAAACCACCTGTATCTTGTCCTCCCTTACTCATGAGTCACTTAGGAAACAGCCAGTCAAGGTAGAGTATGACTTGTAACTGTGATCTGTAGCTGACCACAGAACTCAGTCAACAACAAGCTGGGACTTCACAGCTTTTAGCGCAAACTCAGTACCATAGTTAAGTGGCCTTAGCTAAACCTTAGTTCATTGTAATAGTAAATTCTCCTCCTCTGGGTGGGATTTAGACACAATTTTCTGTACATGCAATCTATGACCAAGTACATTAAAGCATGTTAGAGTAGAGAGCATACACAGTAAGAACCCACTTGCAAAAACCCCTACCTGTCCATCCTTCCTCCCAAACCACAAAATCTCCCCTCACAAGCCAATATAATGCTGCTACACACACTGTTCAAGGAGGCAGGTTTGAGATTTACTCTCCTTACCTCCATTGGCTTAATAAAGCTCTTTACCTTGTCTAGTCTCCTTGGTGTGGAATTCCATTCCCTGTGCCAGGCAAAAAGAACCCAGGGAACTCACGAGGGAAACCTGTGACTGTCAAAAGTTGGAAAACTAATCAGTTTAGTGGAACTTATAGCCAAACATTGTAGTCCTAAATTTAAACCTAGAAAACTAATATGTAATAAACAATTATTCATAATTAGAGTAATATTTTGAAACACATGAACATGATTTTCTCATTTGCATTTTCCAGAATGTGACATTTTCCTAGTCAAATTAAGAGTGGGGATACAAGAGATTTAGATTTTCACAGTAGAAGTATAAGATGAAAAAAAAATAATATTCACATTATGATATTCTGACATTGCTTCAACACAATACGGTTGAAAGCTAGGCCTGGAGAGAACAAGAGTGAGCAAGGGTGTTCTAAGAGACTTTACATAACAACAAGCAGGACAGTAGAACTCAAAGCATTGCATTTGTAGCATAGTAATATGACAAGTTTTGGCATATGAAGGTGTTCTGAAGGTGAAACACAAAACCTGACCCTTCTGTTCCTAGTGCATTGTGGGTAAGTACTAAGGGACAGAGACAGATCAGGCACAGGTTCTGGGCTTCAACTGTAAGAGAGTGACCTGAAAGATAAAGGGTCCTTGCTCATATTTGCATGTGGATTATACAAGGATATTACTTCACAGGCTGCTTCCACCTCAACCTTGGGTAGCAGACATGACAAGGGCAATAAAGAAAATACAATATAGTTGAGCCAAGAGAAAGCTGAAATTCTACTTTCCCACTCCTCTTTTGCTATGTATGGAACCCAGAATTTCCCTCTCACAAACTCTGAAGCAGATTTAGACAGCACCTGAGTTGAGTTAGTTGACTTGCCATGGAGCTTCCATAACATTAAGCCTTCCTTTAATAAGGTCATTACTGTGCAGTTTAGGTAAAGGTTGCTGGGACAGTAGGAGTTGTTAAGTCTCAAATACCTGGATTCAAAAGTCAGTTCTGCTCTAGCTAGAACTTCTAGCACAATATTGAATAATAATGGTAACAGTGGGCATTCTTGTCTTTTTCCTGATCTCAGCAGGAGGTTTCAGTCCTTCACCATTGAGTACAATGCTATCTGTAGGTTTTTCATATGTGCACTTTACTGTATTGAGAAGCCTTCTTTATAGTCCTATCTTTTGGAGTATTTTTATCAAGAAAGGGTGCTATATTTTGACAAATGTATTTTCTGCAACTATCGAGAAGATCATGTGATTTTTCTCCTTCAATTTATCAATGTGGTTTGTTATACTAATTGATTTTCTGTGTTGAATCACCCTTGCATAACTGGGATAAAACCCACTTGATTGTGGTGTATAATTCTTTTAATATGCATTTGGATTCTGTTTGCAAGTATTTTGTTGAGGATTTTTGCATCTATATTAGGCTAGACAAAGAAATAAAAAGCACCCAAATAGGAAAAGAAGTAAAACTTTCATTATTTGCTGATGACATGATCTTATATCTAGAAAGTCCTGAAAAATACACAACAAAACCACTAGAATTAGTAGACGAGTTCATCAAAGTGGTGGAATACAAGATTAATACACAAAAATCAATATCATTTTTATACACTAATGATATGTACTTTGAGGAGGAAATCAGAAAAAAATTTTCATTTATAATAGCGACTAAAACAATCAAATATTTAGGAATCAACTTAACCAAGGACCTAAAGCTCCTGTATTCAGAAAACTACAAAACATTGCTAAAAGAAACTGAAGAAGACTTAAATGAAAGGAAGGACATTCCATGTTCATGGATTGGAAGACTAAATATCATTAAGATGTTAATTCTACCCAAGCTGATTTACAGATTCAATGCAATCTTAATAAAAATCCCAACAGCCTTTTTTGCAGAAATCAAAAAGCCAGTTATCAAATTTATTTGGGAGGTAAGGTGCTCTGAATAGCCAAAAATGTCCTAAAAAAGAAGAACAAAGTTGGAGTACTCTCACTCTTGGACTTTAAATATTACCTAGTTACGGTGGTTAAATCAACATAGTACTGGCATAAGGACAGAGGTTGGCCAATGGAACCATGTTGAGGACTGAGAAATAGACTCTCACATCTTCAATCAAGTGATTTTTGACAAGGCTGTTAAGCCTACCCAGCTGGACCAGAACAGTCTTTTCAACAAATCATTCTGGGAGAACTGAATAGCCATATCCAAAAGAAAGAAAGAAGACCTCCGTCTCATACCTTATACAAAAATTAACTCAAAATGGATCAAGGACTTAAATATAAAAACAACTATAAAACTCCTTGAAGAAAATGTAGAACATCTTCAACATCTTTTGTGGTAGGTGGGAGTTTCTTAAACCTTATACCCAAAGCACAAGCAATGAAAGGAAAAATAGATAAGTGGGACCTCCTCAAAATTCAACACTTTTGCACCTCAAAAGTCTTTTGACTTTGTCAAAAGGGTGAAAAGGCTGCCTCTTCAATGGGAGAAAATATATGGAAATCATATATCTGATAAGAGTTTAATATCCATGATATATAAGGAGATTATACAACTCAACAATAAAAAGACAACTATCCAATTAAAAAATAAAATGGGCAAAAGACTTGAAAAGACAACTGTCCAAAGAAGAAATACAAATGGCAAAGAAACACATGAAAAAATGTTCAACATCACTAGTGATTAGGGAAATGCAAATTGAAGCTACAATGAGATATCATTTCTCACCTATTAGACTGGCCACTGTTAAAAAGTCTGAAAACTGTAAATGTTGGGAGGCTACGGAGAGATGAGGATGCTTATTCCCTGTTGGTGGGAATATAGAATGGTACAGCCACTGTGGAGAACTGTTTGGCAGTTCCTAAGAAAGTTGAATATAGACTTGCCATGGGACCCAAAAATACATTTGTTAGGTATATACCCAGAAGAACTGAGAACAGTGACACAAATAGACATCTGCACGCATATGTTTATAGCTGTGTTATTCACGATAGCCAAAAGTTGGAGACAACTGAGGTGTCCATCAACTGATGAATGAATAAACAAATTGTGGAGTATACACACAACAGAATATTATGCAGCAGTAAGAAGGAATGAAGTCATGATACATGACAACCTGGATGAACCTAGAGGACATTTTGTTGAGTGAAGTAAGCCAGACACAAAAGGACAAATACTGTATGATTGCCCTATTATGAACTAAATATATTATGTGAAATATATATATATATTATATGAAATATGAACATGCTTAGAATTGCATATATAAGACCATTTTTCTTTGAAGCTGAAGAAATGTAAGTTAATACTACTCAATGTTAATATCAGACAAAAAAAAAGCACATAAAAACTCATTATACTGAGTGAAGGAGACCAGACATAGAGTACTATATATTATTTGATTCCATTTATATAAAGTACAAACATAAATCAATTTATAAAGATGAGATTAGGTTAGTGGTTATGTAGGACTGAGGAAGGAATACCAAGTTGTGTGGAGTCTTTCTTTTTGGAGTAATGAAATGGTTCTAAAATTTTTGAGATGGTGAATATACCACAGTGTGATTATACTAAAAGCCACTGATTATACACTTTGGATAGATCATTTTGTATGTGACTATATCTCAATAAAACTGCTTAATCAATAAATAATTTTGCAAGAATAGCCAGAAACAGCAGCTATGTACAGCAAGGGAAACACAGAGTCTGAGAAGTGAGTACTTTTCTTGTTTTATGTCTGTCATATTAATATTATTATTGAATAATGAAAATGTTCTAATAATGATTGAAGTGTTGAACACACAACTACATGACTATACAAAATACAATGTGATTGTACACTGAATGAATTGTGTTTTATTAATATGTATCAATAAAGTTGATTTGTTTAAAAAAATAGTTCTGGCCACTTATTAGCTGATTGGTATTGGCAAGTTGCTTGACTCCTTAGGCAGTCACTCTTCTCATCCATAAGATGGATTGAAATAATTCATAGCTCACAGAATCATCATGAAAAGCAAATTGTTCAAAACAGCTATGGTGTGCTGAAAAGCATACTTGACTGGTAGCTTTAGAGATGTTTTTTAGACTGTTTGAAATAAAAGTGAAATGATTTAAATTTTATTTTTAAGTTCTTTTTGTTAACTCAGTGCTGTTTATACATCTTGTAATAAATTAAGCAGTCAATTTTCAAGGTTATATCTTTGGTCTTCACAATAACCCTGTGAGGTAAATGGTTTTAACTCCCATTTTACAGATATTAAAATTGAGTCTCTAAAGGTTAAATACTTGCCAAGTATTATCCTGGTATTAACCCTCAAAGCTGAGGTCTCTCTTCTGCAAAATCTGTGCTTCATCTACTACCTTTTACTAAACTACAATATTTTTTAAAGTTTGGGAGAATGAGAGAAAAAAAGTACCCATAATCCCACCAAAATATCACAATAATCATTATTCCTTTCAGTATTTTGGCAAATATATGTGTTTCACGATTATTATGAATACTTTCTTAATGTTTCATTTTAATCATAAAAGTTTCTATACAGTTAGAAATGTATTGGGTTTTATGCTTTTGTCATTGATATGAAACTCTTTTATTTAATATTATAGTCAATTTCAAAAGTATTTATTAATATTCTTTATGGGAGATATATTTTTCAGCATTTGGTCAGCAAAATTTAACTTTGATTTATAAATATATAATCACTTAGAAAATCTATCATCAATTACTATTTAACTTTTTCACTATTGGTTTAAAATGATTAAGAACTATTTTATGTGCTGTGGTGGTTTGAAACTGTATGTATCCCAGAAAAACATGTTCTTATTTAATCCATTTCTGTAGGTGAGGACATGTTGATGAGGCTACTTCAGTTAAAGTGTCACACACCTCATTCAGGAAGAGTTGTAATACACTTATTCATTTATAAATAGAATGAATACAGGGAGAGAAAGCATGAAAGAAAGAAGCTGAAAGCAATGAAACCAAGAAGAGAAGGGAGAGAACAGCAGATGCTGCCATGTGCCTTGCCATGTGACAGAAGAGCCAAGGATTGCTGTAGCGGTCTTTGGGAAGTAAGCATTGCCTTGATGACGCCTTGGTTTGGACATTTTCTGGCTGCAAACTCTAGTTACCATTGTTTAAGTCAACCCATTTCATGCTATCTGCTTGAGCAACTTAGGAAATTAAACATGTGACTTAAATTTTTTTTTTTAATTTTTACAAACACTTCCCCTCGTTCCCTCCTTACCCCTATGTAATCTCTAATTTGCTCTCTGTCTCTGTAAATTTGCTATTTCTAGCATCTTTTATATAGGATATCATACAATGTTTCCTTATGTGCCTTGCTCATTTTACTGAACATGTTTTCAACGTTCTGTCATGTTGCAGCATGTCTCATAATGTCATTTTTCCTTATGGCCAAATGATAGTCAATTGTGGGTATGTACCACATTTTGTTAATATACTCATTCATTGATGGACATGGATTGTTTCCAGATTTTGGGTAGTGTAAATAATGTTGCTATAAACATTGGTATACAAGCATATGTCTGAGACCCTGTTTTTATTCTCTTTGGGTAGGATATACATAGAAGTGAGAATTCAGAGTGATATGGTAATTCTATATTTAACTTTTTGAGGAACTGCCATATTGTTTTCCACAGTGGCTGCACCATTTTACATTTCTACCAACATGCTCTAGAGTTCTAATTTCCCTGTATCCTCTCCAACACTTGTTATTTTCTGATTTTTCAGTAATAGTCATCCTTGTAGGTTTGAAGTAATATCTCACTATAGGTTTTTATTTGAATTTCCCTAATGGCTAATAATATTTAGCATCTTTTCAATTGTTTATTGGCCATTTATATCTTCTTTGGACACATATCTATTCAAGTCCTTTGCCCATTTTATGTGGGCTGTTTGTCATTTTGTTGTTGCATGTTAAATATTCTTTATATAGACTAGATATCCAGCCCTTATCTGATACATGGTTTGAAACACTTTTCTCCCATTCTGTAGGTTATCTTGTCACTTACTTGGTAATTGGATACCACTTTACTCTGTTTTTCTTTCTCTTTTCCCAAGCACCTATAATGTATACATACCATATGGTTACTCGCATATGTTTATTGTTTGTTTCCCCCAATAAAATACTCTCAGCAAAGCTGAGAATTTTGTCTCTTTTTTTTCCTCTGTGTCCTAGCTTCTGGAACAGAATGAATAAGAGTAAGAAAAGAGTAGGAGGTTAAAAAATCTGATTCATTTAATAATATAGACTTATAGGTTATATATATTGTACTAATGCTGTATTATGTGCTTTACAAGTGATTTCTAATTTAATTCTCACAATATTTCTGTTAGATTCTATATACATCTTCATTTTTTAGATACAAGAATATCTGTGTCATAGAGAAGTTTAGTTCTTATCCAAGTCCACACTGTATGTAAATGCTAAAGACTGGGTTGATGTGGCCCATTTTACTGATGTTAAGAAATAGAGAGAAAGGCCAGGGAAGCAGTGAATTAGGAAGAGAAGGAAGATCAGTAAGAAAGAAACAGAGAGAGAGAAACAGGGAAACAGACTATCATAAGATGTACTATAATAGAGCCCTATATACCTAGATAACATTATATATATTCTGGGTTTTGAGGTAATGAAATGTTAGGATTGGGAAAAAAAACTTGTAAAACATTGTTCCCCTTCTATTATTTCAATGACAAAATTGACAGGGGCAGTGATTTTATACATATGTGTTTTATTCCAAGTCATACCATTTTATCATGTGGCTTCCCAACAATAAAATAAAATTGTATTTTAATTGTAATCAAGTTTTATGTAATTGTCACACAGGAAATAGTACATAAATCCACATAAAATCGCAAAGATCTGCCATGGCAAAAAAAGCAAATGTAAAAATAAATGATATGAAGAAATATCCACATTCTAAGCACTATAATTTCTGTTTATTCATTCAGTGCTTATTGGCACTTATTAAATGCAGCACACATATCGATTGGCACTGGGAATGAAAAAATAAATGATATAGTCTCACACAAAAATATTTTAGTCTTAGAAGATAAGATGGGCTCATTAATTTTTTAAAAAGCAGCTCAGAACTAAAAAAAAAAAAGAGCGACACCTACCTTTCTGTGGAATTTTAAAATCAGTCCCTAAATTAATGAGGTCTTTATCTCAAAATACAAACCAAATTAAAACCCCCAACCAATGGAATAAAACAATAACACTGGAGTAAACATTTGAAAATAATGACCTCATACATCCAAAAGAAACATTAAAGAGCAAGGTATGTTCTAATAAAGTTATTTAATGAACCTCATGTTGTGGTAGATGTTATGCAAAATTATTTCTGGTCTGTTAGTATTTAAAGGACACTCAATTTCATCATCTCAGAACAATAAAACAAGAGAGTCTAGCTTGGTGAAGTATACTGGCTTCTATAGGCCATTGTAAGATAAACATTAAAAGAAAAGTTATTCAACAGAACTGTTTTATTTTATTTGTCCAGAAATTTGGACAAGAAAGGAGATTTGAAAATTTTACATTAAAAATGTTCCCTACTCTTATAATTATTTATATTTTAATACAGGTAAATGTTCTTGCTTTACATTTGATTAAATATTAATATTTCCATCATTTTAAGTCATTTACAACTGTGTTTTATGAGAATTAACAATATAAACAATTTACACATTAAGGCAGATGGTCAGTCTCAGAAAATACATTACTATAAACTTTCATTTCAATCATAAATTTTAAGTTGAAAATGGTAATAAATTGAAAACCTCACTTCAATGTAATTTACCCTAGAATAGAAACTGTTATGTTTGCAACCTCATGTCCTTTAGTAAAGAGGTCAAAATATCTAAAAATTTCACCATGAGGTAATTTTACTCCAAGATATTTCTCAAAATTAATTCATTCAGCAGTTATTTAATGAGTACATTCTATATGCCAGGAAATTTCATGATGATTTCACAGTAAATAACACTGTTAAAATGTCTCCCAACAATAAACAAATAAACAGTTAATTATATATTGCACCAGGGAATGAAAATTCCTATGGAGAATTTAAAAGAAAATACCATCAGGAAGTCCCAGATGATAAGAAAACATTTGAGCAGAGATCTGAAAGAAGTAAGAAGTATGGGAAAAGTCACGTGGAAATCTGGGGGAAGAGTATTTCAGACAAAGAGGCCCTGAGAAACACATTAGGAATGAGAGCAGTAGAGAATGAGGGAAGGTAGAGGTGGTTACATCACGTAGAGATTGTAGGCTACCCATGCTCTGAGTGAAGAGAGTTTTCAGTGAGGAATGATATGCACACACTCAGAAGGATCACCTTAGCTGCTTTGTGGAGTTATGAGAAGCAGATTTGGCTTCTGAGAGACCAATTGGGAAAAAAATAAGCCCAAGGTATTGTACTTGAAACAACTCTCATCAACCTCTTCCAGGAAATACCCAATTTCTTGATTATAGAGAAATAAGTAAGGAAAACTTATGTTAACCTATTGTGGGAACAATCCTCCAGTTTCAAAGAAAAGACTTTTGGTCCTTCCATCCACACCTTCTAGCCTGACACATCTGCCACAACCTTTCCTTGAACAGAGAAGAGAAAGTTAAGAAAGTCATAGTTTCAGTGAGCAAGCCCATGTCATGATTAGGGAAAATGCAGAGCAGGACTCCAGTGTTGTCCTCAGAAGGATATAGAAAAGACTTTTGGTCCTACCATCCACACCTTCTAGCCTGACACATCTGCCACAACCCTTCCTTGAACAGAGAAGAGAAAGTTAAGAAAGTCATAGTTTCAGTGAGCAAGCCCATGTCATGATTAGAGAAAATGCAGAGCAGGACTCCAGTGTTGTCCTCAGAAGGATATAGAAAATGGAGGGGAGATAAGAAAAGTGGATATCTGTATATAATTAAGGCATGAGTGACGGTAGTCAATTGATTTTAAGTCCCTTAACAGGCATATCTATAGAAACTAGAGCAAATGTGCTTTAACTCAGCATTTCCCATAACACATTTGTCCACAAAACTTCTTTTATACTTAATACAATATGATGCATGCCTCACAAGAAAATATTGGAGGAAATTATTCTTCCATATAAATCAATTATTGATCATTTTACTATATTTATTATATATAACTGCTTCTTTTTTTTGAAGTATGAACATATGTTAAGAAAACCCAAAAATAAACAAAATGCACAGTACTATTTATGTGACTATTTTTCAATTACTACTCATTTTTCCCTGTCTTTTTAAAATTGTCGCAATGTTAGACAATGTCCCCACATATAACAGAAGCTAGAAGGCTCTTGGCTTGCTAACCTCCCTGACCTGTGTAGCTCTTTCTTTCATTGACCCTGTGTCTTCTGGACTTTATTGATAATGAAGCTGCTGATTAGTAGAATAAATAAATGTTTGTGTTCTCATTTTCTCCAAGAGTAAATAAACAAATATCTGTGCTTTATTCTAAATCAGTTAAACTTTCAACTTCCCAGTAAATGTTCAAGCTCCTTTAAATAAGGCCTAATTGATATTTCTTTATGGATAAGGACATCATCAATGTTAAAATTAATTTCTGTAAATACTGGGATGAGTACCTATAAACAATGTCTGTTGTTTTACTCAAGAAATTACAATGACTTTTCAATAAACATCTCCTCTCTCTTGTTAGAGGGGAAAAATCAGTAGTGACGTTTATAGGAAGAGAAAACATAGGCATATTTAGACTACATGAAATTAAATAATAAGAAATGTACACAGCCCTTTATAATATTTATTTTAAACATAATACAACCATAATTATATCAGATATTAACCTTATGGAGATAAATTTTAGGTGGCAAGATATGATATATGCAATGCTATATAAAAATAAGTCACATTAAAATGAGATTCCCTGAATAGAAAAAAGATGACATTTATCTAATTGGTGAAATTAAGTGATTTGAATTGGTTATGAGTTTTAATCAAAGAAATGTAAAAATGTACCTTTCAGGTAATTAGTAATCCAACTTTCTAATTAAATATTACCTAATAAATATTTTAATCAGTAGAAAGGAAAAAATCTTATGGCTACAACAATCACCTTTGTAATAAGTAACTCTAAAATGCTTGAAATATTTCTCTACTATTTTGAATCCCAACCTACACTAATAATGTTTAAAATATACATTTTTTAAGCCAAATCTATCAGGCACAATTTTCTTTAAAAATGTGTTCACAAGAGATGAAAACAGGCTCAGCTAGCTTTCCTTGCTTTGTGACTCTTGGGCTCCCTTAACTTTTGTTAATATATAGGGCTAAAAATATATGTCTTTTGGTATTGTAAGATTGTTTTTTATGCCTCTCACTTCCACTTTTATCTAGACACTCTCTTTCCTTTGCTTCCATGCAGCACATCTTCCTTTGCCAGTACTTCGTTTAGAGAATGTCTATTCTTTAATTTTGAAAGTTCAGAGGTCCTAGACCACATCCACCTTCCCTATAGTCCTTTTGCGTGCAGGCAATTGTGGCCTGAGAAACTCTATCCTATTTTCGTCTTTTCCTTAAATTTACTCATTAAGTATAGAATCAATTTGTGGCTTTCTATCTTTGGAAACTTGATTTCTTGGTACTTCAGCTCTCAGGCTCATCAGATGAAGAGTACCCGCCCTCTGCTTTCTACCACACAATTAGTGGCACCCATGGGTTTTTTCAGTGTAAGTAAACATGTCTACTCATATTTGGAGGCACACGGAAACTTCTATGTCACTTTGCCTTGCTGTAGATTTTTTTTTCTATTCTGATTGTTATGTGTGGCAGATTCTACTTTTTAAAAATATTACTAGCAATATATGCCATCCCTCATGCAGTTCCAGAACTTTGCCATTGCTAGGGAAGACATGGACACACTCAGCCGCCATCTCCCAGCCCTCACCTAACTCTCTGCTTTTCTATTGTGTGCATATGTTATAATGTGTTTCTATTCTGCTAGACTTTAGGTCTAATGGAACATCCTTGGGTCTAGTGGAATGGCTGTACCTGGTAGCAAGCAGACATATCTGCTTGTCAAGGAGAAAACTGCACAGAGGTTGCTTTATACATGTTTTTTTTGTTGTTTTTTGTTCTTTTTTTTCACTCAGTGGCAAGGTCCCTTTCCCCTTAATTACCCACTCTTGGACAGCACAAATGTCTCTCCTTTGACTTGAATTGAGGTGTTGGGAGCTGCCATCCACAGATCCTGACCTGACCAATAGACCTCCCCGGGAAACTGGCTGTGATGGGGTCTTTTCTCCTGTTCTTTTAGACCCTTTGTGCTGTGTAATTAATACAGCAGTCATTTGCTAAAAGTCATTTTTGTGCCTGAGCCCATGTTCTCATGATGTATCATATAGCAACCAGCTCCATAGCCACTACTTTCCATCAAAAAGTGGAGTCTATTAAATTCTTGCCTCTCCCCTTGAAACTGAGTGGGTCTTTATGACTCACATAATTAATAGAATGCAATCTGAATGTCTCTGTTTGACTTCCAAGTCAAAATCACAAAAAGCAATAAGATTTAGTCCTTTTTCTCTCTCCTTCCCTCTCTTTTTCTTTCTGGTCGTTTGTCCTTGAAAGATAGCAGCATGTTGTAGGATATCCGAAGACACGAGAGGGCACTTACAGGTGTTAAAACTAGTAGCCACAATTGAAGTTTACTTGAAAACCAACAGCAACTGCTAAATGTGAGTTTGTGAGCAAACTTTCAGATGACTCCAGCTCCCAATGTTTGAGCTGTTCCAGCAGACTTAAATGGAGTGAAATTGGTTATCATTGTCAAGCCTACCCAAATGCAGATTTGTGGAAAAATGAAGTTGTAGATATCTTAGACCACTAAGTTTTGGGAAGGTGTGTTACATAGCAGTAAACAACCAAAATATTAGTATTTTGTTGTTATTGAAGGATTTGGGGATATTAAAAATTACCACAGTAACCTCAGAAGTACTTACTATTAGTGGAGTACAACTTATTAATATTATTATATGACTAACACTTTTTTGAATAATTTTGTTTAATTTTGGTGCTATGTTGATAATAAACTAATTGTTAGAAAGGTTATTTCATATGGCTATGACATTTATGAATTATCTATTTGTTCAAATAGAAAGAAGTACAAGATACAACAGATCAGTTGCTCAAATAACTCTTTTAAGTAATACAATACAATAAAATAAGTAGACACATAACAACAAAATTCCATTTTATTAGATAGTGGTATGATGTCCTGAGACATATAGTTATATCAAGAGTAAGTGTACAAGTTTTACTATATTCAATTATTTAATGTTCATTAAAATGATTTAACAATTCAGGTATGTATTATGGTATAAATTGTTATTGAATGAATTTATTTTCAAGATTCCATTTTCATAGAAAAATAAATACTATTAAAGGATTTATGCAGATATACAAATATCATGGATGTGTAAACTAAATGATTGAACTTGGAATCAATGTTATAACCTCAATTTTTCTTCACAAAAATTCCCATTACACTTCTGGTGGTGTAATTGGAATACGATAGGAGTAATAGCCATTTAAAAACTTTATTAAAATGTGTTTTCCAATGGTTGCAATTGCCTATGATCTAAAGAAGTTGTAGAATAGACAAGATTTTTTTTAAAAAAGGTAAAAATATTTAATAATAAAAAGTGAAGATGCATAAATTAGACTGACTTCCTCCCCAAAGCCATGATTCCTTAATGCTTGTAAGAATGTACAAATATATTTTTTCACTATTTCTATTAATTTACCCAAGTGTTTTCTAAACATTTGTCCTAAATAAGTTCAAAGCTTTTATTGAAATTAATACAATAATGTAACAGTAAAAACAGTTAGTGGATAGGTATTTCAACCACTCTCCCCCCAGTTTACTAGATAACTTTGATTTTTTTAAAGGAATCCATTACTACTAATTGTAAAAACATTCTAGCCCCACTTAGAAATATGTGAATAAGGAGAGTATGAAAATACAACTATTAAAATGATGGCTTTTCATTGAAAGGACTTGAAACTTCCTGCTGATACTGAAATACCTACAGAATGGTCAGCAATTTGCTCAAATTGCCAAATATTATTAGAAGTGATTCATACTGTGAAAATTACTTTGTGTTAAGATCTTTAGAGAAAACAAGAAAATGGAGTACAGATTCATGTAAATATGTATACCTTTGGCTTTGTGATTTTTTTAACTGCAAAAACAGATTAGACAATTAAATATTCAATAAAATTGGGCCAAAGAGCTCTTTTCTAAGTTATAGTTATCATATGCTTGCTCATGGGACATTTTTTAAGGGCTCAGGACTATTTTAATTTCTCTCAGAACTATTTAAAAAATTTTTGAATACTTGAACATGTGAGAAAAAACTATATATCTCATCAATGTTATAGTTTCATACATTTTAATGGATTTCTTGTTCCCTAGCAGTGATTCTATATTTAATTTTCTAACTCAATACAGACTTAGTAAATGATTTGAACAGATTTAATGTAATGGTATTGCATTTTAAGGTATCTGAAATATTAAAAAATTTCCCTTTATTGGGAAATTTGTAAGTTAACAACTAGAGCAAAATTTTAAGAGTTTTATATTTGGCAAAATTGTAAAAGAAATAATGATGTCCAATTGTTAAAATTGCTATATTATATTTATTAAGAAAGCTTGGAAAATATGTTAGTTTGCATTTAGATTGTTTGACACGTTCTTTATTATTAGATGTATGGATATATTTCATATACACGTTTGACTCTTCATACACACGTTTGTTTCATTAGCTCTGAGGAAGCTAACGAAATTGAAGTTCATTAGCAATGAAGCAAGAGTTATTAATAAATATTATAAATATTATTATTAACCAAAATCATAAGACAACATCAGAATGAGAAGGGGAACAGACACAAGCATCACCACTGATTTGGTGTCAACAGTCATTCTTAGGTAATAAAAGTCTAATTTTATTCAATCATGTGATTAAAGGCTTGGACAATGGTGGTGAGAAAGTAGACTTTTTGTTCACAGTTTACATGCTTTTTTCTTTTTTAATCATATGCACACTTTTTTTTTTTTTTAGGAGGTACCGGGGATTGAACCTCGGACTTCATACATGGAAAGCAAGAGCTTATCCACTGAGCTACAACTGCTCCCCTAAACTTTTGTAAAATCTGTGGGTCAGAATCTTTTTAAATATATCTTGAAATGTGGGTGTTATATCAACAAATATCTAAAGGAGAGAACTTTGAGTCAATAGAACTAACTGAAAATATGTAATAAAACCTGAAGTCTTATGGACAGTTACAGTTACTTCATCTTAGCCATATGGCTCAATAAAAAAGAACTAGAACTCTGTTTTGCTTTTCACTTTTATCATGTGACTTCCTTTTTCACCTACTTATTCCTCAGCTTTTAAATTAAAAAAAAAATTCTTCTCCACATGTAAGTAGTCAATTGAATACTATAATCCTCCCAGTCACTATATTTAGACACTCAAAAACATTACAAATGATTTATCAAAAAATTCTTCCCATACTAATTGTTTGAGAAAGAAGGGACTTTTCTGTTAAGTCTATTAATACCATTTCCTAATTTCCATAAGAAGGAGGTTATTAATAGTAATGCTCATTAATGAGTATCTTTCAAATCCAATAAGCACATCAATACGAATACTTGGATTGTGGAATAGACTCTTTTAATCTAAGGTCTTGGTTTCTAATTACAGTTGTTGCTTTAAATTTGTTACTTAGAGCACTTTTATTGAATTTTCTTATTAAGTGAGGGTCTTTATTTTGTGTTTTAAGTTTTACTTTAGACCTAAAATTGAGTGGTCCAATACCAGTTTTTTGTTTTTTTTATAATATACTTTTTTATTTTTTAAAGAAGATACTTAGATTCTATAAAAGTTATATAAAAAATGGGGGATTCCCATATGCCCTGTTCCCTACTGCTCCCATATTTTTCCACATTAACAACATGCTTCATTAGCATGGTGCATTTGTTAAAATTGACTAACACATTTTGGAGTATTGCCACTAAGTGTAGATTATAGTTTGCATAGTAGTTTACACTCTCTCCCACACAATTTTTTAAGCTATAACAAGGTATATAATGGCCTGTATCTGTCATTGCAGTGTCATTCAGGACAATACCCAAGTCTCAAAAATGCCTCCATATTACAACTTTTTTCCCTCTTCCTCCCCTCAGAAACTCCAGTGGCCACTGTCTCCACATAAATGATAACAGTTCTTCCATTGCTAGAATCACAATACATCTAGCTCTGCCACATTCTCTAATGGGACAACAAGAATTCCAAGAGTACAGAGGCAGTGACTACTGAAGGAAGATGAACCACTGATGAGCCCTTGATAGTGATGACTCTATTATGAACCTTTACTTTTGAAACTGAAACTTAGGCTAGTATTATATGGTGCCTAAGAGTTATCTCCTGAAAGCCTTCTTCTTGCTCAAATGTGGCCTCTCTCTAAGCCAAACTCAGCATATACATGCATTACCTTCCCCGTGGCATGGGCCATGACTCCTGACTTCCTGGCACCGAGGGATTATTACCAAGTACCAACTAGCAATGCAACTGGAAAAAGACCTTGACCAAAATGGGGAAAAGGTAAAAACAAGTGAGTTTATATGGCTAAGAGACTTCAAAGTGAGTTGGGAGGTCATTCCAGAGGTTACATTTATACACGTCTCAGTAGGATCTCATTGACTGCCAAAGTAAATATTGTCTCAAATATCAGGGCTCCTGAGGGCTCTGGAGACACCCAGGCACTATGGGCAGGGCAGACAGCTAAGGAGTTTGGCACCCAGCCAGTGGGCCCTACTTTGAAATTTATGCTTCCCACAGTGACAGATTTGGACTCAGTTGTGATTTTCCTACACATGGCTCTTCTGCCCTTTCTATTTGAACCTATAGTTAGTCCTAGAGTTGATAGGTATATGTCCAAGAGACTTAAATCTTTAGGCTGTCCATGTGTGAGTTGGGCCCTGAATCTCAACAGCATTGCAACACCCACTCTTCAGTTCATTGGACTCAGTTAGGACAACTAACAAGGAGATGATGATGAACAACAACCATCCAAAGAACAGAGAGTGTCTGCAACTGCAAGCAAGATAGTCCCATCCATCTGCCCCATGAGATCTAAGCCCCCTCTCAATTAGAGGTGGAGTGGGCATCACCATCCCAAAATCCTCAGGATTGGGGAACTAACAATAAACCAGAGTAGACTTACTGTTATTCTACCAACACCAGTTTTTATAATGGCTCTTAAAAGTCTTACTACAAAATATGGTTAAGATAATTTGTTTATCTCAAGCAAATTTTTAGATTCATATGGAAGACAGAAATGCTTTCTTTTTTATTAATAAACCTCTAACATATATTAAATAGTGTTTCTGTAAATAGATTTTACCTAAATTTCAACATCATTAATTAAACTCTCAAAGTCTCTTAAATATTACACTATAAAAGATTCTTGAGTGCTTCTTTGACAGCACTTCACTTCAAACAGTTTTCTTCAGTTTTATTTAAATATTTTTTAAGAGAAAGCAAGAGTGAGAATAACACTGCTAGCTGATTCTCACCATAGATGCTACATGTTGTATAATACTCTGAAATTAAGAAAGGGGTGATTTTCAGTGCAAGAATATGTTGCTTTGTTATTCAATTAATATTTTGTTTCATAATGAAAACTGAGTCCAAATACAATGTTTAATTATTTTAAATAAGAATATAACCTCAAAAATTTTATGAAAACCCTGTTCTAAGCCAATACAATAATTCTCAGATCCTTACTTTATACTTAATAATAATCTCATTCAATTGATTTGTATCTACCCTGGTAACTAGGTATGTGGCTGTAGACACTCAGTTTCTGTCCTATTGTAGAATAGTCACAAACTTAATGAATATTAGTGTATATAGGAATTTGCATATATTTCTATTTTCCTGTAAAAGAAATTTGTTTTATGTGAAAACTATATTTACAACCATCTGAGCTAGAATACGAGTCATGCCAAAATGTGAAAAAGAGAAATGTTTCATATTTCCTACAAGCTAAATGATTCCAGGATAGTTATTCTTCACCTTCAGTATGAGGAAGAATCATCTAGAATTTCTATTAGAATACTAATAGCTAGGCTTTTCTCTAAGATTTTGATTTAGTTAGGTATATTTTAAATATGTTCTCTGAATGATATAGGTGGTCCTTAGACCATATATTTAGAAACATTATTCTAAGAGGCAGTAATCTTTGTTTTATGTTTTTAAAATGTGGGTTGAATCACTTTTTGTATTTGTACTAGTTAGGGATTAATTGTTTCTAATATACACCTCAAAACTGACTGATATCTTTAGTCAGAATTTAAAATAAAAGTTGATTAAATAAGTATTAAGCAGCTTAAAATGTTTTATATTTATATTCTGATATGGTTTGCACATCAAGTTTTTAAGGTCACTTTCCAAATTTTACTGACTTAAGGAAATATATTTCTATAAGGGAAGGGGATAAAAATTCCCAGTAAAGATTGTTTCAATATTAAAGCTGTCAGGGAAATGTAAGGGCAGCCAGAGAACTTGATTAATTAATGCGTGCAACTGGGATCAAATTGTATAGGTCAGCTGCTCCAAATATTTCAGGGTTGATGAGAAATTAGGATCACTAATAAATGAAGAGTGAGTGACATCAAATTAATGATGACTTTAAATCTTCTAGGGTATTGAACTCATCAGTTGAGCTTATCCTTAATAAGCAAGGCAGCAAAGAGGAATCCATGCAATTGGAAGCAGCATGCATGCAGTAAAATCAACTCTTAATAAAACAGACATAGTATATTTTATTTGGACTTAGGCACCTTGATAAAAAAATAAAGCAAACTCAATTAAAAAATAAACTTTAAAAAAGGTTACCAGTATGGCAAGGTTAAAAGAAATCCAGTGTATTAGTCAGCCAAAGGGGTGCTGTTGCAAAGTACCAGAAATCTGTTGGCTTTTTTAAAGAGTATTTATTTGGGGTAAAAATTTTAGTCCTAAGGCCCTAAAAAGTACAATTTCAAGGTTGCTTTCTCCCAAAGTCAGTTGTCACATATTAAACAAGATGGTGGGCAATCTCTGTGAGGGTTCTGTCTTCCTCTCTCTCAGCTCCAGGCTGGCATAGGTCTCAAATCTTTCCAGGCCTTATCAGCTGCTCAGCTGATCTGTTCTCTTCAGTGGCAAACAATCAGGTGAATGGCTCATCTCTCCCTGGGGCTCCAGGATCAAAACTGACAAAGTTCTCTCTATTTTCTCCCGTGTCTATGGAACTCTCTCCCTTCCTGTGTCTTCTTGAGTGAGTGTCCATTTATATCAGGCCACTAAGGGGGTGGGGGCTTAACCTTTGAATTTAATACAATAAAAGGGTATCATGCCCAGAGGAACAGACCAATTTACAAACATAATTTTTCTCTTTTTCGGGGATTCATAAATAATATCAAACTGCCATATTCCACCTTCTGAATCCCAAAAAAGACAGTGCAATATTCCAAAAACCTTATTTCAGTAACAATGCTAAGTACAAAACCACGTCACACTCGGTTTATAGAAATACAGTTTGTCTTGGGGCAACATTCCCCCTGGCTGTAGACCTGTGAAACTTACAAACACTTTATCTGCTTACAATATACAAAGGGAAAGACATAGGATAAACATTTGCATTATCATAAGGAGTATTGGGTAGGGAAACATAAGTCACTGGTCCCCAACAGTTCTGAAAATCAGCAAGGCAAACTCGATCAGATTTCAAAGTCTGCGAGTTATTCTTTTTTTTTTTTTTTTTTTTAAGATTTTATTTATTTATTCATTTATCCCCCCCTTGCTGCTTGTGCTCGCTGGGTCAGCTAACCACGCCGTGCGGGCAGGCTTGCCTTCACCAGGAGGCCCCGGGAACCGAACCTGGGGCCTCCCATATGGTAAACAGGAGCCCTACTGATTGAGCCACAGCCGCTTCCCTGCGAGTTATTCTTAAAACAGTTGTTTCTTTTCCTTGGGGCCTTATGGGGAACCACTCTTTAAATCAGGCTTGCCCAATGGCCATTTTCTTGATTCCACCTTCATAAAGCATCTGGGTGGTGACTAAGCTTCAGACCTCACCCTCCAAGAACATTGGGGTGATGGCCACACTTTCCTCAATCTCTGAGGTACATTCTCAATCCCCTTAGTACAGTGAGGTGGTGGCAACATTCTCCCTAATCTCTGGCATACAGGCCCAGTCCTCTCAGATCAGTGAGCTGGCAATCTGGCCTTCCTTAATCTATGGGGAACAGGCCTATCCCCCTCAGAGCACTGGGGTGGTGACCACGCTCTCCCCAACCCTTGGGGAATGTGCTCTATCCTCTCTGTAGCCTTCAGCAGCAAGTCTTCCTGAATAGCAGATTTGAATATCCACCCTCTTCCAGTGCCAGAGCGAACTTACCCTTCTCCTTACACATGAGTGAGGTCCCTCTCTTGGCCCAAGGGGATGTCTTAATCCCAGACTTCATCTTCCATGGTTTTCCTCTTAAATCTGTTTTCCCTTCCATCTCTCCCTTCTCTGTTCCTTTTAGTCCAGGTTAACAGTGATTTTGTTCAAACAGATTTCACAAAAATGTATTAGTTTAGCATGCAGGAAGCAAGAGTCCAAATCATCAAACAGTAAGACTTTCCACAAGTTTTTCCTGTGTAATTGCACTTTTAATCCTGACTTACAAGTTCCAAGTTTAGTTAATTCCTCAAATGGGGCACTATTATCTGAGGGCTTGATTTCCAAATGTGTGGAATTTCTGAAATTAGTTTCTGGCTTCTTTGTGCCCAACAATTCAGTTCTTAGCTTATCTCTTTCCTCTAATATTTTGCTATAAACTGCAAGGAGAAGCCAAGCTGCATTCTCCAAATTTTAATTTGGAAAGCTCTTCAGCTAAATGTCCAGGCTCACTATTTTCAAAATTTACCTTCCATATAACATCAAGAGTCAATCTTGCTAAGTTTTCTGCAACTTTAAAACATGGACTGCCTTTCTTCCAGTTGTCAATAATAGTTTCATCACTTCTAAGGCCTCATCAAGTGTCTTTAGTGTGCATATTCATACCAATAGTCTCTTCAAAGCAAAATAGGCTTTTCTATCAAGCATCTCACAATTCCTCCAAAAAATACCCCTTACCCATTTATAAAACTGTTCCAGCATTTTTGGAAAATGCAAAAGCATGATCCCACTCTCCTGGTACCAAATTCTGTATTAATCAATCAAAGGGTTGCTGATACAAAGTATCAGAAATCTGTTGGCTTTTATGAAGGGTATTTATTTGGGGTAAAAGCTTACAGTCCCAAATCCCTAAAGAGAACAACTCAAGGTTGCTTTAAGTCTATTGAGGGTGGTGGGCCACACTTATGGGAGATGTTTGTGTGGGATGTGGTGGGAGGTGTGGGAGGTGGGCAACATGGGAATCCCGGTGGGTTCCGTGTAATATTTTAGGTAATCTAAGCACCTATTAAAATATATTTATATATATATAAATAACATTTTTGTAAGCAAATGCACATATATGAATATATATTTACATATCATTTTACAAATATTGGTATGTATTATGAAATTTTTGATTTTTACCCACAATAACAAATAAATAAATTAAAAAAAAAAAGTCAGTTGTCACATATTGAAGCAAGATGGCAGGTGATCTCTTGAGGGTTCAGCCTTCCTCTCTCTCACCTAAAGGCTGGCATTGGTCTCTTTCTTTCCAGGCCTTATCAGCTGCTAAGCTGCTCTGTTCTCTTCATTGGCAAACAATCAGGTGAATGGCTCATCTCTCCCCAGTTTCCAGGATCAAAACTGACAAAGTTATCTCTATCTTCTTTCATGTCTATGGAGCTCTTTCTCCCTGTATCTTCTTGAGTGAGTGTCCATTTATATCAGCCCACCAAGGGGGATGGGGACTTAACCTGAGCCATGCCTTACTGATGTGGTCAAATCAAAGCCCTAATCTTTTATCAAGTAAACTTAAAACCTTTGAATTTAATACAATCAAAGGGTATCACACCCAGAGTAACAGACTAATTTACAAACATAATTTTTCTCTTTTTGGAGCATTCATAAATAATATCCAAACTGCCACATCCAGGCATGCTTTAAATATTTTGGAATCCTCATGATAGGCCCTAAGTATAGAAAATTATCATAAATCTTTGTAAATAAAGTAGACATTAAACAAAAGAAGATATTTAATACCAATTTAATTAAAGGGAACACATGGACTAAATAGATACTAACAATTAAATTTGTTGTAAATAAGAATTATGAATAAATTTAAAATTCTATGATATTTATTATAAGTCATTATATGATCTGATGAAATTTTACCATATCAGTCTCATCTCTCATTACATCCCTCCTCACTTCACCCCACCCCCATAGACATTTCACTTCAGGAAATTTAATCATTTGGTTCTCCAAACTGGCTTACATTGTCTGAATATCTTTCCCCTGTCTTTCCTTTAGCTAGCTAAATCTTATTAAAACTTTGGACCTTAGTTTATATGACATGTCCTTTCAACAGAGTTCCCTGAATTTCTTTCTGGGTTAAGAATATTTCTATTTTCTTCCACATCACTATGTGTACCATCATAGGTCCAATCTGCCTGAGATGTCTGTTCTACTGGGTTTTTGAAGGAAAAGGACCTGTTTCTCTTATGTATCATTTCATTCCCAACATCTAGTAAAATAGTCTGTAAATATTTACTGAGTGAGTGAAAGGTCCTGTTGGTCTATTAAACTTCTTTTCTTGGAATATTAAGAAATTATATTGATGTAGATTGTGGGAACATGGCCAACAGGTTAGGCAGAGGAGGCTCAGCTCTCACTAAAACACGCGTGAAAGAGCCAGAGGCTGTCTTAGGGACCTGCTTAGCAGACCAGGACACCGCTTCACAATTCCCAGCAAAATGAATGTATTAATCAGCCAAATGGGGTGCTGATGGAAAATACCAGAAATATGTTGGCTTTTATAAAGGGTATTTATTTTGGGTAAAAGTTTACAGTTACCAGGCCATAAAGCATAAGTTACTTCCCTCACCAAAGTCTATTGCCATGTGTTGGAGCAAGATGGCTGCCAACATCTGCCAAGAGTTCAGGCTTCCTGAGTTCCTCTCTTCCAGGGACTTGTTTCTCTCCAGGCTCAATTTCCCTGCTCTCTCCACAAGGCCAGCTGTAGACTATCAGACAATTGGCTCTGTCTCTCTCACCAGGGCTCCATTGTCTCCAAGCTCAGCTGCCCAATCAAAGTCCTAATCATAATTTAATCAATTAAAAGTGATACCTCTGACAGACCAGTTTACAAATATAATCCAATAACTATTTTTGGAATTTATAAACAATGCCAAACTGCTACAGTGAGGGACAGAGAGATGAAGAAGCTGAAACAACAAGCTGTGAGTTATTAAGCCTCCCAGCCACTGGAAAGGGCTCCCTTCTCCCACCCCCAAGACATTAAGCAGGGTAAAACCCTGGTGAATTGTATCTGAGAGGAGAGTAGACATCTTCCTCCCTGCTAGCTGCTTTGGATATATATAGAACAGAAAGGTGCTCTGCGTAATCTAGGAGGGTACTGGACAGATCAGGAAGCCAGGCAGAAATTGTGGGTTGCTTGCCCTGATGGCTGGAAGCAGCACATGTACCCTGACCTCAAGGCTGATAGCCTAGGTGGAGCCCCTGGCTCCCTGCTCCAAACGGAGTGTGATGACAGATTGCCTGTGAGGAAGAGGGGTCTGGGAGGTTGGAGAGTGGTTTCTTGCAGTGAATTTAGCCAGCTAGGCACCCCTTGAATATCGGAAAGAACCCCCACTCTACAGGGAGAGGGGAGAGGTTTCTCCTCAGGCAGGCTGTCATGCCTAGTCACCTAGGTAAACAGAGGAATTACATCTGAAAGGAGGCAGAGACAGGTGGCTGATCAGCAGGGAGGGCTCTGGCAGATTGCAGGGAATCTAACCTGCCCAAGGGAAAAAAGATGGATAGCCTTCTGAAAGACTACCTTAAGAAGAAAGATTAGCTCAGTGGAAGAATTCCTGTCTAGCATATATGAGGTCCCTGGCTCGATTCCTAGATCTTCTTTGTGAAGTGATCCATTGGGTTATTAAGCATCCAGTTGAAACTTTATGATGGAGAATGTATAGATATTCTCTTTCTATTAGCTTTTCTTGGATCTCTCTCTCTTTTTTTTTTTTTTTTTTTAAGGCTCTTTTTAAAAATTTTCCTTATTTTACTCACTAAAACCCAGTTCAAAACCTGCAGAGGGAAGGCTGCAAGATGATTGATTGATGAACACCAGCAGCCTGAGAAGATCCTTTGGGGTCTAGGAGAGAAGTCTGTTTTTCCATGTTTATTTTTATTTTTTTATTTTTTTGCTTCTTTCTCCTTTTTTAAAAATGAGCCACTGCTGTCTTGTTTCTTTTTTATAATGTTTCCTCTTCCTTTGTTTCTGTTTGCTTGTTTTATCTTTTTTTTTCTCTCGATTACTGATTTTCTCTACCTATGCTATTTCTTTTCTTTCCATCTTTATATCTTCTGTTTTCTGTTGTTGTTCTTTCATTCCACCTGTATTTGTTTTTATTTCTATCTCTCCTTTTTTTGCTCTGTTTTCTTTCTATTTCTTTTTACTTTTCTTTTCTTTCTCTTTTTCCTTTTTCTTTCCCCCTCTTCTCACCATTCCAGCCATTTAATTCATTCTAAATATTTTTTTCCCTTTTTTGTTTCTTCTTTCATTGTTTCTATTCTACTTTTCTAATCTTATTCCTCTGTACTTCTTACTCCAGTTAATTTTTTAATTTCCTAGGTCATGTATGGTTCCTCTCCTATCTTTTACTATTAGTATTACTATTATCCTTTTTCTCTTCCTATATCTTTACTTTTCTCTAGTCCTAATTTTTTTTCAAGGAAACATAGACAACAACAATGAAACAGAATAAGAAGAACAAAGTGTCAAAGTAAAACCTTACTAAATCCACAAAAACAACAACAAAATAAAAACAGAGAGAGAGAAACTAATCAAGATAAACAGATTCTTAGACACCAACAAAAAATTATAAGCCATACTAAAAAACAGGAAGACATAACCTAGTCCAATGAACAAACTAACAACCAGAAGGATATGCAGAACATGGAACAACTAATCAGAGGTGTCCAAACAAATAACACTTCACTTCACATTGGTATTAGGGTGATGTTGGCATTATAGAATGAGTTAAGCAATATTACCTCCACTTCTATTTTTGGGAAGAGTTTAAACAGGATTGGTGTTAGTTCTTTCTGGAATGTTTTGTAGAATTCACCTGTGAAGCTGTCTGATACTGGGCTCTTCATAGTTGGGAGTTTTTTGATGACTAATTCTATCTCATTGTTTGTGATTGGTCTGTTGAGGTCATCCATTTCTTCTTTTGGCAATGTAGGCAGCTTGTGTGTTTCTAGGAATTTGTCCGTTTCCTCTAAATTAATCCATCTTCTTGGCATATAATTTTTCAAAGTATCCTCTTATGATACTCCTTATTTCTGTGGGGTCAGTGGTGACATCCCCTTCCTCATTTCTTATTTTATGTATTTGTGTCTTTTCTCTTTTTTTTCTTTGTTAGTCTAGCTAACAAGGGTTTGTCAATTTTATTAACCTTCTTGAAGAACCAGGTTTGGTTTTGTCTATTTTTTCTAGTGCTTTCTTACTTTCGATTTCATTCAGTTCTGCTTTAATCTTTGTTATTTCTTCCTTTCTACTTCCTTCGGGGTTAGTTTGTTGTTCTTTTCTAATTCCTCCAGGTATGCAGTTAGGTCTTTGATTTTAGGCATTTATGGCTATGAATTTCCTTTTCAGTACTGCTTTTGCTGCATCCCATAGGTTTTGATACATTGTGTTGTCATTTTCATTTTTTTCAAGGTAGTTACAGATTTCCTTTGCAATTTCCTTCTTGACCCACTGTTTGTCTAAGGGTGTGTTGTTTAACTTCCATATCTTTGTGCCTAATCTGCTTCTCTGCCTCTTACTGTTTGTCAGCTTAAATCCATTGTGCTCAAAGAAATTATTTTTTATAATTTCAATCTTTCTGAATTAATTGAGAGTTGTTTTGTGGCCTAGGATATGGTCTATCCTGGTGAATGATCCATGTATAATTTAGAAGAATGTATATCCCACTGTATTTGGGTGTAATGTTCAGTATATGTCTAATATGTTGTGGCAGTTTGATTTTATTGATGAATTCCAAGAGGTAATATTGGATTGTGTTGTAAACTGTTTTTTTCCTCTGGGCATATTAGAGTGTATTGGATTCAGAGGTTTAACTTTTACTTAATTAAATTATGATTAGGGCTTTGATTGGGCCACATTAGTAGAGCATTGAGTCCCTACCCCTTGGTGGGTGGGGACTCACAGAAAACAAACATGGCAAAAACAGAGTTGGAGTTTTGATGTTTGAGTTTCGATGCTGGTGTTTTTTTTTGTTTTTTTTTTTTATAAAGAGTATATATTTGGGGTAGAAGCTTACAGTTACCAGGCCCTAAAGAGTCCAACTCAAGATACCATAAGAGGTACTTTCTCACCCAAAGTCTGTTGCCACGTGTTGACACAAGATGGCAGGCAATGTCTGCGAGGGTTCAGCCTTCCTTCTTCTTCTTAAAGTCCATGCTCCCAGCTTCTTCTGATTCCAGCTGTAGGCTGGCATAAGGTTTGTCTCTCTTCCTGGGGTTCATTTCTTTCTGGGCTCAGTTGCTCTGTTCTCTCCACAAGGTCAGCTAGACTATCAGGCTCATCTCTCTTCCCAAGGAGCACTCTCTCTTCCTGCCTATCTGCTTCTGTGTTCTCCTCCTCCATGTATTTACTTCCCTTTGATTGAGCATCCATTTATATAGCCCACAGCTGTAGGCTAGCTGTAGGCAGGGACTCAAACCAAGTTGCCCTAATGATGTGGTCAAATAAAAGATCTAATCTTGATTTAATAAAGTAAAAGTGAAGCCTCTGAGTCTAATACAATCTAATATGCCCAGAGGAACAGACTAGTTTACAAACACAATCCAATATCTATTTTTGGAATTCATAAACAATACCAAACTGCCACACCATTTGATCCACAAGATCCCATTGCATCAAGGGAAAGCCCGGGATACCCTCAAAAGGCCTCACTATTGGCCCCTGAGAACTGACAGGTGGGGCAACCAATCAGAACAGCAATCACCTGGGGTCCCGCCCCAACACTATGAAAGGGGAGGAGGAAAGACTTTTAAAAACCCTGAGCTGGCGCCCCACGTGCACATCTCACTTTGCAGCACGCCCACAGTCCATGCCTTGGCCCATGGACTTTTCTCATTTTCTTGTTTCTTAATAAAATCTTTATTCCTTTGCCTACCCTATGGCATGTCCTTAAATTCTTTTACACGACATAAGCCAAGAACCTAGATGGCCAGAAACCAGAGCCTTCCGCTAACAATTCTACTCTGTGTGAAGTGGTATCTCACTGTGATTTTAATTCTCATTTCCATGATGAACTTTTCACATCATTATTGGAATATTGTAGATGTAATTTCATGATGAGTCTCTTCAAATGTTTTGGCTCTTCTTAATTTTTTCTTATTTTTAAATTCTAGAATATGTAAAACCATGTCAGATTAATGGAGAATATTTCTTTCTACCCCATAGCCTGCCTTACCATATTCTTCATTTAGTCTTTGGATGAACAGACATTGGAAATTTTTATCAAATCCAGTGATAAAATTTTTCCTGGTAAGATTAATGCTTTCTACAACATGATTAATATTTGCCTGCTACAAATTTTTTTTAAAAAGTTCTCTGATATTTTGTTCTAAAGCAAAATTAAAGGAGATCTAAATAATTGAAAGATATACAATGTGCAATGGTTTGATTTTGGTGTGGAACAAATTACCATGAATTTAATGCCTTAAAACAACTCCCATTTATCTTCCCACTCTATAGGTCAAAAGTACGGCCTGCATGACTAGGTTCTTTGGTCAGGATCTAGCAAGGCTGGACTTAGTGTGTCCCCAGACTGTGTCCCCAACTGGAACTCAAGATTCTCTTCCATGCTCACTCAAGATGTTGGCAGAATTCAGTTCCTTATGGTCATAGGACTGAGGTCCCATTATCTTGTTGGCTATCGGCTGGGCCTCCCTCTCAGCAACTGGATCTGCTCTCAAGTCTTATTCACATTGCCCTCTCTCAGCATGACAGATTACTTCTCAAGTCCAGCAGCAGATTCTCTCCCAGGATTTGAATCTCTCCCTTTGAAGGACCCAGTCTCTTTTAAGGGCTCACCATATTAGTTCCAGTTCAGCCTGTTTGGATTCCTGGTTTCTCTCTCACCATCCTCAGCAACACCTGCTCTTTTAGATCATTCTTGGCAAGCTCTTCCTCACAGTTGCAAGATGACTGTAGCAGCTTCAGCCTTCCCCTCGATGCTGGTGTTTTTGAGCTGGAGCCCTGGGAAGTAAGCACACAGAGGAGCTTGGTCGTGAGGAAGGAGAGAAGGCCCCAGGAAAAGAGACAAGCCATTTGCCTGACAGTTCACAGCTGGCCTTGTGGAGAGAAGGAAAGCCTACAGAGCCTCATAGTCTACAGCTGACCTTGTGGAGAAAACAGAGGCATTGAACCTGGAGAGAAAAGGCACCCCAGGAAAAGAAGGATCCGAGAAGCCTGAACTCTGGAAAATGTTGACAGCCATCTTGTTCCAACATGTGGCAAAAAATTTTGGTGAAGGATGAAACTTATGCTTTATGGCCAGGTACCTGTAAGATTCTACCCCAAATAAATACACTTTATAAAAGCCAACAGATTTCTGGTATTTTGGCTGACTAATATATAGGTCCAGGTCCTCTAATATATTATTCAAAGTCTTTGTTTCTTTATTGATTTTCTTTTTTTTTTTTTTTTTTATTATGGGTAAAAATCAAAATTCTCACAATACATACAAACATTTGCAAAATGATATATAAATATATATGCATATATGTGTATTCGCTCACAAAAATGTTATTTATATATATATATACATATATTTTAAGAGGTGCTTAGATTACCCAAAATATTACACAGAACCCACTGGGATTCCCATGTTGCCCACCTCCCACACCTCCCACCACATCCCACACAAACATCTCCCACAGTGTGGCCCACCACCCTCAATGAACTTACACATCCTGGAGCCTTGCCACCAACCATAGACCACAGTTCACACTGTAGACCACACTCTGTCCCACTCAGTTCTGAGTGGTGTGTGCTGATTTAAAATGGCCTACATCCGTTGCCATAACAGTACTCAGGATAACCTCCAACTCCCAAAGAAGCCCCTGTATTTCAACTGTTCATCCCCTCCCTACCCCAAAAGTGTCAAGTGGCCACTGGCTCCACCTCATTGTTATAATTTCTTGCATTGCTAGAATCACCATATGTGAACAAGAGAATACCATCAAGTCCACTCTAGTCCATAGTTCTTCCCCCAATCCTGAGGGGACTGGGATGGTGATGTCCACTCCAACTCCAAGTGAGAGAGGGCTTATATCCCATGGATATGGTGGGTGGGATGATCCTGCCTGCAGATGCAGGCCCTCTCTATTCCCGGGGATGGCCATTTCCCATCATTGTCTCCTCACCAGGTGACTTGGATGAGTCCATTGAGCTGTAGGGTAGGAGTTGCAGCTCCACCTAGATTTCATGCACACCTGGCACATAGGTAGGCGGGAGGCTCCAGTCTCTGGAAGTATACCTAAAAACTCCAGCATCGCATATAGGTTTTAATAGAAGGGACTGGTGAACCATGTGCAAGGAGTACTTATTTGAGTCTAATTCTGTCACTCTCAGGAGCACAGATTCCAAAATAGAACCCACTGATAAGGCATCAGTCTCTGGGGCTATCCCCCCTTATATAGGACCAGGGTGTCTCCGGAGCTCTCAGGAACCCCACTGAGTGGGGTGATAGGCACTTAGATGTTCTATGAGCTCCTACTGAGGTGTGCGTAAGAGTTACCTCTGGGATGACCTCCCGACTCTCTTTGAAGTCTCTTAGCCACTTGAACTCATTTGTCTTTACCATTTCCCCCTTTTATTCAAGGTCTTTTTCCAGTTGTGTTGCCAGTTGGCACTTGGGAAAAGTTTTCAATTAGCAATAATCGTGCCTCGGATAAACCTCATTGGCTACGATACTGCCACTGTGCAAAGCTGCCAGTTGGCACTTGGTATTAATCCCTCGTTGCCAGGGAGGCTCATCCCCGGGAGTCATGTCCCACGTTGGTGGGAAGGTAATGCAATCATATGCTGAATTTGGCTTAGAGAGAGGCCACATTTGAGCAACAAGGAGGCTCTCAGGTGGCAACCCTTAGGCACCCCACAACTGCAGGCTATGTCTCATTTACAAGAGCAAAGACTCACAAGGGTAGTCATCAATAAAAATAAAAATAAAAAAAACCATTAGTGGGTCATCCTATTTTGACAGGCACTGTCCATACACTCAGAGGACTATTGTTGCTCCCTTGGAGACTGTGACAGAGCTCTCCAGGCTAGGAATTCAGATTCCCTCATTTATTGTGTGATTATCGACCCATCGTGACCATGCCCCATCCCCCGATTCTTTGAATGATTTTGGATATCTTTCATATATATTCGGATGAACCAATCCCCACAACCCCCCCCCCAATAATCGCCCGCAGTACCCATTGTAACCCTTCTGTGATCCAAATCCTCCATGAACATTTAGTCCATAAAATAATCAAATACACTTACTAGGAAAAAGAAACAAGTGTGATAAGCGTACATGCAAGAGACAAACATAAGGAAACTCAGGGGGAAAAAAAAAAAAAGAGAGAGAGAAGGGAAAAAAACAAATAATCAAACAAAGAACAAAACAAAATAAAATATAATTAGTGGATTGGGACATTCAAAAAATGGGCAAAAAAGCAAAGGAAATGCCTTTAAAAATATATATATATATATATTCATTTTTTTTCCTTTCTCTTTTCTTTTTTCCCTTTTTTCCTTCCCTTTATCACTGTGTTATCAGATGTCTGGTGTGCCATGACACCTTCCTCCTCTCAATCCCCATTGTCTCTCAATTTTTCATTTAATTTTCAAAGAAGTTTAGGTCACAGCAAAGTCACACACGGAGTGCCAGAGACTCCCAGATGCCAAACCACCCCCCCTTCCCCACCCCATATTAACTCCACCCCCCTTATTTTTTGGTTTTAGCATTGTTATAACTGTGTCTCTTGACTGGTGAGTATAATCCATTATCATTCAAAGTTATAACTTGCAAGGAATTACTTACATTAGACATATTTTCTTTAGGTTTATGTATGCTATATGTTGTTTTTATTTCTCTTTTTATCTTTTTAGTTGTTCTTACACTCTCCTCCAACTCTCTCTCCTGTTTTTTTTTTTTTCCTTTGGACTGCAGAACTCCCTTTAGTATTTCTAAAGGAGGTTTCTTATTGACATATTCTCTTAATTTCTGTTTATCTGTGAATATTTTGAACTCTCCCTCATTTTTTAATGCCAGCTTTGCTGGCTAGAGACTTCTTGGCTGAAAGTTTTTTTCTTTTATCACCTTAACTATGTCATACCACTGCCTTCTTACTGCCATGCTTTGGATGAGAAATCAGCACTTAATCTTATCGAGCTTTCCTTGCATGTGATGGTTTTCTTTTCTTTTTTTTTTTTTTTTTTTTTTTTTTTTTTTTGCTCCTTTCAGTATTCTCTCTTCATCTTGAGCATTGAACAATTTGACAACTATATGTCTTGGAGTATGCCTGTTAGGATTTATACTGTTTGGGATGTTCTGTGCTTCCGTGACTTGTACATCCATCTCCCTCAATAAAGTTGGGAAGTTTTCAGCCATTATTTCCTCCAACACTCATTCTGTCTCCTTTCCTTTCTCTTCTCCCTATGGGATGCCTATAATGCATATGTTTGTGTGTTTCATGTTGTCATTCAAATCCTTAAGTCCCTGCTGGATTTCTTCTATTTTTTTACCTATCTGTTCTACTATCTGCTTGATTTCAGACGTACTGCTTCAACATTGATGATTCTTTCCTCTGCTTCTTCAAATCTGCTGTTATGTGTGTCCAGTGTATTTTTTTAAGATTTATTTTATTTATTTATTTCTCCCACCCCCTTGTTGTTTTTTATTTGCTGTGTCTGTTCATCTTTCTTGTTTCTTTAGGAGGCACCAGGAGCCAAACCCAGGACCTCTGATGTAAGAGCAAGGTGCTTAATTGCTTGAGCCATCTTCACTCCTTGCTTTTGCTGTCTCTCATTGTTTTTTTCTCCCTGTATCTCTTGTTGCCTCATCTCACCATGGCTGCTTGCCACGTCATCTCGCTGTTCCCCCAGGAGGCACTGGGAACCTCTAATCCTTGCTTTTTTATGTCTCTCATTATGCTTTCTCTTCTTGTGTCTCTTGTTGTGTCATCCTGCCACACCTGCCCATCATGCCAGCTTGCTGTCTTCTTTAGGAGGCACCAGGATCCAAATCAGTGACTGCCCATGTGGTAGACAGAAGCCCAGTCTCCTGAGCCACATCCACTTCCCACTTCCAGTGTATTTTTGATTTCTTGGATTGTGCCTTTCATCACCATCATATCTGTTATGTTTTTATATATGTTTACAATTTCTTCAGTATGTTCTTCCAGTGTCTTCTTAATGTCCTTAACTCTTCCTTCACATCATTAAGTGAAGTGGTAGTAAGTGAAGTAAATACTTCACTTAAAGTACATAGATTAAGTGAAATATATACTACCACAAAGAGCAGGGCTCCTCGACATCCAGACACTATAGTCAGGGCAGATAGCTCAGGAGTTTGGTGCCTTACCAGTGGGCCCTACTTTGGAAATTATGCCCCCTAGTGTGACAGAGTTGAACTCAGTTGTGGTTTTCCTACACATGGCTCCTCTGTCCTTCTAACTGAGTCTATAATTAGTACTAGAGTGGGTAGGTATACCTTGAAGAAACTTAAATCTTTGGGCGATCCATGTGCCAGCTAGTTCCTGAATCTCAATGGAGTTGAAACACCTACTTTCCAGTTCATTGGTCTCACCAGGACAACTAACAAGGAGGTGATAATGGACAACTACCATACCAAGGAACCGAGAGAGTCTACAGCTGCAAGCAAGAGAGCCCTATCCATTGGCCCTATGAGATTGCAGCCCTTTCTCAATTAGAAGTGAGGTGGACATCAACATCTCAGAATTCCCATGATTAGGGAATGAACTATGGACTAAAGTAGACTTACTGTATTCTACTATAGACTTATTGTGATTCTAGAAATGGAAGAAATTATATCACTGGTGTGAAGGCAGTGGCCACTGGACATTCTGAGGGCAGGGAGAGGGAAAAAGAGGTGTAATACAGGGGCATTTCAGGACTTGGGATTATCCTGAATGACATTGCAATGACAGATACAGGCCATTATATATCTTGCCATAACCTACAGAATTATGTGGGAGAGAGTGTAAATTGCAATATAAACTTTAATTCACATTAATAGCAAAACTTGAAAATGTGTTCATCAAGTACAATCAATGTACCTCACTAATGAAGAATATTGTTAATGTGGGGAAATGTGGGAGGTGTGGGTAGCAGGGTATATGGGAATCCCTATACTTTTTATGTGACATCTATATAATCTAAGTATCCTTAAAAATAAATAAATAAATAAAATAAAAAAAAGAGAAACTACATTCAGGAACTGATACTTACATAGCTCCTAAGATGCTTATCAGTGTATCCTTCTAATGTTGAAGGGCAGTTTAACAAGACCAGCCCATGGACTACTGTATTGGGTTAATTTTTGTCTACCAAAAGATAGATTTACAATTTTAAAATGGGAAAGAAAGAAACAAAATTAAAAAAATAATAATTCCAAGTTGTGATAGAAATTTCCACATAACATTCAGTCCATTTGTTAAAGCCAGGGAGAACTATAAAATTTCTCTCATGGTAAATTAAGAAGATGGTTACAGATGACATTTTCTGCTATTTTGAAGATTGCACTGTAGCTTCTGCTAACATTGGGGGAGGGTCATCCCCTAGGCTCTTGTGCAAATGTGTAGATGGAAAGACAACTGCAATAAAATCCCTTTGGAAAATTAGATTTTACACTCTACCAGATGAAGTTTGAGATCTAAGAGCTTCATATGAAATATCTTGATTTTGTTAAATAACAAAATACAAGTAATTTACATTTCAATACAAATGTGTATAAATACTGAAAATTAACCACCAATTAATTCTGCCACAATTGGCATTGGTCTAATAAGAATCAAACAGTTGTCACCTGGTTTACCCATTTGGAAAATGAAATGTACTACTTCAGAATTTACTTTTTTATACTTCTATTAAGAAATGTTGAAACTAAAGCAGAACATTGGGTATTACCAATTTCCAAACTTACCATATATAGATAAATAGTTGCTAATAGTTATTGAACCCTTCTACTAGTGTTCCTAGCATTTTTCTTAGTACTATATATGTACTAACTCATTTAATCCTTAAAAACACTAAATAATCAGCATTATTTTTTATACATTTTTGAATCAAGTAAACTGATAGAAGAAATTAAATTCTTCACATCAGTCAATCTATAAATGCCAGAGCTATAATTTTGGAACCAGGGTCTGCACACCTTAGAACTGTATTATACTGCTTTCCAATGATGTTTCTTTAACAAATGGTCAGTCTTTGTACTTACCACTGAGGATAAAGCAGCTTGAATAAATCCATTTTGACATTTTGCATTCCAAGAATTATATATTAGCTAATATTTTTGGGGCTATAAATGGGATATATATGTGTTAGCATATCTATAAAATAAAGAGGACTCTCATATTTACTTTCATCTTTATAAATAAAAGATATTGTTATGAACTTTTATCCTCGGTGCCCTACTCCTACACCATAACTGTAAACTTCCTATAATTTTCTTCTAAGTCTTCTGTTACATGAAGTAAGATTTTCTTTTAAGGCACACATAGGAACTTTCCTCTTCTTCATACAGTGCTTAAGTTAGGGATTTGAAGCCTTAAGCTTATGCTTTTCTTTTATAACTGTATCTAGCAAACTTAGGAATAATCAGCCAACATCATTATATTTTAATGCCACAAAACTGTTAAGGTGGCAAAAACACTCTCACCCAGAGTCTTACCTCATAAGCATTTTAGCTGCCATATCCAGTGGTGATATTTTGCATATTTCTATTAACAACTCACCCCATTGACTATCAGTGCCATATTGATTGTTGGAAATAGAGTCATTACTGCCCTTTAATCTAATCAAGTTATAGAACCAATTCCAAAAACTCCAGAACCAACTGAGTTATCTCATCCCCAAGAATCTGTTACTCAAGTACCACTTCTGGTACCAAAAGCTGTATTAGTCAGGGTTCCCTAGGGAAACAGAACAGACCATATATGTATATAGTTTTTGTAGGAATAGATTCATGTGACTGTGAGGATGGGTAAGACCAAATTCCATAGAGCAAGCTGAAAGCTGTGAAGTCCAAGGAAGACCTTAGATGAATTCCCCAGGAGAAACTGGCTGGCTAGAGAAGAGTTGGAAAGCTATGTTTCTGAGATTGGCTAAGGTACAGTGATTCAAATTTATAGATACATATTTTGCCCTATGATACTTAAAATCTAAGTAAAGAAAAACAGAAATGTAAGCAAATAATTGCCCTTCATTGTCATTTTTCTTTTATATAGCACTTATTAGAATGTTAGGAGAATAGGAAGAATTGACTATCTAGGACTGCCTGATTACCAAAAGTTACGAACTTGGTCTTGATTGGATCAGTAGGAATGTGTAAGACAGAGAAAGTGAGTAGGAATGGAATTATTGGCCAATGTATTTAAAGTGCAGCTTTTTTATGGTTTAAAGTGCCTGGGATCTTCAAATCAAACCATTCATTTTTTAATGAAATTGTGGAACAATCATAGACAAATGTCTACATAAAATATTGTATTAGTTATGGTTCTAAAAGGAAACAGAATTGGTAGGAAAAACAAATTTGGGACTGGCAAGTCCAAATTCCTCTGGGAAGGCTGCAAGTTAGGAACTCAGGTGAATGTTTCTATGATTGTCCCAGGAGAAGCTGGCTGAAGTAGAGGTGGGAAGTCTTTGTTCTGACTAATGAAGTCATCAGTTCCCACTTTAAGGTTTTCAACTAAATTGAACAAGACCTCTCTCTTGCTGCAGGACAACTTCCTTTGTTAATTAGAGATGTAATCATCATAGATGCAATCAACTGACTGATTTAAATCCATAAAATAATTTCATGGTAATAATCTTGACCAAACAACTGGACTCCATATCTAGCCAAGTTGACACATGAACTTAACGACCACAAATACTAAATAATATTAGGACTGAACCAAGATTGAAGGTGTTTAATTAATAGTTTACTTTTAAAGCATGTAGTCATAGCAATAATTTTTCTTCCTAATTTGGTAATTATCATAAACTCTTATAAAGGTTTTCATGATAAATTTAAGAAATTAGCAAAATTGTATCACTGGAAAGAATCTTCTTGTTCATCTAATTTACATTCCATACAGTGCAGAAGTTTCTTCTATAGTTATATAGTTGCAATATCTACTTACACAATTCTAATGAATGGAAGTTGTCTACCTGGCTACATGTGAGTTTTATGCTTGGAAAACACTAATTTCTAGAAAGCTTCTCTTTGCATTGAGTTTAAATCTGCTTCCATGTTAGCAACATTTATTATCTTAAGATTTTTCCTCTAGAACAATACAAAATAAATTTTAACATATTCACATAGCAATTCTTAAAATGCTTGAAGACAGCTACCAGCTTGTTTTGCTTTGTTTGTCTTCTTATCATCAGGCTAAGCATAAGCAATTTCTTTAAATGTTATTTATTTATTGTCATTTCCAGAACTCCATATATCACTTATCTTTACTCAATTCAACTACTCTAAATGGAACCTCTATCTTCTGTTGATTATCTTATTAATATTTGAGGTATGATCATGAACAGAAAAGGATAAGAGAGTGTGAATGGATTGGTGTAACTTTGACCTTGATGCTGGAAGAGTAATACAAAAAAATTTATCCTCCATGCTGGAGACCATAAGTGGCATTTAAGTAATCACATCTGTATATTTGGTTTAGAATTTGAATGTATATCTGGAAAAAAAAATCCAACTATTTCCAAGCCCACGTGTTCCATAAGTATTGAAGACTGCTATTCCCAGAAAAATGTGTATAAAAACAAAAGAATATTCTTTCCTGAAATCTCATCTATTTAGAGTAGCACATGTGAAATTCAATATTTTTATCTGGTTTTCCATAATATGTGCTTTATTAAGGCTGTTTCCTTTTTGTTTTTACACAGCCTTCTTTCTTTATTTCTTGCTTTCAAGATTTTATTCTTAATCCAAACAAAATTCCTCATGATTATTATATTTCTTATATTCTTATAGGTAAAAGCAGCATCTAGAGACAGTACATTATAGTGAAATCTGAAAGATTACACTTGAATAAATTACCAAAAGTTCTTTTAAATATCTCATATGTAATCACAACATAGGATTAGAAGGTTTAAAACATGAAAACTATAAAAATAATAAAGGAGAAATAATCATAAATATTTGGTAGAATAATGATTCATTAATGACAGAGAACTTTTGCTTATTGTGGAAAATATAACCACTATGAAAGTAAAAATCAATTAAAAATGATTTAGATGTAGTTTTCTAAAGCCAGAAGGAGGTTGTTAAATGCTGAAATATATGAGATGCAAGTTCAGAACCAATTAAGAGGAAGACAAAGGGGCCAAATAGATTGTGTTACCCTGGTACATGGTAGCCCCCAATAAACAATATGACTAGCATTCATTTTCATGTATGGTCCCCTTCCCCAGTTATCCCATGACTTGCTTTAGAGCAGAACTATCCACTTGAGCACAATCAACTCATAGAATTGTGAGAAATATAAAAATTATTTTAGTAATAAGACATTAAATTTTGGACTGATTTTTAACTCAGCAATAGGTTACTGAAGCACAAATGTAGATCAGAGTGGCAGAGTTGTTGGAGAACATGGATTAGATGTATAGTCTAACGGGCTTCCTAAAACTGAGCCACAGAATAATGTAATCTTACCAATCCTTTTATGGATAATGCTGGACAATCAAAAGTCCCTCTTTCTAGGTGTTTAATATCCCCAGGGTAATATCTACAACATGATGAATCAGAACAGAATATGCCCTGTGCTATCAGGCACATTATAAAGAGGATAAGAGGAGCTTGGCCTAAAGTCCAATTTAGTTTTCAAACTATCAGATAGCTCACTCCTTTTCCTCAGAGAATTCAGGGAGCAGAAAGTAACTAAGGAAATAGAGATAAAAATATTATACTTATTTCTGTCTCTCCAAATGGAAACATGGAGTAGGTGGAAAAGATGTTCCTGATCCTCAGCCCCATCATTAACACCAACAAAGATTACACTTTCTCCTTTATCTAGATGCCCTAATCACCAGGGAATTCATCACACAATCTGACTTCCTGGTGAAATTTTGTGACCTTCAAGGTCCAGAGTTTGTCTTATATATGTTGTTTCTCTCTCAGGGTTCAACTCAATGCTTTACATAGGGTAGGCATATTGGATTGAATGAATGAATAAAAGCATGCAACTTTCTTACATAAATATAGTCATTGAATTCACTGAGAATTGTTTTAAGTATGAAGAAAAGACTCTATTGTAAAGTTTTACTGCTGTTTAGCTACCATAAGTAAATCAACAAACAAAATAATGAATATTAAGTGTTCATGATTTCTGCATAAGTCCTATATGAATTAATTTTTCAAAGCATCCCTCAACCTCTATACTCTGTGATGGGCTAAACAGAATTTAATTACTATTAATTACTGTTATTATTTCCTGATGTTCCTTTTCATTTTTATGCCAATTAGAGTATAATTATTAGAATAATGGACTCTACAAAAACCAATTATCCAATGAGACTAGATGGGATTTGTCTCTAGTAATTGAGTCTCACAATGTAAGATCAAAATTAGTGAATCAAAATGAAAAAGTAGAACCATTAATCCCCAGGCATCAACAATAAGGTTGGATTTGCTCTTCTACTCCAAATTGAGATGACATTTTATAATGTCACATCAGTTGATATATAGGCCTAGCTCAGCCTGAGTAAAATTATGTTCACCCACTTTCAGTTAAGCCCCAGGTCACATGTGTCTTCCATAGAAGTTTATTTATCAGAAATCTACATTTGACCTGAGAACATCCATGCAAATATGTGGGAAGTTCTCAGTTGCAGTGTTTACTTAGATCTCATGTAGTGCCTTTGAACAACCTAAGAAGATATACTTGTAGTATGCATTTCCCTTTCTAATAAGTCATAATGGATGTTACTTCCTTGGCATTAGATTGTTGCTCTGGGAATGTCCCAATGCCTACTCTTCCCAAAAGATGATAAAAATCTGGATCTCAGAGATTTGTTAATTTAATTAGACTCACTTTAAATACCTGATGTAGAAGTAACACTTTAAGTTTTATATGTTTGAGATGATTTGATATTAAGGTTCATAACAGAGAAGCAAATGAAAGGACAAAGAATATTTGAGGGCACAATAGAAATGGACAGTACTGAAAGGGAATGTTAAATTTATATATATTCATATATATTTATATATATTCATACATATCCATTTATATATTTGAATGCTCTGTCTTCTTACTCTCTCATGAGAGGGATATATTCATATATATTTATATATATTCATATATAGCCATATAAATATTTGAATACTTTGTCTTCTTTCTCTCTCATGATACTTATGGGGTTGAAGGGCATGTTCAAAGCTTGAAAAGGTTTGAAAAACTAGGCCATCTCAGCTCAATGGGCAAAAGATCCTTCCTGACTTGCTCTCTTGCTCTTTTTTCTCAGATGGTACTGTACTGTCTTCAGGTTAGATTTTTATAGAATTAGATTTGGCCCATGAATGCCTTTGACTCTAAGATATAAGGAGTAGTAATCAGCCATATGAGCTATCCTAGCTTACTGAAGTTCTATGTTAGTGTTTGAAGCCAAAATCCTAAGAAATATTAAGATGTGTATTTGTCTTGCATTTTCTTTTGATTTGTATTTCTCACTGGAGTCTTATGAAATCTATGGATGGTCAAGTCAAGTTATTTGGGCTTCCTGGTCAAAACATAAAAAGAAAATGTTAATTATCCTTCTCAAACACAGCCAATTAATTATTGGTGAAGTTAGACCTCAGGTCTATCTGACACAAAATCTTTATTTATTCCATTATATGATATGTACTCTGAATCATGAAGAGATGATTTGGGCAGTATGAGAAGAAAAAAACAACAGCAACTAGAACAACAACATAATGGTGGGCAAGTCTTGTAGTTGATAGCCAGGATGTAGTAGTGGACTGTAAGAGAAAGTCAAAGGGAATATCATTGAAACAAACAAACTAAAACAGCAATAAAAATAGCAATAATCATAATTTCAAACATATGTTAGATACTTAATATATACTAGACACTCTTGAATTTCTTTCTTGCCTTAACTCAATACATCCTTGCAGTTCCATGTAGTCAATCATTGTTTCTTCTGAAACAGCAGTAAGTCTGTTGTTTTAATTGTAGGACTACATATATCATAAATCATTTCATAAATCATCTGTCTTCTTTGCAGATGTTTGAAACTTGTTTATATGTCAAAAAGTTTTATGCTCTCCCTCTAGCATCCTACTCCCAAATCCCATATTAGAAACGTTCACATGGGGGAAAACCAATTATTTGTGGTATGAAGCCATACTTCATGAAAAATCCCTTGTAAACAAGGAGACTGATTTAGGAAAATGAAGTCAAAATTAACAAAGTGTATTTGGCAAAAGTTCAAACTGACTCAATAGTAGTTGGCATTGCTCTGAGATACTGTCTATCTACTTCTGAATTTGAATATTACTTGATTTTAGAATTTTTTGTTATAGATAGATAATTTCCTCTGGAATAAATACGTAGCCTAGGTTTACTTAGCGATAGACTTAATAGTCATTTCTAATAGGGACAATTATGCAAATTTAAATTTAAAATATTCAAATTTAGGAAGAGAGAAAATAATAAATATTCCTCTAACTAATATAATTTTCCATGACATTCTGGCACAAAGAACACTTCCAGGGGAGTGGATATGGCTCAAGTGGTTAAGCGCCTGCTTCCCACATGGGAGGTCCTAGGTTCGGTCCTCAGGCCTCCTAAAACCGAAAAAAAAACAAAGAACAAGCAAACAAATGAAAAAAACAACTCAGGGGGGCTAATGTGGCTCAGTGGTTGGGCACCATTTTCCCACATACAAGGTCTGGGGTTCAATCACTGGCCCTGGTACGTGAAAAAAAAAAAAAAAAAAGAATACTTCCATAGCTCTTCTTTCTCATAAGGGAACACAAATTCAAATAATAATAATATTTATGTGCATTTAAGTTAGAAAGTGAGTTTCGCCATTTCCCATAGAAAGATGCATTGTTGTCCACCTTAAAACCAGAAAGGAAAAAATATAGGCATAATTCCATCTAACGAATTATGGCATATACATGTGATTGAAATGGCCCATAAATGGCAATTTAAGACCAAGTAAAACACATTTTGATCAATTAAGATGATATTCTTGCGAATATATCATTCACTTCAATGACCTAACAACAGTGGCACACTTTGTTTGATCAGAAAGAATTGGCCCCTTATTCATTTAAATCATCATACATCATTAATAATAAAAATTAAATTAAGCTTCCATTTATTTAGCACTTAGTATATGACAGGTGCTGGAGGAAGCGTTGAACACAGGTGAGGTCATTTAAGCCTTGCAACGAGGCTCTGAGGTGGGCACACACTATGATTAATCTCTTTATTTATAACAAGAAATTTAAGTTTGGCAAAGTTAAGTAAAGTCATAGAGTTGCAAACTGCAGGGAGAGATACCAAAGTCTGTGTTGTAGCCCCCAAAATATACTTAATTTTCATTAACATCAGAGAGGTATGAAAGGCATTTAAGCAGAAATATCTTACCTCTTAATTCACTGTTCATTCTTCTAGCAAAAAACACTCTTTTTATGGAATTTAGATAATCAATTTCCACTATTAGTTGAAAACACTATGTCTTAGGCATTACTCTATATTGTAAGTTGTGTACTGTATTTAAGATTTCAGGCTCTGGATATAGAATTGCTACATTCAACTCCTAGCACCCCTACTTAGTAGTAGTATTTTGTGCAATTACTAAAACAAATTCCATTTCAGTTTCTTCCTTAATACATGAGGATCACATGGTACCTAACTCATAGATTTTAGGAGATGATTTATTTAAAAGTGTATTAGGCATGTAACTTACATTGAAGAAAAATTAGCTATTACAATTTTATGTAAGAAAGAAGAAATAAGAATGTATTTTCATATTTTTGCTTATATGCTCTTAGAAATAGTAGAGGAATGAAAAGAAACTTTTTAAAATAGCTCACTATAGGAAAGAGAAAGAGCAAGGTGGGAGACTTTCATTTATATTTATACAGTTTAAATTTTTAAACATATAAACATAATTCTTGGAATCCTTGGTGCATGTGTTGCTTTGATATTAGAAAACCTAATTCTTCTCTTTCAAACACTATCATATATTTTTCCTAAGCTATATAAACTACTGTGAAATCTTTTGAATTTCATGTGAAACATTTACAGGGGTAAAAAGTGTTGCATATAAAGGTACATAGTAAAGTCATATGAAGCACAACTGAAAATAAATGGAAATAAAATGAATCTAATGCAACAAAACTGGGGGGAAAAAAGACTGATTTGACCTTAAAGTTTATTATAATTCTACAACCTGAGATAAAATTCTAGTATCCAACTTCATGAAATCCCAACAATTCCGAAATTTATTAAGCATTGTCTAATTTCTGTTTTTCCTTATTACAAGCATTGTCAAGTTAAATGTCTCCACCTAAAACAATGTTTTCCAGGTCTAAACTGGCTTTATTTTAAATTAAAATATCCTAAGTATCTCTACTCGCCTTGTTTTCCTGGAATCTGTGGGGCTCAAATCATTTAAAATGAACTTTATGGTCAATATCCTCAATTTAGCTTTGTTGACAAAACCATGCAAATCAAAAACAAATATTCAAATGTTTTATTTTTCAATCAAATGATAAATTGAAATAATTAACCCAAAACACTTTAAAGTTTTCTTTCTCATTCTCAATAACTTAGGATACAGCTCTGAAAGTCAAATGATCACATCATTCTTATATTTCCTGTTTTCCTGTTTTTGCCTTTCATACCTCTACTTGCTAGTAGCAATTACCAACAAAAATAAAGCCATTAAAATGATATTCCTGTCAAAACAGTTTCAGAAAATTTCTGCAGAACAATGCAGCAATCTTTAAAATTTACTTACTTTTCTGCACTCTCATTCTCCAAAAGATCTGCCAACTCTTCTTTAATAAATACATCATAAGATAAACAATGAACTATTAGGTACATGGCATATACAATGTGGTCTTTTTTCTTCCTGAAATAATGGCATCCTAATTTTGCATTTGAGGGGAAAAAAAAAAAAAAAAGACATAGAAACCCAGAATAAAGGCATGCTAATTAAAATTTCTCATTATTTTTCCCTACACACTACAATATTTGTTCTGGTTTATACTTTCTACCTGATCACAGAAAACCTGACATTTTAACATATTTACTTTTTATGAATATAAAATCTAAAAATATTAAATAAATAAATAAATAAATAAAATATAAAATTGGCACTCTGCTTTGTCAATATTTGCTCTACTGTCTACAATACTACCACATTTTACAACTCCGGGTGACACATTTCAGATTGCATTTTATGCTGTGTAATGCATATTCTGTCTGAAAGGATAGATAATTAATTTTTCTTTTGTGTCTTTTTAAATTTTTTTGTTATTTTTTTCTTTTCTTTTCTTTTATCTTTTTTGGAGATTATTAGTTTTGATAGATAATTGATTTTATTTGAAGTAGCATGCTATTGTTGTACTGACAGCATCATTAAGTTTTCATTAGTCAAAATTCTCAACTGCCAACTATGTATATGTGTTAATTTTTAAAAAGCTTTGCCTGGAGAACTTTTAGCAGCATGACAAACTAAGGTTTTTTCATGCAGTGTCCTTATCCCATTACAACAAATAGAAATGCTAGATAAATTTTAACAATTAAAGGAAAAGCATAATTCGAAAAAGGGTTAACATGAGGTACCAAATCTAGAGAAAAAAGAAGTCAGAACCTAAGGTGAAGGTGGTTTTGTGTTCATCTAGGAGAGTTTCAGGGCAATGCAGACTCTAGGAAGTAGAATCTGGATTTCTAATATTCACAGTAAGTGATGAAATCTACTGTCTTAGCTTGCCAAAGGCCTGTGCCAATATAAAGTACCAGAAATGCATTGGCTTTTATAATGGGAAATTTATTTGGAGTAAAATTTTACAGGTTTGAGGCTGAGATATGTCCAAATCAAGGTGCCATCAGAGATGTTTTCTCACCAAAGTCAGCTGCTGTTGGTTCTGGGGTTCTTCCACGTGGCAAAGAAGGCTGCTGATCTCTGATGAGGTCTCTACCTTCCCCTCTAGAATCCTCTGTCTCGAGAAGCTCAGCTGTGGGCAACCAGGCATAAGGCTTGTTGCTTACTGGGCCTCCTCTCTCAGTCTCTGAGGCTCCACTTTCTTCCTGAGTTCAGCTGTTAGTTATGGGGCATATGGCTCATCTCTCCCTGGGCCTCAGATCTTTGAACCTCTTGGGGGTTTTTCTCCTAAAGGGCAAAACTGAAGTTCTTTCTCTCACATGGCAGGAACAATATGGCAGCTTCCTTTTCCTCTGTGTGTGTCTGTCTCTCTCTGGGTCATCATTTATATCAGATCCAGCAAGAGGCTGAGAATCAACCTGAGTCCTGTCTTACAGAGTCACACCTTTCAAAAGTGGTCTCATACCCACAGGAATAGATTAGTTCAAAAATGTAATCTTTATCTTTTTTTAGGATTCATAAAAGAACTTCAAACTGTCACACCTGCTATTGAGCCCACACAAGATGCACAAAGATCAAGCAATGTAGAATTCTTCTAATGCAGAATCAAAAACAAAGAAAGATCACATCTCCATATCACATGGATCAAGTGTGAGGAAGTTTTCGGTGTGACTGGGACTTTGGGTAGAAAGCAATTTTTAAGAAATAAAAGTCCCCCAATTGGTGGCTTGGAGCTATGTACCCAAGTAAAACATAATATTAAACTTAACATAGTTTTGTGGGTGTGAACCTTTAGGTGACCTTTAGGTGAGGTTACTTCAGCTAAGGTATAGCCTAAGTGAATCAGGATAGAGCTTAATTCTATTATTGAAAGTCTTCTAAGGAAGGTCACACAGAGAGAAAAACCAGAGGGAGAGGGCAGAAGCTGAAAATCAATAGAACCAAGAAGCCAGGAGAGGCACCATGTGCATTGCCATGTTACAGAAAAGCCAGGGAAAAGGATCCCTAGCAGCCAGCCCAAGAATGCCACAGTCTTCTAGGAGAAAGCATTACCTTGTTGCACCTTGATTTTGGATTTATCCTAGCCTCAAAACTGTGAGCCATTTACCTCCCATTGTTTCAGCCAACCCATTGCATGGTATTTGTTTTCACAGCCAGGAAACTAAAACATTTCCTTATGCCTTGCACATGGGTTTAGGGTCCAAATTTGCATAATTTGCATTGCAAAGATGTTTCTGATAAAAGAGAATTGAAAGGATACTAAATGTTCATCTCTAGAAAACTAGTTAAATAACATTTTTTGAATGCCTACTATGGAATACTAGCTTAGGAAGAAAAACTAGTTTGCGTTCAGTAACATGGGAAGATATTAAAATAAAATGTTGGTGAAAATATCAAGAAACAAAATGAGGTTTATAATATTATACAGTTAAAAAGGAAAAATGCAATAAATTGCTACAGCTTATATTTTATAAGAACAATTTCATAGTAAAGGACATATGTCAAACCTATTAAAATGAATACTTATGGTGAGGAAGGAATGTGAGTTTAGATCTGGAATGAAAGAAGAAAACAAAATACTATAATGCAAATATCCCCAAACAAGTAATGGGCTATATATCAACTAATTAAGAGATTACACTAGGATGGAGAGCAACAATTAACTCAACTTTATAAACCTGAGTCCATTAAAAAATAAAATAAAACAAAACAAAACAGAGAATTCTAATAGTTTATGGGGTAAGAATTCATAATATTTTATAGTTACACAAGAAAATAATCATTATTTCACACTTGTGGGACTCCACTTACAGGTGATAAGAAGCTCCATGGACCTTCCTTCCCCTGTGAAAGCCTCTGGAAATGGTCCTAAGGGCATTTTGATGGATTGATGTTATATGTACCCCAGAAAAGTGTGTGCTTAAATTTAATCCTTTCCCATAGATGTGAACCCATTGTAAGTAGGATCTTTTGATGAGGCTATTTCAATTAAATGTGACCACCTAATCCAGGATGGATCTTAATCCTAATACTGGAGTCTTTTATAAGAGAATGAAATTCAGACAAAGAGGGAAAAGCCATAGAAGCAAGAGGCTGAAATCAATGAAACTTGGAAGGGAAGGGAGAGACCAGCGGGTGCTGCCATGTGCCTTCCCAAGTGGCAGAGGAGTCAAGGATCACTGGCAGCCAGTCTTCAGGAAGAAAGCATTACCTTAATAATGCCTTGATTTGGACATTTTCCTGAACTCTAACTGTAGCAAATAAATCCCTATGGTTTAAGCTGAGCCATTTCATGGTATTTTTTCGGAACAGTGAATGAAACTAAAGCAGATTTTTATACTAGGAGAATGCTACTATTGCATATACCAAAAACTGTGGAAATGGCTTTGAAATTGGGTAATGGGTAGAGGTTAGAAGAATTGTAAGGTGCTTGATAGAAAAGGCCTAGAGTGCTTTGAAGAGACTGTTGATAGAAGTATGAATGTTAAAGGTATTTCTGATGAGACTGTGACAGTTTGAAGCTGGGTAGACCCCAGAAGATCATGTCCTTAGAGTTAATCCATTACAGATGATGTAAACCTACAGTAGGTGTAAGCTTTTGATTACATTACTTCAGTTAAGGGCCTTTGATTAGATTGCATTACAAGAAAATTAAAAAGACTGCATTACAGAGAGAGCTTCTCACTCCTTTTACTGGAGTCCTTTATAAAAGGAGAAAGATGCAGAGACACAGAGAAAAATTCCCAGAGGCTGAGAGAGAAAACCATGGAAGCCAGAAACTGTGAAACCAGCAGAAACCAGGAGAGAGAAAATCACAGGAGCAAAGAAAAAGCCAGAGGCAGCCAGAAGGTGAAGCAACATAGCATGGAGGAGAAAGAAGAGACTGGCAAACACAGCCACTGTGCCTTGACATATGCCTGATCACCCATAGCTGTGGCTCAGGGAGAAAGTATTTTCTGATGATGCCTTGATTTGGACACATTCATGGTCTCAGAACTGTAAGCTTATAAATTAATAAATCCCAATATACAAAAACAACCCTTTCTGATATATTGCCTTTAGCAAACTAAAATAGAAATTTTTACCAGGAGAATGGGGTACTGCAAGTGAAAATACCGAAGATGTAGGTGTGGTTCTTTTAATGGGTAAGGGATAGATTTGGGAAGAATTGTGAGATGCTTGATAGAAAAGGCCTAAGATTGCTTTGAAGATACCTTTGGTGGGAATATTGACTCGAAGGTCACTTCTGATGAGGCCTTATAAAGAAACAATGAATGTGTCATTGCAAACTTGGAAAAAGGCAATCTTTGTTTTAAAGTGGTAGAGAACTTGGCAAAATTGACTCCTGATGTTGGATGGGAGGCAGAATTTGAAGTGACAAGCTTGGAAGTTTAGCTGAGGAGATTTCCAAATTGAATGTGGAATGTACAGCCTGGCTTCTCCTCACAGCTTACAGTAAAATGTGATAAGAAAGAAATAAACTGAGAACTGAATTCCTGGGCACAAAGAAACCAAAAATTGTTAGTTTGGGAAATACTGAGATTTTGGAATGTGACACCCAGAAAAGAGTGTCCCATGTGAGGACTTAACTGAACATGGAACTACCTAGCCATTTCACTGCAAGTCAAGATTGCAATTGTGGTTATCCCAGAAGGATCAATGGAAAGTCCTGCTGTCTTATGGTTGGGACCTCTGTATGCTTCATGTAAAACCAACATGTTTTTTGCATGATCTGTATGAATAGAATCATTGCCATCCTGGACTAAAAGGGACAAAAAAGGGAGGAATTGAAGGGAAAATAACTTCAAACGCATAACAATGGGAGCTGAGTTCTGGAATGAAGACATCTTCTTGGGCCAAGAGAGCAGGCCCACCATATGTATGGAAAAGGTTTCTGTCCCCCAGCTCTTATAGAAATCAGGCTTTCCACTCCATTTTGCAGGAAGAGTGTTACCACCCACTCTTCTCAGAGGTAGAGCCTATGCCCCAGGGATTCAGAGAGTCTGGCTGCCACCAAAGTTTTCTCCAAGGATATAGTCTCTTCCCTGGGGATTATGGAGGGTCTGGCTGTCTCCTCAGTGTTCTAAAAGCATTGACCCTGTGCCCCAAGGATTGTGGAAGTCTGGCTGTCACCTCAGTGCTTGGAGAGGCTGGAATCTTCACCAAGTTTTCAGGGAACTGCACAAGTATTTGAAAAAGGTGTGCTGCTACTCCATCAGGCCTGGAGGACAAAACTTACTCCATAGATTACGATCAGACCTTGAAATTAATAAAGTATGCTCTGCAGGGTTTGGAAACATTTGTGACTCCTGTTCCCTGTTTTCCTTTCAATTTTTCCCCCAAAATGAGAATGTTTATCCTATGCCTGTCTCTTCATTGTATATTGGAGGCAGGTGGTTTGTTTTTTAGCTTTCACAAGTCCATAGACAGAGGAGAATTGTACACCAGGACAGACCACACTTATAACCAATATTGAAGAGACTTTGTACTTAGTACTCTTTTTGAAATGACTTAGGGCTTTTGGGATATTGTGGTGGAATGAATGTATTTTGCATGTAGAAAGAACATGCCTTTTGGGGGTACAGAGGGTGGAATGTGGTGGTTTGAAGCTGTATGTCCTCAGAAAAAACATGATCTAAATATAATCCATTCTAATGAGTTTGGACACATTTTAAATAGGATCTTTTGATGAGGCTACTTCAGTTAAGGTGTGACCAACCTCATTCAAGCTGGGTCTTAATCCTAGTGCTGGAGTCCTTTGTAATAAAATGAAATTAAGGCAGAGAGAAAAAAAGCCAGAGAAACAAGAGGCTGAAATCAGTGAAACCTGGAAGAGAAGGGAGAGACCAGTAGATGCCACCAGGTACTTTGCCATGTGGCAAAGGAGCCAAGAATCACTAGCATCTGGTCTTTGGAAAGAAAGCATCACTTTGATGATGCTTTGATTTGGACATTTTCCTGGACTTTAACTGTGAATAAATAAACTCCCCTGGTTTCAGCTAAACCATTTCATAGTACTTGCTTTAAGCAGCCCAGAAAGCCAACAAGCATATAACATTCTCCCTGAATATCAAAGAAACATTTATTTAAAAATTCTACTAAAATTCATTAAGAGAAGGTAAAATCTGAGGTTCTGGATCCAAGACCCCTAACTCTTCTTCCCCACTCCCACCTCAACAATATGGAAACTGGTGTAGACAAGAACATCCTCAGCATCCAGTCAGAAGGCTTTCTACTTGGGAAGAGCAGGACTTAGCTTTTCTCATCCTGCCCCCAGCTGATAGTTGATGAGCTATGTCCTGCTTGGGGCCAAGAGACAAGGTCTCCCTTCTTCAGCCTAATCCCAACTCATGGGAAGGATACCCTACCTTGACTGTGGTGCCACTAAGAATACTGGGCCCCAATCACCTTTGCCCTGGCTTGTAGATTGGAATTTCCATTCCAGGAGAGGCAAGCTGATAAGGCCTGGGGCTGCTGCCCCCTTCTTAACAAATGCTTAATTCCTAAAGAAGGGGTGTCATTCAGAGAGAAGCATGCTACCATTGCCCTTACCCCCAGCACAAGATCCATGGTTTAGAGATTTTTCCCAGGGCGCTATAGGGTTTATAGAACAGAAATCTCCAATTCTCACCCCATAGGAGCTAACCAAGTGTGGAGAAGTTCAAACCTAAGAGCAGTTTCAAAATCAGTGGAGGTTATGTTAAAAGGCACTGTGGAGAATATATGTAGAATCATTGGAGATATAGAAAGAATTATGAAAGAGACAGCAGGTGTTAGAACAAATCTGTCCTGGAAACTATTACTTTAAAAGAGCCATCAATTTTTTTGGATCAGTCTATAGAGCAATTTATGCCCAGGACATTGCTGAAAACAATAAGGCAATCTGCCAACAATTACTGTTGCTTAAATGCTTGGTGTGGTGAGGGAAAAAGACACTCAAAGAGTATCTAAGCCCCTGAGGAACAATATCAGAGAATTCACACTGCTCAAGAGTAAAGGAATGGATAAGAAAATATTAATATATCCACATAAGGGGATAATATTTGGCTATTAGAATTAATGAAAGGGTTTTTCATTTATCAACACAGACCAGTCTTCAAAATATAAAGTTGGTGAAAAATATGGATATGCATAAAATTCAGAAAAACTGATTATTACCTTGATGAAAAAAGAAATAGAATTCAGCAAAAATAGACAAGCGTTCAATTATATGTGTAACTTTTTATTTCCTTAAAAATGACATGAAAGTGTGAAAATTATTTTTCTTCTAGAATGTCTTATTTCTAATTAAATTTAACATGTACTAATTTAAGTAATAAATGAATATTCCTTTACTATTTTCTGTGTTTTCCTTTAGGTTTAAAATGCTATGCAGTTAAGATAAAGACAAACATTTCAACAGCATGTTAGTAGGCGAGGTATAAAAACAGCAATAGATGTCCTAGAAAGAAAGATGTGAAGGAACAAAAACAGAATGTAAGTGCACATATAAAAGAGATGTAATTCAACAAATAATGTTTTCAAAACTAACAAACTGAAATAACTTTCTTGAAAATTATAAATAGTAAAACTGATCAAGTAAAAGGGGGAAAAAGTCCTGAGGAGTACTTATACCATTAAAGAAACTGACTGTTAATTTTCTATCCCCAAAAAGCTCTTATGGATCCTGACTAGAGTCTAAATTGGTACTTTTGAGAGCAACTCGTCAATACATAGACTCTTTAACATGAATATATCCAACAGTTTAGCAATTGTACCTGTAGGTAGAAATCACAGTGTATCTTCTCCATGTGCAAAGGAGTCATAGAAACAAACATCCAATGCAATAGTTCTTGTAATAGCAACACAACGGCCACTTCCCAAATATCCATTGAAAATAGATGATTAAACTATGATATAATGACATAATGGAATTTTATAACTTTTTAAATGAACTAGAATTGTCTATGTTAATATCAATAAAGTTAAAAATAAATGAAACAATCTCAGATAAGAAAAGGAATTTACAAATGGAGATACACAAGTCAATATAAGTAAATCTTAAACATGAAAACAAAAATATCATATAATTTATGGATTCATATATTTGTATGAAGGAATTTCAGACCATGATTTCCTTGATATATAATCCAATAGAAAAGTATTGGAAGAGATGCAGGAGGCTTCAACTGTGTCTTAAGCATTTTATTCTTTAAGAATAAATTGATGGAAAAGTAATCTTAAAAAACAGTGAAATCCCATAAAAATAGGAATCAGAAAGTTGGTTTTAGATATGATTTAATAAGCATTGTTTTTATATTATTCTATTATGTTTAACATTCATAATGATTTATAAAGATAATTTTGAGGCAATAGCTAGAGTGAGAAAATGGAATACTTTTTCCACTCCACCCATTGCATAATGTAATATATATATTTAATAGATGCTTAAATAGAAATCGAAGGCAGTCATAATTTAAATAAATGATTGAAAATCATGAAATAATGACAATTTTCTACTGTTTATTTTCTCAATCTCTACCACACAAGCATGCCTTTGTTTTTACTTTGAAAAATATTTTGCTTTATACTTGCATTTATGACACTTTTCAAAACTGAAATATCCATAATAAAAAAAAATAAATAAAAAATAAAAAAAAAAAAACTGAAATATTTTGTTCTCAGGCTAAATCAATATTAAAATGTAAGATTTTATATTAACTTGCTTCTAGCTAATTTTATTGTTATCAAAAGTGGCAGAATGTGTCTATTGACTTTGACATCGTCAGTCTGAGTTGTAAATTCTGACAAGAGCAAGGCTTCTATAGGTCAATAAATCTCTACATTGATTTTTAAAATGCCAATTTGGTCTGAAGATTAAATGTATATTTCGAACAAAGGTACCATACCAATGCTAAGTGTCAATAATAGGGAAGTATAAGAGGTATGGGGTTTTTCTTTTTGGAGCAATGAAAATGTTCTAAAATTGATTGTGGTGATGAAAGCACAACTCTGTGATTATACTGAGAGACACTGGTTTTACACTTTGGATGGATTGTATGGTTTGTGAATATATCTCAATAAAACTGCTAAAAATATATTTTGAATATTATATAACAATCTCTACATCAATAATTATGTTCTCTTCCCAACTTTCTCCCATATGGCAAACTTCTTTGATGTCAGATCAGAGTGTCTGAAGTTCACCAAAGTTTAAAGAATTTAAAGCCACTAAAATTCACATTTAACTAACAGTTAAATGGCAGAGGTTGAGGTGGTAATGAATATAGATTGTCAGACCATAAATTGGGGTAATGATATAGGATTGGGGGATTTTTCTTTTTTATATCAAAGCTTTCACATAGGGGTGGGGTCCTTTGTTGTGAATAAAAATATGGAGATATTAATACATAGAACTTTGGCAGAGAACATAAGGGAAGCAGCTATAAGATGCTATCAGATCACATTGGGTAGGGTTAAAGCTCATTTACATGCTCAATTCAAGATGTGGATCACTAAGAAACAGTTTATTTACCTTTGTGACTTTTGTTCTGCTAGATAAAATGCTTTGCTAATGCTTTGCTATATATATGTATATATGGATTGATATGATGACTTAATATGCTCAATCATAAGAAAGCAATACACAGACATATTTATTTACTTTATTAAACTTCTGTTAGTAATTGGGAGAATATAAAATAGGCAAAGGATTGTCTACAAACAGGGGCCCAACTGCTGCATCATAATCCTTCACAATATACATACATAAAGATATAAGCTCACTAAACCAGGTGACACACTGACAAACCTGGCCCACCTCCAGCCAGAGTATTAGATGAATGCAATGTACATACATACATACATATATATATATATATATATATATATATATATAGTTAATGAACCTTTGTTAATAATTGAAAGAATGCGAAATAAAGCAAAGGATTGTTTATAAACAGGGTTCCAACTGCTATATCCCAATCCCTCACTATATGCATACTTACATTCACATGCTCACCAAACTGGGGAACATATCGACATACCTGGCCCACCTCCAGCCAGAGTCCCAGATGGATAAAATATAAATGCCTATATGCATATCTAGTTTAATAAGTCTATACTGACAATTAGAGTGAGAAACAAGAATAACATTATCAATCAAAAGATTAAATCAATATTGAACAGAGTCACAGAATGACAGAAAAATAGAGCAGTCTTACATAAAAACTCACCAACATCTAGCTCTAGTCTGGGAAGTCCTGAATCAGCAGCAGATACCACTGTCTTAATTGAAAGCACCTATGCAGAGCACCCTTTCTCAGGGTGGGACTTCAACTTGCCTGACCAGGGACTATCCCTTTTACTGAGCTCATAATCAATGAACGTGATACTATCGATGCCAACTTGTGAGCACTGCATCAATTCCCAAGGACATGGCCAGCCTCCCCAGGAAGGAACACAACACTCCCCGAGCAGTACATTCCAAGTTTTCTGCATCAGTCCCCAAAAAAGTGGCCACCCTTCCCATAGAGGAACACCATACTCCCCGGAATGCACCCTATCTGTTTTTATTTGTTACAAAACATCCCCCAATGTGTCACTGTTCTAGTTCTCATCATTCCTCCTAAAATATGAAAAGTGCTGACTAGCAAGGCATTGGTTTGCTGATTAACAAAGTTTCCTGCATGATGTTTCACTTTTAGAATGGAAAAGTACTCACTAAAATTTTTCCCAATACAATATGTCATATCATATCTTATGATATTTCCTTATGTTTTTGTCCTATTGCATTTATCAGTTATACTGAAGCAAAAATAATCAACCCAACATGCTATTGTTGCTTAGACACATGCCAAGGTTGTTTTCCAATCTTTTAAAGTCATCTTATCTCCAATACCTAACATTACATATTTATTTTAGGCAAAGGATTAATGGAATAAATTCTGTAATAAATTGAGATTTAACATACTCTTGTTTTAGTTAGAAGAGATTTAGGATTTTACCAGTAAAAAGAAAGATTATAGCATCCAAGATTTTGCTCCAACATGTAGTGAATTCAAAGGTTTACAGATATGTGATATGCTGCTAAAAGTTATCAAGGACCATTCGGTGTAAGGAAAAAAATTAAAATGCACTAATGTTATCTATGAATATTGAATATGTTTATTTTAAATGTACCAAATACTCAATTTCCTGGCCATATTTTACAGTTGTTTCTTTAGAATAAATTTTTTTTTAATTCCACAGAACTGCACAACACAGTGACCCTTAAGTTAAACCATGTACCTTAATTAATAGTATTTATAAAAATGGGATATCATAAAAAAACACTATGTGTTGAACGAGAATTTTACATTTTGTTTATAGGTTCAACATGGTTATGTGCATATGACTATTTTTAGCAGCTCATCTCAGCTTCCCACTACTCAATAACCCTTGCAATGGATATGTGAGATAGGTGGATATATGAACATATGAATATTAAAGGAGAATAACAACACACTATTTTTCAGCCATATTGTCAAAATTAATATTTTAAAAGTTGACAAAGCACTTGGATATTCGCTTAGGAAAGGCACTGAAAAAAATAAATGATCACCTAGTAAGCTTGATTTTAATCTTAGCTTCATTGTTTTAAAAAATAAAGTCCTTTATTAATATCAAACATATTTTACAAACAAAAGTTACTAAAGCTTGAAAAGTTTGTCCAACTTATCCAAGGACTTAAAATATATTTTACACTATAGTACTTTTCTCAGTTGTTTGTTGTTATTTTTCTAGATTTTTGTTTAATAGCATTACAAGGAGTTTGTCAAACTGTACAATTAGAGAGAAGAGTCCCCGAAAAATTGCCCTCACTTCAGACACCAGCCACAAGTTCACGGGTCCCCAGGGTCACCTTTACTTCGATCCAGCTGAAAATACTGGGTTTGCATGTGGAGCAGGTTGCTGTATGGTCCATTGTGGGAACAGAGGCACAAGCAGGCACAAGAGCTACTTTCAACAAATGACCGCTTTATCACTTACATGGCACAAAGGGTCCAAAAGAACAGGAGAAGAGCTCCCATTGTGGGCAGTCTCCCAAGGAGGCCAAATTACTCAGGTCATGCTCAGTGGATGACAGCTCTGCAAGGTCCACTTGACATACAAGAAGAGGAACAAATCTGTGCTGCCAAGTGTGGGCCTTGCCACTGAGATTTCCCACCCTGATAAGCTGCTGCTTTCCAGGCTTCCATGTTCAAGCCATGGCCAGATCCTTTAATTAGACCTAATATTACCCCTGGGATGTAGAATAGAAACATACTGAAACAAAAGAAAATGAGGTAAGGAGGAGGTAGGTGAGAACTGGGGTTGGCCTCTGACCACCTGTCTGTGACTTGCCTAGCATTACATGACCACCCTCCAATTTGACTCACAAACTCAGGAAAGCACTATACTTATGATTACAGTTTTATTATAGTAACAGGGTACAAATCAGAACAAGCCAAATGAAAAGACACACGGGCGGGGTTAGGAGAGGCCTGTCTGCCTCAGGGATGTGTTACCCTCATAGCACAACAATGTGTAACAATATTCAAAGAGCATTGCAGGTCAGGAAAGCCCAGCTGAGCTTCTGTCTCCAGAGTTTTTGAGGCTTCATTGGCTGAATCACTGGCCCCAGGATTGAATGGCTGAACTCAATTTTCAGCCCCATCCTCTAATCAAACGGTTGATCCTTTTGTTGTAGCCAGTCCCTACCCTGAGACTACCAGTATGGCCTACCAACACCTTGAGACATCTTGTTAGCAGAAACTATCAGAGGGGGTGGGAGGTAGGCACCATGAATAACAAAGAAAGTTCTTTCACTTGGGGAAATTCCAAAGATTTAGAGGCTATCCCCTGAATTAACTTTGAATAAAGTTACACTACATAGACATATTTAACAACAACATTATAAAGAATTTTGAAGAACAATTGGTTAAAACTCTTTCCAGAATCCAGCACTTGAGATTATTTGTATTGTATTATTATTATTATTTTTTTTTAGTAGGTACAGGGGATTAAACCAGGACCTCATATATGTGAAGCAGGTGCTCAACCACTGAGCTACATCCATTCTTGTATTATATTATTTTAATATTGTTCAGCTATGGTACATCAAGTATACAATAAAGCTCCTTGTTATTTTTCCACTCTCTGTTTTAAAAATTGACAGAGCTGAAAATAAATAATTCTGCTATAGGTTTCTACGCTCGGGGAAAAATGGGGGAACCAGGGACCAGGGGGTTGCAAAAGTTAGTGCAAGTGCAGTAATTTAATGGGGAGGTGGACAAGTATTTTATCATGTTTGGCTTGTGATTTTGCCCCCAAGGTCCTTCCATGATATGTGCTAGGGGTATATATCCTGTTAGGTATGGTTCTTTTTTTCCTTTAAAGTTCTGATTTTGGATGCTTTTCTTCTCATTTTGCAGGCAAAAGAAAAATCTGATTCAAAAATAAAAATAAGATTAATTTCATCTTTTATCATTGCACTGCAATTAATCTATGTAAGTTTTTGATGCTAGATCCAATTGATCTTTTCCAATCCTTAATAGATTAAAAATTGTTTATCAAGGTATCCTTAAGTATATCTATGTCTCCCTCCTTTGTGAGTGAAGTCTTTATTTTTTTTTGGTTTTCTTCTGTCTCTCTGCCCCAATATTTTAATACTTTCTCATAAACCCTCTTCATACTCACATTTTGGCAATTATAACCACTGCTATATTTTCATTCATTTTCTATATTTTTAAAATAAATGTGTATATGAACATATATTTATATTTACATATTGTTTTCATTTGCTCAGCTGCCAAAGGCAATATACCAGAAATGGGGATTTAATAGTTTAAAAGTTTACAGTTTTTAGGTTGAGAAAAATGTCCAAATCAAAACCTCTTCAGGCGATACTTTCTGTCCACTTGCTAGTGATGGTGATCCTGCACTCCTCTCTCACATGGAGAGGCACATGGCAGCATCTCCCTCCTCCTAGGAGCTTCCTTGCCTTCAGTTTCCTGTTCTTGTCTTTTTCTCTCAACTTCTGTGGGTTTTTCTCTCTGTATTTACCCCATTTATAAAGGACTCCAGTAAGAGGGTTAAGACCAACCCTGGATAATGCCCTACTGAAACAACTTAATCAAAGGAAGATTTCACCTACAATAGGTTTTCACCCACAGGAACGGATTAGCCCTAAGACATGATCTGGGGTCCATAAAAGTCTCAAACTACCACACACACACACACACACATACATACACACAGAGAGAGAAAATATGAGAGAGAGCAGATATATTTTGTATTTCAAACTGCCCAAATAATGTAACTACTATTTTGATATATTAAAATCTCAACAAGGCCAAACAGAACTAATTCATGATCTTCTCTTACCCACATCCAACTGCACAAATACCAAAAAATTTGAACTCTTCTGATTGCACCACTGCCTGCTCAAAAAGTATCAATTATTTTTCTCTGTCCTCAAGAAGATCATCTAAGTCCAGGCCACCATAACTTCTAGCTTGGAACTTTTCCCATCTCTCTCCTTATTTTGCCTCTCTCTACTTTTTTTCCCATCCAATATAATCTCCAAAAATTGGAGTTGTTCTCCTAAAATGAAACATGAATCATGTCCCCTGTGTATGACTTTTCAATGCTTTCAAGTTTCCTATGGAATATGACAAGGCCATTCCTGATTGTCTTTTTCCTATGTCTCAAGGCTCATCTTTTGTCATTCTACTACTCCACTTTAATTTCCAGAAATACTGACATTTTAAGTTCTTAAATATAGCTAATTCCTCTTGCCCTCTAGGATTTTGTAAATGTTGACACCTTTGATTAGAATATTTTCCATTTTCTCTCTTCTTAGCTTAGATAACTCTTACATATCTTTTAGGCACTACTTCATGGTAACTTCTAGGACATTTTCCTTGCCTTTCAAGACAAAGGTAGGTCCTACTGGGTTCATCCAGATTATATCTCCTATATTTTCACTACCACAGCACTTATGCTTTCTATATTCTCTCTTTTTGACTGAACTTTAATCTCCACAAATGCAGGAACCATATTTAACTTGCTCACCATCACGTGTGATAATTAGAGGATACTTAAAAACTGTTTTTTGAATGAGCAAATCCATGATCAACTAAAGGAGTGCAGTGAGGCATATGCTTCTGTATAGCTTATCAATAGTGAAATGATATTTTTCTAACCAAATGAGTCATATTTGATAAAAACAATTGATTATATATATATTCATGTTTTGTTTATTCAAATATTTCCATAAATTTAATTGACAGATAAATAAGACTTTTTCACCAAAGTACTGCACAAACCTAGATTTTGAATAATGTCTCTAAACTTTTCTGGTTTATTATTCTCTTACATTTTTTAACATTATCTTGCTGTATTATGCTTCAATAGGTAAAGATATGTCATTCTGAAATATAAAAAATATTTAGATAAATAATAGAGTGACAGGAATAATTCTTTAGTATGTAGTAGCCATGAAATAGAAGTGGGATTAATTAATGAATTAGACATACCGATATTGAAAAAATTCCTGGAGATAGTTAATGAATTTCAATTAGCATGCTGTGTCAATTATTAGAGGCTGCCTTATACCCAGTTTGGAGGAGGGTAGTGAAATCACATGTGATAATTAGCATGAAAAAATACCATGATTAATTATTGAGGTAGCAAAGAGGAATGATGGAAAACCTGCTACATCTTTACCATCATGATATTATGCAATTTTTTTTTTAGTAGAGAAAATTTTAAAAATATATATCAAAAGATCTAGGTAGCAATCATAAAAGGGGTAGAGATTTGGGCTAAATTTCCTTAGATATATTTTATTGCAAACACAAAGTATACACACGTACACACATACAAAACAACCATTAATCTATGACATTGTAGTATTGTAGAAGAAATTTTTAAAAGATTTAATTAGAAAACTTTAACGATCCTTCTGAATCTGTTCTTTTTAAATGGGCTAAAAGCACAATCATTATATGTTTTAGAATGTGTTCTACTTCTAAAATGACAAATGAAGTTATCTTAATGAATTTATTTATGATTATTATATTAACTATATTTGAATTATTTAGATTTAAGAGAGATGCTAAATTCGGTTGAGCATTTGTCTTTCCCAAGCAGCTCTAGTGGCATATTTGTACTGTAGTAAAAATTCGATTGTGGGGGTTTGAATTATAGAATATCCATTTTATTTCCAATGGTTACATAACTTCAGATGTTTTGGAAATATGTCCTTATATGAAAATAAAATACTTATAGAAGTCATCAAAATAAATCCTCTATTAATATTCTACATAATTGTTTTTCTGAGGTTATGATTGAAAATAATACAATAGGATTTTTGGAATGCAAATAATTCACACTTTTACCTAAGAGAATTCAACTTTCCCTAGTCAGCAATATTTTCCCATAACTAAATTTGAAATTTTACTACACTGGAAGCATCATAAAACAGGGATGGCAAAATGTCAAGTCTTTTCTCATCACTGCTTTCCAAGCATATATCGCTTAGCAAATAGTTTTATATTTTAAAAATTTTGAAGGACGAATCACAGATCATATAAATAAATAAATTAATAAATGAAAAATCAATACAGAATGATAGTGTTGGTGTTTCCTCATTTTGAAGAGTGGAAAACTGAGGCCAAGGCAGTTAATAGAAACAGCTAGTTAATGGCAGATGCAGGACTGAATGTTGATGTTTTCTGTTCTCCAAGTAAAATGTACTTCATAGTATATAATTTTTTAAAATGAATATCTCTATCAATTGGTTATACTGGGCTAATTTTTTGCAATGAATTCACTCCACTCATAATTTATATATTATGTTACCACAATATACCAGTATGTAGGGAAAAAATTGCCTACTTAACCACGCTTATCTGAATCCTCAAGAGACTTACTTGAGTCCTAAGCAGGGGAAACTGGCCAGAGATCTTTTTTAAACAGATTCTATCCACAAGGTGGCAGTGTTGCATTATTACAAATGATACCGTGAAAGCACATTTGTGGGAAAAAAAAAAAAAAAGAAAAAATTTTTTTCACACATATTGAGGAATTGTTTTGCCCCTTTTCCATATGAAATATCTTGAGGTTAAATACTACTCTGCAAATTCTGAGTGTACATTAGACTTCATAAACTACACAAACAAAACAAAATGAGCTTGTTGTAAATGCCTGGATGATGCAGACTACCCAAGATTTATTAAATATCATGGCAATATCTTGAACAGAACTCTAACTTTAATAAATTAGGAAGGAAACCTCATATATATATGATCAGTGAACTTAATGGATTTTATTTCATATTGTCTAACAAAAACACATTACATTGAGTGTGATAATTTACCAGAATCTAAACTGGGCATAACCAGGGTAGAGTCTGAAGTTAAAATCATAATTCTAGATTTTCTCAAATACATTTACTTGTTATAAACAGGAAATATCACTTAAATTGATTGCAAATATAAATTGATATCACTAACAGATGTTTCTTTTTGTTGAACTATAATCTTTCAAATGAGGATCACTAGAGTTGTACAAAATCAGTAAATGGAAGAGTCTTATCTAGGATTCAGTCAAACAGAGCTCCAGATAGAATTCAATGTGGGAAACCAATCTACACCAAGATCTAAAATGTATCTCATCAACACTTTTGTAATCTGAAATAGTTTTTAAAAAGTGACTGTTGGTCATACATGAGTTCCCATGATATTTTTAAAAAGTCACTATTAGTAAAAATGGGAATACGGAAAGAAGCAAGTTCTGAAGCTATCAATGCAGAAAGGTCATGATATTGGCAGAGAAGCTGTGAAGTTTTATTTTGTCATACATCTTATTTCAGATAAGTTGAAGTGGAAATATGTTTGAAGTATTTTGTCCTATAGGCAAAAAAAAGTCTATAAATGAGCAAATTTATTTCATATCCTAAGAGAGGAAGCTCCAGCTAAAGTAATACATGGGATAATAAGAGCAATTCTATTAGGAATCTTCTTTCTTTGCTTTCTTCTTTATCTAAATCTTACTTTATGCCACAATCATTTACTGCCTACTGAAATAAAAAGTATATAAAATGTGAAATGTTAAGGTCTTTTAAAGTTACTTCTATTTTCCAGAATTCTTGTCACCTTTTTCTGGTAACATAAAACACCTTTCTTGTAAAACTTTCTTCACTGTTCAAACCATGTTATTCTACAGGACATCCTGTCATAAGTCTCTGGCAATCTACCTGTAGGGTTGGGAGAGTAATGCAGACCTGGCCAATTATATTACTCTATACTTATGGTTAAAAGAATTAATTAAGGGTGACCTCACAATCCAGGTCAATCATTGCTCTTCCCTTGAGACAGCAGTAGAGAAGGCCCAACTGCAGTAGGGAAAGATATAGCCAAGCAGAGACAAGAAGAGAAAAATTGGGGAGGGGTGAGAATTTTGATGAAATATAGTCTACAGTTCTAGTCACTGAAGTTCCTTAACTTTTGATGGTTCCTGCTTATCAGTCATTAATTCTGTGAGCCATCGCAGAATCTTTCCAATAAATGCCATTTTCTGCTTCAGTTAGTTTATTTGGGTTTCTGTCACTTGCAACCAAAAGAATTCTGACTGAAGCCACTATTGTTCAAAAGACTACTTCATTAACATATAATCTTTCAAGCATTTGCAGATGATATTTAAAAATTACTTTCCTTGATCATCTGGAGAAATACAGAGAAAACCACAAGAAATAGAACATATTCTAAAACATATGGTGATCATGTTTTATCCCTTTAATAAATATCAGATTTGGAAAAAGGATTACAATTCAAAGAAAAGTAAATTATAAAATAAATAAATATGTTAAGTTGCAATTTAGATATGATTTTCGCTTAAAAAAATTTTATGCTTTTCTTAACACAGTTTTCAACAACACATCCACCTCTCCCACAACACATACTGCCCCTTCACTTTCACTGCCCACCACTCAAGCATGAAAGGCGAAAAAAAAAAAAAAAAAAAAAAAAGAGTGAAAGAGGAGGGAACACCAAGTTAGGAAAGAAGGGTATCAAAAAGAACCAGTGGGTTCAAAGTTGGGGACTTGTAAAAGAACAATCATCATCAGAGAAACTGCAAGGAAATGTCAGATCTAACTTATGAGTAAAGCTGAAGAGAATGAGTAAGAACAAAATGCAGAACAAAATTAAGATCCCAGAGAGGAATATAAGAAATGGCATTGTAAAAAGGGTTCAAAGGTAGAAACCTGTAGAAATGAACAAATTATGGAAATATGAGGGTTTAATAAAGAAATTAGGGTATCAACATAATCATTATTGATGATACCTTCTTTGTCTAAGGCACATTTTGTTTATCAGTTTTCAGTTCTGCTTTTCCATTTCATTCTTTGTTTGTTTGAGCTGACTTATTTTTAAGGGTCTAAGTCTGCATCTATACAATTATATTTGAAGCCTATCTTGAAGTGTGACCAATTTAAATAATCAAAAGAATCAAAATGGTGTGAAAAAAACAAGATTTAGATCTTGATAAAATTGTGGAACAAGTAAAGCTATAAAACTCCCTTTACATCTAAAATTCTGATAATAATGTGTAGAGTTAGTTTAAAGCAAATTACATTAAAGATGGCAAAACTAATTAAAAACATTTTGAAAATAGAGAGCAATGGAAGTTACTTATATATTTTGAATATTGATAAAACATATATATTTTTAAAAGTCTGTGCTATGGTTATTGATCCTCCAAGAGAAAGTTTTAGCTCACAAAAAAAAATGTTAGAAAAATAGGACAAAACTTCATCAAAGGACAGCATTGTAGTGGCATTCAATTTTACCTTATCAGTGTTTCACTGCCAATTAAGAAAAAGCAATGAGATAAAAATTCCATCAAACCATAGAAGATTAATTTTACAACCTGTGTTGAAGATAAATATTTTAGGCCATATTGATGAGGTATTCATAATGAGGGAAAAACAATTCTTGAACTCCCCCTGCACCAATTTGTTCTCCATATTTCCATTCAAGAAACTTGTTGAGCGAGAAAACCTAGTTGACTTCTGCCTGATACATATTCAACATAATGAATTTCAACTGTAATTATTCAGAAAAACTCAATTCTCTGTTTATATTTCTTTTTACTTTCAATTCTAACCAGTAGCAACATGTTTCCCATTTTTACATTTTCTTTAGTAAGAATGATAACAATGTTCTTACAGTATATCCTTTAAAAATATTTAAATATGGAAAGTCAAAAAAACAAATAAAGATGTTTTCTTTTGTTTTTGTTTGTTTGTTTGTTTTTGCTGATGTAATAATATGCCTAAAAGAATATGGCATCATTTTTGGAATTTTAATATAGTGTCCATCACTCACTTTTAGAAAAATGCAGAAAATAATGAAGCCATTCTTAAAAGGCATACAGCATTATATTCAGGTCACCACACTAAGATCTTCAATAGAGTTGCTATTGCCAAAGACATTTTTAACTGTTTGGGTGGTGGTAGGAGAGGGGGTGGGAAGGGAGGGAAGAAAACTAAAACAACTTTGAAATATTATTGAGTAATGGGGAATGGAGGTGGATATGTTTAAAAAAATTGTTCTTCAGGCAACAATCAACACAATATCTTTTTCCCAGTCATGGATAGACAGACAAATTATGTAATTTTCTCCAAATAGCCTTAGGAAGCATTTTATAGAAGACCTTCACTTACAGTACACTTCATCAGATCCCACTTAAGGAAAATACGACTTTTTTTTTTTTTAGTTTTTACACATATTTTGTGATAGTTGTTAGAATCAGAAATAAGTATGATTAGCTAAGAAAAAACATATTAAAGACAGATTTTAAAAAGCAGTTTTTAGGAGGATTAGTACAGAAGCCTAGGCCCCAGAAAGGAACCATATCTGTTGATATATTCTACCATAAAATATGCTGTATTTAAGTCAGGGGAAGAAACAAATTATAAATAGACAAAGGGAGAGTAAACCTGACGCATTCCCCTGATAAATTCTAATTAAGAACTAATAGATTCTCCTAATTAAATATTGATAATAGTCACATTAAGCATATTATGTCTAATTTCTGAAATCGTTTATCTAACATAATACGATGATATGACATATTATATATTAAATAGAATAAATATTATCTGGGGAATTATGTGTAGTTAATTTTTTTCTTTTGTCTATATTATATTTTTCTCAAGAGATGAAGTTGTCTTAAAACTATATCTAATTAAAACTTCCATGCAAATATCTTTAAGAAAAGGCACTTAAATCCAGTAGATTAAAAAGGACAATCCCTTACATAGGACCTTAAATTTTGTAAATAACTAAGAGTATTTTATTTAAGGCTGATTTTAGTTTATTCTATGCCTTAAAATAATGCCTGATTAAATAAAAACCCTTTTAGGAAATCACCAGCTTTAACTGTGGAATTGTTTTAAAAGAATAGTTTATTTTAAGTTGCAAAGTACCAATGAAATACTACTATATTGGAGTTCATGATAACTGTTTTATTAAAAATATAGGCATAATCTACAATAATATATAATATTTTATGCAAACTTTATGAAAAGTAGGGTTTTAGAGAACTTACTATTTGTGTCTTTCCATAAATAGATTATATAATGTCTTTGTCAATTTTTACATTACTATTTTATTATGTAGCATAGCTTTAAAAACTTTATCCCCATTCATGCTGCAAAGTTTAATACTAGGATCTTGCATGATTAAATCATCACATGGTTTAAGTTGGTATTAATAAGATTTTATTATATGTTCCATATTCAGAGAATCTCAAAAAACAGAATAATAAATGTGAATTTCTTAAAGACTCCTCTTTCTGCAAGTTAGAAAATTAACATATTCACACATTCAGAAGAACATCCATGTGAATTTTCTTCATATGAACTTGTTTGTGTTTTGTTGTTGTTATTTTATTAGTGTCCTCAATTTCTTTTAATGCAGACTTGTTTGTGGTAACAACAGTATTCATGGCACTCCCAGTAGAGCCATAAACAGAAATGCTTTTTAATAACTGTTTTCAACTGCGCATGTTTAAGACAAGTACATTTTAGCTCTGTGAACAAGAGATGAATGGCCACAATGTTCTGAGGTTCCGACTCCTGGAAGTCTTGGTGCAGGTTCTGAGTGGTATTTCTATGAGTAACCAGGAGAGGGCATCAATATCAGAGAGACACTTGAGGCTAAATAATTAAGGCACAGAAGGTCTATCACACAGTTCAAGCCACCTCTCTTTGAAGAAATGATGATGAATTTCTTGTAATCATGCTCAAATCATGTAGGCACAAAGTGTGGGCAAGGAAATGACTAGGAGGTAGTTGATTGTCCAAGATCCAAGAGTCTGGTGTTCAAATAAACCCAAATTAACTGTGACCTCCTTTGACAAATTTATTGTCAAAACAATTTAAGTTAAGCAGTATAGTCATATACTTATTCCAGGGCATAACGGTGCACTAATCTAATTACTGAATGTGTTCTATGAAAAGGAAAATTAAATTAAGGAAAATTGCTTTGCATAGCAGTGATTTATAGCCTACTTTACTTCCCAAACTAGTGAGAAATATGAAATCCAAGACTTTCAGTATATGACTTTAACAGTGAAAAGGCAAAAAAAAAAAAAAAAAAAAAATTAATTGGAAGAAAAGAGAAAAAAAAAACAAAACTACCCAGACTCATCAAATCAAAGGCAGAGCCACAATCACCTATTAATTTTTACTGTGGTATTTGAATAATAATGCCTCTTACTCTAGTAAATAAGAATTCCATTATTTTTTAAGTATGGCATATGATTTCAGTTTCTACTCTGTAATGGAATATAGTACTAACACTTTGCATATACACATTATTTGTTTATTGATGATGTGCTTTTTCCTACAATGCCTTCATTTCCAAGTCTTGATTATTTAAAGTGCTTCCTACTCCATGAAATTAGTCTTTGGTACTTGAAACAGAATAGAATGTTCCCTCATATATCTCACGTAAATTAGGTTGGGAAATCTCATCATAAAACTGCATGTTAAACTAAAAGTGTATTAAGTACATAAATCAAAAAATGATTAACTCTAAGTTGTAACATTTTCAGGCTTTAAGCATATTAGTGAGACTATTGGAGTTAGAGTTCTATATATCTTTCACTGAGAGGATCTTAAAAGCAAAGTCTTCCTTACAAAAATGTTGGCCCAAATGTTTTCATAAAAGAATAAGTAATTAAATTATTTGGAACATTATTTTCCCCCTTCTATTAGAGCATCACTCTAAATCAACCCACCCTTCCTTCTTTCTTTCCTTCATTCTTTTTCCAATTCTTTCTTTCTAAGTCCAATACCCAGAGCTCCCAATACCCTGTAACATGGTCAAAGGATTAACTGTCCCAACCAAGTGGCATACTACTTCTTAAATATATTTTTGATAGATAATCTCTCTGACAATCTGGTGAAAACTATGCAGAATTGCCACAAAATGTATGTGACCATAAAATTTTTCTCACAGTTTTAGAGAATTAAAAGACCGTTCCTGCAAGTCCAATATGGATACCACAGTGACAACTCATGAACCCCATGTTAAAAGTAAAACAAAACAAAACAAGAAATCTTGAGTGTGAGTACATTACTTTAAATATTTTAAGGTTAGTTTAAATTTTCTGTCTCCTCCTCACTGTGTCCAAATTTTCTTTTTTTTTTTTTTTTTTTTTAATTTTTTTAAGATTTTATTTATTTATTCATTTATCCCCCCCTTGCTGCTTGTGCTCGCTGGGTCAGCCAACCACGCCGTGCAGGCGGGCTTGCCTTCACCAGGAGGCTCCGGGAACCGAACCCGGGGCCTCCCATATGGTAAACGGGAGCCCCACTGATTGAGCCACAGCCGCTTCCCCCAAATTTTCTTTGCTTCTGTTAAGGCCTGCCTTGATTCAGTTTGACCACATCCTAACCAATAACATGTTCAAAGATGCTATTTACAAATGAGTCCACATCCAGAGGACTCGGGTTAGGACTTAAACATGTTTTTGTTTGGGGAAAGGATTCAATTCATCACAGGAAGTCTGTGAAAAATTACATCATATAGTAGAAAGCATAAACATTTTTCCAACTTTTTCTTTGAATAAAAACTGATGAGCTGAGGAATAGCAAACTTAAGCAGCCCATTGTGAGTGGACATTTTAAAAATCTTTTCTGTATTTTTTAATGATTGATGTTTATTACAAACACTCTATACTCACTAAGCAAAAACTTCCCCAACCCCCTTCCCCATCACCTGGTAATGTCTAATCTACTTTCCATGTCTGCAGAATTGCTGTATCTAGATATCTCTTATAAATAACATCATACAATATTTGTTCTTATGTACCTTGTTTATTTCACTGAGCATAATGTTTTCAAGATTAGCCCATGTTGCAGCCAGTCTCAGAACTTCATTTTTTCTTATGGTTGAATAATGTTCCATTGTGTGTATGTACCATATTTCTTATCCATTCATTGGACACTTAGGTTGTTTCCACTTTTTGGCTATTGTGAATACTGTTGCTATAAACATAGAAATGTCCATATTGCTTTCTACCGTGGCTGCATCATTTTACATTTCCACCAGCCATGTATGAGAGTTGCAATTTCTCCACATCCTCACAAACACGTTATTTTCATTTTTTAAAATTAAGCCATCCTAATGGGTGTGAATTGGTATCGAATGGTGGTTTTGATTTGCAGTTCCCTTATGGCTAATGATAGTGACCCTCTTTTCATATGCTTATGGGCCATTCATATATCCTTTTTGGAGAAATATTCTTTGTCCATTTTTTTAAAAGATAGAAAGATTTTCTTTATTAATAGCCTCTACTGTATTTCTTTAGATATAGTTTTGAACTCAAATACTTACGAGAAAACAAGCTACAATTGCATTATCTTGCGACTCATTACCAATAACATATTGCAAAGTGAAATAGCTTGGAAAAAAGAGTGGGAAGGAGAGAAGATAAAGGAATTAAGTTGATCAAGTGGAATTCTTCTCTCTTTTTTTTTTAATTCCTGGGAACTACGAAGTCCTTGCAAGCACAGCTTGTTTCTGCAGAGTATTTTCCAAACATGTACAAAATGGAACCAAAAAGGAGAAACCCTTAAGAAACTGAAGATGTTCAACGTTAAAAGCTACTATTAGCTGGTAGCAACTGTTCCAGCCTCCATTGCCAGCCACTTCCTCCTTTTGTGCCCAAGAGTAAGCGGGATGAAGACGTGTTCCCCTTGAAGTTTTCATTTCTTTTTCTCAGTATCTGGGCGTTCACGGTTCAGCACCTTAAGGAAGTCATCTTTTTGCCTGCATACATGTGTGAATACTGGCCTTTGAGCACTCGATATGGTAGAACAGGTAGTCTTTAAAGGCATGGATCAGGTTGCTCGTGCTGTCTGGGGCCTTGGCATCGGTGTGGAAGAGAAAAGCACTAAAGTAATAAGGCCGATATTGTCACCCATAGCAGCATCTGTGTCTTTCAGCTCCAAGGCGGATCCCTGTGGCCTGAGAGGAACTGTGGGGCTGTGGGGCTGGCTGTGCACACAGCTAGTGCTGCCTGAATGCCTTTCCAATGAACACATCACCGTCATCTTTAAACACTGCTGAACACTACTGTGATTCGGCCCTTTTTGGACTCGATATACATGGTTTCATCTTCCCTCTAATGGATAACTGCCCGGTTCTCCTTCCTCTCCCTCTTCTTAAAATGGGAAGTATTTCTCAAAGACAGAGGAAAAACAGTTTTGTTTCAACATGCCAGCTTGGTGCACAATCAAATCCTTGGATACAGGGAGATTTTCAAGGTCATGTAATAAAGAGACATCGTAATTCTGGATTGAAGCACTATAAGAAAACTATTAAGAATTGTGAATTCATAAGTTTTCTAATCAATAGTCTGCTGTTTCAGCCTAGAATTGTGAATGATTAACTTGTCTTTTGTCCTTTGTAATGTTATATTGCTGCTATGCAGGCAACCCCATCATCCATTATCCAAAAATCAAATGTTTAAAAGCACGTGGTATTTGCATGTCCTGTTCGTATCCCCTGTAAAGCTAACATCAAGTTAAACCTGATGTTAGTGTACCATAAGCAGAATAGAACAAAAGACCCCTCGAGACACCGCATCTCTCCTGTGGAGGGCTGGCCTCTCACTGCCAGATGGATTCGGTTACGTTCGACGGAGGTCATTCCTCACGAGTTGCAAGTCTCAATGGAGTTCTGAGGTTTGAAACCCCTTAAAAGGCATAGCCCCTAAGCTGCCAGTTGAATTCGCACCCAGGAGAGGATGCTCTGACTGGGACCATTTTTCCAATTGGGACTCTGATTGGCTGCAAAGGGGCTTCCCAGCCTCATGAGAGATCAGATGTGCTTTCCCCCAATTTGGTGAGTGGTTGTATATACTTTCATTCTTTTCTATGTCATTTAATTGATTGTTCTTCTTTTCTGTGATTGCTTAATTGTTATAATCATTTGATATCACCTGAAACTCATTTGATTGAATAAATTTGCCTTTGCATAGCATTTAGAGTTTCTGCCTCTTCCTTAGCAAAACATGGATTTACCAAGAAACTGCTGTACACCCTCTTTAATATCTCATCACCACCATGTGCCTGAAGTTCTTTGTAGAACTTCAAAGAAACACTAACCATCACATTTGTTTCATCTCCACTAGGATTTTAAATATGATAGAGGACCCCGCATCAAAATATGCAAATGTTATTTCTACTGCTTTGGGTTTATTTCTGGCGGCTGCGTTCTCGAACTTGAGCACAAGAGTCTCCTCTAGCGAGATCATGGCAGTGGCTGGCCCTGAAGCCTGAACCCACCTGTCAAGCTGCTGCCCTCCTTTGCCCATTTTATGACTGGGTTGTCTATCTTTTCTTGAAGAGTTGTGGGAGTTCCTTATGTATTCTGGATATTAAGCCCTTATCTGATATGTTAGTTTGCAGGCATATACGCCATTTCTGTAGGTTGTGTTTTTTATTTTCTTGATAATATCATTTGATGCACAAAAGTTTTCAATTTTGATCAAGTCAACTTTTATGTTTTGTCATTTTAAAAAACCTCAGGAAAGTTTTATTCAATTCCACAAGATTTTTCAGTATAAGGAACAATGCATAGGATGCCAGGTAAATTAACTTTTTATATAAAATATTTGAATAAAAATGACTCAGAAATATGCTGTTTTTATTTATTTATTTTAAAGATATTTAGATTACACAAATGTCACATAAAAATATAGGGGATTTCCATATGCCCTGCTCCCCACACTTACCACATTTTCCCACATTAACAACATCCTTCATTAGTAAGATACATTCATTGCAATTGAAGAACACGTTTTGGAGCATTGCCACTAAGCATGGATTAACATTTACATTGTATTTTATTCTCTCTCCCACCCAATTCTGTAGGTTATGGCAAGATGTATAATGGCCTGTATCTGACATTGCAATGTCACTCAGGACAATTCCCATGTCCTGAAAATGCCCGTTTTATACCTGTTTTACCCGCTCCCTGCCCTCAGAACCTCCAGTGGCCACTGCCTCCATATCAATGATATAATTTCTTCCATTGCTAAATATGCTATTTCTATTCTAACCATTCACGAAATCCTGACATATCAGCATGTACCCCAGTTGGAGATGATTGTGTTCTGAAATGTTGACAAGTCTGGTATTCATAGAAATAACCCTTACCCCACTTAAAATATTCATCCTTTTCTTGCCCAGCTTTGCACATGTGGATGAATGCACACACACATGCACCATACACATGCACGCAAATACATACACACAGCAGATCTAAAGTGTCAAAATCAGAGAGGCAAGAAAATACAGCAATCAAGAAAGGACAGATAAGTCTCTAGAACCAAAACACTTTACCCGCTACTTGCTCTTCTATAGTCTTAGTCACAAGACTATCCCACAGGCAGTAGCCAATGACCCATTTCATGTCTTCATGCTTAATCTCCAAGAAGTAAATTTTTTGTGGGCCCTCATTATAGAAATCATATAATAGCTTATAAAAGTGGAGGATTTAGAAACAAGAGATTTGGATTTGAATCCTGCTCAGTTCCTTGGAAACAGGGTGAAAGTTTCCCCACCTATAAAGATATTAAATGGAAATATATACCTCATTAGACTGCTTTGTGGATTGAAGGAGATATTAAATATAAAAACACTTTATATAATATAAATTACCATGTAGCTATTAATTGTAAACATGAAATTTATTGTGCTCTTTATACAAATGCTAGGAAACATAGGTAAAATTTGATGAAATACTTGTTTTCAGTCTGTAACATATTCACAGCTTTTCTATTATCACCTACATAATCCCTTGTCTCCCCACACAAAATCTAGAAGATATAGGGAAAGAAGTAGGTTTTCCTAAAAATTCCATATATATTAACAATTGTCATAAGTATATGACTTCCAAAGTGTTGGATTCTTGTTTAGAGATTAGAAGTTTGTGAAAAACAAAATCTTTTCCTCAGAGGGTCAGGGAAAGAAACTAAAATAGACTCAAATTAAAATGTTGGAACAATGGGGAAGAGGGGGGATTATATGGATTACACTTGGAAAAAAAGAGATGGGACAGGAATTTGGTTGGCACAAAAAAGGTGTCTAAAGCAGTTCATAAAATAGGAAATCTTGATAGCATATCCTCCTTCTCAGCAAAGTAAAAGAAATAAAGCTGTATAATTTTCTACTCTTCTACTCATAATTTTATGAAATCTAATAGAAGAGTTGGATAACTAGCCGGGCCCAAAAGTTGTGGCATTGAGAAATTATTGGGAATATCCCCATTCTACAGCAAGAAAGCAGATGTTCTTCTCATAATTTAAAGTGGAATTCTGAATATTTTCCCAAAGTTATGGTATTACAGTTGGTGATAGAGCCATATATAACAGTGTAGTGGTTAAGAGTATAATGGAACCTGGGTTTAAGTCCCAAAATCACCATTTACTACCAATCTAATTTTAGAAAGTTTTGTTTTGTTCTGATTCTGGCATTTTATTAAAAATTAAAGGATATAGACTCTATTCTGTTTTCTAAGCTTAAAACCTTCTTCCTTTCCAATCACCACTCACATCTAATTATCTTCAAATTTGGTTGTTCTTTACAATATTTATAAAATATATCTTTTTGAAGTACACTTTCTGTGATAGACACTATCTTTTTCAGACATTTATCATCTAATGCCTGGTCAAATGAAATAGCCTCCTAATCAGTGTTCTAGCATCAATTTATCATTGCTTCAATCTCACTAGCTCCATGTCACCAGAAATTTCTAAAATATCTATTTAATAGTTTTATGGCTTTTTTCAATAATCTAATTCTCCATACCTTCTGGGAGAAATTTAAAACTTTTAGCTTCTTTTTCAAGGATTCCAACCCACATCTCACTACTTATTTCTTAGGACATCCCTACACAAAATCTGTAAAAGGCTGGAATCTTTATTGCAACCAAATATACAATGGACATTCATACTTCTTTCCTTTGTGTTTATGTTAGGTGCCTCTATTAGTTTATCACTGCTACTATTACTACAAACTTAGTGGCTTATAAAATACAAATTTATGATCTTACTGTTCTGAAGTTCAGAAATCTAAAATGGGTCTCACTAGCTGAAATCAAGGTGTTTGGAGAGCTGTGTTATTTCTGGAAGCTCTAGAGAAGAGTCTGCTGCTTTGCCTTTTCAAGTTTTTAAGAGACTGCCTACATTCCATGGCTCATGGTCCTTTCCTCCATCTTCAAAGCCAGTAGTACTCTATCTCCAAATCTCTCTCTGACCTCCTTCTTCTTCTGCTTGTTTTAAGGTCAGCTAAATATTCCTTCATTCCATCTGCAACTTTAATACTCCCTCATCATAAAATCTATTCCTAGATTCTAGGGATTAGGACTTTGACATCTTTGGGTGGCTATTATTTGCCTATGACAGATTCCAATCCCAATTAATCTCTCACATCCCTAAACTCAGAGCAATATTTTCTATAATAATTGGTTATTATCTAACAATGAATTGTTTTATAGCTTTATTTTCTTTGTAGATTGCAGTATTAATATGTTCTCCATATTCCTTACAGGACTTGACACACTTTGGGGGCAGTCATTCTAGCACCCTAAATTAGAGGCTACTTTCATCTTCCCAGTAAAAATTATTTTTTCAAGGAGCCTAAAATAAAGGCAGTAATTTTAATCAATTGAGTTATTATACCCTAGGACTCTCAGCTGGCCGTTTGGTGCCTCTAGCAATTAATGCATATGCTTTGTTGGCTACTCAATAATTCTTAAAGAACCAGAGGTCTAAGGCTGTTACAATGGCTATGTGCAAGGAAAATTTATTCTGAAGCTGCATTTGCAACAATTTGGTTGCAAAGTATGGTAAGCTCTTTGCAAAGTGTGCAGGCACTCAAAAGGAAGTGAGAAGGAAAAAAGAGCTTGCTGGTAGCCACTTACGTTCCTGTTGGCTCTCTTATTGTCCAAGTTCTCTTGGAGAGATTGTTCCTAATTTCAGTCATTAAGAGACAAACTCATGTGCACATGGAAATAGTCCATCTGGAGGAAAACCTGAGTGTGGAACCCAACCTGTGCCAGAGTAAATGTTGCATCTAAATTGTTCTTCTCAGATGACTGCCACTGCTGAGACAGGTCCAGCCACACACTGAGCTAGATTGACAGGGAAAGAAAATTATCCTTCTTTATTTTTAAGGTAAGATTAGAGTGCTCATATTAGCTTGCATATAACATTTCCCAACTCACTTTTCTTGGATCATCTATATAATTATGTATATTTAAAAAATGAAAGCAGTAATATTGGGTGATTTGTGATTTGAGGTATTTAAACACTTAAGAGAAGTCATGGAAAAAATATTAGAATTATTTCAAGTAGCAAATTTGATTTTTGCTTTTGCCTTTGTCCTTCACATGAGTTTTCATTCTCTGGATACTTAAAATATTTTGCAACCTATGATTGTTAACTTCCAGGGCTAAAGTGTGAGTTACTATGCATTTTACTACCACAAATTATAAGAATCTAAACTCATGTTCGTGTCTTCATATCTTGGTATCCACTGAATCTAGAGGTGTGATATTGCTAAATAGATGAAAAACTATGAAGACGGATTCATTCAGTTTTTTTTTCATTCTTCAGGTTAATGACATGAGTGTATCCTACCCCAAAAAAGGGGCATATTTGATGACTTTGTTTATTTTATCTGTTAAAGAACCCTATCTTCATGTCATTGTCTTTTATTAGTGTTTGTCTTTTGTTCAACAAGGAAGAGGAATATAGGGAAAAAAGCAGTGATATTCGTCCATTGTGACAGTCAATATCAATAGCATTCAGGTCTTTTAGTGTTTATATACGTTTTGTGTGTGCATATTTATTTATTTTGACAAATATAACCTCTTCGACTCTGTCAGAGTGATAGCATGCTTTAACTCAGATTTGATTTATCAACGTACAGAGTTTATGTGAGGTTCAGAATAATAGCACTGGCCATTGTGCACTTTTATAATGTAATTTTTTACTGTGCCTTCCTTAATTGTATTCTGCATGAGTTTATATGTATGTATAAAGAATAATTGTAACTCTGGGATTTTTCTGCGATACTGGCAGTTCAGCATTTCATTTTATTTTCTAGTTATTATTTTATTATGCATATGCTCTGTTTCATTTGATTAGAAAAATATATAATAACTTAATATTAAAAAAATAAACCTCTAACAAATTGGTAATAAATTAGAATTTTATTGATTGTCAATATTAAATACTGATATCAGTAAACATTTGCACAAACCTACTAATTTTCTGATCTCAATTCATTTGATAGGAAAAATGAACTCATGTGCCAATATTGGGCTAACTCAAATGAGCCATTCATTATTATGCTTTCCCTTGATCTGCAAAAGAGAGGAGAGAAGTTAGCTTTTCCGTTTTCAAATTTTAGTTTTGCATGAAGAAATCTGCTCTGTACCTAGGCTGAGCATATGCCACAAGTTTCCTTTTAACCTTTTGGTCTTCTTTTATATCAGCTGATTCCATTCTAGATAATTATCACAAGCCTTAATCTTTGTGGCTTTGCTGGTATCCCTACCTTCTAAAATTCTCAATCAACCCCAGGGCCATCTGGACTGGTGATGTCTCTCTAGCAAGATAAATTTCACTGGCAATCTATCTAAATTGCAACATCCCACCCTATCTCATAATAAAGTACAGTGAACGTGGATAGATAATATTGTTATTTTACAGTCAATTAAAGGTATAAAAGAAGGCTATTATAGAGAAAATATGATATGTAAAGCTATTCAAAATGCACAAAAAAACATTAGAAAAGAAAGCAATAAGCAAATTCCAACTGAATACAAAATTACGTTAAGAATGTTCTCTGATGATAACTTTTTGGAAAGATTTAAAACTTTTATAAGATAAGATTGAGAAAATGCATCTATATAAACTGGCATTCTAGAACACAAATTTTATTTTGCAATATTATTTTGTTCAAGTTCTATGGGATTTTTCTTTATGCTTCTGCATTCTAATTACCAAAATTTCACGTTAATTGGAGTTTCACTGTTAATTTTTACTCTGGATCTTTGAGCTCGTTTCTTCTTTCCCCCATTAAACTAAGAAATATGACATTGATTTGCATGGCATGAAGTTACTTCAAGTATTTTGGTTTTGATTTATTTTGTTAAAAACTAGTTAACACTTTAGACTCTAATATAAGTTAAGAAAAATAAATTCACAATGTAGTAAATTGATATTATTCATTATTCATTTTTAATGTCCAATATTACCAACTTGTTCTTACTTTCTCAATTATTCAATAAAATTGATTGTTACTCCTTTTCTACAGCTAGACAGAAATATGCCAACAAAAGTAGGTAATGATTATTTTAAGCTAAACTTGCTTTTGTAGAAGAACTCTTCTGATTTTCCTAATAACTAGGGGCGGTGGTAAAGAACTTAAAACACATCTTTGGAATAAGTCTGAATTACTGATTGTGCTTTTTTTTTTCTTTTTTAACATTTTCTGTATTTAATTTTGCCTTTTCTGTAATATATCCTAATCTTTTTTTTTTTTTTGTCTTTGCCATTACCTCCAAAAGTAAAAGCATCAGTGACTTCAGTGAAAAACAAATTGTGACTATAAAATTATGTGGACTGTTTTTTTTTTCAACCTAAGAAAAATATAGCCCTAAGTATAAGATGGGGAAGGTATTCCCAGAACACTCTGTAATCAATCTAATATATAATATTAGTATATATCATTTTGTAATTACATTCCATATTCCATTCAAAAAGTTAGTCAGAAATGGGGTAGTTTTCTTATGCACTTGAACATTGAGAAACTCTTATTTGTAAACTGAGGATGAGCAGCATAGTAAACTCTATACTGGTCTAATTTTCCCTCTCTTCCATTCTTATGCACATCTTAAGCATCCAGGGTGTTTCATTAAGCTTCATAAGTGTATACTTTGATGCCTCTAGTTTTAAAATTTTGAAGTTTTGACCATATCATTAAGTGTTTAGATCCAACTGTTGTTTATCTGAGATTCCATTGCTTACTACTAGGGGTAGAATTGAGCTTACTAACAAAAATTATAAGTATTAATTCAGCTTGTAACTACTTTTATTATTTTCTTTTTTCATTTTTCTCATTGTGTTGCATCTATATATCCACCCCATGCATCATCCAACATATAGACCTTGTTTACAAGTCATTTTCCTTATTTTTAAAAATACTTAAATAATAACCCTTGTTTCTATTTTGGTTATCATATAATTTTAACAGTTATTTTGAAAAAAAATTCTATTATCAAAATGAATATAATTTTGAATAAAGTCAAAGTAATTTGGAAAATAGAAGTTAATATAGTAAGTGATGTGGAAATCTTGTTATCAGCAAAAAAGCAAGGAAATTTATCTTGAAGAATATTTCATAGGAGAGCCTATGAGCCTCTGGGAACTGTTACCAGATATCTGAACTTCTGCCCTGCAGAATGAATTGTAGACTTCCCTCCCTAATAGTTTATGAATGTTTTCTGCTATTGATTGAATCATATTACCCACAAAGACATGTTCAGGTCCTACCTCCTGTCTTGTGGATGTGAACCCATTTATAAATGTTAGTAGATACTATCCACTAGTTAATGTCATTCAAAATGCAATCAGGGTGGGTCTTAATCCAAAATGACTGGAGTCCTTATAAGCAGAGGAAATTTGGACACAGCAGTAGGAGATAAGAGGAGAAAGACAGAGAGAAAGACAATGGCCATGTGACAGAATCATAGATTGAGTTATGGATTACCAACAAGCCACCACCAGAATGCTACAGACTCCATGGAAAGCATGGGTCTGCTGACACCTTGATTTTGGATTTCTGCCTTTCTAACTTCCTATTGTTTAAGCCAACCACTCTGTGGTAAACTGAGATACTATCCCAGATATTATTCTTGGAATATATGTGCATTACATTGCTTAAGCCTAACTAAATATAGTTGGATATTGTATTTGTTTCCTATTGCTTCAGTAAAAAATTACCACATGTTTAGTAGCTCTAAACACAAAAGTTTATTATCTTTTAGGCCTGTAGGGACTTAGGAGCTCAGATGCCTGAAACCAGCTGCACTGGGCTGAAGTCAAGTCATCAGCAGGCCGGGTTTCTTCCAGAGGCTCTGAGGGGAGGAGCTGTTTCCTTGACCTTTTCAGCTCCTAGTTGTCACTTGTATTCCTTGGCTTGTGGTCTCTTCCTTCATCTTCAAGTGCATCATCCCAATGTTGACTTCTGTCATCAGGTTGTCTCCTGCTCCTTTTGTAGTCAAATCTCCCTCCGATTCCCTCATACATGTCCATTTGTAATTGCATTTAAGGCCCACAGAGATCATCCAGGATAACCTCCCCATCTCAAGATCTTTAACTTAATCACATTTACAAAGTCCTTTTTACCATATAAGATAACATTCACAGGCTCTGGGGATTAGGATATGGATATATTTGGGTACCATTTTGTATCTTACCACAGAGACTATTATTTTCCTCATTCTGATGATTTTTTAAAAATAAGGCACACAATTAACTTGGTCAGGATTTCATATGTAAAATGGTACAGAACCAGGACAAAATTTCAGATCTGACTCCAATTTATATTCTTAAGCATAAAGCTATTTAATAAAGTAGTAGTAAGCATCTTTTAATATCGCTATAAATTTCAAACAGGAGATGTATAAAGAACTTTCATGGATGTCACAGACAATTTCTTTAAGTTTTAAAATTACTCTACATTAGGTTTTCAGACTTCTGGCTTTTAAGTTATAGTTGTGCTTTATAAGAGGTAAGATCAAAATTCAGATGAGGAAAATTTATTTTTGACATTGTTACCATAATTAAAATGGATGTTATTTCAATACTTATCTGGAATAAAGAATGTGTGCCAGGCCACTTCTAAAAATGTTTCGTCTCTTGGTTTTAGGTTTTCATAATGGTGTCAACAGAAACATACATGAAGCTGGCCCACATACTCAGTATTCTTTGCTCTGTGAAAGACGGCAATGTCAGAAGACAAAATGAGTGAATTATATTGCTGTGCTAGTGAAAACCAATCTAGGGAAAGCAGGCAAGTCTGTTTTGTATGTAGAGACCATCTAATTTTTAGATTCACTAATTCTCCTTGAGAAACATTATATGCATTCAGAGCCAGACACCTTGAACAAATTTTATTCTTATTTACAGTAATAATTGATTAAGCCTTCCAGAGGCAAAGCCTGAAACCTGGATGTGGTGCACATGGTTTATTGAGAGAGTATGTTCAAGAAAAAGCAAGTAGAGTAAAATAAGGCAGAGGAAGGAACAAGACTATAGGTAACAGTTGGATCTCACAGTTTGCTCTGTAGCATGCATTGCACCACACAGGTCTGGCCTACTGTAACCCATATGAACCAGTCATTGACTGCAGGCTGGATCTAAGGTTGAGGAGGTGGGTATAGAACTTACCTGGTAATCTGACTCCTCTTCGGCATCCATCCAAGCACAATTTTCCAGAACAGGAGACAGCTGTGAGGTGTCAGCATCTAATATTCAAAGTACCTAGGAGAAGTGTTCATTTCTCCAAGTAAAAGGGATCTGGGTTGGGCACCAGCAAAGTCTCCTATGTCCTTGATATCATAATCTGAAATATCTTTTTCATTAAAAAGTGTATGTACTTGGAAAACCATTTAACTATTTTAAGCCTTATCTCTCTCCAGACCTCAAACACTGTAAATAATTCTGGTCTCCATAATAACTTATGACCCTGCCTACTTAATTAAATCAGCCTGGCTAAAAAGCATAATATTAATTAAAGGAATTCTGTCTACCAAATTGTGTTGCTTTATATTACTGGCAAATATCATCTAAAAACATGTCCCTTTACAAACGGCTAGTGGACAATATGTGGAACCTAAATATCAGTACTGTAATATTTAAATTTCATCCTAATTCACTTTACATGATTCAAGTATAAGATACTAGATATGGGAAATGTTAATTATTTTGTGGTTTCAAAATAGCAATTATCACATACTGAGTATGCAATCTAAGATTTTGTTTCCAACCTTAATCATGTAAAATTATGACCTTTCAATAAACAGTGGTCACTGCCTAACCTACTTCATTAAAAAAATAGCTTGTTATACTTACTTTAAGATAAAAAAATGCCTTTAAACAAATTGCTGATGCATCAGACTGTGAAATTTGAAAAACTCTTACACAAGGAATTTTGTTGAATAAATGGAAATTTTCCTGCTAAGTTAATTTCTCAGTGTTCCATGACCTCAAAGAAAACAGAAGTGACACATCACCTACTTGCTATGCATCTGGGGAAAGCATTTAGCAACAAGTTCACCATATTTGTAATTAGCAAGCTCAAAAATATTTGAAGTGATCTTTTATAAATAGGAAGCTGTGACATTGTCAGACTCCAGGTCACCAAGGACAAAGGTATTATTTGATATATTGTTAAGAAAGAGGCCCTACACTTAAATGTGTAATATAATATTTATTTGGCTGATAAGCTGCCATAAACCAATCCAGTGTAGAAAATGAAGCAATGAAAGGAAAAAGGTTCTATTGCAGGTCACAAAAAATCCTACATTGCCAGTTTCCCTAGCTTCATCAGTAAAGAAGATGTGACCAAATAGAGAGCTGTGAGAAATCTTACAGCCCTTGCAATGCAAATTTATTTATGATGTTTTACAAATGTGTAATGACAAAATCGAACATATATTCCTCAGGCTTTTCTTCTTGTCCTGGTCTGAATCCCATTTTCTTTACAAACATTTCCTTCCCTGTAAACACTTATGCCAACAGAATTCTCTGTAGTTTTCAATAATCCATTACTTGTTTTCTTTCTCCATTCAGAGACCAGGTTTGGAAAGAAGGTTTAGAAGGAGGGAGAATCAGAAAGTCCAAACACCATCATCCTGAGTCTCCACTTGATCAGAAAAGCACAAACTGCTTCAAATTTAATTCCACTCTTGAGTCAATCTTTCCCAATCTTGTGGTAACAAAGTGTGAATTTTCTTCCTGGTTCTCCAAGACTATGACTGAATGTATAAGTAAAGCATATATAAATATACATAAATTTTGTAAAGAAGCTGTTTATAGAAGTTCACATAAATAAATTAAGAAAATTAACATGTTTCAATGATTTATTTATCCTTAAAATAATTAAGTTCATCTTTGGATTCTCATTCAAATAACAATATCCATTAGCAGACTTCTGTTTTACTAATCCCTCTGAATCTCCCAACCTCTCAGAAGTCCAAGACCATACCTGCAGGGAGTATATTTTGCATATCTAATTTTCAATAATATGGACCCAATCCGTATGTTTAGTACTGATTACATTTATCTACCCTCCTTTTTCTATATCCAAAAACAGCTCTGATCTCCAAATAAGTTATGTATATCTTTATCTAGAAAATATAGAAAACAATATCTACTCAGAGTTTTTAATGAGGAAAAATCACACTGGATAAAAATTAAATTTTCCTTAGCAGAAAACCACTCTGGGTATTGACCAACCAACTAAAATCAAAGCAAGAACTAGAATAAGCCCATATTCGCAACTTATAAAATTCTACCAGGACCAATAACCACCGCCCCCCCCACACACACACACACAATTTGCTGCACCCTTTTTTATTTATTTGGACAATTTATTGAAGATTTTATATTGTATCATCTAACTGCTTCATGTCATGGAGGAAGAAAGTTTTAGCTCTCTTCTCTTTATCTCCTTACACCATCCCCCATGGAAGACTAATGAATACTAATAGGATTGTTTAAGTTCAGATGACATTGATTAGATCATGATTACTAGTGGACAGAAACACTGATCTTTAAAAGGATCCCTTGCCTATATGTGTTACCCTTCAAATTCCACATTTCTAGTTTGCAGTGATAAAAACAAACTCAAATATCTGATCATGGTAGTTTCTTTTAGCTCTTTATCTTTATGTACACATGTGATGGCCATTCATACCTATTTTTATATCATGGAGCCACAGCATGATAAAATCCCATGACTGAGATTTGGAAATAAGCAGGAGGGCAATTTTTTATCTTTCATTTAAACCACATGCTCCACTGAATCATAGCCATGTTATGAATTTGGGTTTATCATGCTCTAGCTCAATGATGAATTAAGGTAGTTCCCAATTGTATGGTGTTAATTATGTATAACGCCCTCAGAAACACACAAGGAGGCTGGGATGGAGAAGAAAATATGAAAGAGCTATACAGGTGATTGAAGAAGAAGAATTTGGACATAACACCATCAAAACACAACTGCAGCCTGCTCTTGCTCCTAACATACATGTACAGATTATATACCCAAAATCTTATATTAAAGTTTAATGGCAGGTGAAAAGGACCAAGTTTGTTAAAGTGAAAGGGATTTAGTACTGCAAATTGGATTCTTACTGAAAGTTTTAAAGGGCACAAAAAAAACAGGCTTCCAGAAATGATTTCTAGAATAAACCATTGAACTGATTCCCAAGGCAAACTGTAATCTCTATCGTGATCAGGGAGTTGAGGGATCAAGAAATCTCTGCTTGAACTTTTGGAAAAAGAGCATACCACTCCTGCTGTAATCCAAATTCAGAAAGTCAACCCTACAAATATTGACCCGAGTTCCATGCTGCTTCAGCCATAATCCATGCTGGCAAAGGTGTTGTTCTATTCCCTTCCTCTCAACACCCATGTAAACCATTGAGACTGGTCTTTATGCCACCACTGCTGGAAAAACAAGCAAACCCATCACAACAAAGGAAACCACTTCCTTCAGAATAAAGCTTGCTAGCAGAAACATTTTCTCTCTTCTCTTTGTCATCCTCTGACATAAATGGATGTGCTACATCTTGTTCACCAAGTCCAAACAGCATGATAGCATTAATAAAACAAACTAGTCTAACATGATGTGGAATGGTGAGATGAACAAAATCCCTTCAGACTAAATTATTGCACCTAAGGTGATTGATATTCCAGGTCTGGGACAAAATAATAAAAGTATACCGATTCCCTGTCAGTTGTAAATAAGCAACTTCTGTTACACACAAAGTTGCAATATACAGAAAAAAATGCATTTATATCTATAGCCACCTATCAAATGTGAATACCAGTAGAAAGACCATGTCTCTCAAAGTGCAGCTTCCATTGGTGCCATGACCTGATCAAATTTACTATTATCCATATTTCATTTTCTAGATTCCACCAGTCCTCTGTGTATGACTAATAGGCAATTTACAGGGTGATGTGATAGAGCTCCCCACCACTTTCCTTTGATCTTTCAGATTTCTAATGCTAACATTTGTCTCTCTGATGTCACCAAGGATTTTGTTTTCATTTTACTCTTTCTATAGGGAGAAGAAACATAGGGGCTTCTTCCTGGTTCTTCTTACTATAATAAGCCTCGCTCAGTGGATCAGGGAAACAATGTGAGGACTCTGCCTGTGCTTAATATTCATATCTTAATTATACACCTAGGAATTTAGAATATGTTCATGGAACCACTGTCATTACAATTGTGAAACAGACTTAGGCCCCTAGTCTATTTATCCTCTGATTTCCACAAGCCCCCAGGCATACTGGTGGACCTTATTGGCATCATGGGTGCTCAGAGATTATGGTTTACCTACCGCCAGTATCTATTAAGACTTAAAAGGTATTGTGTGGTCACTTTCTTTAACCCAGTACAAATATTCCTTATTAAATAGCTAGATAACTCTTTGGGGAAGGCTCAGAGGAAAAGGAAGCCTAGGAAATTTGTGAGTTTATTGAGAGTCCTTGGTCATAGTGTGGCCGTCTGGCAATTTGATGTAATTATGAATTTCAAAAATATAATTGGATCATGCTTGTAAACTGATCTGTTAATCTGGGCATGATTAAACTATGATTAGGGCGTTGACTGGGCCACGTCAGTAGGGCATTGAGCCCCACCCCTTGGTGGGTGGGGAATCAAATATAAAAGGCATGGCAAGAACAGAATTGAAGCAGTTTTTGAGAAGCAGTTCTGATGATGGAGTTTTGATGTTGGAAAGAAGGCCCCAGGAGAAGAGAAGTGAGTCGTTCATCTGATAGTCTACAGCTAACCTGGTGGAGGAACCAGAAAGCTAAGCCCAGAGAGAAACGCAGCCCCGGGAAGAGAGGAACACAAGAAGCCTGAACCCTGACAAACACCGGCAGCTGTCTTGCTCCAACACGAGGCAATGAACTTTGGTGAGAAGAAACTTACGCTTTATGGCCTGGTATCTGTGGACTTCTACCCCAAATCAATACCCTTTATAAAGACCAACCCATTTTTGGTATTTCATATTAGCACCCCTTTGGCTGACTAATACACATGGGTTCCCAGACTCTCCTTCATGCATGGTCTCATATCTGTGAACTGATTAATGTTTTAGAACTTGGACAAGAACTATGAATCTACAATGGAGATTTGCATCAAGCCTTTCTTCATTACATGTAGTTTTATTTCTGTTATATAGCTCAAGGTTGATCTTATGGGCTGCTGACCTATTTTAGTGGCAGAAAGCCCTTGCCAAAGGTCCTTGTGGGTCAAATTATTATGATAGTTACTCTGGCCTGATGTCTATTATATGAACATATATACCTTGCCATGGTGTTTAAGTGCTGCCACTTGTCTGCTTAAGTACTTCGATTATTGAATTTCTCATCTATAAAATGGATAGATATTATCATTCTTATTTTTACATCAAAGATATAAGTATGTATACATGAATGAATATGACTGTGAGCCCAGATGAACACAGAGGACAATGAGTGCATTTCAGACCACGAAGAGATGCACAAGAGACTCTGAGAGGTACATACTTCACAAAGAAAGGGAATGCCAAGAGGAACCTGGAAATATCATTTATGTGAAAAAGTGTACAATTGAATGTCAAGAATGGTCCAATTATAGAGTCAGGTGAGATAAAACTTTAGTGACTAACAAAGCAAACCTGCACCACACTCAGGAGACACGTCTTTCAGAATAATGCTGATGCTTCAGGAAGAATAAAAAGGTCTCCAGCTCAGTATTTGTAGTAATTAGTTCTGATACAATGGTAAACAAGAACTTGACATTTTATAAGCTGGAGCGGTGGCTATGGTTGTGGAAATATTAGGCATGGCTTACAAGTCACAAATTTTGAGAAATTAACCAAGTGACCTCTAGTGACAGCAAGAGCATATGTTGCCTTACCAAGCAAACCTTTGCATTTCTCCCATAATGCACTGTATTTTCAAAGATCTTCACCTCTAGAAACTTCAAGGCATACTGTTTAGTGTTCTTTGGAGCTTGTAATTAGTTTACCTTGTCATCTTTTCCCTGCCTGACCCTAACTTATGTAACTGTTAAGCAACATCTTGTTAAAATAGGAGGTATTGATGATATTCCTGAAGGCATAGTATGCCAGTTTAAGTCTTTTGTGGACCTCAGAAAATCCTGTTATTAAAGCCCATGCCTGTGAAACCATTGTAGATGGGAACTTTTGATTAGATCACTTCAGTTAAGGGCCTTTGACTAGAATGTGGGACCCAAGGTGAGTCTTAATCCTCTTACTGGAGTGCTTTATAAACAGAGTAATAGAAAGTTACAGATGCCAAAAAAAAAGTTGCAGAAACAAAGAAGAACACAGAACTTGAGAGAGAAGGCCCCAGGAGCCTTTCTGAGGAAGTGCCAGACTGTCTTCCACAGCATCTGCACCATTTTACATTCCCACCAGCAATGAATGAGTGCTCCTATTTCTCCATATCCTCTGCAACACATAATTTTTTCCTATTACAATTTTTGAAGAGTTGATTCTTTCCAAATTGAGTCAACTTGGAAACCTTCTTGCTTCCATAATTTTGAGAATAAATCAGTACTTAGTCTTATTGAGGATCCCTGATATGAGCCAAACCACTTTTCCTTAGCTGCTTTCAAAACCCTCTCTTTATCTGTGGCATTTGACATTCTGTAAAGTATATGTCCCAAAGTAAGTATATTAATGTTTATTCATTTTGGAGCACACTGCACTTTTTGGGCATGTATATTTCTGTTTTTCAAAAGAGTTGGGAAATTTGGGACCATTATTTCCTCAAACATTTTTTCTGTGCCTTTCCCCTTCTGGGACAATTGTGATGTGTATGTTTGCAGGCTTCATGCTGTCACTCATGTCCCTGAGGTACTGCTCAATTTTTTCTATTCTTTTCTCTATGTTTTTCTGATTGTATGATTTCTATTGTCTGCTTATTTGCTGATTTTCAATTCTGCCTGTTCAAATTTGCTATATGGCTATAGTGTACTTTAATGTTCTTTATTGTGCCTTTCATCTCCATCATTTCTATTATGTTTCTTTTTAAATTTTATAATTCTTTTGCTTACAAAATACTTTCTTAATATCCTTTAGCTCTATCTCCTCCATTGGTTTTTTGCTTTCCATATTTTCCTTCATCTCCTTGAGTTGGTTTAGGAGATTTGAATGAAGTTCTTTGATTGGTTTTCCCAAAGACACTTCAGGTCCCTGCCACCATCAGCACTTTTTATCCCCTGCAAGGCTTTTCTCCTCTGTTGACTTACCCTTTAGTGTATTCCACCCTGGTGAGCCAGATAGGGTCATCCAAAAAGGTTCATTTTTTCATTTAGGCACTCAAGCAATTAAAGCTTGGGCTTAGTTTCTGCATATCTTGCCAACAATTCTGCCCTGGTCCCTATTATTTCCGGAGGCCTTTTAGTATGTATACATTATTTAGCCCCTTATGTGCTGCCTTAGGTGTCTGAGGACTTGGGTTCTTGTGCCTGGATATGCAGCAGGTTCTAAGTCACTGCTGTGAGTAGCTCTATGATCTGCATCTGCAGGAAGCAGTCCCAGTGTCCTGCTGCTTCTGTGTCTCTGTGTGACTCTTACACAGTGCAGGACTGGGGGGGGCGGGTACAGGAGGTGGGGCATCCTGACTGGTGGGCCCAGGTCATAGGTCTCTTATCTTTTTTGGTGTTATTTTTTTCTTTTCTTTGATTCAGCATTTGTGGAGTCTTTCTCCAGGCTCTATCTTCCTCCAGAATTCCAAGCAAGTGGGATGTGTCCTTTTATTAGCTGTTTCTAAGGGGAGTTTTCCAGGGGATGTCTTACTTCACCATGTTGATGACATCACTCTAAGTAAAAAGTTTTAAGGCAGAAAATCTGTATTTGAGCTTCTTTTTTTTTTAATGGCCAAACATATCTGGCATGTCTGGGGAAGTCTTTACCCAGGTTCACATTTCAAAATGTTAGTCTTGAACATGACCAAAGACTCTCCAGAATGCTACCCACTGTGGTTAAGAGTTCAATCTCTGGAATCAGATGGACCAGGGGTTGAATACTAACTTCATCAATTATTAGCAGAATAGGTTTAGGAAAGCTGTTTAACCTTTCTAAGCTACTGTTTCCCAATCTGTAAAATGGGAAAAAAAAATCATAAGTACCTCAAATGACTGCAGTGAAGCTTGAAACAAAGTATGTCAACTTGACACGAAGCTTTTAATAAATGTTAATTATTTTCATTAATCATTCCCATTCTGGTTTTATGCTTCATTTTCACAATCTGCTATAAGAACACTTTCACAGCTAGCATGGCAGTGAATCTGACTGCCTGGGAAAAGAAAGGGATAGAACTCAAATATTAGTGGGGAAATGTGGCAATAAATGAAAATACATAACTTATAATATAGCCATTTTATTTTTTTAAAAGTTAGTCATATTTAGAATATCTATATAATACATTTCCCAGCAATGGATGAGAGCTATCAGTGAATCAATGATTTTAGGAACCTTGCTCTTTGAAAAATGTGAAATCAAATTGATAAAATTTTACTTTTAAAATACCTTATTTTTCATATGTGTTAATATGAAAATCCTATACTAATATATTTATTTTTCCATACACATATTCTATTTCTAATATTTTGAAAAAGAAAAAAATGTCATATTCTGTTTATATTTTGGCATCTTTTTGTCTAATTTCAAGCCCTGCAGTGGAGAGCTTTTAAAATTAAAATAGAAATATTCCTTTCTTCTTTCTGTTTGTGGGTGGACATAAAAGGTATATTTTTAGCACATTTTATTTGAGCAAATTACCCTGTAGGCCATGGGAAACTCAAGCGTACATTCTCAAGCATCAAGATTGTTTGAGATAAATTTTCTTAATCTTCTACAGTCTATTTTACAGTTTGGCATAGTCTGCCTAAGAAATAGTTACCCTGTGACTTCTCACATCAAATGTGCATATTCTAAGCAAACATTTTATAAATTTATACTGAAATAAATCATTTGACAGAAATTGTCATTTTAGAAATAATCTAGCATACAGGGAATCTTCTTTTCTTCTATACCTGCAATTTAATACTTAGGGTCTTCCATAGCTATTGCATCCACCTATCCTGGCTGATTGCCATTCAAGCATGCTTCACAGAAAATTCTCAGGCAGTTTCATCTTCTATGGGAAGGCACCATAAAACCTTTGTTTTCTGTAACTGACATCTCTCTTCAAAAGCTTGGATCATTTTCTCTCTTCTTTCTTTAGTTGTGCTTCTTGAACACTGTCTCCAAAAGAGCAGCCAAAGGAATCATAAAACACTGTATTTATGCCCATCAAAATACACTCTCCAGAAGAAGCCATAACCTTGGCAAGTCTGCTCTTTATTTTGTTCTGCATTGTTTCTTCAACTCAGGCTTTTGTTTTTTTCCCTAAGGATCTACCATCACTTATCTTTTTTATTGTGTTTTCTTTTCCATTGTTGACAGCGCAGTTTCCATGGCTTTGCTGTAGGACCAGGAGCACATGGATGGGCTTTTGCTTATTCTACAGGGTTTGTGCATCCAACATGCACTCTCTGTTAGAGCTCAAAGTGGATAATAACTGAGGAACTTCTGCTTTCTTTCCAGGAGTTCATGTTATACTTTATCAGTTTCTTTGTTCTGTGATAACTACCTCATTCTATTAACCTTTCTCTTTGATTCTGCCAATCTGAGAGCAGTTAGTTTGCACCATAGGAAATGATGACCTAGTTGTGTAAAGATTCTTTTATGTTTACCTTGTTTATCATTATTTTTTTTTCATTATTTGGTTGCCATATTCATGAGTTGTCTTAATATAAACATTCATAACACTACAAAGTTTATTTCTTGGTTCTGCCTCTTTCATATCATGTCACTGCTCTAAGTTTCCCTTAGAAAAATTTTTAAGACATGTTGTTAAAATCAGTTTAGTAAAAGAAAGGTTATGCTTCTAATATTTTTCTCAATATCTTGTTAATTTCTCTGCTTGCCACTTCTATTTAAAACACAGTAAGTTATATATTATAAAGGAAGCAAAACTGACTTTGTAGTGACTTTGAATAGCTGGCTCAATTTCTTTCTGCCTCTGACATGTCTTTCACTTGGGATAATAGAAGTCTGCTTAGGAATCTCATTGATATTAACTCAAATGCAACTCAGGGAAAAATTGGAAAGAGTTAAGCAACTAATTAAGCCAATCTGATTTTTTTTTATTTGAAGGGAAATTTCCAGAAAATGATCAAAGCAAACATTTCACTGAAACCTCTAACTATGTCAATATTATTTTACAATGAATGAACTGCAGCCTATATATACAGACTTACATTATATCCCCCAAGTAATATTTGTGCTTGCTCAGATTTGATATGAGATAAATTTTCTCATTCATCAATTGAAAAGGGTTTAGATATTTAGTTTAACAATGATAATCACTGCTAAAGTGCAGAAAAAATTAGGGAAATCTATAAAAATAGTTGTCCTTTTCCTTAATTTTAACCAGGTAACATCCTCAGTAATAACTTACTGCATATTTATTTTATTGTAATTATGAAGTTTGATTTTAACATATGAAATATGAAGGAAACTAAAAAGCATTTGAAATCTCACCAAATGGCACTGAATATTTATGACAGGAAATTAGACGACACATTAATTTCACTCTATGCAGATCCTATCTGCAATAATAACATGAAGAATGCTCTTGAACTGGATTATTTCATTAACTGTTACAACAATGACTAAAAATAACTAGCTCAATTGGTGCTTTCCATGCATAAATAAGCTGAGTATTCCTTTATGTGTTTGTTTTATTTACTCCCTCCTTATTCTGTCCTTCATCTACTAATCATTTATTAGACTCTAACTATTAGGCAGACTTTGATAGGAATTAGCATAGGGAGATATTTTGGATGTTATTCTTATACTGAAATTATTCACTATCCATTTGGAGACATAAATGTATGCAAAAATCATACTGTGATGAATTGTTTAATAGCAGTTTGATAAAAATATTATAATGGGTCCAAAAAAAAGAGGTTTGTTATAGATAAGCTAATATGTCTTAGACTTTATTAAATAAGTAAAATATTGCCAGAGAGAAAAGAATAATGGCTTCTGTCATCAAGGGAATAGCACAGAAGCCTAAAGCATATAACAAGTTTGAGTGAAATATAATGTGTATACATGGTGGAGTTTAGTAGAGGTTAATGCTGGAAAGGAAATTTGAGATAATGTTTTTCAAGGAATTGACTCACATACTTAATTTAAACTTTGTTTTGTCGAAAATAAGAAGTCTATAGGATATTGCCCAAATTCTCAGAGGAGCATATAGGTGAACTTAAAAATATTACTCCTAAGAATTTCTCCAGCCTCATTGTCTAGATCCTCCAAGAAGTAATTTATATGTTAGGCATCTTTAACTGCTTATAGTTCTCTAACACATTTATGGCCTTACATATCCTGATTGTTATGATTGGGACATATTTTCCTGTTCCTGTCCACCCCTCATTCACTTGACTAATTCCGACTCTTTCTTCCAATCTCAGGTTACACATCACACCCTCCAGAAAAGGTTGCCTGATTCTAGTAGATTGTTAGGTTTTCCTGTTCCGTGCTTTAACAGCAGCCATATCTCTATCAAAATTCATGATTATTATTTTTATATTTTTTTCTCTTCTATCAGACAATGGACAAGGACAAGAAACATGACTGGTATAAAAAGGTACTCATGCAGTGGAGTAACATGAAATAACACCTTAACCAAGTGATCAAGACTAATGTCACCAGTAATGTGGCATGTTGACATCATGTCCATCTTGATAGGCACTGAGAAAGATGCATCACTTCTTTGGTACTCTTGCTTAAAATCCTCAGTCTAATCATGAGAAAACCTTAGGCAAATCCAAATTGAGAAGAATGCTACAAAACAACTGATTTTCAAAAGCGACACAGCAAAGTTAAGGAAAAACTGAGTATTGTCATAGATTGGAGAAGACATAATAACTTCATGCAATATGGGGTCCTGGATTGGATTCTTGAACAGAAAAAAAAAAAAATTAGTGGAAAGACTGGTGAAATCTGAATAAAATCTGTAGTTTAGTTAATAGTCTTGTACCAATGTTAATTTCTTAGATGGGATAATTTCACTGTGGTTGTGTAAGATGATAATAGAGAAAGTGGATTGAAGGGTATACTGGAAAATTCTGTACTATTTTTTCCAACTTTTCTCTAAATCTAAATTTATTTCAAAATAAAAAGTCAGAAGGTATTCTTGAAATATTTGTTAAATAACTGAGTAAATAAATACATGAAGCGTGATGTTTGGGGCTGGAAATCACTACTTCCTGTTCTATATTTTTAAATTACATTTATTGAATGACTAGTCTGTGACTTGTACTGTTAGACACTGAGAAATTCCTTAATAACATGAATAACAATGACTAAACCTGTACTTGAATGTGTTATTACAAAAAACAAGTCACTTTCTAATGAAATGTAATTTAATACAGTGTGGGTATATATGCATAATCCATTTGCACACAATTTAATTTCCCAGTGAGGGGTTTGCGTCCAGGCGCTACATATGTGGTATTACTTCAGTAATCTTTATTAATATCAAATTAATAAATGTTGCATAACGCTAGGTAGCAACAAAGGAGCCATAATACCATGCAAAAATCCCATTTCTTACAGATGGAGCTATATTAGATGGCTTTAGAGATCAAAGGATAAATTTTCTCATAAATGTCAACCATGAAAGTCCTCAACAAATACATTCACTATAATCAAACTATTGTTCAGGGAGCAAACCAGAGACACAGTTTCAGTCTTCAAGACATTATTTTTTAAAGCAATATGCCAAAATATTCTACAGGGACACAGGGTTTTTGAAAATGATCCTCAAGAGGGAGCAAAAACAATATCTTGTGATGTGCAGTAAATCAAAATTTCAGATTAAAAGAGCACTTGTAAAATATCTGTAAACATTGTAAAGTTCAGATTTATTACTGATTCCATCTTATTTCAGACTACTTGGATATTTTTGGCTTTTGTGACTATAACATGTATAACAAAGCTTGTGAAAGGTAAAGGTCACTCTCTGTGTTGTTTCATTTTCACAGACTTGCTGACAAATACAATATTATATGCAGATTTAAATATTCCACTAGAATGACATAAAGAAAGGTTAACAAAAGCATTTTAGAAGCGAAACAAGGTTGAAATTCGCAAGAACATTTCCCTACAGGTCACAAATTCTGAGCACCAATATATTTTAGCTCACTTTCCACTTCAACTTCTCTTAAAGATTTTGAATTTCTCTTGTTCGCTTAAGTTTTTAATTAAATCACTTATTTAAATTTTAGTATTTGTCCACATTCTAAAATGTACTCAAACTAAGGTCCATTCTGTATTTGGGCACAGAAATTAGGAGACTGAACTTTCCATGTGTATTGTCTGTCTCATTATGTGAATCCCTGTTAAAAGAAAAGGGCCCAGGTCTCTAGAAGCAATCCTTCAAAGCAAAAGACAGAGCTACATTTATATGAAAGTCCATTAAATCTCTCACACAACTGTTTTAGTACAAAAATGTTTCTCTTTCTTCAGGTTTCCCAATTACTTACAAGGATCTTATCAATTAATTATTTCAGCTTACATATAGTCCATGTTGATGTTTTATCTAAAATTTACCATGTTTATTTTTCCAAACATTTTCCTTTATTTCATCAGTCAATATTTTGAGACACACCTGAATTCTTGGTCCTACGTATGGCTTAGAAACCACATTTGTCAGATTTAAGTAACTAATGATTGTATTTATACTTTATATATAAGTGCTCAAAATAATCCTTTATAAATGACTTTATTTAGGAGAGATGAAATTTCACTTTTGCCATGCCCATCCCTAGTGATTTTTGGTACTTCTAAGTTTGGAAAGAGATTCATTAGTGATCAAGAAGTTGAGGTCCCAAACTAGGGTATATTTCTTAAATATAGAATTTTGTACAATTCTTGATTAACAAGATTTGTGGTGCTATTATTTAACCTACTATGAATTGCAACAAATAATTGACATGTAATTTTAAATACACAACTATATCATTATAATTTGAGGTATCATTTAACTTTTTAGATTCTTTAATAAGAATGCATAGTTGTGTCTATATAATTTTTGCTTCATCATATAATCAGTCATATATTATACTTCTTTAAGAATGATTATAATTTATCAAATATTTTTAGAAACAAATTAAATATGTCTTCTCCTAATATTCTCTAATAATAGAAGGTAGTTGTCTTTTCTGTCACTTGAATACAAAATTGAGAAAGTGAAATATAGGCTCGTGGTTTTTTTTTACCAGATCAATTAAGTGTTTTCTAGTCATAGATCAGTAGATCATAATTAAGTTTTTAAAATCTAGTACAAAATTCTAGCATTAATTATTATGCAATTACCTTACAAAACATAATGATAGCCATCCAATATGAGTAATTTTTGTAAAACCCCTACTTTGGTATATATAACCTTCCTAGACTAATGAAAACCAAGACAAATTGGCAATATAAAGATTTATTTCTTTCCTCTCATTTTATTTGATTGTTGGTATATTTTAAGTGCATAAGGCCTCATCATAAATATGTGTTTTGTATTCTAGATTGCTTAAAAAACAATTTGAATTTTTCCTGGACTAAAAAGGGTTTGAATAAGTAAATAAATAACTACTGAATACTTTGTTAAAGTAAGATAAGGAAAGCAAGATTGAATTGCTACCTGGCCTTTTAATTTCTTAAACTAACATTTTAATATAAAATTGTCTCCAAGGTATAAATAACAATATACATTAAGTTCAAACATATGCAAATTCCCTTTAGACAATATTCTAAAACATTATTGATAAGCAACAGCATCTCTTAGTCATAAAATAAGAATGGAAACCACAGCTTTTGTATGTTTTAGAATATAGAACATCTTAGGGGTTTACTCCTTTCAACAGCATAGTTTTCCATAGGCTGCAGTTCTCTTATAACACAGTGACACATTCTTTGCATTATGAAGCTATGAAGCTTCTGTTTTCTTGTGTTTCCTGCCTGTTTCACATTCAGCATCTGTAGCATGTGATAGAAACACGCAGTTGGAAATATACCAAATTGAAAAAAAAGTAACTAATTTCTCCTTTTTCTAATTATCTTATGTGAAAGCAAAGAAATGTGTTCCATTATCTAGGGCAACCTTTGGTTTTCAGTAATTAGTGACTGTAATAAACAAAAAAAAAAACAGAATCTGCTAATTCTCAAAGCATAGGGAAAAAATGGGCCTTATTAGACAAAGTTCCATATGACAGAGGTTGTCTTCAATTACAATTTTTTTCTTTTCCCTTCAGGATACTTTTCTGAAAATAAATCTTGTTGTATCTAATTGATGTTGTAAAGAACACTAAAAGCTGAGAACATAGTAACTATGTTTACTTTACTAGTATGGTGGTATTTCTTCATAGCTGAAGTTTTTTTCACCTTCGAATAAACTGGTAAAACTAGAATGAGAGTGCTTTAGGAGAAAAAAATGCAAAAAAAGAAAACCAAGTATAAAACTTCAATTAACAAATTTATTGTTATTTTCTGAATGAGACTATTTTTAGTTCTTCAAACATCATAGCAAATAACAAGAGAAAACAGCCATAAACAATATATTTTGCTTCCATAAACTAAACGTAAGATCTTTAAAGAGTGCTTTAAAAATATGTATATTTCCATTAGCACAAAAGAAGTATGTTTTGCACAAACACACACACACACTCACTCCAACCATGACTTCAATGTTTTAGAATTTTTAAATCTCTTTATCTTTCTATTCCTAGTTGAACAAGATAGACACTCGTGCAGATCACTCAAGGCAAATATTTCCATTGTTCTCTTGCTATCTCTTTCTCTCTCTGTTTCCTTCTCTCTCTTTCCTTTCGTGCTGCATGCCGTGGAAGTTATTCTTCCATATCTGACACCATAGTATAAAAGGCATACTAACCCTCACAATGTATGAGGAAAATATTGTCCAGGTCCTTAACTAGGTCATGGAATCTAGTCAGCAAGCTGCTGCAGGTTTTGACAGCTGTTGCTGGCTACAGCTCTGCTCTGTGCACAGGGACTGCACCTTTCTCTGGATGCCAAGCAGTGAAGCAGCAGGGTGCTGATGGCAGTTAGTGCTGTGCCAGTCAGCCAGCTTGGTACATTTCCCCAATTGGAAGGCTACTACCTTCAAAAGTTAGCTTTGGGTACTGCTTTCTCTTATGTTTACAAGAAAACTGTAGCCAAATGCCTTGCCTGCCCATCTGTGCCATATTAGACATCTGGACAAACTTGGCCCTGTCTGCATGTCAACGTGATGGTTTGCAGATTTGTTTTGTCAACATTCACAAACCACTCACTCTAGACATGGTTCTCAAAGAAAAGTCTCCTACCCTGAATTAAGAGGCCCTTTGTCTTTGGATGTATGACTCATAAATTGGATATATTACAAGAGATTAAGGAGCAGGTCTGTAGCAGTGACTTTTGGAAAGCCTATTCTTGAAGATTCTGCTAGTTACTAAATTTACCGATATTTAAATATCTTCCCTTTGCTATTACATCAATTGTTTTAAGAAGTTTTATCACTGCACACATTTTCTGTAGGAGTTTACAAATTATACAATGTAATTTGTCGTGGAAATTCTTGAGGATGAAATTTCTGTTCCTAAGTCACTTTGTGCAAATTTGTGCATTTTAAAGGAAAATATATGTAAATATTTAACATAAACACTATCATTTCAATGTTGTCTTGTCCAACACCTTTTCTCTCTGTGATCCCTTTCCCCACCCCTCTACTAGCCACCACAACCTTTATCACTACTTGACTGAAACTTCTCTACTAAAGATCAACAATGACTCCCCACCAGCCAGTAATCATCTGATTCAGATGTGTGCATTACATGTGTGTATGAGGGAAGGTTATGTTCTATTAAAAAAGTGTTTGTTTACAGCTTACTCTGTTGAAGGGACTTGACAACAAATTCAAAGGATGCTGAGATGAGTCTCACACAGCTACTGTGTAGAAAGAGAGAGAGAGAGAACAAGGGATCATCCTCCCCCTAACCCCACCCCCAAGGAAGCAAATGAGGAGGGCAATGACTCTACAACAGTAGTGCCCTTCTCAGAAGAGTAAAACATGTGGCAGTATTCTCTGCCTTTAATCTTCCCTTGTCTCTCCCAGGCAGAGAAACAGAAGAATTCCTAGATCCATAGTTTAGACTTTTATCATCTGGTTCATTCTGCTCTTGCTTCCTTTCTTATCTAATATTCTGAATCTATTGGCCAGTTTCTTTCTTGGTATTGGGATTAAGCTCCCACATTGCTGTTTATGTTATGAGATGAAATTTCTGCACCTAAATTTTAGTTTCCGAATTTGTTCACCCAGTCATTCAAAGCCTGTTTGTAAAAATATTATACCCTAGAGTGTTGCCTAATGGTTAGTCTTTCTGTTCAGATATTTGATTACTAGGAGTTCTGAGTATTTCATGTTTCTGAGCTCTTCCAATTGCCTGCCTCATCCCAGAGAGATTGCCTTTATTCCTGGGTTTCAGCCATCCTGGCTGACAAAGCCCTGGTTTTGGCAGGGAGTGTTTCTTGTACATTATATTTGTTTATTTTCTTTAGAGAATGCAACTTTACATAGTAACAAGACTCCCTTGCATATTTACCTAGCACATTTAATATTTCTGAAGAAGAATTGTTAGTAGAAAGAAAGAATTCTAGGTCCATTCTTTCTGCCTTTTTTCACTATGGCATCTTCTTTCAAGTTTAGTTATCCATCTTATATTTATCTTTGATTCTTTTCAGTCACAGTGTTAACAAAAAATCTCTGCAAGAAATTATGTGGTAACGAGAGACTGAAACTCATTGCTAGATATTTACACACCCCATTTCCTCTTGAGGTACTATTACATTTATTCCCTTCCATTTATATCAGAACTTCTAAAATGAATTGTCATTATTCACTGTAACCAATGTTTCTCTTCTAATGTATCTTGAACCCATTTCCATTGGTGTTGAAACCCATCACTCCTAAGAAGCTCCTCTTACCATAGTCACCAATGATTCCACCTTCCTAAATCTAATGACCAATTTTCAGATTTCATTTTGTTTCATTTATCATCAGCACTTGATACAGTTGATCATGTTTTTCATGATCAACAGTGGCCCCCAAAAGATCAAGTCCTTAGAGCTGTTCGGTTCCTGTGTGTGTAAACCTATTGTAGGTGAGACTCTTTGATGAAATTGCCTCAGTTAAGAGTCCTTGATTAGACTGGGTGACCTAGAGTGGGTCTTAATCCTCTTACTGGAGTCTGTTATAAACAGAGGAATAAAAGCCACTGACACAGGAAAAAAGCAGCCATGTCAGAGAAATGCCTCCAGAAGTCAATGAACCCTGGAGAGAAAAAAGCCACAGACAGCAGCCCAAAGCTGGAGCAATGAGGCTGGAGGAGAGGGGAGAGGGGAATGGACTCTGCCATGTGCCTGATTACCCACAGCTGAGCTTGGGAGAAAGAGAACCTGGAGGAAAATGCAGAGACTGGCAGATCCACATTGTGCCTTCCCACATGGCAGGAAACTAATTCCTTGCTAAGACTAAACTAATTTTAGTTTTTAGCAAACTAACTTTGGAAAATGTAGCCTGACTTCTCCTTGGACCTTATACGCAAGAGGAAAGAGATAAGCTGAGAGATGAACTCCTGGTCACAAAGAAACCAGAAATTGATGGTTTGGGAAATTCCAAGCTTCCAGGAAACAAATCCCCAGAGGAAAGGCCTCATGTGAGGACTTAACTGAACATAGAACCAGATAGCCTTTCCTTGCAAGTCAGGATTTGAAATGCAATTCGCCAAAAAGGATTTGTGGAAAGCCCTATTGTCTCATGGTTGGGAGTCCTGTGAACTGCAGGTGAAACCAACAAGATTTTTTCAAGATCTTTATGAATGGAACCACTGTCAGGCTGAACTGAAAGGGACAGAAAAGGGAGAGATTGGAGGAGAAACAACTTTTTATGAGATTTCGTACTTATTGTTACTGAAATGGTTTAAGGCTTTTTGAAATATTGTGATGGAATTAATGTATTTTGCCCATGGAAAGAACATGTCTTTTTGGGATCAAGAACAATTTTATCATTAACTCCCCATTCCCTACCCGCAAGCCAGACCCTGGTAACCTATATTCTAGATTCTAAGTCTATGAGTTTCCTTATTCTAATTATTTCAAATTAGTGAGCTCATACAAAATTTGCTCATTTTTATCTGGCTTATTTCACTTAGCATAATGTCTTCAAGGTTCATCCATGTTGTCTCATGAGCCAGAACTTCATTCCTTTTTTATGCTGAATAATATTCCATTGTATATATACCATATTTTGCTTATTCATTCATCTGTTGATGGGCACTTGGATTACTTCCATCTTTTGGGAATTGCAAATAATACAAATATAAATATCAGTGTGCAAACATCTGCCTGAGTCCCTGGTTTCAATTCTTTGGCATATATACTTAATATAGGGATTGCTGTCTTATATGGTAATTATATACTTAGCTTTCTGAGGAACTGCCAAACTGTTTTCCACAGTGGCTGCACCAATTTATATTCCCACTAGAAATGAACAAGTGTCCCTATATCTCCACATCCTCTGCAATACTTGTAATTTTCTGTCATTGTTTTTTAAATAGGAGTAATTCTAATGGGTGTAAAACAGTATCTCATTGGGGTTTTGATTTGTATTTCCTTAGGTTAAATGATGTTGAACATCTTTGCATGTGCTATTTAGCCATTTGCACATATTCTTTGGAGAAAAGTCTATTCAAGTCTTTGGCCCATTATTTAAATCGGCTGCCTGTCTTTATTGTTGAAGTGTAGGTAGTCCTTATATATTATGTGCCTTCCAAATATTTTCTGCTATTGAGTTGGTTTCCTTTTAACTTTCATGATAAAGTCCTTAGATACACAAAAGCTTTTAATTTTGATAAGGTCCCATTTATTTGTTTTTTTTTTTTCTTTTGTTGATGGTGCTTTGGGTGTAAAGTTGAAGAAACCATTGCTTAATGCAAGATCCTGAAGGTGCTGTCCTGTGTTTTCATCTAGGAGTTGTATAGTCCTGGTTCTTATATTAAGGACGTTGATTCATTTTGAGCTAATTTTTGTATATGGTGTGAGATAGGGGCTCCCCTTCAAAATTTTGCATATGTATATCCAGTTTTCCATCACCAGCTGTAGAAGATACTATCCTTTCCCAATTGAATGGACTTGGAAGTTTTGTCAAAAATCAATTGGCCATTGATGTGAAGGCTATTTCTGAACTCTCAATTCAATTCCATTGGTATATATATATATATGTGCCATGTACCATGTTGTTTTCACTATTGTAGCTTTGTAAAAGCTTAAATCAGGAAGTGTAAGTATTCTAACCTCATTCTTCTTTAAGATGATTTTGGCTATTTGGGGACCCTTACCCTTCCAAATGAATTTGAGGTTTGGCTTTACCATTTCTGCAAAGTAGGCAGTTAGAATTTTGACTGGGATTGCATTGACTCTGTAGATCATTTTGGGTAGAGATGACATATTAACAATATTTAGTTTTCCAATCCATGAGCATGGAATTTCCTTCCATCTCTTTAGATCTTCTTTGACTTCTTTTAGCAAAGTATTGTAGTTTTCTGTGTATAAGTCCTTTACAAACCAGGTTAAATTTATTCCTAGATATATATATATATATATATATATATATATATATATATATATATTTAAAGATTTTATTTATTTATTCATTTATTCCCCCCTTGCTGCCCATGCTCGCTGGGTCAGCCAACCACGCCGCGCGGGCGGGCCTGCCCTCACCAGGAGGCCCCGGAAACCGAACCCGGGGCCTCCCATATGGTACACGGGAGCCCCACTGACTGAGCCACAGCCGCCTCCCATATTCCTAGATATTTGTTTCTGTTGCTACTGCAAATGGATTTTTAAAAAAATTTATTTCTCATATTGCTCATTACTAGAATAGAAACACTATTACTAGAATAGAAACACTACTGATTTTAGAGTGTTGATCTTGTCTCTACCACATTGCTGAATTTATTTCTTAGCTCTAGGAGCTTTGTTGTGGATTTTTCAGTCTTTTCTGTATATAGGATCACTTTCAAATAGGAAAATTTTACTTCTTACTTTCCAATTTGGATGATTTTATTTCTTTTTCTTGCTCAATTGCTCTAACAAGAACTTCCAGTACAATGTTGAATAATGGAGGTGACAGTGGGTATCCTTGTCTTGTTCCTGATTTTGGAGGGAACGCTTTCAGTCTTTCACCATTAAGTAGGCTATCAACTCATATATGCCTTTTTTTGTGTTGAGTAAGTATTCTTCTATTTCTAGTGTTTGAAGTGCTTTTATCAAGAAGAGGTGCTAAATTTTGTCAAATTCTTTTTATCAATTGAGATGATCATGTGATTTCTTCCTCTTTGTTCTCATAACATGGTGTGCTGCATTAACTGATTTTCTTATGTTGAATCACTCTTGCATACCTGGGATAAAACCCATGTATGGGTTTGATCACGGTGTATAATTGTTTTGATGTGCTGGCAGATTTGATTCGCTAGTATTTTGTTGAGGATTTTTACATCTATATTTAAAGGGAAATTGGCCTCTGATTTTCTTTTATTTTAGTATCTTTATCTGGCTTTGGTATTAGGGTCACATTGGTCATATAAGATGAGTTAGGTAGTGCTTCCTACTCTTCAGTTTTTTGGAAGAGTTTGAACAAAAATTGTATAGATTCTTCTAAAAATTATTAGCAGAATTCACCTGTGAAGCCATCTACTCTTGGGCTTTCTCTGTTGAGAAGTTTTTGATGACAGATTCAATCTCTTTATTTGTACTTGGTATGTTGGGATCTTCTATTTCTTGTAGAGTTAGTGTGGGTTGTCCGTGTGGTTCTAGGAATTTGTCCATTTCATCTAGGTTGATTAATTTATTGGCATGAAGTGTTTCAGTCTCCTCTTATGCTCCTTTTTTTATTTCTCTGGGTTCAATAGTAATTTTCCCTCTCTATCATTTCTGATTCTATTTATTTGCATCTTCTCTTTTTTCTTCTTTGTCACTATATGTAAGTGTTTGTCAATTTTATTGATCTTTTCAATGAACAAACTTTTGATATTGTTAATGCTATTTCTTAAATTCTATATTTCATTTATTTCTGCTCTAACCTTTGTCGTTTCATTACTTCTGCTTGCTTTGGGATTAGTTTTCTGTTCTTTTTCTAGTTGCCCCAGGTGTGCAGTTAAGTCTTTGATTTTACCTCTTTCTTCCTTTTTTAAAGTAAGCATATAGGGCTAAAATGTCCTTCTCAGCACTGTTTTCACTGCATTCCTTAAATTTTGATATGTTGTGTTCTCATTTTCATTTGTCTCAAGATATTTATAGATTTCCCTTGAAATTTTTTCTTTGATCCATTGATTGTTTAAGAGTGTGTTTATTTAACTTCCATACATTTGGGATTTTCCAGTTCTCGCCCTGTTATTGATTTCCAGCTTCATTTCATTATGGTCAAAGAAGATGCTTTGTATAATTTCAATCTTTTAAAATTTATTGAGATTTTTTGTTACCCAAATGTGGTCTGTCTTAGAGACATGTGTATGTGAAAAGAATGAATACCCTGCTGTTTAGAGATGTAATATTCTGTATATGTATATTAGGTCTAGTTTCTTTATCATACTATTCAAGTTCTCTGTTTCCTTATTGATCTTCTTTCTAGATGTTCTATTTATTAATAAGAGTGGTGCATTGAAATCTCCAACTATTTTTGTAGCGGTATCTATTTCTCCCTTCAGTTTTGCCATTGTTTGCCTCATGCATTTTGGGGCACTGTGGTTAGGTGCATAAGTATTTATGATTGTTATTTTTTCTAGGTGGATTGTACCTTTTATTAATATATAGTGTGTTTCTTTGTTTCTTGTAACAGTTTTTGACTTAAAGTCTACTGTGTCTGATAGTAGTATACCTACCCTGGCTCTCTCTTTTACTTATTATTTGCATGGATTATTTTCCTAACCTTTCGCTTTCACCCTGTTTGTGTCTTTGAATCTAAGCTTAGTGTCTTGCAAACAACATACAGTTGGATCATGCTTTTATTAATCTACTGTCTGTCTATCTATTTTGATTGGAGAGTTTAAACAATTAGCATTCATTGTTATAACTGTAAAAGCAGTTTTTAGTTCAGCCATTTTATCCTTCATTTTTTATATGTCCTATCTTTTTTGTCTCTTTTCCTTTATTTCAACCTCCTTTTCTTTAAAGATGATATTTTGTGATGTTTTTGACTGATCCTTTCCTCATTTCTAATTCTGTTTATATTGTAAATGCTTTCTGTGTGGTTATCCTGGGTTTTGTATTACACAACTTATATCTATAACCTACTAATTTGTAAAGATACCAACTTACTTTCAATAGTATATACATTCTCTGCTCCCATATCCTTCAGTTCCCTTCTTTATGTTGTTTTTGTCCTACACTACTTATTTATAGTTTCCATTCCCATGATCAAGAAATATGGCTTTTTCTTTTATAATTGTATTTTGTCTTTTATAGTGTATTTTTGTACATTTTTTTATATTGAGGATACAGTTCTATTGGGTGTTGAATTTACCCTTTTAGTTCTTCACACTACTCCAAACCACTCTATCTTGTCTTTTCCATTCAACCTGAAGAACTTCTTTTAGTAATTCTTGTAGGGTATTTTCACATCCTTGGAACTATAAGATTTTACCTTAATAAATTCCCATTATAAACGTCAACCTTTTTCTGGTATTTTTGTATTGGCAGCCTTTGCACACTGAAACATCTACCTAGTAGAGTTACTGAAAGAAATAAATGTGTTAGGACATATAAATAACTTAGAGAAATGCCTGGAAGAAAACTAGGTATTAACTGTGGTGTTAAGTGTGGATTATATCAGTCAAACATTTTGGCTGACTGGAAGAATTATATCCACATACCAAATATATTCAGATTCATCTCCTTTAATCTTATTGACCCCATGTTGATTTCTTAAAAAGTGTGTCTCATTTTTTATTATTAGCAAATTTTAGCCATATCAACAAAATACAAATACACCCTAAAATTAAATATTTAGAATATGACATTGAAATAAAAAGATAGGTTTGAATTAGAATTAATGAGTGTAGATTATGAGTACTCAGGAAGACAATACATATTTTAAAACAAAAATAATAATAAGGAGATTTTGTTGTTGTTGAAGAACAAGATAACATTGACTTCTCTACTGATTTGTCAAAGTTATTGTGAGCAATGACCTTGTGAGCAAGCCTTGAAAACTCCTACGTATATACTTAGCTATCTAAACCAATAATCATTTCTGCTTTCATGGACATGCATTTCCTTATTTTTTTTTAAAGATTTATTTATTTACTTTTTTAAAAAAATTTATCCCCCTTCCCCCAGATGGCTCTCTTACCTGTCTGCTCATTGTTTGATTACCATCTCCAGGAAACACCGGGAACTGAACCCAGGACCTCCCACATGGTAAACAATTACCCAACAGCCTGAGCCACATCTGCTCTTCACAGGCTGTGGCGTCTGCTGGATTGTGGAATCAGCTCATTTAGGCATCTACTCATTGCAGTGGTGTGGTGTCTATCACGCCTTCTTTAGAAGGCACCAGGACCCAAACCTGGGACCTCACCTGTGATAGGCAGGTGCCCAACTTGTTAAGCCACATCAGTTTCCTTATTTTTATAAAAATAAAAAATGGCTATTGTGAAGCCCAGATATATGATTTCCAATAACCTTAACTACTTTTATAAAATGCAATCAGCAGGGATATTATTGAGTGTGCAACACTTTGATGAGTACTAGATATAAAGAAGTGGCAGTCCATGACTTCAAGAGATCTACATTCTAATTGGGTTGGTGACATATAAGTACAGAAAAGGAGTGAAAAGTATGGTAATACATAATACATACCAGTTGGGATATAGCTTTAGATATTTCTAGGGTAGAAACATATTTTACTTATTAGAAACTGTCTTAATTTGCCACAGGTATGCTGATGCAAAGTACCAGAAATAGGTTGGCTTTTATAAAGGTCATTTATTTGAGGTAAAAGCTTACAGTTCCAAGGTTGTGAAATGTCCAAATCAAGGCATCAACAGAGATTTTTTCACCAAAGTCAGCCACTGTTGATTCTGGGGTACCGCCTTGTGGTGTAGATGGCCACAGATCTCTACCGAGATCTGTGCCTTCCACTCCAGAATCTACCATCTCCGGGAGCTCAGCTGTGGACAACCAGGCATAGGGCTTGTCTCTTACCGGGCCTCCTCTCTGAGTCTCAGCTCCTCCGTTTTTGTTTTTCTTTTCCCCCAAGTTCAGCTGTGATATATCAAGCATAGGGCTCATCTCTTCAACCTTGAACTTCTCCATGGGCCCAGCCTCTCAGCATCCTCTTTCCACGCCTCTGTACTCTGTTAGTTCCAGACTCCAGGGCCTCTCTCAGTCTTCTGGGCTTCTCTGTTTCCCTGCAGTCCTCTCACACACATGGCAGGAAAAATATGGTGGCTTCCTTTCTCTGTCTGTCTGTCTTTCTCTGTGTCTCCATTTATATCAGCTCCAATAAGAGGGAAGAAAATCAACCTGAGTCACACCTCACTGACACTGTCCAATCAAAAGTTCTCGGGAAGCGGCTGTGGCTCAATCAGTAGGGCTCCGGTTTACCATATGGGAGGCCCCGGGTTCGGTTCCCGGGGTCTCCTGGTGAAGGCAAGCCCGCCCGCACGGCGTGGTTAGCTGACCCAACGAGCACAAGCAGTAAGCGGGGGATAAATGAATAAATAAATAAAAATTCTTTAAAAAAAAAAAAAAGTTCTCACAGCCACAGGAATTGATTTGTTCAAAAACATAATCTTTCTCTTTTTGGGATTCATAAAACAACTTCAAACTGTCACAAATATGAATTCAATGTCTGGTACAAAGTGCCCTTTAATTTTAAATGAATGAACTAAAATATAATTGAATACATTTTGCAGGTTTAAATCTTGTAGGAAATTCAAGGAAAGAGAGGTATCAATTCTACTGTGATTATCAGGAAAGCTTTATCTTAGACATACAATTTGATCTACACCTTAAAGAATAGGATTTATATTCACTGAAAACAAAGTATAGGTATGGGGAAAAGAATAAACCAAAGCACAGATGTAGGAAAGGATAAGGTACACTAAGATGTTAAGTAGATGGATTTAAGAGGCATTGATTAAAATAACAAAAAAAGAATGATGGTTTTAAAGGACTAAATCTTTTCCTTGTTCTGCAAGTTGGGTCAGTTGAGCAAGTGCTTTGACCTCTGAGGCTCTGTATATAAGTTTTGCAGATAGTTGTTGATAATCCCTGGTTGTTCAGGTATTGTTAAGGGTGAATGAAATACTACCTAAAAGAGTACATGAGCTGTGAATCTCAAAACAATTTAAATGTTAGTAAAAATTAAATACTCTCTAAAATTAAATATATAGAATCATGGCATTAAATTGAAAAGATAGATTTGAACCAGATTTAATGTGTTTTACTTAGGAGTATTTCAGGAAGTTATTAAACTTTAAAAAATGATATGATTAATGTAGTTTTGTTGTTGTTGCTGAAGAACAATTAATCTAATAGTGTTCTAGAAGTGTTGGGCAAGGTAAAGTATTTGAATTAAAAGGACCAATTAAGTAGTTGTTGTAATCATTATGGTGTTAGATAATGAATAACTGAGGTGTTATTAGACATGAATTTGTGAAATATGGAAAGGAAAAGTATTCAATTTTGTTTTTGCTTTTCAAATAAGGGCTAAAGAAAATGAATGTTCTTTTTTTTTAATTTATTTTTATTGTGGGTAAAAATAAAAATTCTCACAATACATACAAACATTTACAAAATGATATATAAATATATATGCATATATGTGTATTTGCTTACAAAAATGTTATATATATATACATATATTTTAAGAGGTGCTTAGATTACCCAAAATATTACACGGAACCCACTGGGATTCCCATGTTGCCCACCTCCCACACCTCCTACCACATCCCACACAAACATCTCCCACAAGTGTGGCCCACTACCCTCAATGAACTTACACATCCTGGAGCCTTGCCACCAACCATAGACCACAGTTCACACTGTAGACCACAATGGTGATTTGGGACATGAATGACTCAGAAAGTATGCAAGACCAGTATGAAGATATTTTGAGATCTGGAGAAGTCAAGTAAGCTCATTCATTTGTTTTGATAAGTTTAAGTGGAGGTTAGAAAAACCTTCAAAGGAAATGTTTAGGAATTACTGAAGCAAAAGGTCTGTCTTGAAAGAAAGATATCTCAATAAAATACTGAGGGTATAGTGAAACACATAGTCTTTGACTGAAATTCATCAGAAGGAGCTGTGTTCATCTATCTTTTTCCTCATAATGATCCTTTGATGTGGATTGAATTGTGTACCCCATTTTCTTGGTCTGCATTATGGTGGGGGTAGACCCATTGAAAATAAGAACTCTTCAGGATGTTACTTCAACTAAGGTGTGACCCAGTTTAGTCATGTTGGTCCAATTTAATCCAGATCAATCGATTCCTTTATATACAGATGGAGATAGAAGCCATAGGAATTAGCCTGGAGCCAGAAGTCAACTGAACCTGGAGAACAAGGAACAAGATACTGCCATCTACATTGTCCTGTGACAGAAAAGCTAAGGTCAATAATCACGGGCAGCCAGTCACAGAATGTCACAGTCTTCTGCGAGAAAGCATTGCCTTGCTGTTGCCTCAATTTTGGACTCCTCCTAACATCAAAACGTAAGCCAATAAATCCCTGTTGTTTAAGCCAACCCATTGTATGGTATCTGTTTTAGCAACTAGGACACTAACATAACCTTGTTTCATTTCTCCTCTTTGTGAAATTGCTCTTTTCTCTCTGATCATGGCAGTATCAGATCCATTTGCTGTGTTTCCCAAGATGATGCCCTTTACATTTTGACATAGATGCTATGAGCAGAACTGTTGATAAATATTAACTACAAAATGCAGAGATTTGGGGATAGTTCTGTTTCATTGCTACCAAGAGAAACAGCAACAATGGATTAAAGATCTCCAAAGTAAAATTGAATGAATTAAATCAATTTATTACATAACAGAGTAAAATCAACAGCCCAAGGTACTTTGACAGTTAATACCACAAGATATAAAATTACAATTCCAACCATGATCAAAGTACATGTATAATCAATGAAGCTTTCCAATATGATTATCAAAATACACATCATGTACTAAGTAAGTACAAGGTTTATTCAAATTAAATTAGGCAATCTCAGATGATTGCATATGTTTTACTTTTTTTCTTCTTAAAATTTATTCCCAGATTTTATTTCCAGGTAGTCAATATAGATTTCAAATGTGGAAAACAATTTTTTAGTTAATAAAAAAAACAAACTAAAATAAGAATAACAAAAATTCAAACTGTTATTAAATATCCTGTTTATAAAAATGAAAACCTCAGCTTTTTCTGGATTTATGTTTATTGCTGGCTTTTCCTTCACAGAGTCTTCGGCAAGGTCAAATTCCAAAATGTTCCCAACTGAAATCTTCACATTCTTATGAGGGCTTATGCTGAAGTTTTCTTTTACAGGGAATCAGTGCTCTAAATTTTCTTAGAGTGCATTAATATAACAGAAAAGAAATTGGATCCTTGGGCAAAACAGAAAAAAATCCAGTGCTTTTTAAAAAATGATTGAACCTTCAATAATGATAATCACAAAATAATGGTCATTTAAATACTCATTTGAGGTAAGATGGACAGGAATAGTACATAGCAAAAATATAGTCTAATTGGTATTTTAAAAACATGCAGACCAGGGGTATTAAACTTCTCAAAGTAATTTTATTTGATTTAATAAACTATATACTTCATTCAATAAAAATAAAATAGATTACATTCATTACATAAGGTTACGTAAAGAATTCACACATTTGACATTGCTTAGTTTGTCCCGTAGAAAGGAGTTGGAGGCCAGCATTATTGTAAGGGGAGCCCTCTTGGGATCAACAGCTGTGGAAGAATGAAAGCCAGGGAAGCAGCACTGGGCAAGGGGAGAATTCAGGCTGCCATACACTCTCAAAGAAGGTTTTAAATAATTCAATGGGTCAGAAGCTGGCATGACCCTTCAGACTTATTTCTAATTGATACTAAAGGGCAGGATCTTTTAACCTGTCAAACAGTCATTTTATGTGGGCTGCCCTGAAAAGGAACATGACTTTAGTAATGGGACTCTCTTCTGTCAAGGTAATGTGAAGAGGGCTGACAGCTGAGCCCTGTCTAATGGCAGCACTCCCAGCAACAGGGAAAATAAGACCTTCTTGAGGAAGGGGAATCAGAGAGGAATATCCCAGCATCCACTAAAGTCCACCCTTTGACTGTTCTTTGATAGATATTTTTATATAAGTTCTAGGAACAGCTCCTTCCAGTGAATTTCCCTTGGGAAAAGAGATTAGAGAAAGCTAAGAACAGCCCTGCTTCTGCAGCTGTTCTTGGGAACAGAACAAATACTTGGTGTACCACTGTCCCTTACTTTCCATTCTAGACTCCTGTCACCCCAGCACCTCTGATGGTCTCAGAGGTTTTCCTAGTGGTAGGAAATAGGCCTTCATTCCTGAAGCATGTCATCCCCTGGTCTTTATGCACTTTCGAGGCTGTGGCTGCTGCACTTTTCCATTTACTGTCAAAATTGGACAAGAGAATAACCAAAGTAGAGCCCCATTATGTAATGGCAGTCTTATTTCCTTCTGATCATTAGGGTCAATTACGTAGCTGAGTTGCGAACTCCTTTTCTTGTCTGCGTCTGGTGGCGTGAGGAGCATGAAGCTTATAGTTAATGGAAGCCTTGCTGTGTCCTCCTTTGGCAGCCAGGAGTTCTAAACTCATGCATCACTGATTTTCAGGGTCCATTCCTGCTTCCAACCCTGGATTCTTGGATCCAGTTATTCTACCTGTTAGGAATACTGTATCATATAAAGGGATTTTTGTTTCTTAATCTGTACACTGAATCCTGGAAAATAGTGCACCAACATCACAAGTATTGCCTGTGAGCAGGTACTGCAGCTGTGCCTTCAACACGCTACTCCATCATTCTATGAGACCTGCCAGCTTCTGAGTCATATAGCATATAACTCTTACTAGTAGATCCCAGGATCTTATACTCACTCCCATACTTCATAAGCACATTTGTCTTATGTGGGCTCTGGTACCCATGGGTCAAAAATTCTGTTAAAACCTTGGAGAGTAGTATGGTTGAGTTTTTCTAACCAGAAAAGTTTGAACCATACCCAGAATATGTCCATTCTTGCCAAAATTTCTTGTTGCCATTTTCAGAGAGAAAAGAGCAAACTGTAGTTAACTTACCATCAAGTCATTGACTGGTCTCCTCAAGGAATGCTGCTATATCAGGAACTCAGCAATGATCTCTATTGCTAGCAGATTGGACATTTGACAGTAGCGAATGTCATCTTTCATAAATGGAAGACCATTCTGTTTGGCCTATACATAACTTCCATGCTTGTCACCATTGCTACTCCTTTAATGCTTATATCTTCAGGGACTGAAAGTACAAATCCCTCAAATAAGATTGATGTTAAGCAGGTCACTCCTACTTTTTCCCCCTGATTCTTACATCCAGGTAAATCCACCTGTCAAAGACAGATAGGATGTTTAATGACAGAAGCTGAAGTCAAATATCCAAGTAATTTTTACCTGGTTGTTTAGTCTCTTTTCCAAGGTAGGTGGTCTCTTTTGGTGGTGTAATACAAAAAGATCTTCATGGTTTTTGGCCACTTCCACATTCTTCAACACCAGAATGCTGATTGTCCATTCTTTTTTATTCCTAGGCCACATGACCAGTTAGCTGAGTCATTTTTCCATTGCCTATGAGTCTATGTATATTCTATTTTTTGTCCACTTATCTTTCTACATAAAGTGGATATCCAGTTACACTGCCCAAAAGGCCACTCTTTGGGAGACTTCGCTCTCCCCACTGTCTTTGAAGGAAACACTTGTCTGGGACTGTAGTGCATCCACCATTTATTTGAAGCTTTTACTCACATACAAAGCTTACTCATTTTTGAACCAAGATTGGACTTTTTCTTTCTGTCTTAACTGGTCCTAGGTGGGAACTGAAAGAGAAGTGCTGACACAAGAGTGATAAATAACATGGGGCTCTGGGTTAGCTTCTCAGGCAAAGTGCTTGTGCTTCTGGCCCTGAACATGCTCAATCCTGAATGTATCAATTCCGTTTTAGTATAGATGGTAGATGGACTTTCTTGATTTTGACTTGATGAATCTAACAGAAACCAACATATGAAGGGTAATTCTGGTTTCAAGTCCTGTGGTCATTTGTTGCCACATGTCAGTATCTCTGTCTCTTTTGAAGCCCAGAAACACATCCTGCACTATTTTAAAAAGGAATACAATGCCACAATGAAAGTGGCATGGTCTTTATTCATAATCCTAGGTGTCATAGTTTTCCAGCTGCTATGACAAATACCACACATTGTTTTTGCAGGTGACAAATTACTGAATCAATTTGTGGGAGCCAACACTCCTTCATCCTTAGTTTTACAAGAGTGGCCCTAAATTGTCCTATGCTCCAGGAATACAATATTATGATTTATTATTTTGGCCAAGGAGGGGAAAGGCTGTTTCAGAGGCTTCCACTGAGACTTCCATACCACAGTTTCCTTAGTTCGTAGGTCAAGAAAGCAATGCAGAGATTGTGTCAACTTCCAAATATGTCTGTTCCAATTCTATATTTAGGGACCAAGGAGATGAACAGTGGGTGGGGCTGTGGATGAACTATGAGTTGGGCCTGGATCAGAACTCCATCCGTTATCTGGACCCATAAGCCTCGACTCTATGATGGAACCCAAGATGATGTTTTAAGACCCCAAGTATCTGTGTCACAGCCTATGAAAAAGAAAGAAAGGAAACATAACTGAAAACAGGGAAAAGGTGGGTTGTGATATAGACTCACCTTAAACGATATGACTTTAGATTAAGCAGCTCTCTTCAAACAAGATAATTGTGAAGAGGGTGATACTGAAGGCTGTCTTTAAGCAGCATTCCCAGAAACTGGGGCAACATGTCTCTGAGTCCTGCAGAGAGATATGTCAACAACATTCCTATGCAAATCTGCAGTTCAAACCCCCAATGCCTCTACATTATTTAATTATTATTAATTACATGTTGGAGCCATCAGAGTTTATCAAATAAGCTTCTTTCTCTGTTTTCACTTCATCATAGTCCATTCACTCCTCAGTCTAATAAATGTGGTTTTGGTACAGAATATCTGTCTTGACCTGTTCCCAGAATAGGTGGTTCAAATGATTAAATAAAGCAGTATATTTAAAATCACACTGAAATTTAAAATGTGTATAAAAAGAGAGAGACATTTTTGCTGTTTACCTCAAATCGTATCTGCTCATATTCTTTGCTCTTCTTTATTCTCTATAACACATTAGATGTGAAACCTAATAAAAATGCCCTGGTCTATACAATTTTAGTTAGTATGAAAGGGTCATTAATGATTTATTAATAATTTTCTTTTCTAAAAAATGTAAGTACAATTAAAATTATTTTGCTTTCATTCTTATAATCCTTAATATCACATTCCCTGGCAATGAAAATGAGGGCACTTTTTATTTTCATATGCATGAACTATTTTTGTCTTTGGTTAGAAATCTAAGTACCCTCTCTGACTCCGTAGGAACAACCATCAGTGGTGAACTAAGCATATTTGACACCGGGAGGAGAGCATTTTTTAACATCACACTTCTCTATAAGACAAAATTATTTTCAATAGTGACTATGACATAAAATGAATAATAATAATGGCCAGAAAAGAAATGCTGGCAGAGAGAATGTATTTTTGCAGAACATGCATATATGTATATACATATATTTCAATTATATAAATGTATTTTTATTTTTGAAAACAGAAAAAACATATGTAGGAAATACCTACATATTGGTTTGTCATAGTAATGAATAATGACTAGGGTTTCTGTTTTTGAGCCCTAACATCTAGATATTTGTCGATAACTTCATCAAAGGTGATCTTCTTCACATAATCATGTTTCATAGATGTATAGCCAGACTTGTCAGTCTTGCTTCGCTCTTAGTTGATCAAAGAACACTTTTTATTAATTTTTATTTCAAAAAGTTTCTTTCACATGAAGCAACTGACATACAAATTGTTTGGAAGTATCTTAAGCATAAAGATACGTTTGTCAGAAATTCGTGAAAATCACATTTTACAATAAATTTCAGAACTTGCAATCCTGCCAAATCTTTGTTTCTTTAGATTGATTATGGCACTTTTCAAATATCTCTGCACAATAAAAAAAGGAAGGGAAGAAAGCTAAACACAGATAAAGATTGCAGGTGGTCACATAGAATTACAGAATGTGCTTAACTCTTGTTCTTTTCCTTTTCTTTTACAATATCTGTGCTATCACGTGTTATTTTGAATCTACAGTTTAGCATCAGAAATACGTAGTATCACAGGAGTTGGGGACATTCTTTCCTCTCAAAGTGAGCTCAAACAATCCTAAATCTTAATGAACTTAGTGTTAAAACAAATGCATATATTTGAGCCCGGGGGTGTCGGGGCAATGAAAAACTGTCATTTCTCCAATTTAATGTCCATGTAGAATATGTTTATATGTTTACTAAAGGGTAAATATTTAACATTTGCTAAGTTAAAAATTCATAAAAACAGATTTATATATGTGAATATGTAAATGTAAATATATACTTAAAAATTAATAATTGCAGCAATTTCTTCAAAGAGTATTTTATCACTAACACTGTTTAGAATTGCCAGCACAAGTTTATAATAAATAGCAGGTCAATTTTAATAGGTTTTACTATTGTTTCTAAATTTCCCAAGGGTTTTGCACTGTCTTCACGCTTGTACTGGAGCAATCCTCTCCCATTCCGCCACTCTTCCCCCCCACACTGTAGGCCACTAATTACCAATACTCTGTTTTGTGTTTTGTGGCAGTTTTGAGATTATGTTTGTAAACTGTCTGCTCCTCTGGGTGTGATACTCTTTGATTGTATTAAATTCAGCCAAGATGTCTTTGATCAAATTATGTTAAGATTAGGGTTTTGATCTGACCTGTCAGTAGACTATAAATCAGTTTGAGTCCCACACCATTTGTGGGCTATATAAATAGACAATCAAGAAGACACACAAAAGCAGATACACGTAAGAAAAGAGAGACAGCTCCATAGACATGGAAGAGTATCCTGTGGCCCCAGGAAGAGAGATGAGCATTCACCAGATAGTGTAGAGCTGACCTTGTGAAGAGAACAGAGCAGCAGAGCCCAGAAAGAAATGAGCTCCAGGAAGAGAGACAAGCCCTATGCTAGCCTACAGCTGAAATAGGAAGAAGTTGGACCCACAGACTCTTGAGAGGAAAGAAGCCTCAACCCTCACAGATGCCACCCACCATCTTGCCTCAACAAGTGGCAACAGAGTTTGGCAAGGAAATAACCTTGAGTTGGGCTCTTTAGGGCCATATAACTGTAAACTTCTACCCCCCTACACACATAAATACCCTTTATAAAAGCCTACAGATTTCTGGTACTTTACATCAACACCCCTATGGGTAATACACTCTATTTCAACATTTCTGATGTTTGCTGCTTCTGCCTTCAGGAAGAAGAACCCAAGGGAGAATAAAACCCAAGGGAGATTGTTTCCAGAACTAATTTCTTTTTATTCATACAAATATATCAAAAAGAGAGAGAAATTCTGGTTACTTACCTGGGACAATTTTTCCCTGATAGTATTTTTTAAATGGGGTTCCTATATTTGAATAAGAGTCATCTGTGTTCTGGGAGTCCTACTACAGACATTTTGAATCAGAATCTCTGAAAATAGATCCTGAAATTATAATTGAAAGGAGAAAGAAAAGTAAGGAAAAGAAAAAGACTATGCCCATTCTTGTAGATCATCTTTCCTCTTCTTAAAGCTTTCCACTTCTGAGAGTTAGGTCATCCTTCCTTGCTGAAAAGACTTCTTCACTTAGTTTCTGTTACTTGTCTCTCTCAGTTTTCATCTCCATTTTCAATGGCCTTTCCTTCCCATCTGTTTTGCTGGCTCTTCCACATCTACTAAACTAAAAGTGGTTTTGAGGCTTCAGTTCTTCTCCATACTTTCTCCCTAGGCTACCACATTAAAATCTAGTATTTTTATCTCCAGTACTTCCTCTGCCACTGATCTCCATACTATTTAGACAAATGCGTTCTGCATATTTATTAGTCATCTCAAACTTATTTTATCACAAACACTACTACTGATTTTTCCCTCTCAAGCAGTTTTCCCCTAGTCTTTCCATTTTCATAAATGACAATCCACCCATTGCTACTGCCCAGAAATTATGCATTATCTTTTATTTCTCCCTTTTCTTTTTCTCTGATATTCAAACTATAATAGTGTTCTGCTGTTAACACCTTAAATATCTTCCAAATCAAATAAGTTTTCACTTTAACTCTCCTGTCATCCTGGTGTAAGCCATTCTTGTGTGGCCTTCTGCAATAGTTTCTACTCACATTTTCCAACAATCCATTCTACATACAGAATCCAGAGTATGAATGTATCATAAAACTGCTATATAAAATCTCTATCTCATATTACTATGAAAAGCAAACTTTTTAGCATGGCCTACAGGGCTCTCCTGATCTAGTCCTACCCATCTTTCAACTTCATTCTGTACATTTCCCCTCTCTCCCTAGGTTCTTACTACATTGGTCTTTCTGTATCCCCCAAAATCCAAACACACCAAGCAACATTCAATTCTTTGATATACTGTTCTTGTTTTTTCCTGTTCCTAGAATATTTTTCTTCCAGGTCTCTGCAGGGATGGCTCCTCATAATCATTTAGGACTCAACTCATATGTCACCTCTTCAGAGAGGCCTTGGTTGATCACACTGTGTGAAGCAGTCCCATCCTCCTTCCAGGCATTCTTAATCACGTTGCCCTCTGTTATTATCTTACCACCATGTAAAGTCCTCTCATTTATCTGCTTGCTTATATATATACATTCACTTACCTTCTCATATGCTCCTCAAACACACCCTTTTTGCAGCTCCTTGAATGAAGCATTTTTTGCTTCATGTTTGATTTAGCCTTATATACAATAGAATAATTCTGAAGGCTTTTTCTGCCTCTCCAAATCCAGGGAGAGAAGAATGACAACCTATGTGTGAGTTTGAAAAAGGCACTGAGCAGGTGGGATCCAGCTCCTTCTTATTTTTCATTGAGATCTGTCTGCATGAATAGAAAACATGCTCTGATTTGTGTCTGATCATTCAAAAGCACCCTAACCCTTGGGTGAAGATTTTCAGAGCTGTCTGCGACCTCACAGACAGGCTTGCCTAATTCAGAACAGTGATATTAGAAATTAGCTATTGGGAAGTGGCTGTGGCTCAAGCAACTGGGCTCCTGCCTACCATGTGGGAGATCCCTGGTTCGGTTCCCAGGGCCTCCTAAAGAAGACAGCGAACTGACACTGACGCAACTGGGAGGTGTGGCAAGCTGACACAGCAAGATGATGCAACAAGAGACAGAGGTAAAACATAACAAGAGACACAACAAAGCAGGGATCAAAGGTGGCTTAAGCAATTAGGTGCCTCCCTCTCACATCAGAGGTCCTGGGACAGACACAGCAAGTGTAAACAATGAAAGTGTGGGGAGAGATAAATAAATAAAATAAATCTTTTTTAAAAAAGACTTTAAAAAAAAGAAATTAGCTGTTTAAACTGCTATAGTGCATTGTGCTTAAGAAATAGACTATGAACTGAATCAGAAACAAAATAACTGTTATATCCAAAGTTTTAACCTGGGCTTTAGAAAGCAAGGCCCATGTGTTACTTTTACTTTGGTGCCAGTTTGTAGTGGAACACGTGAACAATGTAACTTTATTTTTGGTGGTGGTGATGGGAGAATTGGTTTATATCTGCTGAAGCCTGGGCAGTTGCTAAGTAACTTTAGGACTTAGGTTTTTAATAAACAAGAACTTTTGACCTTGGCCAATTTAGATAGCTAATGGCGACTTTGTCCTCACAGGCCATTTTATACTGTAGAGCTTTTTTAAATGGCAGGATTATAGGCACTGACCTTACAAAATGGGTTCAGGCCTCATTGGCCTTAGTAGATCACTGACCATGTACACCTTATTATAGTTCAACATTGAAATATGGAGGCAGAGGGTGGCCTAGTGTTTCAGGAGACTAAAATGAGAATCAGAGCTTAGTAGTCTTTGGTCTGCAGAACAATTTTTCAGTCCACAGGCAGGGACTTTAGACTGCAATGTGAGCTTAGTTCCCTAATTGCTACAGAATATGAACAAATCTCAATCTTAAATTGTTAGTACATGCCTAAGTATGTAATGCTATATAAGCTAACCAAGTTCTGTTTCTTTGTAGGTTTTGAAGTACTTTCAACACAAAGGAGGAGAATTCTTGAATTTCAGTGACTTGTCCACAGGTCTTTAATAATCTCTCCCTATTATGTGGTTTTCAACTTTCATCTCTCTTAAGGCAGAGGTTCAACAGTCACAAAATTTCACTGCCACGGCATTCTTTTAAGGGTCAAAGTCAGTTATAGGCCAGCCCAGATTCAAGTTGAGAGGGAACAAATTCCACCTCTAGATATGTGAAGTGGCATGTGTATACTGGCATGTGTATACCTGGGAGGAATAGCGACAGCCATATTTGTAGGCTATCTATTGCAGCCCACTTCAGGACCACAACAATTCACACCCCCTGCCACATGCAAATACCATTGTCTTTCCCCCGCAAATTTTATCCCATTTGAAGTTCAGGATTTCATCATTAGCATCAAGATTGAAGTAAACGAGGCTCCTGGGTTATGATTCTTCTCTAAATGAAGACCTCTAAACTGAAAAATCAATTATCTGCTTCTCCCCCACACACCCTACATCCATTGGTGAGAAGGACGTGGGATTAACAGATATTCCTATTCCAAAAGGGAAGAAATGGGAGGCACAGAGCAATCACTGGTCCAGAGCAAGTCTGAAATCCAGCTGAGCACGTATTGTCAGCATCCCCTCCTTCCGTGACAGAGTCTTGATTGAGGCCTAGCTCTGGTCCATGAAAATGGTTCTCTGAGGCTCTCAGCTCCACCCTCTAAGCCCTTGACTCGTTTTTCAGAGTCATCTTCAGAAATGGCCCATGTAGGCAGTTGAGTAGCTTTTTGTAGTCTACCTCCTGTGTGTTGAAAGTAGGAGGCTTAGAAGCCTGTATTCGTTTTTATCTCTGCCTGTTCCTTTTATTTCAAACTGGTACAAATTCTTTATGTTTTTTGAGATATTTCTATGCAAGTTATAGCACACTCATTAGACAAAGTTATATATGCAAATATCCTTGATATAAGCCTCTCTTTATTTGGGGTTCTCAGAGGTTGTGGGAAAACACCCTATAACTGTTATAAGAATTTTTGTCTAGCTGATAGGGTCTACGTAGCCCTGCCTTATCTCTTTCAAAATCTTAACAAGTTGTCTTACATGCACACCTTTGATATGATCTTTAATCTGAGAGTGCTTTTTTCTCCAGGAACACTCTGCATTTAAATCTTGCCTGGAGGCAGTTCTTACTTTAAGAATCATTTGCCAATGAAAACCAGTTTAATTTCTCAACCAACAAGCTCTTAGGTGACAATATTTCTTCTAAATATAACTAGAAAACTGAATATCCCCTATTTTTAATTCACTGTTCTCTTGCAACACCTTATCATAGGTGATAAATAAAAATCAATTGACACTTTCAAGATTTTGCTTGGAAATTGTCTTAGTCAAATGCAGAATTTAATTAGATCCTTCTTCTATTTTCCAAGTTACTGCAAACATAAGTCTTGCTAATTATTCTGCAGCTTACTATTTTTCAATATCCACAAATGGTTTCCTTATCGTCCTTCTAGCCTCTACCTACGGCCACATCACAAATCCCATATTCCATGTTTTAGGACTTTGTTAAAACAGCACTCTACTTCCATGTAATCTGGGTAGCAACTGTTGTATCAGTTATTGATTGTTGCAAAGTCAACCATAATTTAAGCCATAATCAAAGACAACCTGCCACAGACATTTAATTTAAGCCCCCTAATAATCTAAGAAGTAGCTTTTATTGCACTGCTTAAATTGGGTGAGTAAATCTGCCTGTCTCATTCTGAGATTAACTGTTAGGAAGTCCAAGATTTCTATCAAAAGAAAAGCTGACCTTAGGTTTTAACTCCATGTGTTTATTCTTTGTATTTAGTTCGCCATTGTTGGTGGTAATAGGCTGATGATATTATCTCATAATCTGTAACAAATATTCCACCACGGTGTGGTGTGTTGGTGAAGGGGTGTTAAGTAGGAATTCTACACATGTGCATGACTGTTTTGGAAGTTCACAACCTCTGTAATAAAAATATATTTAAAAAAATAATAGGGTGGGTGGTGGAAAAAATACACCAAATGTAAGACATGGACTATAGTTAGTAGTAATATCTTGACCATGCTTTTGCATAGTTTGTAACAAATGATTCAGAACAATGCAAGGTGTTGGTGGCGGAGTGATAAATGAGACATCTGTATGTTGTTATACATGTTTATTTTGTAAGTTCACAACTTTTACTATACACGTATTGTTTATATATGCTCAGGTATGAATGATATACTTCAATAAAAAATATATTAAAAAAAGAAAAGCTGATATTTTGCTCTCTTTACCCATTTTGTTTGTCCTTTTAGAAAGCAATTCAGAACTTAGTTTATCATTTGTTAGCCCTCTCAAACCCCGACATTAACCTCATGTAACTAGCACATGTAACTGTGCCTGGGATATAATAGGCTTTCAATAAATATTGTTATAAAAACGGCATTCTAAAGTATGAAGATTTCTTGGGGATAGAGAAAGAGTATCTGTAACTTAGAGAAGGCACCCTTCCCATCCTTACATATGCCAAATTTTGTTCTTTGAATTTCTCTGGGACTAAAGGATGTGCATCTAAAATCGAATAATTTACTATACAAAATAAATTATATTGTCTACGATAATGAACAATGATATATTTATATGAATCTATACTCATAATACACTGCAATGTATATTCAGTAAAAACCTTATAAATAAGGATTATAACTGTAAATCAAAATCAGGGCAAGATATGAAATCTAGCAAAAGATTCCGTTGCTTCTGCTTTAGCAACATCAACTGCTAATTATCACTTCAAAATATAACAATTTAAAATAAGAGAAGTTTAAAAGTGAAAATTTGTATATTCTCCCAGAATAGCAATAATATTTTTGTTCATGGCTCAGTCTCCTATATCCTAGAAAATTCTAACTTATTTTTTTACTACTTCCAATAACAGAAAAAACACATTCACATAGAGAAAGATAACATTCAAACTAATCATAGCTAATTAAAAAAAAAATAAACAGGGGAATGGATTTTTTTAGATGTTTACTGATAGAAAAGAACAATTATTCTGGACATCTGGAGTGCTAAAGGCAAAGCCAATTGAATATATTTGGGTCTAATAAACTGATAGACTTATTAAGAAGGGAAGACTATGTGGATTTTATGGGCAAGTACTATTTTGAATGAAAATTGGGGTACAATTTGGAATTCCTTATGTCAAAACTGTGATTAACTTATTTTTCTTGAATATTTATTTAACATGAAATATGCACAATTAAGTGTTCATCAAAAGATGTCTTGGTAAATAAATTCTACTTTTTCTTTTTATTGTATGACCATTTTGTTCTATGTTTTTATCCACAGGTAGGCAGATTCTAAGATGCTGCCCAAGATTCTCATCCCCTGGTGTAAAGTACCTGTATAATCTCTTATCCTTACGTGTTAATAAGACTCCTGGTTTTCATACATGCCACTTCCTTCATTACATTTACATTATATGAAGTAGTTAAAGGAATTTTATGTATCCAATCAAGGCCTCTGATCAATTTGACTTTGAATTAATGAAAAGTTAGATTATTTAGAAAGGTCTGATTTAATCAGATACCTTTAAAAGAAGATTTAAAACTTCCTTGAGATCAGAGAAATACCACTGAAAGGAAATGAATTACATCTGCAACCACATGAGCTTTTCAGAGGACCCTGAGTTTCAGAAAGGAGCACAGCAAATTTGATACCTTGATTGCAACTTCAGGAGACCAGGAACAGGAGATAAAAGCTAAACTTTCCTGGACTCCTAGAAATAGAAAATGTGCCTGATGGTTCAGTTCATGTGTCATCTTGGCAGGTTGTGGAGTCCAGTTATTTGATCAAGCAAGCACTGGCCTAATTGTTTCTATAAGGGTAATTCATAGATTTAACTCATTAGTAAGTTGATTGCATCAATGGCTGATTACATCAACAATCAACTGAGAAGACTGCCTTCAACAATGAGAGAAATCTCATCAAAATCAGTTGAAAGTGTTAAATGGAGAATGACGATTTCAGCAGTCAGAAAGGAGAATTCCCATCTCTACTTCAGGCAGCCATCCAGCCTCTCCTGGTGAATTCACTGAAAGCCTTCATGAGAGTTCCCAGCTTGCAGCCTGCCCTATGGAATTTGGATTTGCCCATCCCCACAGTTACGTGAGCTAATTCCTATTTTAAAATTTCATAACATTTACATAATATACATATATATATATATATATATCAAGTCAGTTCTGTTTCTCTACAGAATGCTGACTAATACATGGTGAGATAACAAATGTACGCTATTTTAAACCACTAAGTTTGTGGTAATTTGTTGTGCAGCAATAGAAATCTTGAAAGAGGAAAAAAAAGGAAAATTAGGATTGTATATTTGAAAATTTAATGCGATTCAAATAACCTTGTGTCATTTTGAAATGCAGATTTTGATGGGCGCAGATCTGGTGTGGGGCCCAGCCGTCTGCATTTCTAATAAATTCCCAGGTGATGCTGATGCTACTGGTCTGTGGATCACATTTTAAGTAACAAGGATTTAGACCATATGACAAATCCAAACCACTAATTAAAACTATTTTGGGTTCATGCCAACCTGCTTTATCTACTCAGAAGATGAATGTAAGTCTTAAGTTATAAATACAGAAGCTTATGTATAAAAACAGAAGAAATAATAAAAATTTAAAAGCATTAAAGGTAAGAGCAAAAAGAGAAGAAAGTATTGGAGGAGAATGATTCTTTAAGAAAACCTATGGAACATAAAGCTACTGCAATGAGCATAAATCTTAATTCTAAATTTCCAAGTGATCTAACAATATTTTCATCAGAAGAGAATAATATTTTCCTTGCTCTGAGTTTTTAATCTGTATGTTACATAGAACTAATTTGTCCTATGGTATAAATTAGAGTTCTGATTATTTTCATTGATTAAATTGATTAAGTTAATCGCCAAATCCCCTAAGGAAAATTGTTTATAGATCTAATTTAGTCTCTGAGGCATATATTCACGTATATCATGGAAGTACTAGCATTCTGTGCCTCAATATTCTCCAATTCAATGAGCCACATAGATTAATTTCTCCATGGGAGGACTGAGATGGACCCAGGTTACCAAGCCAAGCTGGACATGGCCAAAGCTTAGATATCCTTGGCCCAGCCCTATACTGCCCTGACTGGACATTTCAGAAAAATTCTACAAATATAGGAGGGGAAAGTTCGATTTATTGTCAAGGCAATTCTGACACTTGTTTTCACACCCCTATTCTTTTCCTAGTCCCTCTGCTACCTTACCCCATCATTCATAGAGGCTGTTATTTGCATTTTAAACACCAACCTCTTTTTATTAAAACAAATTCCTTTCTAAGAGTATATGAACATGTTTTCTATTTTTCTTAAATCCTTCATTTGATCATTCATTTCCCTATAGTTCCCATCACATTTTTTTCCTTCCCTTCACTGTCAATCCCATGAGGTAGGGAATGGATGGAGAGTATCTGTATCTTGCTAGCTCCTTTTATTCCTATCCACGTAAGTTTGCCTTTTCTTTTTTGATACCTTATATTTGTCCAATATAACTACAATGGTCTCCATAATTTTCTGTCTTAGCCTTTTCTTATTTTCCTAACTGTCTCTATCAAATTTGAAAATTCTTAAGGGAGAAACCAGTTACTCACCTTAATATCACCTCCACCCAACATCTAGCCCAGTGCTTCCTACAAAGTGAGCACTCAGCACATACTTGTGAAGAGGTTTTATAGAAGTATATTATCTTTTTTTTTTCTGTATGTATTAAATAAATTTACAGCTGCTCAATTTTCATAAACTAAACATATCTTTCTTACCAGTACCAAAATTGATGAATTATGTATTGCGAGGATCTCAGAAGCACCCTCGTTTTATTTTCTAATCACTACCTCTCCAAGGGTAAACAATATCCTGACTTTTAACAGCATGGGTTAATTTCATTTTTTGTACCTTATAAAATTGGAAATACATGATTTGTACTCTTTTGTATCTGGCCTATCACTCAACACATGTTTGTGCGATTAATTCATATTCGTGCTTATAGTTGTACATTGCCCATGTGTTAATATACCACAAGGTATTTTCTAGCTTAGAGTAAAATAGAAATTGAGAGAGTACTGCTATAAACATTTTAGTATATGACTTTCGGTGACCATACATGCTCAATTCTGTTGGATATACTAGAAAATGAATTGTGTCATAGGGTATGCATGCATTCAGCTTTAGTAAAGCCAAATATTTTCCAAAGTGATTGTAAAATAGATATTAAAACATACATTCTTAACTTACTACAGGCTAATACCCAGTATTACCGTTTCTCCAATACCACTAGGCCTTAGACTCTGTTTATTCCCTTCTCACATTTTATGCTATTGTTGCCATGTATTTAATTCTACATATAGTTTAAATTCCATATATTAGAATTCTATGCTGAGTATCAAATCACCATATGGTCACCAGTTTAAAACAATACATAATTATTATCTCAACATTTATAAGGGTCCAAAATCTGGACACAGTTTAGCTGAGTCTTCTTCTTAGGGTTTAACAAGACTGCATTCAAAGTATTGACCAGCTGTGTTCTCATCTGGGTATTTAATTGAAGAAGAATCCACTTTCAAGCTCATTCAGGCTGTCAGCAGAATTCATTTCCTTGTGGCTGAAGGATTAAGGCCCCTGGATTCTTACTGATGGTTGGCTGGAGGCCACCCTGCTCCTAGAGGCAACCCAGAGCTACTAGAGTCTGTCTCTTAGAGGTTGATTGCAGTTCCTTTCCACAGGGGTTTCTCCATCATGGCTGTGCCCCTCATCAAGCCAGCCAAGGGAGACTCTAGAGTGAGTGTGTGATAGGATAATGAAGTCATGTAACATAGTGTGATCATGGCAGTGGCATTCCATCATTTTTCCAAATTCTGTAGTTTAGAGGTAAGTCACATTCAAGGAGAGAGAATGATACAAGGGCATGAATACTAAAAGTTGTGGATATTTGGGGATCACTTAGGGTTTATCTGACATATACAACAGGACACTGAAATCTTATTCTGTTATACTCCATAATCAATTATATTTAACCACAAATTTATCATTTCTAGTGTCCTTCATTCCTTCCTGCATTTCCATATTTCTTACTTTTATTGTTGTTTTTCTTCTGGGAAACTACTTTGTTTATTTTTATATGTGTATTTTACATGCATTTCTAGTTCAAATATCTTGACAAATTCTTTTAGTCTTCATCTAAAAAGTTTTTATTTATCTTCTATTTGTTTAAAGTTAATTGTGCTGTGGTACAGGATACCAGTAAGGCAGTTCTTATCTTTTGACAATTTAAAGATGACATTCTACCACCTTTAAGCTTCCATTGTTTTGTCTACTATCAGCTTACCATTACTTGTCAGGGGTCAATCTTATCATTATTACTTTGAATAATATTTCTTTTTCTCTGTCTGTTTTTAAAATTGTACTGAATGTCTTTTAAATTCTATTATGTGTTTAATCCCATTATTATTATTCCCTGTGTTTCATAATGAGTGCTGAAGAGCTCAATTTTCTTTTAAACCCATTTATTGAGTTCTCATTCTAATATTATATTTTGTAGGAGTATAAGGTCGACTAGATTCTATTTCAAATACTTGTTGAAATTCTCCCTTATTTTTATCAATCTTCCCATTTTCTTGGCCATATCAATAACTGTTATTTTTAAATGCTTGTCTACTAAAAATAATATCTATCTCATATTTGGTTCTGTTTCCACTTTCTACCTTTTCTCTCATTTATAGGTTACATTCTGTTGTATTTTCTCATACCTAGTAATTTTGGATTGTATTTTAGCATTGTGTAAAATAAAGAATTGTAGAGGTTCCAGATAATGATATCTCCCACCATTGTAGAGGTTCCAGATAATGATATCTCCCACCAT